>CM066163.1:12237500-13437500 GCA_033629205.1 Lithocarpus polystachyus | reverse complement strand
TAAATTTTGTTTAAAATGCATTTAAATCCTGATTTTCTTTTTTTTCCTTTTTTTTTGGGGAGGGGGGGGGGGGGGGGAGACCCCATATCACAGCATTTTTGTGTGCTTCAAAATAAAGGCCCTTGATTAAAAACAAAACAAAATAAAAACAAAAAAGGCCCAGTATTTATGGAACCAATTGGCCTGATCCGTCCACTATTACTCTTAAATAGTCTTACATTGTTACTCCATTCCTTAATCCCATCTCACTTTCCTCACTGCAGAACAAAAACAAAAATCCCTTCCTCAAGACTCACAACATAATGAGAGGGAGAAGCAGGGGAAGTTGGGCCTCCTCTGCCACCTTCTAGGATTGATGGCTGGGTACAAGATCCAGTCCTCTGAACTTTGCCACATAACCTTGTAGGCCATCATGCATCAAACTCCTCAATTTCAGACTTGCCTTTTCTTTTCTTTTTTGAACTTTTCAACGTCAAGCCTGCCCCATGTTTAGATTGTGTCCGAAATAAAAATATTTCTTTTATTCTCCAGACAGAGACACACGTGCAACTGTGTCCCAAGCAAGAAAGTATCTCTTGAGACTATTTCTATGGCTGAAGTATCCTCCAAAAATGGTGGTGGTGGAGGCGGTCAGTCTGCTGGTGGTGACCGGAGTGGGAAACTTTTGTCTGTTTATGGTAATCAGCAAAAGATCAGGAATTTTGAAAAATTAGGAACAAATTTGGGGCAGAACGGGATTCCTGGAGTACTATAGAAAATGCTTCAGTTATAAAGGGCAATGTTTCAGTCTTAAATGGCAGACCCACGCGGGCATTTAATTTTAAGTTGACTCCTGATATTTTGGCTTTGAGAGCGTGCCAGCCTAAGGGTGGGAGACGTACTGTGACCTGTCTGGGTGCAAAGTATTTCAGATGGTCCAAGGTTTTAAGTGGTGGACCAGAAGTTACAAAACATTCTGGTGGGCTTGTCAATGCCCATCCCGTGGCCACAGTATCTTCACTCAGTGAGGATACTTTGGTCAAACCCAATTCTTTAAAAGGCTTTTCTGATAGTCAGTCTTCGTGGGTAAAAGGGGAGAGCTCGAGAGCAGCGGTGCCAACGAGTGCGACAGAGGGTTCGCCGGTGACAGCAGCGGTGCCAGCGACTGCAATGGAGGGTTCCAATCTTGGGTTTCTCGGCGAGGAGGTGACCAATCGGAGGAAGAGGGACGAGACCCATACTCCGATAGCTGGTGTTTTGAGGGTAAGGACGACGGCGAGGCCGATGGGACCTAGGATTGATGTTTCCTCTGATCTTCGGCATCAGGGTGCTGCTCAAAAGTATTTTTCTCCTCTGTCAGGTCTAGGTAGCAAGAAGGGTCTCTGTTTTGGAGAGAGAGATAACGCCACGGTGCTTTCAGGTGAGAAGGGAGAAAAATGGAGCAATCCTATTGCTAAGCCAGTGTCGCCGAGCCACTTGGATGGGGTTGAGCTACTAAAGGAAGGGCCTGAGCATCTTCTGCTTCAGTGGAAGCACAGTGAAGTTAATCCTAGTGGCTTTTTTTCATGGAGAGTATAAGAGTGGATTTTGGAGTGCTCACCTCTATATAAATGGGATCCCAATGAACAAAAGGAGTTGGAGGTGATCCAGGAAGGTGATGAGGGAGAGGTTCGGGTCAACGGTAAAAAATTCGAAATGGGTTTGTAGCCTGATGAAATATTTCTGTAGAATTGTGGGTTTTCCTATTGTTAAGCACGAAGATCAATGTCTGGCTCTGTTTCGTCTTCTTGAACAAGACTGTGTTGATGTTGTTAGTGTTCGGACTTCTAAGGGAATTGTGAACTCAAAGCAGAAAGGGCTTAGGGAACTCAAAGGTTTGATTTCTTCGATTAATTATGATGGGGTAGCATCTAAGGGGAGGAACAGAGACTTCTCAGTAGGTACGGGGATGATTACCAATTTTAAATGAGTTTACGGCTGCTATCTTGGAATGTTAGGGGACTAAATAATCCTCAAAAGCGAGAGGTATGTAAAAATCTTCTCTAGGAGTGGAAGTGTGACATCGTTTGCTTTCAAGAAACTAAGCTGTCTTCTTTAAACTCTTTTGTTGTTCGAAGCCTTTGGGGTAGTTCGTTCCTAGATTGGGTTGTTCTAGATGCAGTCAATACTGCAAGGGGGGTGTTACTAGTTTGGGACAAGAGAGTTTTTGAAAAAGTTTATTGTGCTGTTGGTCTGTTTTCTGTTAATGTTTTACTAGAGGGGGTTGTAGATGATTTTGTATGAGCTTGTTCAGGAGTGTATGGGCCTAATGAGGATAATCAGCGGGGTGCTCTGTGGGAGGAGCTTACAAGGATGCACTCTAGGTGGAATACAGCATGGTGTGTTTTTGGGGATTTCAATACCATTCGTTATCCGAGTGAGAGGTTTGGTTGTGAGGCTTTTAGTCCGACTATGTTTGCTTTTTCAAACTTCATTGAGGCTAATTACCTTGTGGACTTACCTCTTGAAGGGACTTCGTTTACTTGGTTTAGAGATTTGGGGACAGTTTGTATGTCAAGAATTGATAGAACCTTGGCATCGGTGGATTGGGTAGATCACTTTGGAAACATGTCTGTACTCCCTTGTGTAGTTTCTAATCATTGCCCTCTTTTGGTGGTGGCTGGTAGTATTAATAAAGGTCGGAGTGCTTTTAAGTTTGAGAATATGTGGTTGAAAGAAGAGGGTTTTGTAGAGGGTTCGGCAATGGTGAAATGGGTATTGCTTTTCGAGTTCTCCTAGCTTTATTCTAGCTCGTAAATTAAAAGCTCTTAAAGAAGACTTAAAAAAGTGGAATAAGGAGGAATTTGGGGATCTGGCCTTTAGGAAGAAATGCCTTTTATCTGAATTGTTGGGTTTGGATGCGAGGGAGGACTTGTCAAGTCTTTCTTAAGAAGATCAAACTCGTCGTATTCAGATTAAAGGTGAGATTTCTTGGAGACAAAAGTCACGGATTTTATTTGTGAAGGAGGGGACAATAATACTCACTTTTTTCATCGGGTTGCAAACTCCCATAGAAGAACTAATCATATTCAGGCTACAGAGGTGGATGGTGTGCTCTATGAGAATGAGGAAGAGGTGTGGTCTAAGGTGGTCCATTTTTATCAGAGTTTGTACACTAAGTCGTATACTTGGCGCCCTTCTATGAATGGATTAGAGTCTGCTAGAATTGAGGAGGATGAGCGGCTTGAAGTAGAGAGGGATTTTTCTAAGGAGGAAGTGGTAAAGGTTCTTCAAGAGATGGAGGGTGATAAAGCCCCAGGTCCTGACGGTTTCACTATGGCATTTTTTCAAAAATGCTAAAGTGTAGTGGAAATAGATGTCATGGCCTTTTTTGATCATTTCCATAGGAGCTCAGAGTTTGAACAGTCTCAAAATGCTTCTTTTCTATCTCTGATTCCCAAGAAAAATAATGCTTTGAGTATCAAAGATTTTAGGCCTATCAGCTTAGTGGGCAGTGTGTATAAGCCTTTGTCTAAGGTTTTAGCTATAACAGATTGAGGCGGGTACTAGATAAACTTATTTCGGAGTCACAGAATTCTTTTGTTGGTGGTAGACAGATTTTGGATTCAATGCTTATTGCTAATGAATGTTTAGACAATAGACTGAAGCGTCGTACTCCAGGGGTGGTGTGTAAGTTAGACATTGAGAAAGCATATGATCATGTGAATTGGGACACATTGTTTTATCTGTTGGAGAGGATGGCCTTTGGGGATAGATGGAGGAGATGGCTAAAGACTTGTCTCTCTACCGTTCGCTTCTCAATTCTAGTGAATAGATCTCCTGCTGGTTTCTTTGGTAGCTCTAGAGGTCTCAGACAAGGTGATCCTTTGTCTCCCCTTCTCTTTCTTTTGATCATGGAGGTTTTAAGTCATATCTTGAAAAAAACTGACAAAGGTGGTTTCATTCAGGGTTTTCATGTGGGTCCCATTAACTCTACTAGTATCCGTGTTTCTCACCTTTTATTTGCTGATGATACCATTCTTTTCTATGATGCCTCTAGAGAGCAGATTCTTTCTATTAGGCTGGTTTTGACTTGTTTTCAAGCTTTTACTGGTTTGAAGGTGAATGTGGGGAAAAGTGAAATTGTCCCTATTGGGGAGCTGTGTAACATTCAATCTTTGGCTAATATTCTTCAATACAGGGTGGGTAGTTTGCCTATGATTTACTTGGGTATGCCATTGGGAACTTAGTATAAAACAGCCTCTATTTGGAATCCGATCCTTGAGAGGATGGAAAAGAAGCTTTCAGCTGGAAGCGGCTTTATTTGTCAAAGGGTGGTAGACTCACCTTGCTGAAAAGTACCCTTTCAAGCCTTCTGGCTTATTACCTTTCCCTTTACACATCCCTAAGCTGTGGTGACTAGATTGGAACGAATTCAGGGGAACTTCTTGTGGGGTTTTTCAGTTGAGTGTTTCAAATATCCTTTGGTAGCTTTGGCAGTGTTGGTAAAAGCGAAGGGTGCACTTAAGCACAAAGACCTCTTGGGGCCTAGGCGCAAAGCGCAAGCGCGCGCCTGATTGAAGTGAAGCGCACATTTAAAAATAACAATTTAATAAATTTAAAAACAATTATTAATGAGAAATGCAACAATCAAATGATCAAATTATCATAGAAATTGAAATAAAAAATTTTATATAATTCATATAACATTTAGATAAGCCCTACTTTTGCAATTTTAACACAAAAATTGCAAATCAAGTCATTTTATTTTTCTGGATAAGCTAGATATGAGTACTTCCATGTAATATCCTTTCTTAAATCGCCGATATCCATAATGCCCTGTGACTAATTAGTAATATTAGTTAATAATTTAAACACTTGTAACTCTATAGGAATTAATCTACTATGTTCAACATCAACCACTAAAGTAACAAAACAATTACCACAAATATGTTATATCTTACTTCTTTTTCTTTTTTTTTTCCATGAATGAGCTAAAGAATATGAGGACATAGCAACATGGTAATTGATACCACGCAGATATCCAAAAGGGAAAAAATAGAATAAGAAGAAGAAGCTGGGTGGGTTACTGTTTCAAGGAGAAAAATCAAGAAAAAATAAAATTAAAAATAGGGAAGAACTGGGAGGTTGTGGGTTGGGTTTTAGCCTTTTAGGACAAGTTACACTCAAAATATCTATTTTTGATAAGTAAGTTACACTAAAAACATGTCAAATCAATGGTTTATATCAATAATGTCAAGATTCTAAAGTTTTTCAGTTTTGATTTTTTTTTTTTTTTTGAAAAATATAAAAAAGCGCCAAAAAGCGCACTTCGAGCTTTTGCTTTTTGAAAGAGCGCAAAAAAAGCGTGCCTAAAGCGCGCTTCTTTGAATAAGCCTAGCTTTTGAGGCAAAAAGCGCTAGAGCCTTGGGGCTTCGAGTTTTGAGTTTAAGAGCACTTAAAGCGCGCTTTTACCAACACTAGGGAAAAGGTCTGCTTACCGCGTGAGTTGGGTGGTTTGGGAATTCGGAAGTTGGCGTCTTTTAATCAAGCCCTATTAGGGAAATGGCTTTGGAGGTATGGCCATGAAACCACTCATATGTGGTGAAGGGTCATTGCCATGAAATATGGGGAGGGAAAAGGGGGTCGATGCACTAGAGCTTGTAGGGCTCATGGTTGTGGGTTATGGCGAAGTATTAGTGAAGGGTGGGAAACTTTCGCTAAGCATTTCTCTTTTGTGGTGGGGGATGGTTCTCGTATTCTTTTTTGGCATGATAAGTGGATTGGGGATGTTCCTCTTAAAATTCTTTATCCTCAGTTATTTTTGTGTTCAACCAATAAGGAGGCTTGTATTTCTGATGTGTTATGCGTGGGTGATAATGACAAAGTGTGGAGTTTAAGATTTCATAGGGAATTCAATGATTGGGAGTTGGCAACTTCTTACTCCCTTCTTCATTTCATCCAAACCCGAATTCCTAGGGGTGGAGGGTGTGACAGTCTTTGTTGGGATCTTAATGGAAGTGGGAAGTTTAATACTCGGTCTTTTTATCATAAGATTCGAAATGCAGCTCTGTCCACTTTCCCTTGGAAGGGCATTTGGAAAGTTAAGGTTCCTAAAAGGGTGGCTTTTTTTACGTGGGCAATAGCTCATGGTCAGATTCTAACCTTGGATAATCTTATGCTTTGTGGTCGCCCTTTGGCAAATCATTGTTGTATGTGCTGTTGTAATGCGAAATCTGTAGATCACCTGTTACTTTTTTGTCCGATAGCTCATTCTTTGTGGATGTATATGCTTCGGTTGTTTGGGATCGATTGGGTCATGCCAGGTTCAGTTGTGGACTTATTATTTTATTGGTATCATTGGCTTGGGAAGCCTGGTTCTGAGATTTGAGATTTGGTTTCAGGCTGTTTAATGTGAACCATTTGGACTGAACGGAATCGGCGGTCTTTCGAGGATAAGGGGAAAATTGTGGTTCAGTTATTAGAGTTTTGCTAGCACCCTCTTTGATTGGTCTCGATGTTAGAGTTTCTCAAATTGTTCTACCCTTACGAATTTCCTTTCGTCTATTAGAATAGATTAGGGGCTGCTTCTGTCTTTTTGTTCCTTTTTTCCCTTTGTTCACTACCGTGAACTCTTTGTGTTTTTCATGCTTTCTTTTATTAATAATATTCTCTTCTTACTTATCAAAAAAAAAAGTTGTACCAGCAAACTTAAACCATACATAAAATTTCTCTTTTTATTTTTTATTAAGAAAGAAAAGTATCAACCACCCTTTATGTTAACCAACGCCTACATGATGATAGATAGAAAAATGATACACATATACAGAAAATGTTTCTCATCAGAACAAATGGAGCCTTAAATATTCCATGTAGGCTCTCCCTTCATTGAAAGGGAGTCCAAGCCTAAACCTACAGAGGACTGACGGAATATAAGAACTCCACTTGTTTCAACAATAAAAATACAAAAATTCCGTTCATAATTTTTTTTTCATAGGTATTTAACCAATTTTTAATTTATATCTAAGTTTGTAACCACAAACAAAAGTCTGTTCATGATATGATAAGGTGCGGTTGCCTGTTACATCAGTATTGACCATAAACACTCCACATCATCAAGTAAGATTTCAAAGAGTGTAAGAAAAGCACTTTGCTAAAAATTAGTAATATAATAAAAGCTCGATCTTACATGTCATGCTTACATCATGTAATTCAATGCAATTCAATGCAAGTGTTACACATAATGTGCTTTCACCATGTGGTTCGTTATAGTATATTAAAATAATTAAGAAAATTTACCATATGTGAAACTCTATTAATAAAATTTCAACAAATTTATAATACTAAAAATCTATTGAACAAAGTTTCTTGTATATTTCTTTTTTTGGAGTGAATTTTGAAAATCTAACAGTTAAATTTCATGTTCCTTATATTCTTAACATGCATATCAAAGCTCGTTCAAATCGGATATTATTTACTATTTGATCAATAAATTTATTTTTTATACACAATTTTAGATCACAAAAATTTAAAATTTTAACTTTTGTTTAATGACACAGCAATTGATCTTTAATATTCTTGAAATTTTGCAAGCATGAAGAATAAAATAAGAACATGCAATCCAACGGTTAAATTTTCAAAATTCACACTCAATATAAAAATATATGAGAGAAACTTTGTTCAAACCTATTACCTAAAGTTAGTTTGGAGAGAAACTTTGTTCAAATCTATTACCTAAAGTTTTGAGAATTTTAAAATAAATTTTATTATTTATTTTAAATTATTTTAATAATCTACCTATGATAGAAAATATTAATCTCTTCCTCATTTCTTTTTCTCCATGTTTCTTCTTTTTCTTTCCCCCCCTCTTCTCTATCATTCCTATACCAAACAAAGCCTTAAGGAATTTATAGGTGCAAATTTCAAAAATATTAATGAGATCCAGATGCCAATTGGCCTATAGGCCATTGCCTGATTTACATATGAATTTTAATGCATGTGTATACTAGGGTTGTAGAAAAAACCGGTGAACCAAATGAATCAACCGAAAACGCCCAAACCAGACCAAATTGACTGGTTTTTTTCCCAGTCAAGAAACCGAGAATTGCAGTTGCGGTTTTAAAAAAATTTAAACCAAATTTGCACTGAAACCATCCAAATGATATATATATATATATACACACACACACTGGTAAAAAGGGGGCTTTGAATGTGGGGGCTGTTCTTATTTTACCTGAAAACGAAATCTTATTTATTTTGTTCCTTTCACTCAAAGAGAAAATGGGCCAGATTCTACAGGATCAAACCTATAGAACTCAAGGAATGATGGAACAAAATAAAAAAAGAAATGAGAGGAAAAAAGAATCAAAAAAATAATTAAATCAAACGACGTAGCATATATATATATATATATATATATATATATATTACAAAGAGGTGTACCTTAGGAAATATAATCTTCCTCACCAAAATAAAAAATAAAAAACAAACAAACACGCACCAAACCAAACCTATCATAAAACTTAAACTAAAAAAACACATACCTAACATTACATTCATTCAGTCTCTCTTCAAAACTATGGCCGCCACTCCTCTCAGTCCCTCACACCCCGAAGATACCACCACTCCTCATCATCCTGCCACTGGCAACCCCATGCCTAAGCCTCATGGGTAAGACCTCTCTCTCTCTCTCTCTCTCTCTCTCTCTCTCTCTCTCTCTATGTATCAACAACCACAACTCTCTGTTTTTATATGTGATTTGCTATGAGACTTGGGGTTTCTCAATTATTTGGTTTCATAAATCAGTAATCAATGCCATACCATGTGATAAAAGCCCAAATCAAAATCACAACCGAATTCAACCAGAACGACCCAAACCAGGTTGGTGCGGGGGCCCAGCGTACGCGGTCAGTCTTAGTGCCACGTCCCCCAAAGGCCAAAACCGACTGATGTGGTCCAGTCTAAAAAATCCCCAAGCTGACCGAACTGCATTGAATGCTGCCCTAATATATACTACCAGTAAGAAATAGAATTATATCTATTACACTAACCATTCGTTACCTTACCCATCATTTCTCAGATGTGGGAAAAAAAAATCCAACCCCTGCCCCAAAACAGAAAGACAAGGAACATAGATCCTCTGACATATCTTCTCCAACAACTTCACAGGAAGCTGATAAATGTATGTCCTAAACATCACAAACACTAGCAAACAATAATAACTACACCATTCCCTGCTAATACTGATATTTTCTTCACATAAGTGATAAATACAACCGCTTTGGATTCTTTAGTAGGCCATACTACCATCCTAGGAACGCTTTAGGACTACCTGATTGGCAATGAAAGTAGGAATGTCTAAACAAATTTCTATCATTAGAAAAGCAGATGTAAGAATAAGAAAACTTATTTTAAAAAATAAACAAATAGCACTTCTCTTTTGCTAGACATAAATTGAGAGCACATACCATGCATCGGTCACAAACTCTTACTGGCTGAGCATTCTCATCAGCAGTTAAAGCAATTCTACCATGGGTACACTTGTCACAGAAAATATCTCCACAGTTCCTGCAGTGATGCTGAAAACGAGTGGAAACCATAAGGCCACCCAAGATACAAGCGCAAGGAGAAATCTGTTATACAAATCAAGAAAAATATGTACCTTGCGCACAAAAGCACTAAAATCTGTCCCACATCCTGTACACTTTGAAACCGCTTCATCAGGGACCTAATGGGAAACAATTGATTTTTTTTTTTTTTTTTGGATAGGTAATTAGAGAGCTATTATTAATAAGATATAAGCTGTTCATGACGATGATCAAAAAGAAACAGAAGAAACAAACAGCCAAATGAAGGAGAGGGAAATCAAAGAGTTAATCTAAGGGAAAACAAAAACTCTAGAAGAGACGAAGAGTCAGTAAAACCCCAAAATTTTTACGGTCAACTATGGATCATCAAAAAATTATAGGCCACATGTATTCCTTCCTCTATTCTATTCTATCCAAATTCAAATCTTTGTCACTTCCTTAATTGACGTTTTTTTTTTTTTTTTTTATAAGTAAGACTGATATATATAAATGAAAGACTACTCTATGACGTTTTTTTACTACTACTCCAGTACTATTAATGTCATTTTTCGTTTTCTCTACCCTTGTTCATTTCCTTGACTTGAATTAACTCACTCTTTCTTACCAGTGCATTAGTCACTCTCCTCTGAACATGACCAAACCATCTTTAGAAACTTTCATCATCTTATCCTATGCTCCACATCCTCTTCAATCTCTCAATTTATAAATTATTGATCCAAAGTATCAAACCTCTTGCTCTTTGTTATCACTTGACTATAGAGTCTTACCACACCATCTCTATTTTTACTTGTACTAAACTTACATTCCATATACTTTGTTTTAGTCCTACATAATCAAAAGCCTTTAGATTCTAAAGTGTGTCGCCAAATTTCTAATTAGACCTTAACTCCAATTCTTGTTTCATCCACTAAAACCTATATCATCAACAAAAACAAAAAACCAATGGACTTCCTTTTGAATCAATTTTAGTGAACTTATCCATCACTAGTGCAAAGAGACATAGACTTAATGATGATAGTTGATGCAAACCTAGAAACCTACGTGTGATGCCTTCACTTGTTCTCATACTAGTCACAACATTCTCACACTAGTTACAGCTTCATCATACATATTCTTAATTAACTTAACATACTTTAGAGGAACTATTAGGCCTTGTCAATTATGGCATAATTTTTTTCCACAGCAAAAAAAAAAAAAAAATGTAGAGATAAAAACAAATTATTACTTGTAGTCATGGTTTAGAAACACATACTAAATATTCTTACAAAAGAGCAATTAATTACCCACCGACAAAAATTCTGTGTAAAATGTATATATGCAGATGTCATAAGGTTTTATGCGGAAACGAACGCAATGCATGGGAAAAAAAATATTATTAGTATTTATGTTACCCAATGATCTTTCTCCTCATTGCCAGGCTTTATTATGTTCATCCAATCTCCAAAACCTTTCTTCTTATCCGTAGGCTGTTCATTTGTCTTGAAAGAATCAGCAGGCCTGCTTCTTCCACCCATCTCCTTGATCTGCATTTTGTCAGGAGAAAATCATGAATCACTAACAATCATCAAGTTTTAGAAGAACAACCTTTGAGAATTGGAACAAAAATATGCAAACATGAGAATTCAAATGCAAGGGTCTTTTTTTGTAGCTCATCATTAACATGAATATTTACACATGCATGAATGCAAGTGCACACATAAGAATAGGCCAACACTAATATGACACTGATTCTAAACAGTTCAACTTGAAGGAAAGGAGCTTCTTTATATGGTTTATGAAGTGTCCTTTGCCACGAGATTTTTTTTTTTAGCTTTCAGCTTATTTTGTTTATGTACAAGGGTATTTATCATCATAACTATCTCATGTGCAGCATCCATTTGGGAAGGCCAACTTACAAAAATAGTTTGTACACCCCACCCCACGAAACACACAGAAAAGCAATGAACTAAACACAAGTCCATTCTTTCACTTCCCAAAATTCCACCTTTTCACTCAATCATATTTACAAATGACTAAATTTTAATTCTTTATTTGTATTTGCTCGAGTATAGATATATGATAATGTGCCAAGAGTAGTGTAGCTCAGTAGCATTGTCTGCTCTCCTTTATAACTATCAAATAATAAAATAATATTAACAATAATGTATTTTAAATGTAAGATGTTTTGCCAATTCAGTACTTCAAGTTCAAATGCATTTCATCATTCAAGAAGTAGATAATCCGGCTTTGCAAATTCAGAAAAATAACCCAATCTCCATAAACTAGAAAGGTGAAATTAAAAGGACAGCCACTTTGAACCCTTGATCTGAAAATCCAAAATATAGAAAACACGCATAATACAAAACACCTAGATGCCTAAAAGATTTAAGTGTTGTTAAAAGCAGGCTTAGGCATGCTTCAACCTAAAAGATCAAAGCCCCAAGGTCTACGCGCTTTGTTTGGCCGAAACAAAGAGTTTATTGAATTTCTAGTGCTTTATGAAGCAGCACAAAGCACACTTAGCCACAGTTTTTTTTGTCATTAAAATTGATCTTGAAGGAAATTATATGGACCATTGATGTATCATACAAAGACACTTCCTAAGATACTGTACTACACAAACAATTTTCTTTGTTTGCATATCAAAACAGCGAACAAGAAAAATTTACTATTCTTATGTTTTTTGGTCTTTGCCTTTGGAAATATTTTGATTGAACCACGTACTTAATTTTGATTATAGCTATCACAAGCTCTCAAAGTGACGTATTTTAATAAAGCAAAAGACAATTCTATAAAAAATTATGTTAATCATCTCAAGAGACTTCCCCTCATCTTTTCATCAATCTGAACACCCTTATCCTTAGGTGGCTCTCCTCATTTAAAATATAGTCTTTCCATTATTTCTACTAATCCATTTTAACATTCCCATTTTAGCTACACTCATTTTATAAATATGTTGTTTCTTAACGGCCCAACATTTAATAACATAAAACATAGCTAGTCTTATGGCAATCTTATAAAATTTTTCCTATTGTGTATTCTATAATCACACAGAACTCCTAATGCCTTCTCCACTTCATCCACCCTACTCTCTTTAGTTATAAGTAAATCCACCCTACTCTTATCCTATAATTCACATCCTCTTCAATCTCTCCATCTTTATGAATTATTGATCCAAGATATCGAAAGCTCTCGCTCTTCTATATCTCTTGACCATCAACTCTTGCTGCCCCTTTCATTGTTTTCATTTTTACTAGACTTACACATGTACTCTATTTTAGTCCTACTTAATCTAAAAACCCTTATATTCTAGAGCGTCTCACCAAATTTCTAACTGGAAATTAACTCCAATTCTAATTTCATCCAGTAAGAATTGAAATAACTCACATAGAATTTTAACTTACAAACTTTGTGCAATTGCACTACCCATTTCAGCTAATTGGCAACATATATTACTATGTTGAGTTTGTTAACTTAATTCATATGCTATGAACTTTTCTATAAGAGACTTTTTTATTTTAACATTTGAAAAATGTTCACTTAAACTCAATCAAGTACATGGTTTTGCTTTCCACCTGGGCTCTTGGAAGTCTGTCCGCTTGATGCATTTACCAACATTATCGAAAAGCATAGCCAAGATTGCAAAGTATAGAAACAAAAACTCAAGTGCACTTACAGTTGATGAAAATCAAACTACGAATAAAGTGGTAGTTAAGGTTGTGACTTGTGGATTCAAACTCACTTTGTCTGTGTATAACTTAAGAATTGAAAGATGTAAACGAAGAAGGAGATATATAGAGAAAGAAAAAGAGAATTCCTTTCATATGCCTTGCGCAAGAATCCATTAAGGAAAACACAAAAAACTAAAGAGTTTACCAAAATAACGTGCACTGCCTTGCTTTTTTTGGGTTTATTGATCCGAACAAATGACAGACCTCTAGAAATACCAATTAGGTACAAAGAATATGTGGCAAGTAAATTGGAAAATGGAAGATGACCATAAAAGCAACAAAAAATGCAAACACCTCAGCCCTGAGGCATTTTGCCAACAAAGAAACAAATCACTACTATTACAAAAACAAGAAATACTACTAGTAGGACCCAAACCTGTACAGTTGCAGCAGTCACTGTGTCCAGAAGAGTATTGGTAGTGTAACTATTTGATTGCAATCTGATACGTCTAGGCTCAATGTCCACAGAGCTCTTGGACCAAATTGCAAGCGTCGATGAATCCGAAACCTAAGTGAGAAGATAACATATACTTAATCTATAGCCAAAGATTGGAAGCAGACAAAGAAATTCAACTAGAGTCAACCAACTTACCTCGCATCTTGTAATGTTCTCAAGAGGATATATTCTCAATGTCCGACTTGTACTGGGATCAAGCATGCGAATTCCATCCAAACCAATCTGAAAGAGAAAATCATAATCAATTTATGCTTTCAACATCAACATAGTCAGCCGAAAATAAAATGTATAGAGTCAGACAAGCTAAAATCTTAACACCGTTCAACTTTAACCTTGAGGCTTGGACTATCTGAACAAGACTTGTAACTAAAAACCGCCAAAGATGCATTTCCATTATTTTCCTTAAACTAAAGACAGTCTACAATATATGACCCAAACCAATCTGAAAGAGAAAATCATAATCAATTTATGCTTTCAACATCAACATAGTCAGCCGAAAATAAAATGTATAGAGTCAGGCAAGCTAAAATCCTAACACCATTCAACTTTAACCTTGAGGCTTGGACTATCTGAACAAGACTTGTAACTAAAAAACCGCCAAAGATGCATTTCCATTATTTTTCTTAAACTAAAGACAGTCTACAATATATGACCCAACCCTTTACAACTTAGGTAAAGTTCCTCAGGTTCCTCGTTTAATTTAAACACATAAGTGCATTGAATTCAATTCTCCAACGGAAAGATTGGTCGACCCAGCCATACCTTTGAATTTAATTGGGTAATTGGGGAAAACTTAATGCTTAATACTTGATCCAAATAAAAGATACCAGCTAATCAATGGTAGGAAATTATCATTACTAACTTCAAGCAGTTGCTAGGTCTGAAAAAATCAAAATAATTGAATCCAACGAACTCGATGACATTGATTAATATTGTAGTTATGCATAAAAGTTTACAATCAAGAAGAGACTAATCACATTTTTGTGGACAAATCAAAGTCATACCTGGCAGAGAACATCCATGGCGTTCTGACCAAGACTCTCCGGCAGCAACTTGACCCGAAACTTCTGGACCCCACTCTTCACGTCTTGTTGAGTTTCGGCCTTGGGGACAGCCCTCACGATCTTGCTCGAATTCGAAGTCACCGTCGAATCCTTTCCGGAACCGAAGCTGATCGACCTCCCATAGTCGTCGAACGTGGGCGCCCACGTCGAAGACTTCGGCGCGGTGCCCCGAGCCCCGTACGGCTCCACCTTGCCACCTTCATACGCATACGCACCGTCATCGCGAATCGAATCGTAGCGCGGAGACTCCTCCGATCGCTTCCCATACGGATCGGACCCCAAATCGGACCGGCTCCGACCAAACCCTCCGTACCTGTCGTCGAAATACCCACCGGCGTGGTCGAATTTCACCGGATTGTCGTACACAGGTGGGACCGAAGAGTTCACCTGACCGTACGGAGCCGCCGAGTACATCGGATTGGGGTTAGGGTTAGGGTTAGGGTTAGGGATTGGGTTTTGCGGAGGTGCATAGCTGGGAGGGGGCGCCTGATGGTGATCGAACGGTGGATAATAGGGCGGCGGTGGTGGTTGAGCTTGAGGCTGATTTGGCGGTTGATACGGCACGTGAGAATCGAAAGGAGGGAAAGACGATTGTTGTGGCGGAGAATTGAAGGAAGGCGAGTTCAAATTGGGGTTTGAAGCTGAGGTATTATACGAAGGAGCTGTGGGAGTAGGAATTGGGGCAGGGATAGGATCGGGATTTTGAGAAAAGGGAGGGTATGTGGAGGGATAAGCGGAGTAATCAGCGGAGGAGGAGGAGGAGGAGATGTATGTGGAGGTGAACGGCGGCGCGGAGGCGTAAGGATTCGGGAGAGGATCGGAGGGGTTCGGGTTCGGGTTCGGATTCGGGTTCGGGTTTGGAAAGTGAGAGTATTGTTGGTAATATGGAGCAGAGCCGTAATCTCCTTGTTGCATCGCTAATTGGAAGGAGAGAGAGAGAGAGAGAGAGAGAGTTTTTTTTTTTTTTTTTTTTGGGAAATTGGAAGAAGGGAAAGAGGAACAGGTTTTTTTGTTATTTGATGTTGTTTTTCGATAGAGAGACCGAAAGATGTAACAGGGATGATCAGTTGGAGGAAGGAAAGGAATAATGATTTGGGTGACTCTCTTGTGTGTGATACTTGCACGGAAGTTTCAGTGCTTATAGACTTTTTTTTTTTTTTTTTTTTTGGATTTGAGTAATAGTTCTTAAGATCTTCATTGGGCCACTTGGCTGGAGCTGATGGTACGGCTGACTGATAGTTTCTAAGTCCATTCAAGTTTCATTGCCCAAAGCCCAATCAAGTTGGTTTCTAGAAAGAAAAATAGTATGGCCCAATCAAGTTTTCACACGCTATATAAGACGGGTCATTGTGAAACCCATATGGGCTGAAAGAGATCCCTGTAGTAGAGGAACACCAACGATCATCAATAAGATTATAAGAATTAGGTCAACGCTCTTTTTTCTCTAATTCAACAATCCGAAAGTTTATTCTCCTTCATTTAGCAACACTCTACAAGTGCCATTTTTCTCACTCTCTCACCAAACTCTTTCCATTTTCCTATATCTCACAATAAGGGTCCTGTTTATTTGGGCATGGAAAAGTGAAAGAATAGAAAATGATGATAAGAATATAAGATAGAAAAATGAGAAGATAAAAGATATTTTAATTTTTTTCATTTATATTTAGATGGAGGGTGGAAAAGTGGAGGGATAGAAAATAAGGTTTGTACAAATTTACTCTCATGCCCCTTTTTTTTATTAAAAAATTTGGAGAGGGGAGAGGAAGGGTGGATGAGTAATTTCCATCCAACCCCTCTCCTCCCTATTTTCTCTCTAATTTGGGGGGCTAAAAAATGGTGGCCTCGGGAAGAAAATAATCAGACTCCACCGTTTTCTCTCCCAAAAATCTCTTATATTTTCTCTCTTCCATTTTCCATCATTCCTATTTTTACTCCAACCAAACTTAGCCTATGTAATTTGATATTTATTAGTTTCAATGTATTTTTCCTCTTTTACATCACTAAAGTGATGGAGAACAAGCATTCACTCGCAGCTGCTCCCAATCAAGCTCATTGATGCAAGTTCCAACTTTTAAAATGGTCAAAATTATTTCAATGAAGTCAAATTTCGTTTTTCCTACACTTGTGGCAAATAATATATGGGTTTCGACGGAAACACATTTGTTCCAGTGGTAGTATTAATAATGTGAGGTTTCCACATTGGTCACAGACTAGGTTATCTTTGTGGACGGAGGTTTCATTTTGACCATAGTATTTCGAGTTTGGGCGCTAGTCCATTATGGATTGAGTTTGTGCATGGCTTAGTAATTTTGGGTTGTGTATGACTCAATCATGGTTTGTTTATATTTGGCTTTGTAGTCGATTTGTGCTTTATGGGTGGGTTTCTCATAGGCTTAGCATGGCGGTGGTTGATTTGTGAAATGGCTTTGGTGGTGGTGGGTTTTTTATGGGCTAGTAGGCCAATTGGCGATGAGTTTCTTATGCATTTTTGTGGATCTTGAGTTTCGTGCTCTATGGGTACGAGTATGTTTTAGGGTTCAGTGCAAACAATTTGACTAGTGGCTGTGGGTACTCTGTTGTGGCCTGGGTTAGTGGTGCAAAGAAAATATCATATGGGATAAAAATTTTAGTTTTATTTTAGGATGAGATTGAATCATTGTTGATATAATTTTCTTTGAACTAAATGTTTGTCAAGCAGGTTTTTTATTTATTTGATTTTCTTTTCTTTTTTTCCTTTTTACAAGTTTGTTTCTAAAAAAAATTAGATTTTTTTGGGAAAATAAAAAGTGAAAAAAAATTAGAAAGAAAAAAAAATTATATACTTTCCAATATGAACAAAAATGTGTTACGTGCAAAATAAGTGGAGTTTCTGTTACAGATTTTAACGTTATGCTTGCTACAGAATATGAGAAATGATATGTCTACAACATTTCTACAACATTTTTACAACAAATCCTAAGTAGCAGGTTGTAATCAGTTGTTATTATTGGGTTAAAAAAGTAATCTCAGTGCTAAATTCAAATTTGAACCAATAACAACTAACCACTCATTATTTGTTGTGAAATTATTGTAAAAATGTTGTAGACGTAGCATTTTTCACAGAATATTTGGATGTTTGCTTAATTTTAGGATCAGAATAAGTTATTTCATAATATTAGGATTAGTTGCATTTGTATTTGCATTTTAGTAGGATAAGGGAATTTGTTTATCAAGTGTTAACGGCTAGTGGAGCTAGTGTTTGAGTTTTATTAGGATAGTTTGTTCCTAAAATGCAGTGCTTATCTTGTATAAAAGGAGCAGTAGTTTTTTTGAATAAAATCATCAGATAAAAATTATTTATGTAGAGTAATCTGTAGAGGTCAATAATTCCTCAATCAATCCTAATTTCTTTTTAGTGTTTATCCAATATCCATTAATTGTCAAAATAGGTAAAGGTCAAGTCTTGTACGTACCAAAATGATGTAGTTTTAATGCATTAAAACTACATCATTTTAGAGGATGTGTTACTTAATGAACTCATTAGCACATGCATGGATAGAACATAAGAGCTCTCAATAAAAAAGCAATAGATAAAATTAAAAGAGTAAATCAAACTTTGAAACTTTAAAAGGCAAAATCAAACTAACTCAAATTTTAATAAATTGTAATTTGCAATTTAGTCTTAAATATAGTATAGTATAATTTACTTACACATTAGGAAGACTGATTACATTGTTTTATTGTAAATGGAAAATACACTAATAGTAGCAGCCAACAGATGATACATTAGCATGAGTATCGAGTTCCACTATCTCAAAAAAACCTCGGATTTAACCACCAACTTATCAAAACGTTTGCATGTTCCAACAAAAAGTCCCCAACATGCCTAATTGCCTATATTATATGTTCGAGAAGTGCTACGTCAATAACATTTTCATAACATTTTCACAATAAATCATAAATGGTAAATTGTTATGGTTTTTGATGCTGCACAGAATCAGTAGGCTGAATGCTTCGACTTTGATGGGCTAATGGTTGTTGCGAAGGCTTACAAGGATGAACACACTATCAAAAGGCGACCGGGGTGGACCGGCCAAGTCCCCTCCGATGACTAAGTTAGTTTCTCTCTTGAAAATCAAGTTCCAACTTTTTGGGGAGTAATGTCCGGAAAAACTTACCTTGATTTGATACAGGCCGGTCTTTATATAGAGAACCTTGGAGTGGTTATTGATTTAGTAACTTCCCAAAGATTTGTGGAAATTAGTGAGTTCTGACATAACTTCCTCAACGGCTATAGAAGTTACAACCGCTGAAGGAAGTTGAGCATTTGTGGTAATGAATATGGGTTTGGTTCTCACTCCAGAATTCCGTGGTTCGAATCCTCAAGACACGTGGGTAGATTCATACTTGAAAATTTTCTAAGTGTAATGTTGTTGTCCGTGCGCTTTGTTCATAGACAACCTACCTGAATATTTGGCCTTTGGCTCATGGACGACCCGTATGGACGAACCCGAGATTGTAATTTTTGCTATCCCATAAGTTGCCCTCGTGTCCAGGGGTTGTCCAAGGATATAGTTGGGATTTAATTCACACTTTTATGGTTCTGACCTAACTTCTTTTCTTTTTCTTCTTTTTTTTTTTTTTTTGAATGGGGCCACGTGTCATGATTTTCTTGGTTGACCTATTATGTCGATTGCGTTTTTCAAAGGGACTGCCACATGTCGCCTTCTTAATGGCTAGCGTCGCTTTGCTGACCCTGCTTCTGGGCCCTATAAATAGGTACATTCTCTTTCTTGCCCTTCACCTTTCTCATAATCTCCCCTCTGCCATCTCGTCCAAGAGCCTTATCTAGCCCTCGTTCTAGTTTTGTCAGGTATTTCCTCTTCCCTTTTAGGTTTTCATCTTAATCTTCCTTTATTTTAGTCATGTCTTCGTCTAGTAGTAGTTTAGAGAGTGAGATAGATGAGTACCAAGACGTTTATTCTGGGAGTTATGAGAGTGATGTGGGTAGTATGAGCTATAGTAGTAGTTCCTCGGACGAGCATTATTCGTCTGGGGTTCCTGGTATTCCCTTAGAAGAATTCCAGGTGATGCAACGTAGGATAGCCTCTGGAGCTGAGACTAGCTTGTCCAGAGATATACAGCTGTGCCACTAAGATAGCGTCTACCCTTTCGTCTGGGGTTCTTGGAATTCCCTTAAAGGAATTCCAGGTGATGCAACGTAGGATGGCCTCTGGAGCTGGGACTAGCTTGTCAAGAGATATACAACTGTGCCACTGAGATAGCGTCCACCCTAAACTCCTTTAAATTGAAAACCCTTATAGATAGATACCAGATCCCTAAGGAGTTCAAACCTCGTCTACCCAAGGAAGGAGAATGGTGTTGTTCTCCTTCTTCTAGTTTGGGAGTATATACTTCTTACCTTTTATTTGGCCTTAAGTTTCCCCTAAATTCTTTTTGTAGAGGTCTTCTCCATAGGTTGGGTATTGGACCTAACCAGCTCAACCTCAATGGATGGAGGATGGTAGTTGCCATGCAAGTGCTATGGCATGAGGCATTGGAAGGGGATTGTCCTATCATAGTGGACGAGTTCCTTTATTGTTATAAGCCCTCAGAGATAAACAAGTCTGCTGGTTTTTACCAGTTCTCGTCCAGAGACTCTCACTATAGTTTAATAAAGGGTCGTAGCTCGTCTGGCAGGCTCTGGAAAAAAAAAATTATTATTTCTGGAAATTGGGCTGGGGACCTAGTTGATGTGGGTAATGCCCCCTTTCCACCCTTTACCAGCCCTCTAGGTCACCTTCATCTTGAGGGTATGTCTCCTTTCCATTTTATTTTACTTTTTTTTTATATATTTTCTAACTTTCAGTCGTTTAACCCTTTTTCTATATTGATGCAGTTGTTGTTCGTCCACGTTTGGACAAATTTTATTTGGATCGAATTGATCAAGTTCCTGTCTTCCTTGGGAGAACCTTTCACGATCTTGTGACTCTAAGTCGTCTAGCTACATGGGGTCTTGGCCCAGTGCCTACTGCTATGAACCTTCGTCACGAGGAAACTACTCGTCGAAGTAAATATTGTCCATTCCTCTTTTCTTACTTTTTTCTTTCTTTTCTCTTTTTTTTTTTTAACTTGACTTTCCTCGTCGTAGGAATGACTACGATGAGGGAGAACAAGGAAAAAACCATAACTAGTGGGGACGAGGATGCCACTGCACCTCTAGTCATCCAGAGGACTGCTGTCCAGGTAGGGAAGAGGAAGTTTAAATCCATATCAAGTTCAGTGGACCTTGACAACCTTCCAAGTCGTCGAGGTTCTAAGAAGCAAAAGCCTAGTAAGGCTTCTCTTCCCAAGGTTCCTAAGTTTACACCTCCGACAGTAGACCTGGATGACATTGTGGTCAACGTGGAACCCGTCTAGATAATTCCACCTGTCCAAGCTGATCCTACTCCCCCTCCAACTAAGACTCCTTGCAAGCCTCATTCTTCTGAGTCGTCCGAGCATCCTCTTAACCTGGTGTTGGACGAGAGTTATGTTTGGAGGACGTTCAAAGGAATTATTTCTAACAACAAGGTAAACTCGTGTTACAACATGTCAGTAAAGGACTTTGAACGTTCCGTCATTCATGACCTCTTCAAGGTATGCAAATTTCTCTCGTCTTTATTTATCTTCAAGTTTTGAAAATTTCTAACTTTTCTTCATCCATGCGCAGACCATGTCCAAGTTTTGCACAGCGACTTGCCAGGCCAAGGAACTCTGTGAGGAAGTCAAAATGGCTAAGAAGAAGGCTAAGGAGCTGAACACTGAGGTTTTGTTGAAAAAAGGGGAGGCGATTAGGTTGACTGAGGATCTCAATCACTTGCAAGGGAGTAAGATGAAGTTGAAGAACGAGGTGGAGGAACTTAAAGCAGGTGCCATCAAGAAAGACACTCGCATTGCTCATTTGGAGGGAAAAGTTTTTGAGTTTACTTCATCCTTGGAGAAAGCATGTTAGGAAGCCGTTGCAACTTTTAAGAAGTCTGACGAGTACAAGAATCGTCTAGACAGCCAGTACACAGCTGGCTACGAGGACTTCCGTGTTGATGCCAAGGACGCTTTCCCTAACTTAGACTTTGACTCCTTCAAGATTCCCCTTGCCACAGAAAGCTCCTTGCTTCAAACGAGTTCTGAAGACGTCAATGTGATGGACGATGCTAATAATGAAGTAACCCAGAACGACCCCAAGTCTGGAGGTAGTGCCCCGAGTGGTTTATCCAACTGATGTTATTTTATCATTTAATCTTATTAAAGGTGCCCGTTGTTTTGGGCTTTGCTTCTTTTTTCTTTTTCTTTTTTTCAAATTTATCCAAGTACAATTATCTCGTCCAAGTTTATGGACGAGCTTTATATACGATCAGTTATATTGTCTTTACACAACTTTAAGGGTTTTTGGAAGTTGGTCGTCCACCCTTCACCGAATGCTTTGAATGAATGAATAAATGAATGTTTTTCATTTTCACCTTTCATTATGTTTGAATACGTTTAAAACTTTATGGACATACTTTATTAATATCGTCCATATCATTTCATGGTTGTGGGATTCATCCATTTAGGAAAACATTTAATTTTGTCTTAAGCTTATAGACGAATTTCTACTTACATCGCCAAAATAGAGTAAAATGAATCCTTCATATTCGCCATTTAAGTACAGCTCATCCATGAATGACGTGTCTTTTCACTAGCTTTATTCGTTATTCAAACTTGGGACGATCATTTATTCGTCCTTAGCGAAATTGTTCCCAGTAAATGCTCGTCCATGTACTGGATTGTTAGGCTGGTTAGATTCGTCTATAGGCTTGTGGTGTTTTTGCACGCACATTATTCGTCCATGGTTTAGACGATTCTGCCTTTGGTTTTATCTCGTCTTGAGCTTAGACGAATATACCTTTGGTTTTATCTCGTCTTAAGCTTAGACGAATATACCTTAGGTTTATTTTTCTTACTTTATCCTTATTTTGAGGAAAGCTTATAGACGGTGCATCCCTGCGTCTAAGGATTTTATTCGTCTTTGGTTGTTTGCCTCTTGTGGATTATTTTGAATAAAATCACAAAAATGAAGGATTCCCATACAATCATACATATACTTGGAAATACATCATATATATATTTGGAAATCCACACTATGTAAACATTCGTCCACAGGCATGACACATGCTTAAGAGCTAGTGCCTTTAGGGAATTAAAAGTACTTATACAACACAAATTCGTCCATGAGTAACACAAAATACTTATACATCTAAAACACATAGTAGTAGTAATAAGCAAATACAATAAAATAACATTGTAAGCAACAAATTACTTCAAATGTCCATGGCGTTCGTCCAATGGCAATTTTCGTCCATGGTCACCCTTTATTGATGGTATCTTCTTAGGTGTTCAACATTCCAATGATGTTCTTGCTTCCGTCCATCTAGGGTTTCCAAATAATAGGATCCTTGCCTCTTGCAGTTGATAATCCTATAAGGTCCTTCCTAATTTGGTCCCAACTTCTTGTGGGCCGGCATTTTGGTGGCCAAAGAAACCATTTTTAGGACGAGATCCCCAATGTTGAAGTGCTTAGGTTTCACCATGGCATCATACTGCTTTGCCATAAGATTTTTGTACCTTGCTGTTCTCTGCTCCACGTTCATCCTTATCTCGTCTATAAAATCGAGGTTAAAATGAAGTTGTTCCTTGTTTTCTTCACCTTGATACTTCATTACCCTATGGCTAGCCATGTGTACTTCTGCAGCTATGACTACTTCACTCCCATAAGCTAGTTTGAAAGGAGTTTCCCCTGTGGGGGTCCTCATTGTTGTTCTGTAAGCCCATAAAACACCCGGTAATTCATCCGGCCATACTCCCTTTGCCCCTTCAAACCGAGTCTTGATGATTTTCAACAAGGATCGGTTTGCCACTTCTGCTTGTCCATTGGCCTGTGGATGGGATGGTAAGGAATAATGATTTTTGATTCCAAGTTGTTCACTAAATTTCCTGAAGGGTGTGTTGTCGAACTGTCATCCATTGTCAGAAACTAGTACCCTTGGTATTCCAAATCTGCATACAATGCTTTTCCAGACGAAGTTTTTGACATTCTGTTGTGTAATTTTCGTCAAGGGTTCAACTTCCACCCACTTAGTAAAATAATCTATTCCCACTATCAAAAACTTCATATTTCTGGTTCTAGTTGGAAAAGGTTCTAATATATCCAAACCCCATTGTGCAAAAGGCCAAGGGGCCATTATTGGGGTAAGATACTTCAACGGTTGTGTAGGAACGTTACCGAAACGTTAACATTGATCACAGACTTAAACATATTCCTTAGCATCAACTTAGATAGTAGGCCAATAGTATCCTGCACGGACGACTTTCTGGACGAGTGATCTGACTCCTGAATGGTTACCACATGCTCCTTCATGAACTTCCCTCAATACATAATTCGTCTCGTCTGGAGCTAAACATCCTAGATAAGGCTGGGAGAAACCCCTTTTGTATAGCACCTCGTCCATAAGGATGTACCTGACTGATTAGACCCTAAGCTTTCTGGCTTCGTCCTTCCCCTCTGGAAGCCTTCCATCCTTTAGGTACGACACTATCGGGGTAATTCAATTTTCTTCACTTTCTATCTGCAATATTTCTGGAAGGTCTATGCTTGGTATTTACTGAATTTCATCCAACTTGTCCATTGCTTCATTTACTGAGGCTTCCTTCGCCAGAGTATTTGCTTTCACGTTCTCTTCCCTTAGGATTTGAACGAAATCAGCTTCTTTGAACTTCTTCACAAGACGTACCACCTTATTTAGGTATATTTGGTCTTCCTTACTTTCATATATTCCATTCACTTGGCCTATGACTAACTGAGAGTCTCCCATTACAAGTATTGATTTTGCTTCCACAGACTTAGCCAACTTTAGCCATTTAAGAAGGGCTTCATACTCAACTTCAATATTAGTTGTTTAGTATTGCAAACGAACCTTGTGCTTCAACTTATCTCCTTCTGGTGATTGTAAGACGACTCCTATCCCTCCTGCATGTAGTGTAGACGATCCATCCACATGGACGACTCACCTTTTACTATCTTCCATTCCATCTAAGTCCTTATAACTTGAAGTGAATTCTGCAATGAAATCTGCCAAGGCTTGAGCCTTTACTGTATTTCTTGGTTGATACCTGATGTCAAATTCATTGAGCTCAACAACCTACTGGATCAGTTGTCCTGTGACTTCCAACTTGTTCATTGCCTTCTTGAGCGGATGGTCCGTCATGACGTTGATGACATGAGCTTTAAAGTAATGTCTCAACTTTCTAGAAGTTGTTATTAGAGCAAAAGCCAATTTCTCTATCAGCGGGTAACGTCCTTCCGCTCCTCTAAGTGCTCGGCTTGTGTAATACACATGCTTTTGTACCTCCTCTTCTTCCCTGATTAAAGCTGAACTCACAGCATGTGGGGACACCGCCAAGTACAAATACAATTCCTTTCCCAACACAGACGGATTTAGTAATGGAGCCATGGTAAGATAGTCTTTAAGATCTTGGAAGGCTCTTTGACATTCGTCCGTTCATTCGAATGCCTTCCTGAGGTTTTTGAAGAAGGATAAACATTTGTCAGTGGCTTTTGACACAAACTTGTTCAAAGCTGCAACTCGTCCTGTGAGGGACTGAACTTCCTTGATATTTTTAGGCGGTTCCATGTTTAATATGGCTTGGATCTTATCCGGATTTGCTTCAATTCCTCTCTATGAAACCATGAACCCTAGAAACTTTCCTGATGACACTCTGAATGCACATTTACTTGGATTCAGCTTCATTCTGTATTGTCTAAGTGTTTCAAAGGTTTCCTGCAGGTCGTCCAAGTGTCTTACCTCGTCCAAGCTCTTTATAAGCATGTCGTCGACGTACACCTCTACATTCTGTCCTATTTGTGGACGAAACATATAATTAACCAACCTTTGATAAGTTGTCTCTGCATTCTTCAGATCAAAGGGCATCACTTTATAACAGAACAGACCTTGACTGGTAACAATGGAGGTCTTCTCTTGGTCTGCCTCGTCCATTTTTATCTGATTATATCCTGAGAATGCGCCTGTGAAGCTTAGCAACTGATGCTAGCTGTAGAATCCGCCAACTGATCAATGTGTGGTAAAGGATAACTATCCTTAGGGCAAGCTTTGTTCAAGTCAGTGAAATCCACGCACATCCTCCATTTGCCATTCGCCTTTTTAACCATCACCACATTGGCTAACCAATCCGGGTAATAAACTTCTCGAATGAATTATGCCGTGGTTAACTTCTGAACCTCTTCCTTGATAGCGTTATCTCGTTCAGGAGCGAATACCCTTTTTCTTCTGACGAACAGGCTTAGAAAGTGGGTGCATATTCAACCTATGGGTAATAACACTTGGATCAATCCTTGGCATGTCTTCATGACTCCGTGCAAAGACGTCAATACTCCTCTTCAAGAACTGAATTAGGTCTTACTTCTTCTTTTCCTTCATACTTGTTCCAATTTTGGTAAACTTTTCAAGATTACCTTCTTCCAAGAGAATGTCCTGCAGTACTTCGGTGGGCTCTGCAACAACCCTTCTCTCCCCAATGCTCATTGTCTGCACATACTCGTCTATAGCCAACATGGCTAAATAACATTTTCTTACTGCTAATTGATCTCCTTGTACTTGTCCTATTCCGTAATCTGTAGGGAATTTGACTGATAGGTGGTAGGTAGATGTTACTGCCTTCCAGCTGTTTAAAGTTGGCATTCTAATGATGGCATTGTATGAGGATGAATAATCCACCACGAGGAAATTCATTTTCTTGGTTATTTGTTTTGGGTATGATCCCACCACTACAAGTAAAGTAATAATGCCAACAGGTTGTACATTCATTCTTCCAAATCCTATCAATGGTGAGCATACTGGACGAAGTTTATCTTGTCCTAGCCTCATCTGCTGAAAGGTGGGGTAATACAATGTCTGCTGAACTTCCATTATCTACCAACACTCTCCTAGTCATATAATCCACAATGAGTAGAGTAAGGACAATTGCATCGTCATATGGGTGATGGATTCTTTCAGTTTTTTGTGAATGAAATGATTGGCTCGTCTATCCCCCTCATCCTTGGAGACCGTTCAGAGAGTTGGACGTTTTGCACTACTTTGAGATACGTCTTCTTTGACTTAGAAGATTGTTATGTTGAAGTCCCTCCCATAATAACTCTTATTTCTCCAAGTGAGGTTCGTGATGATTCTTCCATCTTTCTCTTCAACTTTTCATTTTTATGATCCTTTCCAACGAAATGCCTTAACTTTCCTTGTCTAAAGAGATTTCTATTTGCTGCTTCAAGCTACAACACTCGTCCGTGTCATGCCCATGATCCTTATGGAAGTGACAATATTTGTTCTTATTGCACTTGTTGGGGTCTCCCTTCATCTTCTCCGGCCACTTCAAGGAAGGATCATCTTTGATTTGCATGAGTACTTGATCAAGTGGGGTATTTAAGGCCGTGTAGTTCCGACTTCTTCCTGAGGACGAGCCAGTCTTTCTATTATCTTGCTCTTTCTTCTCTCCCGTCTGAGCCTTCTTTGGACAAGAGCCCTATTCAGGATGATGAGGGGGGTCTGAATCCATACATTCTACTTTTTTTCTCTTCTTGGCTATAATTGCATCTTCTGCATTCATGAAATTCTAGGCTGAATGGACGAGTTCAACCATGGTTTGAGATTCCTGCTCATAGAGTTTATGGATAAACAAATCTGAATTGACTCCATTATAGAAGGCAGCCAATAACAGCTTGTCGTTCATTTCATCTACAGTGAGGACTTCTCTATTGAAACGGGTAATAAAAGACCGCAAACTTTCATTTTCGCCTTGCTTTATGGTCAGCAGGATGGACAAGGAGCACTTATGTCTTTGCCCCCCAATAAAATTGTTGACAAATAGCTTACTCAACTCTTCGAAAGAGCCCATTGTATTGGAAGGTATTTTGCTAAACCATACTCGCGCTGGTCCTTTAAGGATTGTAGGGAAGACCCTGCACATAATCTCATCTAGAATCCCTTGAAAATGCATTGTGGTTTTGAACGTTGCAATGTGATTACATGGGTCATACGTTCCATCATACGAGTCCTAGGAAGGCATTTTGAACTTCAGAGGCGAGGGGTGACTATTGATGGAAGCCGTAAAAGGAGAGTCTGTTCGGTGAACTAGGTCGTCCATCGGATTCGTCCTTCTCATGTTCTCCCTTATTTCGTCCATATCCTTCCTCATTTGATCCATCTCCCTCTCCAAATGTGGCACCCTCCGCAGAGCAGTGCCCCTCGATTGGTTCTCAAGTCCAGCATTTTCTCATTTATCTTCTTGACTTTGGGATTGCTCTTCTGCATGTCTTTCATGACGTTGCCTTCTTAGACTAATCTCCATGTCCAACTCTTGGTTCTGATGAGTTAACTCTGCTAAGGCGGCTGCCGTGGATTGTATGTGTTGGATGGAAGGCAGTTGCATGATAGGTGCTGACTGTTGATCGCGATTGGGATTGTTTAAAGCATCCCTGCTCTCCTAGTGGCCTGGGTTTGTGGCCCTTGATCTTGTCCGAACCATACAGCCTTTTGTCTAAGAAAGATCAATTTGTAAAACACAAATCTATTCTTCCCACAGATGGTGCCAATTGATGCTGCACAGAATCAGTAGGCTGAATACTCCGGCTTTGATGGGCTAATGGTTGTTGCGAAGGCCTGCAAGGATGAACACACTATCAAAAGGCGACCGGGATGTACCGGCCAAGTCCCTTCCGATGACTAAGTTAGTTTCTCTATTGAAAATCAAGTTCCAACTTTCTGGGGAGTAATGTCCGGAAAAACTTACCTTGATTTGATACAGGCCGGTCTTTATATAGAGAATCTTGGAATGGTTATTGATTTAGTAACTTCCCCAAGATTTGTGGAAATTAGTGAGTTCTGACATAACTTTCTTAACGGCTATAGAAATTAGTGTCATGTGGTCGTCCGTGCGCTTTGCTTATGGACGACTCCTTTGTCCATAGATGACCTACCTGAATATTTTGGCCTTTGGCTCACAGACAACCCCTATGGACGAACCAGAGATTTTAATTTTTGCTATCTCATCAGTTCTAATTTAAACATATCACTTAAACTACTTTTTTAACCATTAATAACAACTCATAATAATCTGTCATTTATGATTTTTTTTTTTTGAGAAACAAACACGCACACACACACAGGGGAGAGGGAGAGGGAAAGGGGTTCTAATACAAAGGCATACCACAACTCCACTCAAAAGCTATGGTCCCTGTCATTTATAATTTGTTGTGAAAATATTATAATATAGCATTTCTCAATAGTCCAATTATTTATTTATTAGTTATTTTAATAGAAATGTATTTGAGCCCAATTGGACATGGGCTTATTCGGAGAGCATGAGACCCAATTGTAGTTATTAGTACACATTCCTACTCACATATTGGACTGGGCTTAGACAGAGAAGCAATCGATCCATCACCACACTTACGCAACCAGAGAAACGGGCTGTGCAAGACTGCATGCAAAAGCAAAACCATTCAAACCAAAAGTGTGGAACTTCGGTACCAATTCCCAAGGCTTTTGCAATTGCAACACTTTTTTTATTATGAAACCATAGAAACAAGAAACAAACCAAATCAGTGGAAACTTTGATCCATCCCCAAGAAAACAGTTGCTCAGAGACAGAGAGACTCTGATTTTACGTCAAAAGTAAATGCGTGCGGGGTCCACATGTTTGCAGAGGAAGATCATTGCACTAAAGAAAAGTGACCGAGCATTTGGATCATCCACGTATGAGTACACGCGTAGTAAATATTGGTCCGAGAGTCTGACTCCGAGACCCAGCAAAGCAAAGAATACGAAAGGAAAGAAAAGGACAACCTGGTGTCTGCCTTTTTTGGCTACTTTTTATAAACTCACACAAAGCATTTCACCACATTTTACGCTTTTTGATGCAAGAGAGTTTTTTTTTTTTTTTTTTTAAGATAATCCATAGGAAACGGTTATTTGATACACTTTCTGAGTTTTATTGGGTTGGAAAATTGTAAGATATTTTTAAAGTATTATAAATGTGTTGTTTTTCTTTCTCATATAAATAGTAATTTTATTAAAATTAAATTAGTAAGATTTACCAATCATATGAGAAGAGAAAGTACACATTTATAATAATTCAAAAGGAAAAAAGATTTATATTAAAGAAAGTGTCTCTAGAAGTCAATGCAAGGGTAGAAGCATTTTGCTCGATTCGAAAAAAGATAATGCATTCAAAATATATATATATATATAAATTTGTTAGCATTCACTTCAGAAATACCAAAAAGATAAATGCAATTTACATTACTAAGAAAAAAGTCGTTTTATTTATTTTATAAAATCATTTTAATATAAATTTTGATTAATTCAACTAGAAAAAATCAGAATTCATAAGTTAAATTTCCATTGCATTTATTTTCTTTATTAAAAAAAATCACTTTAACATGTCTAAGTCTAACATATATATCTCCCTAAAAAAAATTGTCTAACATCTCTTTCTTTTTTTTTTCTTTTTTTTTTTTTACAATCCATTATATTAAAATTTTTTTTTTTTTCATTTCTTATGGAAAAAATCAACCAACCACCACCATCCTTTGTGATCATCCCATCACAAAATTAGACCACCTAATCAACACAAAATCCAAATTGCAACCCAAACTCAAAATTAAATCAAATCACTCAAATCCACAAGACTTGCAGTGGCAACACGATAGCCCACCAATCTTCAAGACCCAAATTAACCCAAATCGACAACCCACCAATCTGAAGAGATTTGGCATGCAAGGGCCAGTCCGCAAGGCCAATGGTGGAGGAACAATAGAGGAACCGATGTCATACTGAGATGTTTTTTTTTTTATATGAGTGACATGAGATGGGCAGTGCTTGGTGGTGATTGAGTAGTTAGAGAAATCTAATATGGGAGAGAGACCGAAGAATGAGATTGAATAAAATGTGCATTTTAATTTTTAGATGTTGTTACAATGATCATCTATATCTAGATAATACAATAATAATGTGTATAAATTTGAATAGTAATAAAGCACCGCATGCGGTTGTAAATTTTTTATTTTTTATTTTTGGCTACAATATCATGCTCAGAAGCACAATTTTTTGGGCAACTTGTTAGATTGATTTGTTGTACAAATCATCATTGATATATTTTCATTAAAAAAATCATGTATATCAAGTTGTTAAATTTTTCTTTTTGTTTGCTAAAAAAATAAGGTCTTTAATGCGAATTTATTAATTCCATATTTCGCAACAATAATAAATAATATCATATATATTATTGGAGCTAGAACTATTATTACATCAATACAAAGTCGTTGGACTTATTAATAGGCAAATTAAGATGTTGCCTTCCCTATATGTTTTATTTTACCGGATTATAGGCATTTGATTTCAAGGAATATGGGATGGGAATCATGGGATTCTATTTTTAATATATATATTTTTTTTTTCTAGGAGCGGGGGTTGTTGAAAATTGAAGGCATATCAGAAGGTTTGCTCAGGACGTATTCCTTGATTGTTTCAACATTTTCGACAGGAGTAGCACGAATCCAGCTTTTGCTTTTGCCTCTTTCACAGGCCTGACTCGTATTATGGCTTGTTGGAACAATAAATGAAAGTTCTCAGTGGCGGTGACACCGTGACAGTGGCAGTCTTGAAACATGTCAAAAACCTTGCTTTCAAATCTTTTTTTTGTCAGCTAAAAATTGTACACTTTTACGTTTAGCTAGGAGAGATAGAGCTGGCAATATCTTGTAGAAAAACCAAATGGACCCCCCCATATTAGTCTCTGAAAAGATATTTAATCTAAATCAGGAAAAATATTTTAAGCCACAAGTAGAAAAAAAGAAGGAAAAAAAAAAAAAAAAGATTCTTTACTATACCCTTGTCATCATTTCGATTCATCATGTATAGGTCGTTGCAGTACAAAAAAAATTATCCGATGCCATAGACCCAGAAAAAGCAAAACAAAACCAAACAAAAGACACCATAATGACAGTACATGTTTCCATCAGCATGTGTGTACTGTGTACGTCTCAAAAAACCAAAAAATAAAATAAAATTTGCCTAATCCACCTTTGCTTTGCTTTTTTGTTTTTGTTTTTTTTTTTCTTTCATTGTTTGGTGCTTTTTCTTGTTAGATCAAGAATACCTCCATGCTATGTTCCTTTACAGCATTGCATACGGGACAAGAACCAAGAAAAGCTTCACAGAAATTGCACGAACAGAGGTGTCTGCAAGGTAAAAAGAGAACACAAGAGCGCCGAGAGAAGCAGCTTTTACAAGTCATGTTGTTTTTTTTCCTACTACTTCTTTTCACCACCACCTTTTCTCGTGCAATGTTACTTTCATCATCATCACCATGATCTCTCTCACATGAACCACAAAACGACGCTGTATCTTCGGCTGTATTGCTGGCTAAGACCACTCTCTCTTTGACTTGCTCAAGCGTGTTGTTTAGATCTATGACCATGGCTTCGTTGGATTTTGCTAGTCTTTGCCACGTTTCCCTTTCTATCTCTGCTTTTTTCAAGCATTCTTGGAGCTCCAATGTCCTCATTGATGCTCGTGCCAAGTCTTCTTCTTTCTGCCTTAATAAACTCAACGTTTTGGATTCTACATTACTCAATAGAACTGCGAGCTCTTGCTTCCTTTGCTCTTGCAATGCTATTCTCAACCTTTCATTCTGCCAAGAAAAAAAGAAAAAGCAATAAGAGAGAGACCCCCAAAAAATAAAAGCACATAAATATTGAACATTTACGCCAAAAGGCAAAAACACAAGCTCTAAAAAATTAATTTGAAGAAAACCCATACGAGATTATACAATAATATTAAAGATTTTTACCTGTAGTTGAAGAATGCAGTTTATCTCATGGCGGTGCAACTCAAACTGAGCATCCAAAGATTGTAAAAACGCCATGGGATGAAAGCTATTGCAAGTGGAAGAAGATGAAAACGAAACCCCTTCGTTGTAATCAAGCGCCAACTTTTGAGTGCTTTGAGGAAGATGAAAGTGAGTGGTGGCTTGTTGGGGATATTGAAAGCTAAAACGAAGATCATCAACAACTCCAAAAGCAGGATCCTGTAAGCCACACATAGGCAAACCCATATTTTCTGAATAAAACTGTGCCTGAACAGCCATGTTTAACCACTACCAGAAATTTAAAAGCTTTTGACACCCAAAACGTTCCCTTCTCCTTCACGTATTTGATGGGCTACATTAATAAGAAACGAGAACTGAAACGAAATGAGGTAGGTTTGAAACAAGAAGAGGGTTCATGTTCCTGTTATATCAGAAAAAATGCATGACCTTTTCTCTCTCTTTCTCTCTTTAAGCTCTCTTTATTGGGCATAAGCATAAACTTTGCCTCCTTTGTTGCTGTGGTTTCTGGTTCAACTGAAAAAGACCAATTTATAAAATGGACACCCGTGGTTTGGTTTATTTATAGTGGACAAAAAAAAAAAAAATGACTTGTACCTTAATGACAAGCAATTATAAATAACAAATGAGATTTTATGAATAATAATTTGATTGCATCGGCTTAATTAGGAAACTAAAAAAAAGAGAGTACAACAAAACAGTGAGAAAAAAAAAATGGGGGGTTAGAGTTTTTTTGTTTTTTCATTCTATCTTATTTTTGTGAAATCCCAAAAGGGCTTCATAACCAACAAAGTAGCATTTATGAGACGGAGATAAGAGGGTGGCGCGAAAACGACGACGTACACATGCAGATTTTGTGACAGAAGTCACAGAACTCTCGGGTCAGAGTGATTTTTGATCAGAGAGAGAGAGAGAGAGAGAGTGTAAAAGCAAAAGAAATGTAGGTGAAAGAGGAATTCACTCAATTGAGGCGTGAATACTGAATATAGGGGTCAGACGTTATGGGACGAAATTCAGAGAATGGAGAAATATTGTTGTCAGTTTTTGTCATTGGGAAAGGCTGAAGAATAGCAAATTTGTTTTTTATTATTTTGAGAAAAGTTTGAATCCTATTTCCACGTTAACTCAATAAATACAAATTTTCCTTGTATCCGTTTGAAAAAACGACAAAACTTTTCACGTAAGACTCTACTATTTGTTGCATTGTAAATTGTACAAGTGGATTTGATCCGTGTTCCCTCCTGTCTGTGCCACGTGGATGCTTTTAGATTAAGCTATTTAAAAATGTTATTTTTATAATATTTTTACGTTTAAATTAAATTATAATATAAATTTTATCTTGTATTAAAAAATATATATATTTTTGCTAATACTACCGCAATAAATTTTAAGTAATTTCAATAGTAATTTTAAATTAAAACCAGTAATAACTTACATATAAATGCATTCGTATTGGTTTATATAAAAATTTATGTCTATTTTAGCATAAGAATATATTTTTTATATTTTATAAACTCAATTTAATCTCACATTAAATTATATTTATTTTATACTATACTTTATTAAAATATTAATTTTTTATAATTTTTAAAATTATTTTTCTTTTTTTACTCACAATAATTATCTTTTACTCTATTTTTTTTTATTCTCAAAATAAATAAATAAATAATAATTAATTAAATATAAAATAAATAATGTTGGTATAAATAATTAGCTTCACTAATAGCCTGTTTGGGAGTAAAAAAAAGGAGGGGGAGTAGAGTAGAGGGAGGGAGAGTAATTCAATTATCTTGTTTGGAAGTTTTTTAAGGAAGGAGAGGAAGAGATTTGGAGGGATTTCAACTACCTCTAACCCCTCATTTTTAATTCCTCCAAATTGGAGAAATTTGGAGGGAGAGTAGAGTAGATAAGTTATTTGTCAAATAAATTCTCTAATTTACCCTTTTCTAAATTAACAAAATTACCTTTTTTAAAGGGCTAATTACTTCTTTTCCCTCTCTAATTTTAAAAACATCCAAATAATATAGAGGAAAATCATTTCCTTTTACTCTCTTTCCTCTCTAAACTTCCAAACAAGAAAAACATTTTAGCTAAGTCGGTCAATATTACTATGGGCTAGTAGTTAACTCAATGAGCCCCACGTCCATTTCCATGTCCATGTCTATGTCCATGTCCTGTCATTAGTGGGATGGGCTCTAGAGTCCAGACAGTAGAGGAGCTGGAACCACATATGTGGGTTCAGAAATCAGGCTTAATTAAGCTTAGCTCACTAGGACCACTAGGTGCTATGATAGGCATTGATAATAGAGACTTTTGTGATCCATTAATGGGGGTTGTGTTCATACTCCATAAAGATAAGCATTGCCACAAGTCAGGGAAGGATTCTTGGGGTAGGTGCGTGGGTCGATGGCTCTGCCAACACAGCTACTACATGCAAAGCTGATTACACCTGGAGAGTGGAGGGAGTCCGGAGTCCGGAGTCCGGAGACACACATCATGGGAATAATAAAGTAGGAGAGGCTCAATGTTTAGCTTAAGTTTTAATCTTTTTTTTTTTTTTTTTTTTTTTTTGATGGGATGTTTTAATCTTTTTGTTTTGAGATAAATAAATTAAACATAGTACACCTTTTAATATTGACTAATGTACTAATGTAGTCCTCTTGTTCTTGTCAGTATCCGTTCAAACTGTACTGTTTATGACCCCAAAAAGAATTGATTTTGTAATTTTAGTATTTCTCAATACCGAAAAATGGCCTAAAATTTGTTCTACCAGAATTAAAAAAATGAAAAATTATGGGTAAGAACCTTTTTTAGATCACTAAAATCGAAGACAATGTTGAGTTTACTTGATTTCAATAGCCACAAAAATTGTTTTCCTTGCGACTGAAGAAAGAAAACTCTTAGATCCACAAAAATCTAGAGCTCAAAAAAATTTGTGAATGACCCAAGGGGTCTTGGATAATACCTGTTAATGATGTACCTAATGCTTGAACTAGTGTACCTAATGCTTGAACTAGTTTAATAATAATAATAATAATAATAATAATAAGTAACTACCAATTTATCGAAAAAAAATTAATTATCTATCTAATTATTTATTGGTAAAAAATAATTATAAATATTTATTTTTATATTTTTAAACATTGATAATTGAAAAGTGATAGATTTAAACTTTGAATATCTTTATTAGAAACACTAAGAGATGCATTGGATGGCAAAACTATTGGTGGACCAATTAAATTCAAGCATTAAATTCATACTAACTATATATCCTCCCCCCCCAAAAAAAAGGATTATCTTCTCTTAAGGTAGCTCACATTCTAATTTGATATGCTTTACATAGTTTAAGATTTTGTTGTATGGATGGAGAATGTTCCACCACAAGTTTCTCATGTGCTCTAGGCTAATTTAGCTAACTTTCATTTCAATAATAAAAAACGGAAAAGTCTTATTTCTTAAAAAAAAAAAAAGGTTTGTTGAGTTAGAATTATCGCATATGGTGACAACGCTCCTTCTTTGCGCATCAATGATGTGGTTGTAACTTTGCATCATAATTGGTTATAAATCTATGTCGAAACTTTGGTTGAGGTTCGAAGATTCTGTGGCATCAAATCTGATGTTTGTGGAGGTTAAAACCTTTAGCAAGCGAGAGAGATCGCTGTTTAATTTTTACTTATGAGCACAACAATATCTAATAAAACTTTCACAATAACCTTATTTGAGTTTGAGGGTTAAAGTGTAATCTTTATTTTGACTTGTGATCAACTAGACACTTCAGTTTATTGTGACAATTTCAGATTTTGTTGTTTCGATAGAAAGACTCGTATGTTTTGAGTGACATCAACTTGTTGATTTGGTATGAATGTGTTCTTAATTTTTTAACACTATATTATTGGTCTATTGCAGGAATTATATATTCTGTATATAGGTGATATCTTCCATGAAAATTGAAATAGTATTAGAATGTTTATATGTCCTTAAAACATTCTTAATAAAAAGGGTGTACTTAGCACGTAAAGTTCACATTTTTACGTGGTTTGGGAAAACTGATTAGTAAGCAACATCAACTTAAAAAAAACAAAAAATGGAGACAACTTGCACACATTATTTGTCGCTTTTAATTATATCAACTACTATGTAACCTTGCTTGATTAATGAATGGTAGATGTGCTATTAATGTTAACTTGAGTTATTAAACATATATGACGTAATTTGACCAAAAAATTTAGAGGTACTAAAATAGTTTTTCCTAGCAATTTTCATAATATTAGTTACGCCAAGTTTCTCATTACATTACTATTACATATATAATTTTGAAAATTACTATTCGATACTACATATGCAATATCAATTCATAATTATTGTCTATGAAATTCTATTAAGCACAACACAAAATAAAATAATAAATTGATCAAATAGTATCTCTTAAATTGAATGAGGATAGGTGCATGAGATCGTTCAACTCAACTACAGTTTGTTATATTCAATATCTTTGCATACAAAATATCTGAATAGAAATTGTATAAAAAAAATATGCTCATTAGTTCAGAGAAAAAATAACAGCAAAAACGTAAACAATTTAATTTGTATGGAAAGCTAACAAAAGAAAATTCTAATTTTGATTCTAATTGAATTTTTTCTAAACTTTGGTGTGTGTGTGTGTGTGTGTATAACCTAATTAGTAATAGATTGTAAACTAGTATGTAACTCATGCAAACACATGGATGAATTTGAAATTAAACATAATTTTTATTATAAAAATATAATTAATTAGTTAAATTATTAAAAAAAATAGCATGTAACACATGCATACTTATAGATACATTTAAAATTAAACACAATTTTTATCATTAAAATATAAATATTTAGTCTTTTTTTGTTTTAAGTAAACGTAATTAGTCACATATTAAAGTTCTTATCTAAATTTAATACTAATTATGATTGTAGGGGCACGATATTCAGACCAATCCCAAAATGTATGGAATCTTGGCCCAGTAAGCCCAATACAATAAATTTGTAGAGAGTGGGTCGAAGAGTTAGGCTTTAGTGCATGGATAACAGTTAATATGGATTTCATGACAATTAAACAGAGATGAACCGAGTTTACCAAAGAAAATTTATCCTCGGCACAATCCGAGGAGTTTTGTTCTAGTAAATGTTGAATGAGAATGGTTACAGGAGTTCTTGAGATTGCTATCGTGCTTTCTCCGTTCCTCCCTTCTCTTTCCATGGTGGGTTTCTCCTATTATATAGTCCCTTTCAAACAATCTGGACCTTTCCCTTGTTGATTATCCAAGCCTATACTTGAGTGCCTGTCCCATCAGACACCCTCTCTGGTGTTCTGTGAGTTGCGATAACCGAGGTAACACTGTTCAGGGGTCCTGTCCATATAAATGCGGTATTAGCAGCTTTCTCCTAGATATTTTTGATTTCCTATCTTTCTTGTACATTTGTGGCATACGTCCCTATCACTAGAGTTTCCTGGAAGGTCATTTTGATCACTAGGATCCATAGCTGATCTGTGTTTAGCTTATCCGAGAAGATATTCTTCCTCGGACTCGGACTACTCACGATCTCGGCTAAAGCCCCACGCTCTCGGCCAAAGCCCAAAACCCAATTACATGATTTGGGCCCATAACCCCACAATGATCATTTTTTTTCTTCTAATTTTTAATAAGATAGAACGTGTGGTGATTTTTATTGTGTGTATGTTATTATTTTTATAGTTTATCAATATTAGATTTTTAGTATTTTGCACTTATTAACTCACTTGGCACAAAGATTTAAAAACTTAAGTTGACACATGACACAAACTACAGTGGGTAATTATGGTGTGGTCTTCACATAAATTTACACATGATGCAAAATTGAATTTTAATTCAAATTCTAATTGAATTTTCTCTAAACTTTACTTATTAATATATATTGTAGGATCATTAGGTCTGGAATTCCTTATCCATGTACATATTGGGCCTAGAACCGAAAGCCGAGAACTAAGATTTGTCCGAGGATGGGTATATTCTATCAAGGAAGTCTGTATTGATAGATGAAGAAGTTAGTTTTGAACATAGTGACTCGGGAGGTAATGCCAATGATGAATATCACCTCGGATAACCAAAGCCGAGGTTCATTTTGATAGTCTGCCATTCAGGAGAACACTCCATAAAACTCTGTTGGAATAGATAAGTATTGTAGAAACGTGTAATAAAGGAGGATCCTAAAATATTAAAAGAGAAAGCTACTACTACCGCATTGAATACTCTGCAGCTAATTTTCTGGTCGCATTAATGCGGAGGTAATATCTGAACAGTGGTTTTCAACTTTACAGCTAATACACAAAGACTTATGGAAAATGTTGATGGGACAAGTATCAGCACCAGCCACTTAGTCTGCACGTGAAAGGCAAAGAAGAGGAGATAGGAGAGTATAAATGGAGGGAGATACCCAAAAGAAAAATAATCAAAACAAGAAAGAAAAAAACATAGTAGTAATCTAGAACGAAGTTTGTAACCAACTTGTGAATCAATATACAAAAACTAATCTCCTCAGATTGAGCCGATGACGTTTTTCTTTGAATAAATCTATCCTGTTCTTTCTCTTTTGGCTACCTGGATCTATTATATTTGCTCTTAAAAGCATCCACGGCAGTGGATCTAAAATTTTAGCTATTTGGCACATTCAAAAACTACTTTATCTATTTTACCTCTTCACACCCCATAGCAATGCATCTATATTTTTAGCTATTTGATTAAAATAATACAAAAAACTCATTACAATAATAATAAAACTTTTACAGCAAAGCACAACCCCACCACAGCACAACCATCACCATCACCACCACCACCATAGCAAACTTCAACAGTTCACAGTAGAAAAAAAAAAAAAAAAAAAACACAACGCCACCACAGCACAACCATCACCACCATCACAGCAAACTTCAGCAGTTCACAACAAAAGAAAAAAAAAAAAAAAGCACAACCCCACCACAGCACAACCATCACCACCACCATAGCAAACTTCAGCAGTTTACAGCAGGAAAAAAAAAGAAAAGAACAAAACTCAAAGAAATCCCCGATGAAGATCGGTGAGATGGAGGACGGCGATGGGTCGGCCATCATCAGCCACAGCCACAACCACCACCACCACCACCTCCATCACCACCACCACTACCACCACTAGTCCAAAGCAAGAACAAAAAAAAAAAAAACCAACGAAACCCAGAGAGGTGGGACGACGATGAAGATCGGCGATGAGTTGGAGATTTGGGCGATGAAGATCGGCGATGAGATGGTGGTCTGGGCGATGAAGATCGGCGATGAGATGAGGTCGGCAATGAGATGAGTGGTGAGATAAGATCGGCGATGAGGGAGTGAAAAAAAAAAAAAAAAAAAAAAAAAAAAAAAAAAAAAAAAAGGAAGAAGGAAGAAGAAGAGACGCCGGAGAGAGAGAGAGAAAGAACGAAAGAGAGAGAAAATAGTTTTTAAATGAGAGAGGAGAGAGAATGTTAATAGAATAATATTTTTTTTTTTTAGCTTTGATGAATAGTGCACATCTATAGATAGATGTGCACTGTTCATGTGGAGCTAAAATATAAGAATATAGCTCCACTGCTGGAGCTATATTTTTGTGTTTGAGGAACTATATTGCTATAATATATAGCAATATAACTCCTCTGCTGTGATTGCTCTAACACATTAAAATCCAGTTTTCCCAATCCACTCTCTACAAATTCATTATTTTGGGCTTTTTGTGACCTAGATCTATTTATTTTGTGGGCTAGGAATCCGAATTGCGCCCTTACATATATATTTATATATATATATATATATATATATATATATGTATGATTTAGAATCTAATTGGATCTAGAATCTTCGATTTTTGCACTCAATAATTCACTTGTTATAAAAATTTAAAAATTAGATAGGACACATGACACAAAATTGAACTTTAATTAAAATTCGTTTTAGAATCTAATTGAATTTACACTCTTTGATTTTTGCATCTAATAATTTACTTGACACGTAAATTTAAAAATTAGATAAGACACTTGACGCAAAATTTGACATGATTTAGAATCTAATTGGATTTAGACTTTTTGGTTTTTGCACTCAATAATTCACTTGCCACAAAAATTAAAAATGAGATGGGACACATGGCATAAAATTGAACTTTAATTAAAATTCAATTTAGAATTTAATTGAATTTAAACTCTTTGATTTTTGCATCTAATAATTCATTTGACACACAAATTTAAAAATTAAATATGACACATGGCACAAAATTAGACTCAAATTTAGAATTTAATTAAATTTTCTCTTAGTTCTGGCTATTAATAAATATATAGATGACTTATAAATTTGATTTGTTTTTAGTTACATGATTAAATTCTTTTTAAGGTTTATTTACATTAAACTCCTCGTACACTAAATTAACTCATTTGATACAAAAATTAAAAAACTTAAATTAGATGAGACACATGACGCAAAATTAAACTTTAATTGAAATATAATTTTTACACTAAATTAACTTATTTGGCACAAAAATTTAAAATTTAGATTAGATGGGACACATTGTGCAAAATTAGGCTCTAATTGAATTCAAATTTGAAACCTAATTAGATTCTCTCTCTCTCTCTCTCTCTCTCTCTCTCTATATATATATATATATATTATTTTTTAGATCTTACCTAAAAAAAAAAAGTTATAAAGTGAGATATCATTTATATTAATTATTTTTAAAATCTTACCCAAAAAAAAAAAAAAGATTTCAAGAAAAAATGCTTTTTTTTTTTTTTGTTTTTAGTTTTTTTGAGATCACCGTACGATGACATTGAATGATCAAGGATGTAAAAGTTGTCTATTTTTTAAAAACTAATATCATATATCAATTCTTTCTTATATATAGCAGAAGAGTGGTATTTAGAAGGAAAGAAAAGGTACTCAGCCAGAGAGAGAGAGAGAGAGAGAGAGAGAGAGAGGAAAGAAAAGGCTATCTCAGAAATTTAACTCCACTTGGGGTCTCCTACATGAGTATCTCCAATGAACCAGAAAAATAACTACTAGTTTTATCATCATATTTGTATAGAGATGGTTCCATTTTGTTTGAACTTGTCTTTATATATCTCCCCCTCCCCCACCCCCCCCCCCCCCCCCCCCCCCCCCTTTGACCTCAAGAGAGAAAGGAAGAGAACCGAACTTGTCTTATTTTAAGTTAATTATATAAACATTATTTACCTGTTAGGAGGTGTTCATTAGATAGGATTTTGGAACAACTACATTTTCATGAGTTCTATAAACCGGCGTTATTCGTAAAAGAAAATTTTATGAGAAGACATGTGAAACATGTATATGTTGCTCCTACTTTAAGAGTTAAGACAGTAAAACATATAATGTAATATTTGCGGCAGCACAAGCATCGCTGCCCTCCGAAAGGGTTTGAGTAAGCTGAGAATTCTGTGAACTCATCCCGACGCCCTAGCCATATTTGCCATGCACACCTGCCTTTCAACCTATTAGGCTACTATCAATCTGTTTTGTGTACGCATTTTCAAAGCGATAGTTAAAACATAAGGAAGATCTTTCTCAAGTAAATATGTACTGTAGCTACCAAAAACAGAAAGTAACAATATGGCCACAACTTGTTCACAACACCAGATATTAAATCTCTGCCTGTCTATTGAAAAAGAGTTTTCATTTTACTTCAGAATTTCCTGTAATAATAGTTTATTAGTTGCATATCAACTTAAGATTTATTCAACAAACCCGATGGCTGAAGCAGATAGCAAAGTTTAACCAATTAACAAACCTTTTCTTTTCTACTTATGCCTTGATTCTAGAAGATTCTCCTACTACGCTTTCCATTCCAGTATACCAGTCACCAATCCGTGTATGCTGTACCATATCTTTGCCAGACTTGAGATGTCGGATGGGCCTCAGAACACCAAAGACAGCAAGATCAGCTAAATTAGGATTTGACCCTCCTGTTCAAGTTGAGAAATATCAAAGTTAATTCTAAAAAAATACCATATTCTGTTAATTTAACCACATCATGCTGTCAGTACGTTAAACAGACCAAGAAATTTCCGGCCCTTCAGAGCATCCACCCATGTTTCAGCAGCTTCATACAACGCCGCACGTTCATTTGTGATGTTGTGTTTCTTCTTTAAATTTTTTGCCACAAAATACATAGCTGCTGCTCCAGCATACTTTGCTATTATCCTCTCAGTGAAACTGAAATTGCCTGCATAATCATTGTGAACATTAGCTAAAGTTAACATTAACTCTTTTTTACCACCGCATATCCTTGGTGCGATGGTTACTCCACAAGTATAAATGCTTGTAGGGTGTGAGAGACAAGGGCCGGAGTTCAAAAAAACACACACACACACACATCAACTCTTTTTTTGATTGGTTAAATTTGACACCAACTTAAACAAGAGGATGCAGGAAACAGCAAGTCAGAACTGAATGAAGAGTGCCCTGCCCCAGTAAGCACCTACTCTTATCAAAATGGCAGTCACTGTAATCAATCAGGATTCAGGAACCTTTACTAAGAAAACGTATAGGCCTTTTCTAGCTTGTTACTTTCTTCACATGCTTTCACTTGCTGAACAGAGGCAAAAGTAGGCCATGGTGATTTGGGAGTCCCATATGGAAGGGCTCTTGCTCAATCAATCACAGGTACGCTAGGGATAACAGTTTGACCACTACCAAGAGCTGTCACCAACAGAGTTGTTTGGCACCTTGATGTTGACTCATCACATCCTTGGGTGAAGAAGGTCCCAGGGGCTAGGTTTGCAGATTCAAATGGTATGTAAGTTGTGTTTAGAATTCAATTCTCAAATCCTACCTACTGTTGGTGTTCAAAGAAGAACTGCGTGGAGCCAACCCTAGTACAAGTCAACTAGGTTTAGTGCTAGATTTCAGTCTAACATTAACTTAATCAATTTTAGTGTTTAAAGCAAGATGACACATTTCAACAAATTTTGGTTAAAAAAAAGCACACTGTAACAAAAATCAAGTAGATATTGCTCCAAAATTATAAATGCTCTAGATGAGGAATGACAAATCATATAAAGCAATGTTAGTTTTAAATTAAGCCCACCATCCCATTTGGGTTTATACACTCCCCTTTTTTGGGATATTCATACAGACATCCTAAATGAGACTGAGATTGAGAAAATCAACAGAATGCAAATTGAATTGCTGTGGTTACCAGCAAGAGAAGGGCAATGGTGATGCATATATGGAGAGGAATGACATGGCATGATGACACATGGAACTAATGACATGGCAGCATGTGCCACGTGGAATATGTGGAATGGCCTAGCATGACAAAATTTGACACATGCTATATGGCTATTGTAGCTAAATCTACATATGCCAAGTTTAAAGTAGTATTTGAAATTTGGAAGGAAAATTAGTTAGAGGCACATGCACATTATAGATTTTAAGAAGTTTGAAAATAGAAGTAGAATCAGTGTGCTTTATTATATCTAGCATGTGATTAAATGTTACAAATGTATTCTAACATGTGATAAATGTGGGTTAGTTAAAGAAGTCATACGCTATAAATATTCATGCACATGCATTGTAATCAATAGATTCATTTAGTAGATTTCAGAATTTTAGATTTGAGTTTAGATTAAGTTGTGAATTCCCTCTCTCTCTCTTGTGAATCTTTCTCTCTCTAGAAAATGCAAGTGTTACTTTTCTTGCATCAAATGGGCTTTCCAGCATGAAAGCCTGATTGGATTTTTCTATGGTTTCTTGAAAGTAGTTAATTCGTGTCCTACATTGGATTCAAGAAGTTTTATCTGCAGAGGTTATCAGTGAGGTTAATAACCTGGACTCTGATATATATATATATATATATATATATTTATATAAGACAACAATCAAAATATAGTAAAACAGTGAAACTCCATACATTCTATAGCACGGACTTGAAAGGATAGACAAGCGGAATGGATAAAGATTTATCCACACAATCGAGAGTAGACCTGGCTTGATGAACAGAAATGTGCAAAAAGCAGCAGCTAGTCAGATGACTAATATGAGTGCCCTTCTTCCAGACTTCAAGCCTTGGAGAGAAATTTCATTGGTTGCAGATGTTGTCTCTAGTCTAATAGAGTGAATTGATCTCTCTGCCTAAGATCTCCTTTAGTCTTAAAGGACCATGTAATTTTACCTTACAGAGGACTGGAAAAAAATATAACCAAATAAACAAGGTCATTAGGAAACCAACCTCTAATGATCATGAAGGTTGATGCAAAACTTGAGTTAATCCATGATAGACTTTGGCTGGGTTTGGGAAGTGCGTTTTGCATTTCCCAGTCTCAGCGCTTTTGTTTTTAGTGGGTCTCGTGCACTGTTCAGAGGACCCACAAACTACTTTTTTCAACAAAAATAACTTTAAAACTGGGTCCCACGGTACTATTCACACATTTAAAAATTATTTTACTACAATATTTTCAGTTTTCAGTTTTTAGCAATAATATGAGTGCCCTTCTTCCAGACTTCAAGCCTTAAAGAGAAATTTCATTGGTTGCAGATGTTCTCTCTAGTCTAATAGAGTGAATTGATCTCTCTGCCTAAGATCTCCTTTAGTCTTAAAGGACCATGTAATTTTACCTTACAAAAGACTGGAAAAAAATATAACCAAATAAACAAGGTCATTAGGAAACCAACCTCTAATGATCATGAAGGTTGATGCAAAACTTGAGATAATCCATGATAGACTTTGGCTAGGTTTGGGAAGTGCGTTTTGCGTTTCCCAGACTTAGCGCTTTTGTTTTTAGTGGGTCCTGTGCACTGTTCACAAGACCCACAAATTACTTTTTTCAACAAAAACAACTTTAAAACTGGGTCTCATGGTACTATTCACACATTTAAGAATTATTTTGCTATAGTATTTTCAGTTTTTAGTAATAAGCGGTATCCAAACAGACCTTTGTCTAAATCAGATTCAGGGCCACAGGACGCCCCCAATATCATGTATGGCAGAGTGAATAAACCCCTGAGCTATGTGCGTAGCAGTAGTCCATAGACCTTCATTGTTAAATTGGGTTGAGGGTATGAGCTCAATTACAGAGGGCGTAATTGTGTTGGCCAAAGCTTAGGTAAGAATATCTTACAGAGCATTGAAAGTCCCTAGGGCAAAACTGAGTCAGGAGCTCAGGTAAAAATTGGTGGAGAAGATATAAGAGACATGCGCAGAACTTTTTCCTTATACAAAAACTCACCAATCCAAATAAATATGTTAAAATTCATTTCTTCTGGAAACTGGCCTTTCTATATAGCAATTTCATGCCTGAATAAATCAAGCACTAATACTTTTTTATTCATACCAAGGCAAAGAAATATTTGATTGGAGCAGGAATATGTAGGAAAACCCTAACAAGTGCAAAATTTTTACTGCAACGTAATAAAAAGGTTTCTCCGAATTATAGTGAGATTTGTGCCTTTTCTTATCTGGGTGGAGTATTGAAAAAGCATGGAATTGTATTGCAATTCCTAAAATGGGTCTAAGATTTCAAGTCTTAGCAAAACCTGGTTCCTACTTCCTAGTCAATTGAATTTAAAGTGGAAAATAAACCAACGCTGATAGTAACTAAAATTTGCTTGTTTAAGTAGAGGGGTGCTTTCAAAAGATGCTTTAAGAAGATACATCAGAATATTCATTATACCAATTTCTAGTCTTCTCACTTGTTATATTTACTAATATTAAGACGTACAAACACTTAACTAATTCTCATATGAATTGCTTTTGGGTGGCCCTTACAAATGATGCATCACCCTCCTCCTCTAACTAGGTCAATGTTTAAATCATAGTGCAACAAATTCAGTACTGACACTGACAAATACCATATTCAGTTAGTTTAACGCAGTAAAATCATGTAAAAAGGCAAACTTACTACCGTGAGCAACTTAAGTCTACACAAATTCAAAACAATTCCCACATTGGACTAAGATGAAAATTTCCAACAAGTAATGAGTGAATTGCAAGTTAACTCGTTACATAAAATTAATTGAGCACTGGAAAGATAAATTAATGATTTTAAGAGAGAGAGAGAGAGAGAGAGAGAGAGAAAAGGAACCAAACGTCATGGTCAATGTTTGCTTTTGGTGTCCAAATAAATTAACAACTACAAAACTAATTTAACACAATTTCTATGTGATAGAATAGAAGTGTTAAAGAAAATATCTATGATGGATCACAAGCAGCAAACTACCATGCTTTCTGGTGTAATATTACATATTAAGAGGCAAAAAAAAGAAAGGGGGGGGGGGGTGGTGTGTATGGAACCATAAGTTGAATTAATGTGAGATCTGAGATTAATCTGGTAACATACCGTGAGTGGTGATATAGTCAAATGATTCGATAGCTTCAGAAGTAGTTCGATATATGTTTGGAGATAAAACATGTACCAAGTGATTATCCACCCACCTAACATTTTCAATAACAGCATGTCATCAATTCATCTATGTCAAAGGCTATTTACACTACAAAAAAATATGACTTTAGATGCAGCAACATTTAGAATAACAGTAGCACACAATTCATATAAGAATTAAGAACTCAATTACGCAAAACTCTTTCTTATAGCACCTACAAATCGGTCCTCAGCCCTGAAATCTATTACAAAGTAATTTACAGAAGAAACTAAGAAATTCAAAAGCTGAGAAAGTAGAACAATCGAAAGATAAACCACCATACCCACGCCACTTTTTTTCTTCGTCACCACTTGCAACAGGATTATCAGGATGAAGTTTTTGGAACAGTTTATCAATTATGTCTGCACAAGTAAAACAAGCTAAATTAACAAAAACAACCACAAGATATAAGAAATGAACTTTGGTGATAGTCTTAAATTTGTACTTAAAATCACAAACAGTATAAAAATGAAATCAAGCAAGACCTGAAGAATCAACCATCTGTTCACCATCAACCTTGAGTATAGGCACTTTCTTGTAATCAGACCACTTGATCTCCTTTTTGTTGATGGGATTAACCTCCACTACTCCGTATGGAATTTTGTAATAATCCAAGAACGCTGAAAGAATACCAAACTCCAAATAAATAAATATATAAAAAGTATAAATATATCAAAGTGCATTGTTTCAAAATTACATTGTTAATCATTTGTCCATCCATTCTCAATTTCCTGAAAACCATACTAACATACATTTTTTTTTTTTTTTTTTGCAGAGGGTTCCATTATTTTGTTATTTAAGTGCATTTCTATCAATAAACAACCATATCAGCTGTATTTTTAGCTAGAAAAGATCATCAAACGGAATGTTTTCTGCATTTTCTAGTAGTTTGTCCACGCACAAGTAAACGGAAAACATTTTCTATTGCCCAATATAGCTGAAAACAGTTTCTAGAAGAATGTCACATACTCAACAAACTAACACAGATAAAATCCACATTATAAATGTTTTCTACATTGTTTTCAAGGTCACCACTGAACACACATACACACACACACACACACACACAATCAAAAACCGAGTTATTTTCCGGAAAATTTTTTCTGTCAAAGCAAATGGAACTGAAATGTATATTTATTGTTGTTGTTAACAAATCAAAAGATTCAATTACTCCTAAAAAGTAGCCACGATCCTTGTAGCTCGATTGACCCCTCTTAGTGTTTCCAACAGAGACGTAAAATACCGAATTAAACTTATTGTACAAAGACTGAAACCAAAGTTCATTTCACCAAAAAGCAAATAACAAATACTCATTTTCTCAGCTAATCAATAATAATACTTATAGAGCAACATTGATTGTTTCTACAAAGATGTGAAATTAAACTACTACCAGTGATCAAAACGCACCGTATAATCAGGAAATTGAATTTTGATTTATACCTTTAACTTTGTTGCAGAAAGGGCAGGCTTCGTACTGGTAAAGAACCACGTCTTTGGGTGAGAACTTGTGCGCGTGTGCGTACGCGTGGTCCTGAGCCAGAGACGTGGCCGCCGCAGAGAAGAACTTTGTCCCTGCGACACAATCGTTTGTGACAGAGGGAGGAGCTGAACGTGACGACAGGCTAAAGCGCTCGGAGTTGCCATTTGAACACGTGCCGTACAGCGCCGCTTGAAGGACTCGGTGCCGATTGGCTGACGCGGCGGTGGCTCCGCCTCCGATTGCTCGGCCAACGAGGACGGCGACTCCGTTAACGTTAACCCTTCTCATTTTCACTCTCTAGTTACGTGGTAATAGGAGGGACTCTCCTTGTTTGGTCACGTCGTTACGCTTGAGCCTGAGTTCTTGACTATAGGGTTCAGGGTTTTGGGTTTAGCTGCGTTTAATACCCAATTCTTTAATTACTTTCTCTATATACAGACCAAAATTATATACTGTAATAAATTAATAATTAACAAATTTTCACAAAGAAAATAAACTAAATTATAATTTCAAAGTTTGGAGTAATTTCTATTTTGTTCTCTAAAACATACCTGTACGGGTACAATTTGGGTTCCCAGCCCAAAAGGTGAATGAACGAGGTCCAAAAGCTCAATACAATGAATTGGTAGAGTGTGAGTTGGAAAACTAGGCTTTAGTAAATTATATAATGACCTGACCGTGCCTAAATGACGAAACAACAAAGGTAGACTAGTTTAATTCAAAGAAAATTATCCTTGGCACAGTCCGAGGAGACTGGTTCTTATATATTTCTCTTTAATATGATTACAAGTTTTAATTGATGATTGCTACAGTGTTTTCTCTTTTTTCTTCCGATCTCCTTCTCTCAGGGTGTCTCTCCTATTTTATACTACCTCTCTTTTCCATCTCTACCCTCCACGTGTAGATCAATTTGTTGGTCATGATCTTTGTCCCATTTGCCCCTTTAAGAAGTTTTTAGGTAGCAACTGTAAGGCTGAAAGTTAATGTTCAGATATCACCTCCTCATTAATGCGGCCAGAGAGTTAGCTGCAGAGCATTCAATGCGGTGGTAGCAGCTTTCTCTTAAATATTTCCCAGCTTCTACCTGTCCTGTATATTTACAGTGTATATCCCTATCACATCATCCCATATGATAGGATACATATATTGATCTTTATCTCACTTATCTGAGGGAACATTCTTCCTCGGACCACCTCCCTTAGTTTTTACAGTTGTAATTTATTCGTTAATCCTACAGGCTTATGCCTTCCATACTTCTAATCCATTCTCAGGCTATTTGAGCATCCTCGGACAAGGTCCAAGGCTCAGTATACATATTTAGGCCTTTTGTCCCTACAATACCCCTAACATAAGTTTTGATTTAATTTCTTTGGTCAACATGTTGGAATGCAATATATTCTTTAGTGTGGATTATATATATAATTTGATAATTGGGGAGGATTTGGACCCAAGAAATATATTTGTTAAAAATGTTAGGAGGTGTCTACAAACTCTTGGTAAACCATGTCATTTTTTTTTTACTAAATTGTTATTTACATTTTCAATACTATCGGATTCTTTCTCAAAAACTATCGGATAAATTTGATCCCTTCTCCCATTCCCGCTTATGTATATGAGATGTTTTAAGAAGTGAACATATTGTTTTAGAAGTGGAGTATGGGGAAATAATAGGAAAAGTCATTAAAGTCATTAAACAACCATTTTTGTGAAGATCCTACAAGTCCGATGCAGAACAAGGCTTGATTATTTGTGTGCCTACTATACATATTTTGTAATACATTGTATTCTTTAAAGCATGGTTTAGAAGTTATGATAGGACTTATTTAGGCTTTTCCATGGACCCGATATATGGATTTCATTATGTGGGTTTGGGTCACTTGCAAAATCTGAGGATTCGTGAAACAAATTGTGCGCCATTTTTCATGAGACTTGTAACTTTTGCTCTTTGTTGCTAAAGTTTCAGTTAACAATTTTTAGCCCCAAAAAAGCACTATTGTTTATTGGTTGGTTTTTGACGAATTATGCCACGTTAAGCTGCTTCCATAGGATCGAAATAGTTTTTTTTTTTTTTTTTTTGAGAAACCAGACTAGCAGTTCCTGGCAATTTATTTAAAATGAACAAAAATAAACTTCAATGAACATCAAAACCAGCTAGAGCGGCTATGTTCTCAGGTAATTCTTCTAACCAAACTTGGGTGCCCCTACAAGTTTTTGCTTTTTTGGCTAAAGCATCAGCGACAACACTACAAACTCGAGAAACATGAGTGAACATAGAGAACTGTATGTCCAAAGCTAGAGCAAGGATATCATCGATGACATGCCCATACGGTAAGACATCAGAAGACCCCTTCTGTATTGCTTGAATGACTATGGACGAGTCACCTTCAAAAATGACCTGTGAAAGGCCTATTTCCTTGGCAAACTGCACTGCTCTTCAACACGCCAGAGCTTCCAACTCAACCACTGTCTGAGCTAGAAGGACTGACGTGGTTAATGCACCTATAGCCTCCCTGCGCCAGTCCCTAATCACGACGCCTAAGCCAGCCAAGTTTTCTGATTTAAACACCGCTGCGTCGAAGTTGGCCTTGAAGATGTAAGCATCAGGTGGGCGCCATTGCTGAGGTTGCTGGATCGGAGGTGGCTCGGGATTAACTTTGGTGGGTTCTTGAGCTTCTAGGAGCAGAGTATCCTTCCAGCCATTTGGGTGATCATGTGCAGGGGCTGGGTGGGCCGCCCCACTCTTGAAGCATTGCGACAATTCCACAGAAGCCATGCGATGGTGATGAAAATCTCCTTCCTATAGTCTTCGTTGGTCTGCATAATCAGTTCCAGCAAATCCTTGAAGCTAGAGACCTGTACATCGGCAGCTTGCTGGGTCCAGTTTAGAGAACTCCAAACCTCGGCAAGCTTTGAACAGGACCAAAGAGCGTGGAGTTCATCTTCAGGCTGCGTCTCGCACACTTTGCACTTGTCCAGGGCAGAGATATGCCTGCGTTGAAGGTTGACCATGGTTGGGAGGGAGCTGTTACACGCCCGCCAAGCAAAATGTCTTATTTTATTGGGAACTCTTAGCTGCCAGAGGTCTTTCCAGAACTTATTTTCTTGCGCCAATGAAGATGTACCTGCAAGGTTAGTCCTCTCTAAAAAAAAAAAATCAAGTTTAGTCAACATATGTCCTTAACCATGACTAAAACAATTATTTTCTTTGTTCAGGCTAAAGGAAATTTGAAACTTGTCTAACACAAGATTCGTTCATAGTAACTAAAGAGGTGAATAGTTGTGTAATAACTGAAAATTTAATAGTAGTAGTATATTAAGGCCAAGGTGAACATGACAGCGTAATAGAACTCCTTTTCTCTCCACTTCTCTTGACTTTTCATATGTCTTGTGATGCATCACAATGCTTTACTAGTTGAGGATGGAATTTTTGGCTTTAACTCTTTATTTTATCTCACACAACTATGTTTTTTACCGGTCTCACTTCGTAAAAGTTAGGAATACTGGTTTTTTTACTAGACAGTCCGAAATGGCGGGCTTTATGCCCTTCCCTTATTAAATAAAGTGGAAAGTCGTAGTCGGCAACGGTTGGTCAAGATGAACCGGACCTGAGTCTTATATTAAGACAAAGAAGCAACCAAACATTGCCCACAAGATTTACAACTACTCATTTACTAATGTATTCACTTCTCTTATCAAATAATTTATTAATGTATTCACTTCTCTTATCAAATCAACTGGATAGGTTGGAATATTAACTAAGAAATGATACAAGGATCAATAAGATACAAAAAATGAAGAGTAATGGCTTGAATTCTAGCGGGCCGACTTAACACATTTTGTGGCCTAAGATGAAAATTCAAAATGAGATATTTTATAAAATTTTATTAGTTTTTTTCAATATCTAATTTATGGTACTCGTTGAACACTTATTTGCAAAATGCATCAATTTGATACATGTTTTATAAACAACTTTAGCATTGATTAAATTTTTATTTTTATTTTTATTTTGTACTAATATCACTACAATAAATGCCAAAATCATGAAATATTAATCGTGGGATGTTAAATGCATTTCATGCAAATATGAACTCATTTCTATGAAGATTTTTCATATGTGTAAAGTATTTTAAATATAAAATAAAAGCTTTAAAATTTTGTTAATTCTAAACAGTGTCATTACTATGGAATACCTCAATTCAATTTCAAACACATTCTTTTAAAACCTAGTTCAAATTCACAGTTCGTAAAAATACGGCGTAGTCTAGGGAAAATATTTTGGGACTAGGCTCAAATGTAAAATGTATTATTACTTAATATTTTATAAGCAATACATGAATTAGGGAAAAAATCCAACGTTTTTAGATAATTTGAGACATTAATTGGACTATTTTCATATACTTATAAAACACATTTTAAAACTTTTAATTCTAACAAAATTGAAACAATCAATATCAAAATAAATATCATATTTTAGATGGCCATTATCTCTTTTGGCAATGTTGAACTTTGGTTATTAAATAATGGATTTCAGAAATAAATTTGCCTAAAAAACTATTAACTATAATATTAATTTTGATAAAGAGAAATAGGAATGATACAATTTTTGGAAGATTGAAAATTTTTATATTCTTAAACTATTGAAAACATAGTAAAATGTAATAATAAAATGTTGAACATTCGAAAAGAGTGTAATTTTTAAAAAATGATTTTTATTTATTAATTTTTTAGGCCTTAATTACAATTTTTATATCGTAAGATAGATAGGCAAAACATTCTATCAGCCAATATAACATGTTTTTTTTCTCCTAAGTGAAAGACCCTAATTTTTATTATTATTATTTTTGTGCAATATTATAAGACAATGAAATATAGTATGTTATATTTTAGGGGGCCTTGTTTCCTTTGAGAGCCTTAGGCCATTGCCTAAATGTTTTAATGGTTGAGCTGCTCGCAATGTAATTTGGATGCTATTTGTTCATAACGATAGTAAAATGAAATGGACACCTCATCACAATGCATGGACGAAGAACTTGTATCTAAATGATATGCAATACTAGAGCATTCGCATTAGCTCGTGTACGGCACGGTGTCCCCAGGCCCACTTGGGCTTTGAACTTCAACCCTACAGTGTGGCCCATGACTCCAACCCCTTCGTCTGAAGCTGGGCCCTAGGCCTGCTATAGCCATGAGCCTGAGCTTCATGCCACTATGCTTGACCCAAGACCCGTTGGACATGCAATATTGACTTGTACACATCATGATTAATAATCCAGGGCCTGCATGGTCAACTATATCTTAGACGGGAACATGCTTGCTCGGGAATACTATATCTCAGCTGCCCGATATAGCCCTGGGGAGTATCGCTGCCGAACATCCCTCTTAAGGTGGGAACCAATTCCAAAGCCACTACCGCCACTCCCAACTAAACGTCCACTTAGAAACAATGGAATTGGACCCGCTTACCCACTAATAACCTAGAGTAATCATATCCCCTCCACCAATTTTGAGCTATAAATAAGAGATGAGAATGAGGAAGAAAGGGGTTTTTTGGCTGAAGAGAGAACGGGGCTAGAGGGAGCAGAGAGCTGAAGACATAAGGAGAGCAACACGAGAGAAAAGAGAGAAGCTTGTAGGATTAGGTCGAGTTGATTGGGTCTCTAAGTTAAGAACTGCCCATAGTAGAAAATCCAAAGCTCACATCACAAATAGATTGTGAGCCCAAGTGGAGGACCAACCCGTAAGCCCAAGTAGAGGACCAACCCATAAGCCTCATATGATCCTACACTTGTTGGCCATCTATGTCATTACTTGAGTACCTATCCCATCAGACACCCTTCCTGGCCCTTTATGAGTTGCGATAGCTGGGGCAGTACTATTCAGGGGTCTTCTCCATATAAATGCGACCAGAAAAATAGCTACAACGCATTTAATGCAGTTGCAGCAGCTTTTATTTAGATATTTTTGGGTTTTCTTTCCCCCTGTGTGTTCAGGGGGCACATCCTTACAAAAGTAGTCCCCCGAAGGGTCATACTGATTGTTGGGATACACAATTAAGTTGTATTTGCCATATCTAAGGAGATATTCCTCCTCGGACCATCTCTCCATTTATACCTCCACCATTAAATCATGGGTCTGAACCACTTCTTACGGTTTGTTTCCCCCTCGAACTACTCATGTCCTCGGCCAAGCCCAAAGCCCAATATACAAATTCTGGGTCCGGCCCATACAATAGCCCTTTGAAACCCCGATTTTTCCCTCTTATCCTAGGAGAAAAAGTGGGATTTTGATTGGTATGATTATTTTAGAGACTAAAACCATATACTTTTTCAACTTACACGTGCGGGATTACCGTTTTGCGTGTCTCATAACTGCTGCTGATGCTATGGAGTCCGTAAGGCACCATCAATTACTCCAGGCGGCGCTTTGTCTCTTGTATCCAACGGTGCGGTGTGGATCCAATGGTTGATATTTTTCCTCGAATTTTGGGCGGGACAACTCCCACTCAACTCCCTCCTCTATAAAAGGCACCCGGGGAAATCATTTCTTTTTACTTTCATAAATTCTCAAGTTTTTCAAAGATACATAGCTCTCAATCCTTCAAGTTTTCCCAAAACTCTAAGTCTTTCAACTTTTGTTCTCTGAAAAATTCATAACTCCGAGAAGTACCAGAGGCAACTAACATCCTTGCTCCCGTAAGTAGAGTTTTCTTTTAATTAAATTTTCTTTTAAGGTCATTTTCCTTTCGGCCAGCCTCCTTGGCTCTCGTTTTTTTACGTCTCTCTCTTAGGAATTCCACTTCTTTCCATCTAGTTTGACCGAATGGGTAGATTTAAACACCTTGTGGAATTTGAAGCCAGTATGGAGGGCTTTAGAGCCAAGTACCACATTCCGCAGGAAGTAGTCTTATGGTATTGTACTCAAGATCAAATAGTCACAGATAGAAGGGAAGAGGAGGTTGTCATCCCTATGATTGCTTTCATAGAAGGAGGGATGACACTTCCTATGGGTAGCGTAACTCAAGACTTTCTGATCAACCATAGGCTGACCCCTCACCAATGCGCCCCTAACCTATTTAGGATCTTAGGTAGCGTAGATGCCCTTAACCAGCACTTGAGCTTGGGACTTACATGGCTTAACGTCGTCCACATGTATGAGTGCCACAAGCTTAAAGGAGCGGGATTCTACCTCAAATCTCGGTCCGACATCGTTAGAATGATATCGTGTATTCTTAAGTCTAACAAAGGCATGAAAGACGACTACCTGATCGCTTCTAGGGATTGGCACAATGGTCTCCGCTGCCCAACACAGAAGGGAGAGCCAGGTGGGGCATCCTAGGTTTAGGTTTTTTAGTATGGGGTTCAGCCCTTATAGCTTATATTTCTTTTGGTTCTAACGTTTCGTTTTATTTCGAGGGTGATCTTTAGTAATTTAACCATGATTTCCTTTTCGGATGTTTTGCAAACAAACAACATGTTGCTCTGAGGCTCAGCTTGGTTAACATATAGGCTCTCAACAAATTGCTAAGGTCCGAGATATTCGTGAGCGAGGCCAAACAATTACGAGCTGTTCATCTAATACTAGATTTCGTGCCTTTGTCAAAGGCTTTCCAAGATGCAGGCCAAGCAATAAAGGCCGGGGACCCTAGATTGGCATGCATCGATGTATCTAAGTCGGGATTTTTAGCTTGGAGAGACCTTCCACCTGTCAAGTTGCCCCTTCAACGCATCGCTTAGGAGGCAGCCATACCGAGAGAGGAGACAGCTTCTACGCACTTGTCTTTTGAAGCTGAAATCGATCAGTTCCGTTTTGAGGAGGAAGGTGAAGGGCCAGAGAAACCGGTAGAACTCTCAGATTTCGAAACCAATTTTGATAGAACTCCTGTTGCCCCTTCTTCGAAGTTAATAGTTGCTCAGGTTAATCCTAGCTCCGAGGAAGAAGAAGAAGAAGAAGAAGAAGAAGGGATGGATTTAAAGCAAAGGTCTAGCTTAAAGAGCTTATTGGCCAACGGGGGCAAGGGTGAATCTTCAAAAGAGGTGCCCAAAACCCAGGTCCCTGCTAATCTTCCAGCTCCTCCCCCCTTGCCTCCTACTGACCTCGGATTAAAAGTCATTTCAGACCTGAGGAAGAAAAGGCTAGCTGAGGGCTTGGAGGAGGGCGAGGTGGTGCCCAAAAAGGGGGCAAAACAACAGAAGAGAGGTAAGGATCCCAAGGATAACCGAGCTAAATCCGTGGAGAGCCAGGATGAAACCAAAATGCGTCGAGGGCAGCGCTCCTAGGCTCCTTGGCTGGAAGTGGGGGGTGTCCCTATTCCTTGGGATGCTACCATCTGGGAATCCCAAAGGGGGCAAGCCACCATTCTTGTCGAGGCCCTAGAGCAACCTCTTCTCCTCCCAAAAGACATGGAGGGCCTTAGGCGCACGAGGCAACCTTACCTCTTTATGTCATTAAGGAGGGACCTCGCAATGGTAAGTCAGTCAGTATCTCTTTTGTCACATAGGAAAATGTATATTTATTCCTATAGGCATGTACTTTTTATTATCTCTTGGCTACTTTTATGCAGGTTACCCAACAAATTTATGTGGCCTAGGAGTGGGTCAGGAACGCCCGTGATAAGGTCAAGGCCGAGACTTACTCTAGCTTGGAGGTTGAGAAACAATTGGGAGCCATGAAGCAAGAAAAAGTAGAGCTTTCGGAAAGTCTAAAGGAGGCGGACAAGGCTCGTTTAAATGCTGAGGCGGGCCTGAAAATTGCAGAGAGGCAGGTCGAGGATCAGCGCCAAAAGCTATACATAACTGAAATAAACCTGGCCACTGAAAAACAAGCTGGTTTGGATCTAAAGGAGGAATTTCAAAAAGTCAAGGATACAGCTAAGGTGGCTAGGGAAGCTGTTGAGGCCGCGGTGAAGGCATCCTATGAACGTGGGGTGCTGGACACGGAGACCCGGCTAACCGAGGAGGTGGCTGAAGTGTGCAGAGACTACTACGCCGAGTCATGGGCAGTAGCACTAGATAGGGCGAGGGTCTCTGCAGACTTTGAGCTGAGGAAGAAAGAGAACATCTATATCCCCAAGGATATTCGAGAGGTCCCAACAACGCTCCCTCCTTCTGTTGCCAGCACTGCCCTTTCTATTCAAGCCCCTGACCCCGACATTGAAATTTTAATGGGGCATGGAAAAGGCAAGGAGGTGCAGTCAACAGAGACAGCCGGTCAGACCAAGGGCGATCTCACGATCAAGGAGATGGTTTCCAAGGCCAAGGATGCAAAGGTTGTTGATCCAAAGGAAGACACCCCCCCCCCAAGCCGAGGCCTAGATGTAGGATTTTTTTTTGTCACTTTTCATTTATGTATTTTGATAATCATATTTTGTTATAATGTACTCCTTTTTAATTAATGAATAGACTTCGTTTTCTGCCTTTGTGTTTTTGCTCTATATGTTTCTAAGTTTACTGCTATTACAAATAGACTCGAACTGCTGTTGCTTCATTTCTGATATATTCTAGCAATAATTCATTATCGACGTTCCAAGAAATTTAGCTAAGTATTAGCAAGGGAGAGTTATTATATACTTGTATTATGAACTAACCCGTATATAATGAATGTTGAATCTGTAGGAAATAAGTAACATGCACTGCAACTTAAGCTTTGTTTAACATTTAGGTTTAGTTTAATACTTGAGCAAATGTGAAAAGTTATTAATTTCCCCTAAGACTGTGGTCGGAGGATCCATGCATGACTTAGGTTTTGTTTAATACTCGAGTAAATGTGAAAAGTTATTAATTTTCCCTAAGTCTGTGGTCCGAGGATCCATACAAGACTTAGGTTCTATTTAATATTTGAGTAATTATGAAAAGATATTAATTTTTCCTAAGTCTGTGGTCCGAGAATCCATGCAGGACTTAAGGTTCGGTTTAATACTTGAGTAAATGTGAAAAGTTATTAATTTCCCCTAAGTTTGTGGTCCGAGGATCCATGCAGGAGTAAATGTGAAAAGTTTTTAATTTCCCCTAAGTTTGTGGTCCGAGGATCCATGCAGGACTTAGGTTCTGTTTAATACTTGAGTAAATGTAGTAGTCAGGTATAGTATACATATTTATGCAAAAAGTGAGTACATAATAAAGGGAACTTTAATTAATAGTAATACATTTTTCCGGTTGTTTACATTCCAGGTTGTGGTATAGTTTTTTCATCTAAGTCTTCCAGATAATATGCACCTATTCCTGCCACTGAAATGATGCGAAACGGTCCTTCCTAGTTAGGTCCAAGCTTCCCCCAAGCCAGATTCTTAGTGTTACCCACAACTTTCCTTAGTATCAAGTCTCCCGTTGCTAGAGGTCTTAACTTCACGTTGGCATCATACCCTTGTTTGAGTTTGTGTTGGTAGTATGCCAGTTGGACCATTGCACCTTCCCTTCGTTCCTTGACTAGATCTAAGCTTTTTTCTAGCAGTCCATTGTTGTTGCTCGGATCAAAAGAAGTTGTTCTCAGTGTTGGGAAGCCAGTCTCTAAAGGGATAACGGCTTCGGCTCCATAAGTCATTGAGAAGGGAGTCTCTCCTGTTGATCTACGCGGTGTGGTTCAATACGTCTAGAGTACATGTGATAGTTCTTCCACCAATTTTCATTTCGCGTCATCTAACCTTCTCTTGAGTTCGTTTACTATGACCTTATTCACGGCTTCGGCCTGTCCATTCCCTTGGGGATAAGCGGGGGTGGAGTATCGATTTATGATCTTAAGACCACAGCAGTATCGCCTAAAGACTTTGATATCGAACTGAAGGCCATTATCCAAGATGAGGGTATGAGGGACCCCAAACCGAGTGACGATATTCCTTTAAACAAACTTCTTGACATTTACGTCTCTGATGTTTGTTAGGGGCTCAGCTTCAACCCACTTGGTGAAGTAATCCGTGCCGACAATTAGATATCTTTTGTTCCCGGCTGCCTTGGGGAGAGGGCCAACGATGTCCAAGCCCCACTGAGCGAATGGCCAAGGGCTTGATATAGGGTTGAGGACTCTTCCTGGTTGGTGTATGTTTGGTGCGAACCTTTGGCACTGATCGCATTTCCTTACATACTCCTATGCCTCCTTTTGCATATTGGGCCACCAATAGCCTTGAGTAATTGCTCTGTGCGACAAGGATCTCCCTTCAGTGTGGCTTCCACAAATCCCCTCATGTAATTATTTCAAGAGTAATTTTGTTGCTTCGGGGTGTATGCATAGCAAGTATGGCCCGAAAAAGGAGCATTTATATAATTTTTGATCCTCAGACAGCCAGAACCGAGGAGCCTTTTTTCGTATCTTGTCGGCTTCCGATTTCTTTTCGGGCAGGATATCATCCTTCAGAAATAGTACTAGGGGGTCCATCCAACTGGGCCCTACCCTAACTTGGTGTATGTGAATCATCTCCTTCTTCATGTCTGTGGGTTTGTACAAATCCTCTACATAGATGATCCAAGGCAAGCCCTGTGCCGAGGAGGTGGCGAGTGTGGCCAAAGAGTTAGCATGGGTGTTTCCACTTCTAGGGATATGTAGTAGACTAAAAGAATCGAAATGTGACTGCAGGTGTTTGACTTGGCTTAGAGACTCTTGCATTCTTTTGTTTCTTGCTTCTAATTCCCCATTCACTTGGCCAACAACCAGTCTTGAATCCGAGAACATGTTTACTATTTTTCCACCAAGTTTTTGAACCATGGACATCCACTCTAGGAGGGCCTCATACTCGGCCTCATTATTTGTGGCCGAAAAGCCCAATCTTTGTTTTTTCAATGGTAATCCTTTCTAGAGAAATCAGAAACCAGCCCCACTCCAGAGCCCCCTTGGTTCGCCGCCCCATCAATATATACTTTCCAATACGTAGGTCCTTGCAGAGAGATCATGCCAACTGATTTTTCATCCACGTCTGATGTCTCGGCTACTTCTTCCAATGAGGGTTCAGCGAATTCAGCCACTAAATCCGCGAGGACCTGGCCCTTGATGGAGGTATGAAGTATGTACTTGATGTCGAAAGCCCCCAGAATCCTCCCCCATTTAGCAATTCTCCCCGTATAATCAGCACTCTTAAGAATGGATCTAAGCGGGAGCTGGGTTAGAACGATAACTATGTGTGCTTGGAAGTAATAGGAAAGTTTTCGTGTAGCATGGACCACAGCTAAGATGGCCTTTTCTAATGGCAAATAACAGACCTCAGCTTCATGCAATGATTTTCTCACGTAATAAACTGGTTGTTGTACGCCACCGTCCATTCGTATTAGCACTAGGCTTACTGCATGTGAAGCCATAGCAATGTAAGCAAACAAGACTTCATCGACCTCGGGACTTGATATGATTGGTGGGCGAGATAGATATTCCTTGAGCTGTTGGAAGGCTAAAGCGCACTCTTCGGTCCACTGAAATCCCTTCCACTTATTCATTAAGAGGAAGAAAGGTCTGCACCTATCCGCTGACCGAGAAATGAAACGGTTCAGGGCAGTAATTATTCCGGTAAGCTTTTGGACCTCTTTGGGATTCCGAGGCGGTTGTAGGCTGTTGATAGCTTTGATCTGATCGGGACTAACCTCAATTCTGAGTCACCATATACCCTAAGAATTTGCCTGATCCTACCCCAAATGAAAATTTGGAAGCGTTGAGGCGTAACTTATGTTTCCTCTGAATTTCAAAGATATCTTCAAGGTCTCCCACATGTTCGGATGCTACTTTGCTCTTCACCACCATATCATCAATATAGGCTTCAATGTTTTTACTTAACTGTGGCTCGAACATTCTGGTCATCATCCTCTGATAGGTAGATCCTACATTCTTTAAACCAAAGAGCATTACTTTGTAGTGGTAGTTTCCAATGGGGGTGACAAAAGCTGTCTTTTCCTGATCTTCTAGCGCTAGTGGTATCTGATGATATCTTTGAAAAGCGTCCAAGAAGCTCATCCAAGGATGGCCCGCGGTTGCATCTACCAACTAATCTATCCGAGGCATAGGGAAAGGATCTTTTGGGCAGTCTTTATTCAAATCCGTAAAATCTACACAGACTTGCCACTTTCCGTTCTTCTTCTTTACCACGACGGTATTGGCCAACCATTCAGGGTAAAACACCTCCTTAATAGCCCCTGCTCGCTTAAGTTTCAACACCTCGTCCCTAACGGCGTTAGTGTGCTCTTTGGACGGGCATCAATGTGGTTGATTTTTGGGACTAATGGATGGGTTAACATTTAGGTGGTGACAAATGAAGCTCGGATCAACCTTAGAGGCCTTGTAAGCATCCCATGCAAATACGTCCAAATTTTTTCTGAGAAACTCGACCAACTCTTTCTTCTCCTGAAAAGGTAGTTGAGAACTTATTTGAAAGAACCTCTTTGGATCATCCCCAAAAATCAGCTTCTCTAAATCTTCACATTGTGCCTCTTCGGCGAGCGTATTAACAGATGATCTTGGGTTTTTTGATTGCTATAAGCTTTTTTGGGCAGAGGTCGAGGATTCTGTTTTGGGTCGATGTGAGATGGCCGCCACCAAACATTGCCTCGTCGTGAATTGACACCCAAGGATTTCCATAACCTGTCCATCGGACGGAAATTTCACCTTCTGGGGCAGAGTGGAGGCAACAGCCCCTAATGTATGAAGCTAGGGTCTGGCAATGATGGCTGTGTAGGGTGAGTAAGTATCTACTACGATGAAATCTACCTCCACTACCTCCGGGCTAGTCTGCACGGGTAATCTGATCTGCCCTTTGACAATCTTCCCATCAAAGCTCACCAAGGGGGAGCTGTAGGGCGTTAAATCCTCGAGCCTCAGACCCAGCCCCTTGTAAAGGTCGGGGTATATAATCTCAGCACCGCTACCATCATCCACCATTACCCTTTTCACGTCGTACCCTCCGATTCTAAGTGTCACTACTAAGGTGTCGTCATGAGGCTATATGGTTCCAATCTTATCCTCCTCCGAAAAGCTTAACACCGAATGGTCGTCCACCTTAGCCCTCTTCTGCTTTGAATTATATTCCTCGGCCGACAGCCGAGCCACAGATATCACCCTGGAGGGGCAGACACTGGTCCTTCCCAGAGCTGCAAAAATGACATTTATCGTGCCTATAAGGGGTCTTGAGGGTACATTTGCCCGAGGCCCCAGCTTTGCCTGGCCCTGCGAACAACTGGAATGATGCAAGAGGTGCTTTAATTTTTCTTCTCGGACAAGCTGGTCTAAGTGATTCCACAAGTTCCTGCAGTCTTCTGTGGTGTGCCCCGGTTCCTGATGATATTAGCAATATAGGTTCCGATTGCGCCTTATGGGGTCTCCTGCCATCTCAGTTGACCACTTAAAGAATGGCTCGTGCTTGGTTTTTTCTAGAACCTGGTGCACTGGTTCTCGGAACACAACATTAATTGCCAGAACATTGGCAGATCCGGACTGCCTTGCAAAATCTCCCCTTGGTCAATTATTATTGTACCGATCCGACTTGAAATCCCTCCGTTCTTGGGAGATAACCTTAGTCTTTCCCTTCCCCTGCAGCTGGTCCTCCTTAACCCGTTTGTACTTATCAATCTGGTCTATGAAATGGCGTACACTGGTAACCGGCTTGCTAGTGAGGGACTTCCTTAAACCGTGCTCGGCAGGTAAGCCGACCTTGAAAGTGTCGATAGCTACATCGTCAAAGTCCCCATCTATCTCATTGAACATCTCCCAGTATCTGTCTAAGTATGCTTTAAGGGTTTCCCCCTCTTGCATGGACAGTGATAATAGGAAACCCAAAGGCCGTGGAACTCTGCTATACGTGATAAAACAAGAACCAAATGCTTGAGTTAATTCTTTGAAGGAATCTATGGAGTCGGCCCTCAGACAATCGAACCACCTAGATGGGAAAACCTTGCACATCAGAGCCTCGTTCTTGGAATGGACAGCCATCTTCTGGTTGAATTGGCTAACGTGTTCCACGGGGTTCGTTCGACCATTATAAATGGTGAACGTGGGTTGGTGAAAATGCCACGAAAGTTTTTCCGCCTCAATCTTGCTCGTGAAAGGTGATTTGGAGATCTGGTGCAATGCTTTGCTTATGGCGTCATTTCCTAGACTTTTATAAGATGGGCTTTTATATCTACGCCTATGGTGATACTCCTCCTTGTGGGAGAAAGATTTGCTTAGGGGAGTTTTTGACTTTCACCTATAATCATCGTCTCTCTCCTCCTCGGAGGAGCTGTCAAAGTTAGAAGGGGTTCACTTTCGCTGTGCATGGCGCAATTTCCTTTTTAAATTGTCGATCTCCAATTGCATGGCTCTATTATCATTTGGCCTTCGGAGGCATGGCTTCCTACTCAAGAATGGCTCCTGCTTCTGTGCATAGTATGCACGCTACCTTCTCGCTCTCTCCCGCGCTCAAGATTAAGAAAATCATCTTGTTGTTGAGAACCTGCTGACTCTACCTGGTGTGGACCTGATCCCACCATTGTTGACTGTTGCACCCACTATCACCCAAGCTTTCCCCATAGACAGCGCCAATTATAGGGCTAGTTTGACCTTGGGTCCAACATACGATTTAGTTTAAGCCCAACACAATAAATTTATAGAGGAAGGTTGAAGAGCTAGGCCTTAATGAATGAGGTATTAATTAAAACGGAGTTTCTTAATTGCTTAAGTAGAGCCATAGCAAAATTACATAAGGAAGTTTATCCTCGGCCCAAATCCGAGGAGTTCTGTTTAGGAGTAATATTAATAATGATTGTAAGAATAATTTGGATTGCTATAGTGCTTCTCTCTCTTTTCCTCTCGATCCCCCATTCCATTGAGGGTCTTGCTTGTTATATATCCTCCACTGGACCATCTTAATCCTACACTTGTTGGCCATCTATGTCATTACTTGAGTACCTATCCCATCAGACACCCTTCCTAGCCCTTTATGAGTTGCGATAGCTGGGGCGGTACTGTTCAGGGGTCTTCTTCATATAAATGTGGCCAGAAAAATAGCTACAGCGCATTTAATGTGGTTGCTGCAGCTTTTCTTTAGTTATTTTTGGGTTTTCTTTCCCCCTGTGTGTTCAGGGGGCACATCCTTACAAAAGTAGTCCCTTGGAGGGTCATACTGATTGTTGGGATACATAATTGAGCTGTATTTGCCATATCCGAGGAGATATTCCTCCTCGGACCATCTCTCCATTTATACCTCCACCATTAAATCATGGGTCTGAACCACTTCTTACGGTTTGTTTCCCTCTCGAACTAGTCATGTCCTTGGCCAGACCCAAAGCCCGATATACAGATTCTGAGTTCGGCCCATACAATAATCATCATCCATTCTTTTTTTTTCATTATTAAAAATTGTAAAGAAAGAATAAAAAGCTAAATGCAAAATAAATAGTAAAATTACACTAGCACTATTCATTTTGCATGATTACGGTAAAATAAATATGCGTTTTTACACAATTTTGCGCGACATTATGTAAGTGAATTTTAGAATTGGTTGTTAAAATGTGATAATTTTTATATTGTACAAGCACTTAAAAGGATAAAATCAAAATTACCTAAAACTTCAACTAAGAAATTGCAACTTAATCATTTATAATTTTATATTCGGTGACAAAAATTGATTAACAAAATTTCCACAAACAAAATATAACAAACATGTGGTCTTAAGCACCACGGGGGTCGAGTGGTGGAATGCAAGCATGAGTGACACGTGTTATAGAAGGTCCCACTTTTTTGTGTGGCTCATTTCGTTTGGGAAAATCTCATAACAACTGGGCCGCGGCCCACTCGATTTTCAACTTGTTTAAGCACTCTATTCCCATTGGCTCGTGCGAAAAACGCGACTCATTGGGCGTGGGTCGATTATCACATTGCGTGTAGAGTTAGGAGTAAGAATCAAAATACCCAAAAAGGGCCGCAACAAACTCACAAAAAAGTAGAAAACTAGGAGATTTCCACCAAGGGCATAATGGGAAATAGGAACCAACTTGGAAGTCGCCGAATCTGGCGCTATATAAAGGACCCCTCTATTCGCCCTAGTACGCTCATTACGCGTAAATCGTCTATTTCTTTTTCTCTTGTTTGGGTGAGCCGCCTAGAGAGAGAGAGAGAGAGAGAGAGAAGCTTTCTCTTCCTTTTAGGGTTCCAGATCTCCTTCGATCTAAACACGATTAACGTTTAGATCGAGAAAAATATCGAATCGATTTACCGCTCAAATCTATTTTGGGGATTGATTGTTGCGAAAAATTCGAATAAGATGTCTCGGTGTTACCCTTACCCACCACCGGGGTTTGTGAGGAACGAGGCGGTGTTGATCGAATCGATTAAGGTTTGTTGAGCAAAATCTTGGTTTTGCGTTTATGCTCAACTACTGCTCTCTCTCTGATTGTTTTTGAAAAAAAATTAGAAATAAATAAATTAAAAAATTAAAGATTTATACGAATGTTTGATTTTGCGAAATCTGATCTTGAATCATGAGATCTGTGCTCATAGTTCTTTGATTTAGTATTTTTTTTAAAGGAGTGTTTGGGTATAAGTGTAAGGTTTTTTTGTTGGAGAATGACGGTAACTAAGTTATGTTTTTGTTGGTTTGGATACTAGGAACTTTTAGGGTTAGGGTTTTGCTTCAGACAACAGAATTTAGGTTTATGATTTAACTGAGGTTTTTTGGTCTTACAAGAAGTGGGGTTTGGAGGATCTGATCTTTGGAGTTTGTACAAACAAATCTTGGTGTCTATGTAGTTTTAGTTTTTAGTTGTATTCTGTAAAGTTCAATTTGAGGAGAGGAGACAAGACCAGAACCCATGTATATCCATACAAATAAGGTTGAGGAGAGAGTGTTATAAGGTGGAAGTGGGAATGAGAGAAAGGAATTTGTTGTCCTATGAAGGTTACCTTGTATGGATTGAAAACGAGGAAGTCATTCGATGAATGAACAACCATTGTGATGTAATTCGCGGCATGGAGGAGTGAATTGGATTGTCAGATTTGATTGCAGTTTATTATGGTTGGAATTGGAGTTCTCAAGGGAAAGTAAACCTGATTGTTCACGAGTTAGTTTGAGAGAATATGAGGAAAGGGTCTCGTTCTCATCGGGTAGATGAGTTAGTTCCTAAGAAAAGATGGTGTACTTTAACACTTGGCTTACCCATTGATTTGTTTGGTCTTATTACCATTTGATTAGTGCCTTGATGTGCATATTTTTCGGTCTTGAACATTTATTCATGCCTTTTTGTGTTTGGTGTTATTGTCATAGGGTTTTTATAAGAGGAAAATAAATTTTACTCTCATTGTGGTTGGGTTTCAAAACATAAAATCTCTCTGAAGTTAGTTTGTAACACAGATCTCTACCTTCTCAGGTTATAAGGTCAACATGCCTACTTTTTAACCAATCACATTAAATCATTTCACATGTATCTTCAAATATATGTTACCATCCTGTGTAGCCAAGTGATGATGATGGTGATCATTGTGAAAACCCTGTGATTTTGGATAAACATTATACTGAACAGCTGCAATTAACATGTACAATGATCTTGTATTTTTTGATATGTTAGGATGTGATGTGAAGTTTATATGTCGACTTTACACCTTAGAGATATTGTGTTACTAACTGAACTTTAGATTGGTCTTGTCTTTTGACCTTACTATTTGGGTTGTAAATGCATTTTCTGTATGATTAATGATTCGATTCCAAATAGTGTAGTTTATGTTGTATTGGCTCTGACCATGTCTTGAAGTGGAGGTTTGCATGACTTTGGTTTTGATTATATGCCTTTTGTCGACAACTGCCTGACAATATGGTTGAGTTCACTAGTAGTAGAAATATGATTTCTTGTCACCAAGTGTTGCATTTTCCAAATGAGAATGGTAACCTTGAAGAATGGTACTCTATGGGTACTTATTTAGTGCCGTGCTTATGTGTTTTTGAAAATTAAAAAAAGAAGAATTTCTCATTTAGCACTGAAATGTAACCATTTCAATAGCTTGGCTGTGCTTGCCTCTTTTGGGTGTTCCTACTTCCTAGCCCTCTGTTTTTAAAATTGCTATTCTGGTGCTGTATATAGCTCCAAAATAAAACGGAGAAGGACAAAACAGAATCTAAGAAAGAGAAGAAGAGGGAGAAGAAGGAAAAGAAGGAAAAAAGGAAAGCACGGAAAGAGAATGAGAAACTCTCTGATCTTGGTGATTTCAAAACAACAGTAAAGCTCAATGATAAGAAGTATGACCAATCAGTGCAAGGTAAAGCAGAGTCATGTGGTGGCAATCTTCAAAAGCGAATTGAAGATGAGACTGAGCAACTGGAAAGAAGTGGCCTTACTGAAGAACATGGGCAGGCAGTCTGTTCTCCAAATGTTAGCTACTTATCTGACAGCACTCAGAAAAGCAACAAGAGGAAGAGGGAAACCTCACCATCTAGTGACATCTCCAGTCATGGTGAGTTTTAAGTTTAGCCTGTCATTTGGGGGTGCAACTGTTAGTTGGATTTCTCTAACTTCTGCACAAAAAAAAAAGTCTTTTGCATATACTAAAATATCATTTCATTTTTTGATTCGAACAGGAACCATTCTTCGGTTACGGTTGCCACTTAAAAAGCACAAAGAACTTGATGCATCGCGAAGCAACAAGCAGCTGTGCTCTACTTCTGGAAGGGTAGATTCTCCTGCTCAACAGAAGAATGGATCTACCCCTGCTCAACAGAAGAATGGAATTGTTGATGTACGGAGTCAAGAAAAGGACTGTGCTATCAATTCAACTAAAAACATACTTGCCAAGGAGCTTACTCATGGGCCAAAAAAGGTAGTACCCAGTCCTGTGCTAAGGAAGATTGAAACAACACCAAACCCAGAAAAAGTAGTGCCCGGCCCTGTGCCAATGAAGATTGAAACAAAACCAAAACCAGAAAAAGTTTTGCTAAGGAAGATTGAAACAACACCAAACCCAGAAAAAGTAGTGCCCAGCCCTGTTCCAAAGAAGATTGAAACAAAACCAAAACCAGAAAAAGTTGTGCCAAGGAAGATTGAGACAACGGCCGGCCCTGTGCCAATGAAGATTGAAAGAACACCAAACCCAGAAAAAGTAGCACCGGGCCCTGTGCCAATGAAGATTGAAAGATCACCAAACCCAGAAAAAGAAGTGCCCTGCACAGTGCCAAGGAGAATTGAACTAACATCACATGAAAAAAAGATTCAGAGGAAGGAATCAGCGTATAAAACTTTATTTGAGAACTGGGTTCTGCCCCCGCCTCATTACCAGGGAGATGATTTTGGTGATGAAGATTGGCTCCTTGGGAAGAAGCAGGCAGATACAAATGGGTCTAAAAGATTGAAAGCTGGGAATGATGTCTCGAGTTGCAGATGTCCCACTTCGTGGCCACATGCCCATTACTTACCCGAGGCTGAAATACATGCGTTACCTTACACAGTTCCATTTTGAATTTTTGAATTTTTTTTTTTGACACTTGCGGTTTGTACATAAAGTTGTGTTGAGCAGTGAGCACTAGCAGCCAGAAAATTTTGAGAATATGTACGGTGCTTAGTAGTTTTGCGAAGAGCACCTAAAGCACATTGTAATTTGTAAGCCCCATTGTTGAGGATTGGAAATTGTATCAAATTTTCAATTTGAATTGAGTCAGTTACAGCCATAAATCTTTAATCGAGTACGTTTGTATCGTGCATCCAAAATGTCAAAATTTTGTCATCAGCTCAGCTCCTCAATGACTACCCAAACCAGTGTTTAAATTAACAGATTAAAGAATGTAGGCTTTAAATTATAATTACTGTTCTAATTGCAATCTTCAATGATTCTCATAAACAAAAAACTGAAATTGTTTGCCTTCCTCACGCTCTCTCTCTTGATTGTAGGGAATTCATCAAAAAAACAAAATATAGGGAAAGCTTTGTGATAATAAATTTGAGTGTGCATGTATCCCGAAACTCTGCATTCTGCAAAATCCGTCTCATCTTCCCTGTGATACTTAAACCCCTCATTCAGTTTGCCAAATAAAATACAATATTAACAAGAACACTCTCACTTTACACTAAACTTCAACCAGCAATGATAATTGCTTAGTATAGGACCTTCCTTTTCTATACACAGTATGTATGGTACTGAGCTCTCCTCCATTTGTGAACTTCTAAGTTCCATGGCATCAATCATTGATGATGATGATGATCAGTCTTGCCGTTCTTTCAAGTAGTCCTTCAACATGAAGTGTCGTGTCTTTTCTGCACCATGTATAGACATATCACTACTGCTTAATGAGCTGCTGTTGCTTTTTGTTTTAAGCAACGTGGAGCCCACGTATTGGTGGTTGCAATTAAATTCTGGAAAAATGTCATCATCATCTTGATTTTCTATTTCTTTGAAATCAATAACATTGGAACTGACACAATTATACGCATCCTTCTCTCCTGTTAATAGCTTTAGTATCTGGACCAGGGGCCACACAAGTGTCAGCTAGTTAAATGCGCAATCAATATCAAAGAGAACCTCAACAAATTGAAACAAAACTTGAAGGTCAACATGTTTGCTACTAGCTTTAAAAGTCCATTTGAAAAACAACCTTATAGGAAATCTTTTAAGGGAAAATAATCTTAATGTCCAAGGTAATGAGACAAAGCTTTGGAGTAACAGCAGAAGTAATGAAATTCAATTAGCCATTTAAAGTCAACATGGTGCCGATTGCCATCTCATCCTTGTTTTGACAAAATTAGTATGAAATCATATTGAGGGTTCTAACATTAAGAAATAGTTACATGTAACTTGACTCTGACCCTCAAAAAAAAAATATCAATTCTAACAACCATAAAATTGTATTTTAGTACCTGATTTATTTTTGGACGAAGCCGAGCTGACTGGCGAACACAGAGGCTTGCTGCCAAGAACATTCTATGCATCTGATTAATATCAAAGTTCCCATTTAACTTTGGATCCAACAGTGCTTTAAGATCCTCACTCTCTAGTAATGGTTTTGCCTAGATGAATACAATTTGATTACACAGCTATAGACGCAATAGGAAAAAAAAAAAAAAAAAAACCCTAGTATGGATGAAAAACTATCAGCCATAGAAAAGTTCTTACCCACTTGACCAAACTCTTCTGTCCTTTCAGGGTCTCAGAACCAATTGGCTTTCTTCCTGATAACAGCTCAAGAAGAACCACACCAAAGGAGTATACATCTATCTTATCACTGACCCTTCCACGCATGAAATATTCTGGAGCAATATATCCAAAAGTCCCTACCACATCACTATGTATCACATGAGTTGAATCTGTGGGTCCCCATACAGCAAGCCCGAAATCAGATAACTGCATTCAAGAAATTAAATTAAACCTGCATCAGCAAGAATGTTGAACTTATAGACATCTCAAAAGCAACTAAGAAAACTATTCCTTTAACTTTGTTAGTTGGATTAAAGTATTTTAATCTCTACATTTATCAAAATTTGTGAAAATGTGAAATTGCTCCTAGTAGCGTTCTATTTTAAGTACATCTTTTCTTCCTGACCTTGGACAGAGCTGAAAAGTCTATATAATTCTTGCGGCTTAGAGCGGCAATTTTTATGGAAGTTACTTCCATAAAAAAGAACGATGGAAAATAATAAACGTGATTGACCTTGAAGTCTGTTGAGGATCTATAGCTGATCTCAAAATTTTGGGACCAAGACTTGATTGTGTTTGTTGTTGTCCTTTAATGAACAGTACAAATGAAAGCATACCTGTGGCTGAAACTCATTGGAGAGGAGAATGTTTGAAGATTTTATATCTCTGTGAATAACTGGCCGAGAACATTCATTGTGCAGGTAATTTAGAGCCTCTGCAACTTCAACTGCCACTTTAAACCTCATTTCCCATGGCAATACAGATCTGTTACTTTGACCTGCATTGCAGATTCAAAATGCACATAAGTGACTTTGATGGAACTTCTTAAGTGAAGCAAATTACCTTGCAAGTCATAGAAGATTACCATGTAAGTGTTCCTCTAAACTTCCCAAGGGAAAGAAGTCATAGACAGAGATAAGATAGCTATCTTCGACACATACACCAATAAGAGATGTAATGTGCTTGTGCTTTAATGTGGAGATGATATCCATTTCTGAGTAGAAGTCATTCCCAGCTTCCTTATATGATTTTAGTATCTTTACTGCCACTGTTCTGCCACTAGGAAGATATCCTTTGTATACATTGCTACACCCTCCCTCTCCAATAAGATTTTCTGTCAAAAAACAAAATATTTAGATAGAGAACTATGTTGAATGTATTTTGCCTCAACCAACAAAGCCTTATATGCCCAAGAGGAAAAAAGATTTAACCTGAGGAGAAATGAGAAGTTGCATTATTTAGCTCCTTGTGGCTGAACCACCTATAGCCAGATAAGTTTGTTCTAATGAGAAGCTTCAACTCCTTGAGTAGCTTTCCTGATGCTGTTGAACCATTCTCACTGTTTAAATCCCCAGAATAACTACTCTCTCTTTCAATAGGACTTTCTGTTTTATTACAAACAAAACTAGTCTTTTTTTGTGGAGATACTGAAATTGATCGTTTAGGCAGGCTCATTACCCATTGAACGACAGACATTTTTCTAGCTTTAAAATCTCTAGAAGAATTTACATTTGCAGAAGCTGCAATCCGAAGAAGAGGCCAACCAGGCTTTGATTGTGGAGATTCTTTTATATGGACAGAAGCTGAATTCGAAGGAACTTCCATTTTGTTTTCACAAACAAGTCCAAAGTTCTCTTCTGTTCTTTTGCTACCATGAACTGTTTCAAATTCAGAGGCCTGAATCAATTGGGGCCTAGTTCCTTCCTCATTCTCTCTTTCCTTATAGGAATAGTTGACAGCCTTTCTATCAAAAGACATATCGGTTTTATTTAAATGCAAACCAACCTGGTTCTGCAAACTTAAAGGCATGGATCGATGAGGTAGGTTCATTGCCCATTGAACTACAGACATCTTCCTAGCTTGAGATTTTCTCAGAGCTTTGTGACTCATGGGTACAATTTTCTTGAGAAGTGGCCAACCAAGTGTTGATTCTGGTAACTTCAATGGGAGAAGAGAAATTAAGCTCAAATTAGCTTCTGTCTCGTAATGATGGTTAAGGCTAGAATTGCTGATTTTGAAGCCCCTGTTACCATCTCTTATTACGTATTCAGACTTCCGAAATGCATGAGATTTAGATTTTACAATTGCTGGTGCACCTGCATGTCTTAAGGTAGCATGGCTTTCACTGAAATAAAATTCAGGCCTCAAATCTGACTCCAAACCTGCAAAACTGAGAGAGTTCAGATTCTTTTTCATACAATCTAAGGAGTTTGTCATATGAATATAGTTCAAACCTCTTGGTTGGTCAACAGAAGGCCTTTCAAACATAGTCTTTCCCCTGTGGACTGCCAGCTTGGCGCAATATTTGGCATACAAAACCCAGCTCCTAAATACACAATGCATATTTAGGACTTAGGAACAAAATTCACAATATACTTCAATGTTTGAGAGTTTATAGCTCAACTTACAGGGAAGCACTTTCTTGTTTTGTTCTCAAAATCACTGCCTTAGCCGCAGAGTGCTTTCTCACCCTCTTTAAAACGTTTTTAGATGAACTTTTTCGTGTTCTTGCACCATTGAAATTAATCTGAAATTCAAGTAGTGTTTGAATTTATATATGTATTTTTCTTTTCAGAAAAAGAAGAAGAAGAAGAAGAAGAAGCATGACAAACTGATGAGAAAGCCAAACCTTTTTAGCTATATGAAGGCCTTTGCAAAATTTCAGATGATCTAGAAAGTAGAGTGTTAGTTGTAGTAATTCAAAAAAAAAAACCTTGCTCAGTTAATAAGCTTTTGGTGTAAGATAGATATGCAAATGATACCTGGGTCTAAAAGATCATAATTCATAACCAAATAGCGTGCTAGTTTTGCAGGTTGTACTAGTGCAGAGTTTAAACATTCAACACCATGGTTGTTCATTAAAATTCCAGATAAGAACTGCTTCTTTCTGTCCCATTTTCTTGCTTTGTTTTTCTTCTTTATAATCATTTCTACTTTGATCAAACCCTTATTAATTTGTTGACTTCACAGTATTCTACGGGGTATAAGTAACACCTTAAATTTATACATGTCATAATTCAAAAACTATATGATAACAGCGCCAACCTTTACTGTTTCATTCATGAATTCGCTTTGAAAATAATACAAGGAAGAAAAGTTGCAATTGGAAGTGACATGTACAAAATTATAAACAAATCACTTGAAAGTCCTGTATATCATTTAGAAGAAGAAAAAAACAAAAAAGAAAAAAGAAAAGAAAACGATGTGGAAGATAGATTGTAGGCTACACGGATGTCGGTTTCCTTAGTTTGAATGTTTTTCAACTTTGGTAATTGGTATAGTTTATTTCCTTAGTCTGAATATTTGACTGAGGAATTCTAACTAACTCGCCAAATTTACTTTCTTTTTAAATATTGAGTGGCCATCAAGCAGACGTTTTGAGTACAATTAATTTTGGTGAAGTCAACGTTCTTCCAAGATGGCTAATAAATGGAGCCAAGAAACGTGAAGAAAATGTCATGTGAGAAAATATTCAAGTAGTCCTGAGGCAGACATACTTTTTATAAGCCAATAGTTGGTAACCATGCGGCAAAGCGCAAAGGTAATCAAGATATTTATGGAATGTTAATTATTGTTGCATATAGCTAATTACAAACATCCTTTAAAGTTGTGCTTTAAAACACGATTTCAGTTATAATTATGAATTGATGAAACACAAGTTTTGAAAGCATGATATCACAATTTTAATTGGAATCTATGTGGTAAACATTGTGTAACAATTATTACTAAGGGTGTGTTTGTTTGGAGGTGAAATAGGGTAGATGAAAAAATTTGGAGAGAAAATAAGAAGAAAAACTTTTTAAGAGTGTGTTTGGTTGGGTAGGGAGGAAGAAAAATAAATGATGGGACTCAGGTGTTTTTTTTTCTAGAGTCCACTAAAAAATTTTCTTTCCAAAATAAAGAAAAAACTGAAGGAAAAAATTAGACATCATATTTGGACAAAAATGCCCATATGCGACCACGTTGCTTTTTTCTTTTTTCTTTTTTCATTTCTTTTCCTTTTTCTCTTTCTTTCCTTTGGACGTTGTTTTTTTTTTTTTTTTTTTTTTTTTGTGTTTTTTTACTGAGCAGGCTTCCTACACGTCCAATTCTCTCTCCCTCTCTCTCTCTGCTTTCTTTTGTGTTTTGTGTTTTTTTTTTTTGTTTGTTTATATGTGATTTTTTTTTCTAGACATGATTTTTATTTTTTAATAAATTTAGGTAATTGATTTTTTTTGGTTGTTTATCCCTTTTTTAGTTTTAATTGAGCATAATTTTTTAATAAGGGTATATGCGTAAATTTATACAAACTCACTTTTTCCATCCTTCCACTTTTCCATTTCCAACCAAACAAAAATGAGGAAAATTAAAATCTTTTTTACCCTCACACTTTTCCATTCTCTCACCATTTTCTATCCTTCCATTTTTCCACCCTTCTAACCAAACGGATCCTAATAGGTAGAGATGTTCATAAAAACTACACTACCACTACTATGACAACCATGACTCGAATTAGTAGTGGTGATCGGTGATTTGTTTTGTTTTTGTATTTTGGGTCATTGTTAACGGGCGCTCTCAAACAATTGTTAATAAATCATTTTAGAAAAGTTTATAAACAACTTTTATGAGAAATTAAAAAAACTGTCAAAACATTAATGATTTTTCTTTTCTATTCCTATAAAAACGTTCCTAAAATGATTCACTAACATATGTCCTTAGAACATTTGTTAACTATCCTTTTATTTTTATAATAATTGTAATCACCACCATCGACCTCGGCCTTTTGAGCTTTTCAAACCTTGTGATATGGTGACAATTCTTATTTTGGGGAAACCGTGTCAATGCGATGTAAAAAAGTCTTTGAAACCCAACCAGGCAACCACACAGATGAACATCCCATTCCCTGACCTTATTTTTATTAAAGATTGCCCTAAGTGGCAGCCTAAAAGGCAACCAATTTTTCACCTTGCCACAAATAATTAATAAATGAACATCAACAAACTAATCAATTCGATTCGATTTAGGTACGACATGACTCGAGTGATTCAAAACACTAAGAGGTTGTTCAAACGTTGATCTTCCAACCCCACACTTTATCCCTTCTTAGATTTGGCCAATCAAAATTTGTCTAGCTTATTGGTGCAAAAAGGTCGGAAGAAGTTTCATTTCAAGTCATGTGAGACTGACACACACTATGGGAAGGAATATGTATATCTTTGATATATGAGATACCTTCTATCCTAAAGTCTACTATCAGTCTATCATGCTTCACAGTCAATGTCACCAAGTGGTGCAACACTGCAATTTCCAACTGTTTTGCCTTTCTGACAGTAAATTCATAGCGTGGTTCCAAATTAATCTCCAAAACAATGAAGTTTTAAACCAAACGACTTTGCCCATGATTGTAACCAAAGATGTACATGCACGTAGGCACACACATTTTACTGTGAATAGTATTTAAAAAGCATACAAATATAACAATTAAGAGGTGCCAATCTTAGCCCCCAAAACAGCATATTATTTGATGAAATAAAGGTTCGAGTATAGAACAGTAGAGGGATCGAAAGGCAAGCCACAAACAGTGAAAACTCACACAAACCCTCAAACCAATAAAAAATAATTTATTAATTACCTTTTTTAAAAAAATATAATGAAAATGGTCGAAGGGGAGAAGGGAAAAAAGAAGGGAAGCGGAAGAAAAACCTATATATGAGTTCCCTGTCAAGGTGCAGGCAATTTATACAACTGTGCTCATTGCTCACCTCTCCCCATCATTTCCTTCCTCTCAGCCCCAAACTTGCTTGTTTATATATCCACACTTTTCAGTAGCATAACTTAACACATAATAAGTCAAACCTTGACAGAATCATATTTTTCACCCATTGCACCGCCTTTCTGTTTCTGAAACTGGATGTACCGCAGCGTGCTAGCAAAGAAAGCATCTGAAGCAGCATTGGGGGCTGTAGATTCGCTTTGCATCTCAGTTGTGATTAATTCTATTAGACCCTGGATTGCAGCACTTGTAATTTGGGGGTTTCCCTTCTCAAAAAAATAAAGGTACCTGATGCATATAACGACCCATGAATCAAAAAATAAACATAAAAGCTATTAACCATGCGTGTATAACAGCAAAGTTCAAATTGGTAGGACTCTAAACCACTGACTTGTTCAGTATTTCAACAAAGAGTGTGACTGGCCCACTGTTACCCCGTGTAACATTGGCCATCTGTTGAGCAGCATTTGCAATCCTCAAGGCACGCTTTAAGCAAAGCAGGACCCTGTAAATAGAAATAGCACCAGTAGTTATGTCCTCTTCCATATATGTGGCAACTCAGGTAAACTATGGATTACCCCTAGAAGTGAAAGCTTAATACCCTAGGAAGCAAACTGCTTAACAGCAATGATAATAAAAGATCAAGAACTACTATGTTGCTTCCATTATCAAGAATACCCAACAAGCAGAAAAAAATAATGCCAAAATAAAATGCCAACAAATTGACACATTAAGACAAATGAAACCAGTCAACAGGTATGTCAGATATATGGATGTAAAGTATCTCGCAGTGTACCTTTCTCCATCCTTAATTCCATCCTGATCATCAACCCAAAAAAGATGTGCACATGCATAAACTGCTCTGCACTGATCAGGTTTCTTTAGAAGCTTTGCTGAATACTGACACAAAGAAAAAACATCATTATGAGTTTTAGTAGGAATGAATAACAAGAGCACATTAATTAGACAGCAATTCAAGCATCATTACCCCTGTGGCCTTGTGTGTTAGAGTATCTCTATTCTCAACACCAAATACATTCAACCTTTGAAGGGTTCCAGTTATCAGATGTATTGCAGTCACCTGGGCTTTGGAGTCCTAAAAGAAAGGTAAATACTCATGTGAATAAAACATATATGGCTAGGCTAAATGTGAGACACTGCTTATTGATTAAAACATTTGACGACAAATGGCCACTTGTCAGTAACCCAAAGCAAACTCAATCACAAGAAATTAATTCATGGACAATTACCGCAATTTCTTCTTCATATAATACAAATGCCTGAGTGAAAAATTCATAAGCAACAGGCTCAAGACCACAGTCATTAGCAGCCTGATCAGCAAGGAACAAAAAAACAAAGAGTTCAGAAACATACAGTTAGTCCCCCAGCCACAGATATCTGACATGACATTAAGGCTTTCTTTATCAATGGAAAATATAATCAAGATAAAATGCACAGTGATTCTATTTAATGAAGTGTGAGTAAATTTATGGTAATGGCATTGTAAAATTTCATGCACAATAAGTAATAGAAATGTTCACACATGTCATGCCATTGTAAAATGTTTCACACAGATCTATTTTAATAAGTAATAAAAATTTTATTACCACTTTGCCACAAAATGTAAAGGAAGCCTTCTCCCTCAATCTTGAAAACTATTTATTTGATAACTTGGTAGTTACAATGAAGCAGGGTGGAAACTTGAAAACTATATATTATTTTTAAAAAGTATCATTATTCATGCTCCAGAAAAGAATTCTAGGAGCTCCCAAAAAATTATTTTCTCATCTTGTTTTCTGTAGTACCAGACAAAGTCAAGGCATACCTCAGCACATTGCAGGTACAACCTTAATGCCAGTTCAGGAGATGGAACAGCGGAAAGAGATTCAATCATCTGAAACAAAACAATTATAATGTCATATTAAGAGTACAAGCATGCAACGTAGAAAATGAATTTATAAGGAGAGGAGAAAAAGGAAATAAGAAATAGAAAACACTAAGAAAAATCCATATTTACTTTAGTGAAAGAAGATATATAGGAAACCAGATAAGGAAATTTTAAAACCAAGTTTTTGTAATTAAATTGAACCATCCAACAGACATAACAAAATGGACAACCCTGTCAAGAAAGCCTTTAAGGAAATATTTTTGTCTACAAGGACATGTCTAAAAAGTTTCAGTCTTGTAAGAATCAACATGTAAAATTTGACATTGTCTTCCACATCAGTTCAAAAGTTACCTCATTTAATATCTGAAAAATTTTCTTTGGAGTTGCAGGCACTTCCTCTCCCGCTACGTCCCCATCCTGACCTTGTAATTGCCTTATCAACTGCAAGCCACAAACAACTTTCTGAACAGTCTTTCAAAATTAAGGTTCATTTATAATAAACTATCAAATGTGAACTCCTATACACAAATTCAAAGAGGTAATTACTCCACCAAAATTGAGTGAATAAAACTCAAAAGAGAAAAAGATATGTATGCTGATTTTTTGTATATAAATAGCATCCAAATAAAAACTACCAACTACAAATACTGTGCAGTGGTCAGAAAGAATTGAGTTTTTCAAGTGCACTTCTTTATCATCAGCTCAAGTTCTTGCCAGCAAAATTACATTTCTTTCATCTGTATTCTTTCACTTCACACATCACACGTAGTAGAAAATAGTGATATTTCTGCACAATTTGGGCCTTCTAAGATTTTTGGTTCTTTTATTTTTCTTCCCTTTCTTTTCCCCAAGGCAGATGAAGTTTTCATAGCAATGGTAGTTACAAAGATAGCATAAATAACGACTTCTTGATACATGTAAACCTTACATGTAGGGATTCAACTCACCTTTGAAACAAGTCCTTAGAGAATCTAATGACTGGATCCATGTCATAAACTAGAGTTCCTTTCTTCACTAAAAGAAGTTAGGAACTTGAAGTGCACTAAGGGTTGAGTATGTCCATTTTCCAGAACACTATGATTCACTTAATGTTTTCAAAGTTCTATTGCATATAATATGTCATCTTTTATAGATGCTTCAAGGATTCTAAGCCATTAGGGGTGTACAACAAGCTGGACAAACTGAGACTGCACTGAAGAAAAACCCTGTCCATAATCCCAAATCCCAAATGTAATTTCCAAAATTTGTAAACTAAACCCTAGAATCTCCTTTTTTTTTCTTTTTTTCTTTTTCAAATAGTTTATTTTCTTTGTTTTTGACTAATTTTTTTTAAAAGATGTGTAAAATATGTGATACAAATGGCTCAGGGGTGTTATCAATGTAAAAGAATTTTTGAGAGAAAAGTATTTCCTGTATTCATCATTTAGCTTTTTTTTAAAAAATAAAAAAATTCATAGCATTGAACTAACTGGCCAACCGAACCAATCACACCAATCCAAGCCGATTCGGTCACTGACCCCCTTTAAGATGCAGTGTGGTGAGCAAACCAGGAAGCTGACCATGGTGGTGCAGTGAAAAAAATTGCCTCTAACTGCACCGCACACATTTACACCCCTAACTAGCACGCTATATAATTTACTTGGCCTTAATGCTTTGAAGCTGTTAAATTGAAATTTTCAATTTGCATATATTATCTAATTCTAGTTTCTATGAGCACATGTAATTTTTTTTTTTTAATAAAAAAAAAGCTTCTGATATTAGTCTTGAGTTTTAGGATCATGCCTTAGATCTTGAGTTTAAGCCTTATGATTATGAGTTCTAAATTCCCAACTATATGGCTTACTTATTGATTAAGAACAGTAACTTATAAGAGGCTCTCAGATATACTCCTATATGCATCTTAAATGGGTTGACTGAGAGGCACAGACTCATAAAATGTGCATAGGGTACACAAACTCTCAGCAAAAATCCTAGAAGTTAGATTCACAATCTTGTTGACTATCCATAATATTATAAAGGTGCTAACAAGAATCTGATGACAAATTTCCACTCCAGAAATTCTTCCCTTCGTTCACAGTCAAGTCCAGACTGAAAAGAAAAAAATACTCGATGCAATTTTTTCACTCATGTATATCTTGCAATGGAAATTGTATGCATGGAAAAAGAGAAACAACAGTCTGCCATAACCAGGAAGAAACATACCCTGAGTGCAGAAAATATAAGAGGAGGAACAGTAAAAGGCAGGCGTCTTGGTCCTCCATTCATTATACTCTTCTTCACAGTACATATGATCTGAAGATCGGTAAATGAGAACATCAGAAAACAATTCTTAAGTCATAAACATGAGGTGAAAAATATACCAGAACCTAAGATTTATGGAAATGGAAACGAGTAATGTAGTTTCAAAAAGACATGGGATGTTCAGTACAGCCCAATATTTTTCACATATGTCTGAACAAATGTCAGACAGAGGTTTGCACAAGCCCTGCCATCAAAACAGTTGAAACACCCCAAAATCTGTAAGAGTTTTCCTACAAACTGTTGACCAAATTAACCTAAAAAACAGTTGGACCAAGGCACTATTGCTTCATGGGATATCTCCAAGACAAGATAAATATTCGCATTAGCATATAATAATAATAATAAAAGGCCGAAAAACAGTTGAGGGTTCTGATTCTTGAGGCTTAAAATTACAATTATTTTATATGTAGCATTACAATATCTTAAATAATATTAATTTATTGTTGGCACCCAGTATTTTTATTTGTATTTCACAAGGTGTGTGCAAACTTTGATTGACAGTCCAAAGCCTAAGATTTTTGTACTCTCCATTGTAAATAACAAGCTGACTTTAGATTCTTTATCTCTTTTAATGACCACCAACAACAATATCTTTAAAAAAAATAGCACCCAAGGTATTTTATAAGATGTTAATGGATTTAAGGAGATTCAAGTAACATTAGCATCAAAATAAACAATGCTGATGCAGAAAACTTTCAAGACATCAATTACTTACCTTTAACAATTCCTCAGGGTCATCATTATAAAGCATGTGAATGAGCCGAGCAACAGAATTTTGTTCTTCATTAAAATCCTCCTCATCAAGCTATTGGTAGGATATAGCAGGAACAAACCAAGGAGAGAGACGTAAGGAAGAAAAATCATTATATGTTTCTAACAGTAAAATAAAGATTAAATATCCCAAATAAAGAAAGAAATAAAAAATCATGTGGATCAAAAGGTGTTAAAAGCAGGCTACCAAGTGAATTTTAATATTCAAATCTCTATCTTATAAGATGAAATTTTGTTTGCAAAAAAACTTTTTATATGCACCTCATCCACAGCAGTTCCATCCAAGTCCTTGATGAGCCCTTTAATTAATTCGAACAACACCTCAACCTACAAACAGCATATTAAGTTATTAACCACACTCCTCCAATAAGAATAAGTTAAGATTATAGAAAAAAACAGAGAAGAAGCCCACCTGATCAGCAGTAGAGATGCAAGTGTAATTCTTCATGATGCTTTCAATAATAACCATTGCCATGACTTTATTTGTTTCATTATCAAGGTGGTCCATCACACGGGGGTAATTAGAAAGTGTCAGGGCCATGACAGCATCATTGTATTTCTCCAGTGGAGCACTCAGAAGCGCAACGACTTGTTTTTTTGCTCTTTGGTCTTCAAGTTTTGGTTTGCCAGAGAGCTTCTTAACACATGCTCCCTGTAATAAAAATTCAAATAAAGAACAACCAAGTCAGCATAACCTTGTCAGAAAAATCCATTTATAAAAAGAACCTCAAAGAATTTCCATCCATGTTATATATCTACTCTGACCAGAACGCCTTCCATATAAAATTTCATGCAATAGTTAGGTGGAACCAATAGGTGCTCTAATCATTGTTATAAATGAGCTTCAAGAGACAACATACCAGTACTTGATCCACATAATCAAGTCGATCAGGATGAACACGGAGAGTAAATGTAAGAAGAGAGACATATAAAGTTATGGCTCCAACAATAGGCATGTTGACCTGTGCTTCTATCACCTGCCAGTGCATGCAGTTGATCAACATATATAGAGCACAATCCACATTTAAATCAAACATATGCATAGCATGGAAAAAAATTGAAGAAAGGCTTCTGTTAAATTAAAGAAAGGATAATAAATGCATTTGCATGCCCAAGCCCAACAGATGGAGTCAGTTGAGCAAAAAAAAGTAAGGCTCTCTTTTCCCTTCAAATATGAATACCCCAACTGGGGTTTTATGAAAAAACCAAAGCCCCTAATTAAATTTCTTTACCCACATTCACCATGTTGACACCCACAGCTCTGACTCTGCATCTCTTTCACAATCACTAGGCACTTGTTGCTGCATTGCCCAATTGCCTCTAATCTGTGGTATTCTCTTCTGCCTAGTTGGGATTTCTTGGGTTATGCCAAACTCTGTTGGTTCAATGCTGAAATCCTGGAATGGTAAGTTGGGTTCTCGTAGATATGGGACTGTAAGGGGGTCGCCTGGTATGTTTGATGTGGTGCATTTGGGGTGAAAGGAATCGCCGCATTTTCAAGGACAGAGTCCACTGTACCAAACCTCAAGTTATATTTCTGAAGACTCTTTATGAATGGGGGTTGAAGTCCTCCACTCTGTCCACGTTTTCTCTAACAGATTTCCTAGATACTCTACTTTTGTGCCATTAATTATATGGCTGGTTCTGTGTAATTTCTTTTCTAGTCTTGTTTTGCTTTACTGTTTTTTTTTTATTTGTATACTCCCCGTATACACTTTCTGATTTTTAAATAATTGCAATTACCTATCAAAAAACTCCTTTTTAATATATATTTCAGGATTTATGTACCCTATTCTCCCATTGCAGATATATAATATGGGGTGCATGCTCTTTTCAAGTTATATGTCCCCATTACTAATATATCAAATGGAGTGCATGCTCCAATTGGAAGTTATAATATTAGAAACCTCCTTAAATTGTTTTAGGTCATTCCTTTCTGATTTTGAACTAAATGCTGCTTTTTTTTTCCCAGCATGAAAGAATATCTCCCATTTCTGTTGAAGAAACAGTGCACAGAGCATGGAGCATGAAATATGAAAGCAGTCCAATGATATCTAATTAAGTTTTGTGCTACGCCATGTTAATTCAGTACATTGGATATCTGGGATATCAGTTCTAGTTTTGTATGAAAATTTCAAGAAAGCAGTAGCTATAGGTCAACTGTTTTTATGAGATAAGAAATTGCAACAAAGGTACTGCCAAGATTAAAACCAGAGACCACCCCCCCTCCCCCCCCACAAAAAAAAAAATGTAACGTAATGGTATAGTGCTTCCAAATTTGAATAACAGCCAACATAAATTTACAAACTTAGGGAAATCTTACCCTCCCAATAGCACTGCTCAATTTTGCAAAAGCTTCCACTTGCAGAAATTCAGGTAACACCTGGAACAAGAAAACCATGATCAAAAAAATGAGAAAGCATATATCACAAAGACAGCATATAGATAACTAACATCTGTACTTGAAGCAGCATAATTTGATAATCTCTCCATTAATTGAGATAACACTGTCTTGACGTCAACTGTTGGCTGCAAAAAGAAACATATTCAGATAGTGGTTAAGGGAAAAGAAGAACGGCAAAAGGCTATCTTTATTGAGTTTATTGCTTTAATCAGAATTAAGAAGAAATGAAAGACACTGAAAATTTTGATATCAAAGATCCTTCACATCTGTATTATGCAAAAGGGTAGACATGCATGTGTTTTCCCAACCTAATGTTGTATGTTTATCATATAAGGAGACAATTTTCACATGTTCACTTCAGAGGTATTTAATAATAATTCTTGCACCATGGTTAGTTCCTAGACAATGTTCATGTTCCAAAGTATGCGTTTGTAAACCACTTAAAGGATGCAGTTATAGACTGCTTTTTCAAAGGTGTTTAAAATATGAAAAAGCTGAAGTTACTTGTAGGATGTTAGGTAACCTCAGCCAATTAGGTCTTGCTCAAATGGCACCCCCCCTCCCCCTTCAAAAAAAAAAAGATGCTATGGCAACTAGGGTGCTCCAGCTTTTTACTGATTGTGTTAAGATGCTTAGGCATTTTAGGCTGTTTTTGAGAAGCCACCTAGGACTTGCTTCCTAAAAACCTGAAGCTTCCCATAAAAGCTACAGCTTTTAAAATGCTCCTGCCCTCCCACACTAGACTTGAATAGTCCTCCTAAGGACATGATATCACGGGCAGCATGGCAACTACCTAGTGCAAGGGGTGTGCAATGTGTCTCCAGATTGGAATTGTTGAACTACATCTTCTGCGTCCCCCACACGAAACAAAAACAAAATAGCAGAACAAAGCCAAATGTAAGAACTTATGCAACCCTGAAAAAGAAAATAATATCCAATATGTCATGACACTCACCTGAAGCTGGGGGCAAGCACCCAATAATGTCTCAAGGGTCTGCAAATGGTACTCATCAGGAAAGACCTGAATTATGCAATCCATCAGATAATATTGAGCAAGGTCATCACTGCAGTTGACAATCTGCACAACCCAATTTCGTTACCATTAGAAAGTTGATCAGAGAGGGCTTCTCGGGTGGAAATTTAGAAGAAAAATTAATAAATAAATAAATAAAACCTGAGAAAAGAATAGATTAATAGACCTGCTCTAAGACTCTGGGAAGAACAGCATCTTTGTACATTCCAAGGTCCACGCCCTCTATTTGACCGAGCACATGGAGATTTTTCCCAACCTAGTAAATCAAATAAGAAAAACAGAAATTTTATTACTCTACCAAATCTATTACACAATTTCATCTGGTGGTAATTTTAGATATTACCAGATCACGGAGCTCGCTCCTTTCCTTTTCCAGCTTCTCTCTCACCCGACCAGGTCCCTGCAGACCAGAAAGCCCAATTGAAGTCCTCAACTCAGGATCGCCAAAGAGTATGAATGATTCACAAGCACCAAAACATCTGCATGGCCAAAATCATGCCATCATGGCTCATTTTTACCTCTGTGGCATGCAAGTTCAGTGGTTCTATGCATGTTCAAGCAGGAAAGCAGGTAAGGATTTGTAGAAGTCCAACGAACCTGATGCTGCAGTCGTACCCAAAGCTTATTCATCTCAGTGAAATTCTGGAGCACAAATTCTACAGCATCCACAACAGAGTCAGCATCTCTGCAGAAAGATAATGGCACAATTCCATGAATATTGAACATATTAATACGCGGAGCAATCAACTGCTGGAACAGATAACTTCATTTTGAAAATGGCAATATGTGTAATCAAGCAACCACCTTACCCTTCATATTCTGAACCAATATCAGGTAATTTATCTCTGCTGATTTGAGCAAGATAACTTCTTAAAAAGAGCCCACGGATTGGATGTTGAACACCGCGACACATTTCCACGAGATCTTTAAGGACATCCTTAGCAGGAGCCTCCTTAGATTTGATGTACACAGATCCTACTGTACATAGGAGATACCTGGTAAATCAACAAAATGGACTTCACATGCACTGACAAAAATGTGATATCTGAAACAACCAAACATGAATAAGCCCATCTGAAAGAAATTCAAATTTAATTGGAATGGGCAGGTAACAATGAAAAGCATCTCACCTTTTTTTTTCCTAACCGTAATTAAAACTTTCAAATCATATTTTACCTATTAGACCCTTACCTGATTCCAACACACCATAATAATTTCTGATTGAAGTCTATAGTACTTCCCTTCAATTTCCCTCCTCATGAAGAAGAGGATAAATTTTCCACCTTACATTAACAAAATATGACCTTCTATTTTCTTTTGTTTATATCAACTTGTAGCCCCAAGATGTGGACAAAATTACAAATTAAATTATATTAGAGCATACCCATGTTGAAATCAGTAAATATTCAAAGTTAATACACAATCATGCAAATAAATAAACAAATGAAGGGATTTTGTAGCCAAATATTATCTAAGAAAGACAAGAGGCGAGGTTATGGAAAATAAAATTGAAATTAAGCAAAAAGGGGAACTGCCTTTTGGACCTGTCAAAAAAAAAAAGTATAAAAATGACTATTTGCAAAATTTATCGTCTTCTCATAAGGTACAACCACCTACCCATGAATGAGTAGCCTTTCTAATTCAACTATCAGTTCTGGTATTAAGTTAATGCCACCTAACACGATCAAGGATTCTTTCACAGTTATTTTTCTATTCATTCTATTTCTCTTATGCTTGCAAAGAAATACTTTATTTTTGCTCTAGCTTCAACTTGTATATGTGAAAAATATCATTTTTCCTTTACTATTTGTATACAATTGAACAAGAATCAGCCAAAAAATAACCTCTCCTCTCTCAAAGAGACAAAACAGTTTTTGATAACTTGTAGACCCCTATCAATTGCAGATTCATAAATGCCACATTTGCAAAAGGTGATCAAAATAGTCCATACGCAATTGAAATGACAACAATTGAAGCATGATCAAAAGAAGCTTACATTCTAGGCAAAATGTTGCCAGCGTGCTGAACAAGTTCATAGAGATCCACAATCGAAACCCCGTGCCTGCTTTCGTCTTTGAAGAACATCTCCAGCTTCCTCAATTCATCGAACGCTCGCATATCTTAATAATCCAAAATTCAAAATATACTTCACAAATTAAACCCAAACTAATCATATTGATTGGCAAATTTAGAAAGAGAGAGAAAAAAAGAAATTTACAGAGTTCGTAGTATTTGTGAGGTGAGAGTTTCGAAGTTCGAAGCTCCGATAGCATCTGAGCCGAGTACTTTAGGGCTTCTCGGAGATTATTGGCGTCCTGAGACGATCAAAACAAAAAAAAAAAAAAACAAAAATGAAATCAAATTAAAATTGAAAGAAATTGTGGAAATTAGGGTTTATGAAATAGATTAGGTTAAAAAATGGTAAAAAGTAAAGAGAAATGAGAATGAGATTACGAGAGCGCGGTGCATGTAGAAGGCGTTGTGTTGAATGGCGGCGATCCCTTCGGCCAGCCATTTATCTTCGTCCTCAATTCCGTTTATCATCATCTCTCTCTCTCTCTCTCTCTCTGTGTGTTCCCTAAACTGGTTTGGAAAGTAAGGAGTGATGAGGCAATGAAGGTAGAAGAACGTACACGAACAAATCCTATCGAAAAAATTAAAACAGGAACGTTAACGACTAACGAGAGTTGAACGTTTGGTAGGGAAGTATTAAAGTGGACTCACCACAGCTGTGTTTGATTTGTGGTTGTAAATATAATATTAGTTTTTTGGAAATGAATTAAACTACCATGTTCAGCTGTGATCGGAGGAGCCATACACCCGAATTTATGAGTCCAAATCTTTTGTCTCACTTTTTCTGCTTCACTCTATATTTTATCAATAAAAACTTGTCATGTATTTATCTAATTAATTAAATACTATAATTATTAACTTATTAATACTACCGTTATTAATTAATAGTAGTATTTAATTAATTAGGTGAACACGTGGTAAGTTTTTATTGGTGGAGTGTAGAGTAGAGTAAGAAAAATAGGACAGAAGATTTGGACTCCGAAACTAGGGATGATAATTTTGGAGTCCAAATTTTCTGTCCCACTTTTTCTGCTCAATTTTATACTTCGCCAATAAAAATTTGCCACGTATTTACCTAATTAATTAAATATCATTATTAATTAATAATTGTAGTATTAATAAGTCAATAATTATAGTATTTAATTAATTAGGTGAACACGTGGTAAGTTTTTATTAGTGGAGTATAGAGTGGAGTAGGAAAAGTAGGACAAAAGATTTGAACTCTTAATTTTGTCCTACTCCAATTGACCCGCCCTTCCCATAAATGTGGTAGAGCGGAGATGAGTTTAGACTTTTTAGACTTACTTCGCCTCGCCCTGTCCTGCGTTAATAAAGGTTAAATTGTAAATTTTTCATACTCTAAAACCCTACTATTTAAACAAACATATTATGAATTTATTTTATTCTACCAACGTAGTTCTCTGCCTCTTTTTTCTCTCCAGCAAGGTTGGAAATAATGTAACAATTTTAACGTTTTCTTTTGTCTTTATTAGAAACAGATTTAAATACTATTGAATCATTGATTTTGTAGTAAAAGATTTTTTATTTATTTATTGTGATATTGTTTTGTAAAACACTAAGATAATATTATTCATTTTTTGCTAAAAATTAGTTTGATTTGATGGGATAAATTTATTTGTAATTTCAAGTATATTTTTATTAATGAAACATGTTTTATTAAAAAAAATTGTAATAGTTGTGGGCAAATCAACAAGAAGTAGAGTTTTACAGGGTGTGGTGGTGCTTCGCAAGGCCCCCAGGGGCGAGGAAGAGGCAAGAAAATTTTTCCTGTCGTGTAGGGTGGGGCAGAGATGGGACAAGACAAAATCATGCGAGGCAGGCGGGAATGAAAACCCTATCCTTCGGCTCCAACTTGCCCCATTGCCATCTTTACCTGAAATAGGGTATTTTTCTCGGGACTAAAGTGGGCATGTGGGATGGATTATAAGGGTTTTTTTAAAAAAAGAAAAAGAAAAATGAGGTGGTTTTAAATTTCAATATTAAATAAGGCATAAATGAAAGAGAAAGGAAATGGATAATCATTACAATACCAAGAGAATAATGAGGTGGTTTCGCGGTTTTTTTTTTTTTTTTTTTTTTGTCTTTTTTGTGTAAATAAAGGATATATGATAGATTAGTTATTGATAAGTTTGTTACATGTGTGCTCAGCCATATCAAGGGCCAGCTAATGCTCCACCACATCCGGTGGTTTAGCAAAAGATATATAATTTGATAACAAAGTAATTCCTATATATTAGCAAGTGTATCAGCACACTTGTTAGCTTCTGGAAGACATGCCTAATTTGCTTCTTGGGGTATAGCATGGATCATGTTTTGCAATTAGTCAAAAGTGGTCCCATAAGAGCATTTGTAGAGAAATTAAGCATCAACTTGACCATAGCACTAGAGTCAAGTTCTACAAATAAGATATGAAATTTCAAGGTCTTTAGCCAATAATAGCTCATCACATATAGCCTAGATTTCAACCGTGATATTGTTGGTGTTACCCATGTATCTTGCGAAACCTTTGATCTATTGCCCATTATGGTTTCTAATAAGCCCTCCCCCACCTGCAATCTCAGGGTTGCCATGGGAGGCACCATTTGTGTTCAATTTAAACTTATGCACTTTGTTTTAAGCAATTTTCATAGATATTCTGATCAATAACGCCAGACCTGAAGATGTAATTATTTATACGCTGTCATATGCCAAAGGGAAAAAGGATGTTCTGAGGGATACTCAACTCCATGGGGATATTGTGAGCTAAGACATTCTCTTCCAACCATATATGAAAAGACAGAGAAAGAAGACTGCATGGTGTGAGGACTTCCAAGCTTATTCCAGAAGTCCTAGTCTACCACACAGTCACAGAGTATGTGGATTGGAGATTTATTAGTAGCCGAATCACATAAGGAACTTGTAATATCAAGGATAAAACCCATTGAACCCAAAACTTCATTGGAAGGAATGCTATTCGGGCAACTAAGCCAAAGGAAGAATTTAATGCAGGATTAGAGACAATGGTGAAATTTCTAAAAATAAAGATATAAAGTAAAGTGGCAAATAATGATATTTTTATTGTTGGATCTTATGCAAATTTAAGGTTTAAAAAATGTATAATTCATGTGAAATTACACCAAATATAACTTAAACCTCTCTCTCTCTCTCTCTCTCTATATATATATATATATATATATATGGATGGAACGAGTAGAACATGTTCCTGCTCTATCACCTCTTTGAAGGAGGGAAAACCCGTGTTGGGTAAAGCCAAATTGAATAAGTTAACCATAGCTTATTTTCCTTTTATTTGATTTATATACAAATTTTTAAAGCTCTATACTTCCAAACTAGTTGCTAACCCATGCTATGCAAGGGAATTTACCTATTTGTGAGGTAGACTAAAATAATTTTATAAAAAATTTAAGAACTACACCATTGCATGATTTGCTCTTATATGACTTCAATTTGTGTTACAATTTGATGAAGAAGCCATTGCTTGAAAACTTTTGCAAAAGAATACAACATTGAATATTAAAATTTCAACATTGAATATTGATACTGCAAAAAAAAAAAAAAAAAACTCAAAAATTCAGATATTAAAACTTCTGGAAGACCAAAAAATATTAAAGAATCAGATGATTAACTACTTAGAAATTATTAAAACAAAACAAAATATATATGACTAAACAATAGAGAAATATAAGGGAAAGATGGGTTACGTTCAAAAGAATAATTTCAATTATTGCAAACTTTTTTATCTTGTTAAAAAAGGCTAAAGAGAGTTTGGTGGTTCATGTACGAAAATTTATTTTTTAAAACTACATGAAAAACTATAAAATAATTTTTTTTTAACAAAGTAGAGGAGAAGAAAATAACATAGGAAGAGTTCATACCTTTGCTTGACTTTAAAAAAAAATATTAGGGTTTGCTTTGCTTTTATAGTGTTCATGATTAACCTAGCAAATTTAGAGATAAATTATCAATGTTTGAGTTTGAGTTTAAGTTGAACTTGTTAGAGAAATAAAGTTTCACTCATTGTTAAGTTTAGAAATAATTTTGTCTAAAAAAAATGATAATGATGGGTTTGACTTTAAGTTAAACTTGTTAGAGACATAGAGTTTCACTCCTTATTAAGTTTGGACTAAACAAAAATAATTTTATTTAAATAAAATGATAATTGTGGAAAATAGTTGCTTTTAAAATATATATATATATATATATATATAAAGTAATAAGTTTTACTGGTGTAAACTCTAAACAGCAAAAACAATCACATGCGCAAGATCAAATACCAAAAGTGATTTCATATAAACTCATTAAAAGAGTAATGAGAATAATTAAAAAATAATAATAATGGAGCAATACAAGAATTAAAAGAACGTAGATTAAAAAAATAATAATAATGTAGATGACAAAAAAAGAAAAGAAAAAAGTACCAAGCTTAAGATGCGAGACTTGAGGCAAAGAGTAATTCAATACCTTAGCATCTAAAACAACTAAATTAAACCATAAAAAAGAATACCATAGGTACTATATGGTTGCATGGAGCCATGCTTGAGCTTTGAGCATGTTAGCAACAGCCAGCCACACCAACTTCATTGTATGTCTAATTCTATTAGCAGTGGCAAAAGCAAAAGCCAAAAGTAAAAATCCTAAATATAGCTCTTTCAATTATCATGGCTCTTCATTCTTTTTCGGCTTGTACATTGTTTTATATATATATAGAGAGAGAGAGAGTTGTAGGACGGTAGATAATTTGTTGAGTTGTAATCAGTTTTCAACTCAACTTTGGTTAACCTATTTGTTTCCAACTATTTTTATGCAACGTATGGGAATAATTTTTGGTTTCCAACTCTCATTAGGCAACGTTTGGGGTAAATAAAAGTTAAATAATTTTGTTTTAAAAAAAATAATAATGATGTGGCAAACTCTAAAGAGGTTTCAAAAATAATTTTATTAAAATAAAATGATAATTTTATTTAAATATATTTTATTTAAATATTGTGTATATATATATATATATATATATATAAAGATGAGTTTCTCAAAAAAAAAAAAAATCCGAATGAGCTTTTTTTATATACACATTAGAGGCCCATAAGGCCATATAAAGAATTTTCTTTTTCGGCAAAAAAAATTCTAAATTTAGAAATTAGACCAATCAAATGTTTTTTTTTTTTTTTTTTGGGGGGGGGGGGGGGGGGGGGTGGTGTGAGGGAGGGGCTAACTAATATTATCATTCGATCTTGACGAAAAAATAAAAAGCTCCTTAAGTTGTTCGTTGGGCTGCCAGACTGCTTGTCAAATTGAAATTTTAAAATAAGCCAATCCTACAAATAACCAATGTCTGGGTATCAGGAAAAGAAGAAAGAACGAATTGTAGACCTCCAAATCAAATTACTTCCTCAAAGATTTCATAATTATTTATATTAAGAAATTTATTAGGGTCTACCACAGACGGCAATGGCTAATTCATCTTTGAAAAATGTTTAGACGTGGCAATCATAAACGCCCATGCATATTTTATAGCACCTTCGTATAAACCCCAACATTCAATGATAACATGATTCATGTTTCAAAAAAAATATTCAATGATAACACATCCACCATATGAATGGTTAATCACGTTAAGACGTGCACAGCCAACTCAGGTTTCCTCATTTGCGCGATCACAGACTAGCCTGTATTTGTCAAAAGAATACAAACATATTTTTTAAAAGCATCCAAAACTTGCAGTACCACACAGAAACAATAGAAGATTAAGAACACAAATTACGAATGATATAACCAAGTTCACTTCCTCGCATCTGGTTAATACAGGAGACAAATTTTTAAACACGGATACGTGTACATGGGGTCAACAGGGAATATGCTAGTTCACCAGAGTTACAGATCATGAAAACAAAGGTAAAGCCAGAAACTAATAATTTCATGCTTTCACATTTGATCCCAAGCATGTCAGTCAAAGAATATACACCACAGGTTGCTGCTTCCTTAAAAGAGGACATGGTCACATGGATATGGAAGAAAGAACACAGACACAAGGACTGACTTGACTGACTGATACAGAGATGTAAAATAGGCTGGTGGGTCATTGTCTCCTATGTCAAATACAATCCCTCCTCTGAATCACAATATGGAACAACCCTTTTGTGCCTTTTTCTTTTTCTTCTTTTGCTTTGGTGGCTGTAGCACAACCTTAATGGCTGCATCAAAAACTGCCTTAACATTCTGCAATTACAATATGACATGAGTCCAATAAGTAACAAGGGCGTAAAGGCAATTTTCCAATATTATTAAGCACAAAGAAATGAAGAAAATTGTGTAAACCTGCTGTGTTTTTGAACTACACTCAATGTAGGCAGGAGATCCAATCAGTTTCCTAAGCTCTTCTCCCTTCAGCAAAAAGGGAATATAAAATCACATGTTAAGAAGGTCATAGATCAACTAAAACAGATGTCTAGAGAATAAAAGAGAAACATTCAGGGTGCAGAAGAATTTACTTGAGCCGTAGTGATGGGCACTGCACCCGGATGATCGATAAAGAACTGCTTATCATCCCTAAGATCTGCAGATAGATGGAACTAATTATGTAAGGAATAAGGAATAAAAATTTAAATAGCAACGATAAAACAAAACTTCAGATTATGTATTAATAAACAAAGTCAAATCAGAGAGTTCTTAAACATACATTGAATAACCAGAAGCAATTATATTCAAGCAAATACACTCACAAGAGATAATCCCCAAAAGAAAATCCATAACCAAATAAAAACAAGAAAATAGAACATGTATACACACGCACAAAAACAGTGTAAACTCTCAAGCTACTTATGATCATTACAGATGTGAAGGCCAGTTAGACATAGACCGAGTACAAAAGTTGCAGTCTTTTTGCAAGAACCAAGTATTAACACATATGTAGTGGCACTAAGAAAAGAAATTAGTTAAAATCCTGTAATTGGCATCGTATAATTTCAAATGATAACAGTGAACTTTCCAGATTTATGAAGCGAAAATATATCAGTACAGATAAAAAAAGTGAGTATTATAAGAACGTAATGGCAGATTAGAATCAAGTGGACTAAAATGATTCTGATGAAAATATAACTTTGAATAATTGAAAATATAAATCTCCAATAACACAACTTTCAAGTGCTATTACAGAACTGAGGAGGATGATTGAGTGACTATTAATTTAAACTAAATATTACAAATAGAGAATATTTTTTTTTTAAGAAAAAAGACAGTTACACCATATTTGATAACATGGGAATGAGTGATCAAGAATCTACAAAACTATCTACATTGAAAGATAAATTGAAACCTGCTTATTCCATCTTATGCTAAATTATTACATGTAATTCTTGCTGACTCCAATATGGATTATGATCAGAAAATTGACATGAACCTAACATATAGCCATATCAATATAACTACACTCCCAAAATAGCTGTATTGTTCATGGTCAATCTTTTCTGGTTGGAGAATGGAAATTCAAGGCTATCAAGTTAGTGCAAACAAAGATAACAGGACCTTAGGATTTGAAGGGTAGTGTTGTGCATGGCTTAAACTAGGTTGTACAATAATGACTTGCCTTGATCAAAATAGATTTTAAGGACAATTTTGAATTCATAGGAAGTCATGCATTGCTTGTTTCACAAGTCAAAATCACATTTATGTTCTTCCCATAGAACTTACTTATCAAGTTTTCAAGTCCCAACTATGCAGCAGTATTAGGTTTAGTACTTTGTATAACTTCTTGAAGACTCTAGGTTTTGTTCACCTGTTCCCTAGTTTTGGTCCATCACAAACCATCTTCTGCTTGAAAATCTCTATTCCCTTATCTCAATCTGCAAGTACAGAACTCAACTTGCCAGCTGTTTGACAGGCACAATATTTAAAGTTTAAGCAGCCTGGAGTTTATATTGCATCAGAACTAGCCTCATTTGCCAAGTAACATGTCACGCTCAAGCCCAAAGACAGAAGCATGAACCTGAGAAGACTCATAAATCAACATTTATATAGGAATGCCAAATAACATATTCCTTATATCTGTCTTTTCAATAATTGTTCTACCGTTATAACTTCAGTGACGAGAATACCCCTTTCCTTCTTCCCACACCAGCCTCCATACCCCTACCCTAATATGAGGGCTCCCTTTATCACTGAAGGCCACAACTGCAAGAACATAGTTCCAGATAATTTCTGGATCTTCCAGATGAACCAGATATTTGCTCGAGCTCAAGCTCCTAATAGTCAAAAGGATCTTCAATTTGTTAACAGATTGAAGTTTGTTAACGTTGAGAAGGGGGTTTGTTTGGACTTTATGAACAAGTGAGTGCGACCTTTAATACCATAACTGCCATGAAAATTATATGTGCCTTAGTAGTATCACTTGCTGCCATTACATCAATAGCTACTAGAAACAAAGAAGTATGAAACAAAGTATGCCTAACTTCTTGACATGAGTCACTGACCAGAAAAGGTGGCCATCAATCCATGCTGCCGTTTGTCAAACTAGGTAGCAAACAACAACAACAAAAATTCTATTTCCAGCAGCAGAACATAACTGAGTAATACAATTGCTGGAAAAAAACCTACCAGGATGATAAGCAAGCATTCTACTAACAAAGATGACCTCCTAAATTAAACTTACCCACAAGAAGCCATGGTAATTTATGAAAAGCATAGGAAAAAAAAGAAAGTAAAGAGTCCTACCTAATCAATTCTAAGACCTAAGAAAGACACTACCTAAATATCTGATCAAGGATTTGACTTTGAGCAAAAACCCAACTAATCTAGGATTTGAATATTGAAAAACTGGAGACAATTAAACCAAAACTGGTCATTAAGTACCCAACCAACCTTCCATCCACATTCCACAAACACAGCTGATTACAAACAGTATCAGTCAAGAATGCATGTAAATGGAATGTTGAAAATAAATCGTACCAAGCTTTGTTCCAACGAGGATTATTGGAACTCCAGGTGCGTAATGCCTCAATTCAGGAATCCACTGAAAAAAAAAAAAAAAAATTTCTCAGCCCACGCAAATGCAAACATCCTACATAAAAATGAATATATTAAAAAAAAAAAAAAAGACTAGTCAAGATGTTGAAACCTTTTTTGCAACATTTTCATAGCTGGCCTTGCTTATGAGAGAGAAAGCAAGAATAAACACATCTGCACCTCGATAGCTCAAGGGTCTTAACCTATTGTAATCCTCCTGACCTGTCCAGTCCAACAAATCATTCATTAGAAACCTACAATTAAGAAGGGAAAAAAAGGAGGAGAAGAAGAAGATAAGCAAATCCAGGAAATTTGAAAATGATGGTTGTATAATTACCAGCAGTATCCCATAGCCCAAGGTTAACGGTGCTTCCATCCACAACCACATTTGCACTGAAGTTGTCAAAAACCGTTGGCACATAGTCCTATTATCAATGAAAAATGACAAAATAGTTAACAACCAATAACTTCTAAGTTCTAACCCAAAGTACCTTTACAGAAAGCAAAAAATGTCACGATAAACTCCGCATGTGTCTATGCTTAGATTAGTATATTTCGTTCTAAGCTGGTCCCAAGTCCAGAAAAATGAGGGGGTTTGTGGCCAACATAAAATTTAGTCACCCTATTATGAATGGATCCACTACAGATACATATTGCGGCGTCTCCTAAGAATACATTTGGCCGACCCTGACTAGACTGTTGAGGATTCGCGACAAACCCAAAAAAAATTTTGGGACTAAGGTTTAGTTGTTGTTGTTGTTGGAGAATAAAATGTTACAACAAAATTGAAAATAAATAATCTTACAGGAAAATTATTAGCAAAATAAACAGCATACTGAATATTTTTTTCGAACAATAAAAGCGATAAAGTGACGAATATTTCCTACCACACAAAACCAAGAATCAACTTACAAATAGTGGAAGTGCTCTACTCAAATTTCCAAAAAAGATACATTTCTCTGTGTGCATAAGTTCCTATGTTACTCAAAAATACGAAATTTAAAGTAAAATCATAATTGATCAATTATTGTTATCTTAAATTAGCCGAAATCAGCTTTAAATTAATTATCTTTGTAACATTCCAAGCCCCAAATACAATTAACATACTATCAGCCATTTCCAAGAATAATAAAATCGTCCAAAGAGAAAGGGAAAAAAAAAAACTCAAATTTTCGTTTCTTTTTGTTCTTTCTTTTGTTCCAGAAAGATCCATGAAAGAAAATGAGCATACAAAAAGGACCAAATTGAAGGCAGAAATTACGAAAAGAGGGACTCTAAACTGACCGTTGGGAAAGTATTGCTGGTGTAGGAAATCAACATGCAAGTTTTGCCGACAGCGCCGTCGCCGACGGTGACGCACTTGATGAACCTGGACGCACTCATTTTTCCAGTAGCGAAGCACTGGATCTCTCCTCCACCCCTAAAAGCTAATTCTAATCCAACAATGATAATGCCTATTTCACTTCACCTCAGTTTTTCTTTCTTTCTTTCTTCAGAGAGAGATCATCTACTAGACTCCATTTCTTAGGGAAGAGCTTCAAGAGAGAAAGAATCGGAATTCTTTGAAATTGAAATTCCCACAGAGTGTGTCGCTTTTAGCTTTAGCCCTAATTTCTCGGAAAAGGAGTTGGAATTGAAATTGAAATGTGAGAGAGAGAGAGGGACAGGACGATGGGTGAAGTGGGTGGGACCTGAGGTTTTGAGAAGAAACGAGAGAGAAAAGGGAAAAAGGGGAAAGGAAAACAATTTCACGATGGAAAATAGAAATCCAAAATACAAAATACAATAGCGGTTGAAGCGATCGCTGACCTAGACAACCTTTTGCCAGCTTATCTCTTTTTCTTAGAGGCTTACACCTTACTGCATTACAGCTCCTCCTTATCATATACCGGTCATCCTATTTAAAATTTATAAATACCACTCTCATTTATTTATTTTTTCCTCCTTTCTTTTCCTTTTCTTTATAATTGATAATTGAAAATTAGAAAAAAAAAAAAAAAAGTAATTGAGACCATAGAGGTGCAAATAAATGTTGGCTATATCTTTTTTTTTTCTTCCTCATATTGACTTTTTTTTATTTTTTATTTTATAAAAGCACTTCTTAAGTTTTCAATTAAGACGCCCATAATTTAAATTTTTTTCATTTTAATGTAATTATCAAATTATCCATAATTTAAATATTTTTCCTCCTAATGTCATTATTGAATTATCCACACTGAAAAAGAGTAAATATGGTGATAGGATGAGTCATGGGAATTCATCCTTATCCTATTTAGTTTTTGAAATGAGAGAAGGTGAAAATATTTTGTTATTTCTAATAAAGTGACAAGATGGTATCATATGCATCGGGTGCATGAAGTGAGATATTCACAGGTCGCAGCATAAACCTGAAGCACAAAAAAAATACTTTTTCCATAAGGCGATTCTAACATTCGTTCGTGACAAATAAGAGAGTAGTGATGAGAATAGTAAAAATAGAAAAAAATACTGTTTTGAGTTAGGTTTAACTTACACATAGTGCAACTTTAAACAATGTTTTACCACTCAACATTTTTTATTAGATATAAATTTTGATAAATTTTTGCCATTAAATTACACTTTTTTCTTATATTCTCTATACTTGCAAAATTTTAAGATAGATTAAGATTAATAACTATATGATTTTATAGATCAAATAATAAATAATATCATATTGACACAACATTTAGCATGCGTGTTAAGAACATAGAGATCATATAATCCAGGCAATGAGATTTTCAATAAAAAAATATATTCATTAAAAAGTTTTTTTTTTTTAGAATGAATAAAAAGTTATTTGGTGGTGTAATAATACTTAAAATTACACTAAATATAACTTTATCCTAACTTAGTTTATATATATATATATATATATATATACACACACATGAGTTACTTTGCCATTCCTATCAATACATTTTTTTTTTTTTAGATTCATATCAATACATATTTGATTTATGACAAAAAAAAAAAAAAAAACCCTTCCTATTAGGATTTTTTTGTGTGGATATGATAACGTTTCAAATTTATTGATAATATGGTAGAAAATTTGTGTATATCACATGATTAAATCATTCCTCTTAACATAACATAAATATAAGAATAAAATGTTTGTTTTGTTATAAACTGAATATGTAGGGATGGGTCAATTGTTCAAATTAAAAGCTCAAAAACCAAATTGATACTCGTGCAAAATTTAATGATGAATTGTAAATCTCTTTTTTTGGGTTATATATGGACTTGTTGCTGTGTAAGTTTCACCACACTACCAATAAAGCTAATTAAAACTGCAGAAAACACAACATCTTATTGGTTGAGAATAATAAATAAGATAGAGTTTTTTTGTTTTTTTTTCCTAAACTAATTCGGAGGAAAGCAGAAAGCTCCTCTAATTTAGTAACTTATTGCTTATTAACTCAAAAACCCACATGTAGGGACACAGAATTTGTCCGCCGAGGTACTCGCCTCGGAATTCTACTATAACAGTTCACACAACTTAAATACAAATAAACAATAAGGAATAAACACTCCACAATGGGAAACACAAGCAGTGAATTTATTTGACCATTCCTGTTACAATTACAGTTACAGATGTTGCTATAGGAAACTTTCTTGTTCCCATGGTGACACCCTTAGTGTTTCTCTCTCTTTCTACTTCTATTACTCTCCTTAGATATACTTTTCTTCTTTTTCCAAAAAGAAAATCGCCTCCTTCTCCACTGAACTTTCCTCTTATTTATAAGCCTCACTTTTGCTCCTACTTTTACAGTTGTTACACTGTCGGCCTAGTCTTAGGAGATATTTTTCTTACTTTATTGGTTTCTTCCCCTTCCTTATCCCTGAACTTTGCCTTCAGTGAGATATTTTTACTATTCAGGCTATCTTGCATGCATTTAATGCGGCAGAGGTTAGGCAAGGGCTCCCAAATTGAGGTAGAGATAAAAATCTTCAATTTTCTTGTGTATTATAGAAGTTTCCTACGGTTCCTAGCGCCATCTGATGGCAGCTTGTGGATCATCCGTGCAAATGTCTAAACACATAGTTATCCTTCCATTCTTTTCACTGGAGTCACTATACCGCGGCATTCTCCTTTTCAGGCGTGAGGTTTAACTTCCTTTTTCTTATAGCCTATTCCCTTCTTGGACTTCTCCCTTGTAGCCAAACCTAGCCCAATCTCATTCCCAAGCGACCTTCAATGCATTCTTGCTTTCTCTTCGTGTTTGTAAGTCCATTTCCTCTACTCTTTTAAGAACTTTGCTTTGTCTCACCCACTATTTTCCTAGTTTTCTCTTTTTGTTCCTTTCCTTATTGTAGAAAATTCCTTCTTTTTTTCTTTTTTCTTTTTGAAATGGGGAAATTTAAACCTATGGTTGATGCTCTTGAGAGTCTTAAAGAGTTTAGAAGGAAGTACAATTTCCCTAAGGATGTTGAGGTTGAGTATTGCCCGGAATCCGAGGCGATACTATCATTGGAAGAGGGCAAAGTGGTGATTCCACTTGTTGCCATTATAGAGGGGGGAGTGAGGATTCCTATGAGTGATTTGCTTACCAACTTTCCCCGTCACTTTAAGATTTGTCTCGACCAATGTACCTCCAATGTGTTTAGGATAGTCAGTAGTGTAGATAGTCTGAACAAAAAGCTAGAATTGAAGCTTACCGAGCATGACATCAATTATATTTATAGCTTCCAGGACAGTAAAATCTTTGGGTACTATTTTAAAATTCGACACGGGGAAGTGAGGTTTTTTTCAAGCCTACCGAACTCTGACAAAGAGACTGATGGGGATTACTTAATCGTCTCGGGGAACTAGTACCCCAGCGGAATCCATTGCCCCACTAGCTCGGGGAAGTAAGTGGGTTGGCCTAATAGGATCCCCCCTTTTTCTATTTTCTACTTCCTCCAACCAGACTTTTCCCGAGTACCTATATTTATTTCATATGTCTAACCTTTGCTTGTTTCTTTTTCAGAGGATCACGTATTCAAGAAGAAAAGACAAGTAATCAACTCTACGGATTTGAATAGGCTACTGAGATCCCCGATCTATCCCCACACTGACAGTCAATTGCATGCGGCCTACCTTATTCTCAGATACACCCCCGTGTATCAAAGCTTCCAAGCTGCAGGAAAAGCTATCACTCTAAGGCATCCCTTACTTCCTTACATAGACGTTTGGTGCAAGGGTATATTCTATCCCCTTCCAAGTGTGCTCGCAGGGAAGAAGGGAGGTGTTGTAGCAACTCCCCTCCTCCTTTTACTCCTGAGGATTTAGGAGTGACCACTGTCTTTCCTAGCCCGGTTGAATGTCCTCGCCGCCAACGGAAAAAGAAGACAAGCCATGTTCCAGCTTGTAGCCCCTCACCACCCCGAGTAGAGCTCGACGTTCAAACTGCCATTTGTTGGATGATTCTCCTACCAAGATGCCGATTCAAAGGAATGGGGTTACACTTGCAAAGCTCCTGGCTACTCCAATTGTTCCAAGGACTCGGACTCTTCCAGCCACTGCCCCTATTACTAATATTCCCAAAACTACCTAAGCTACTCCAACTGCCGTAGTAGCAGCAACTCCCGCCCGTGAAACTAGTGCAAGGAGAAAACACCCCTAGGGAGCGGGCCAAACTTCAATTGCTTTTAACTCAGAAAACTCCCCCCCCCCCCCCCCCCCACCCCTTTGACCTTAGGGACATCCATGTCAATGTCGCGGGGGCTTTTACCTATACACACACCTTTTCGGTAGACGGAGTTCCATTCCTGCGACTGACAGGGTTAGACCATAGAGGGAAGGTCGTGAGGGCAAGGTTGCTGAGAGTGTTGGCGAGGCTCTCCTGTTGCCCAAGGACATAGTTGTCAAAATGTGAATCATATCGTAAATCGATTTTTAATTTTTTCATATCGTGTATCATAAGATACATAAACACTTAATAAAATTTATAAAATATATATATATATATATACACAAAGTGTATATTTATTATAAATTTTTAATATATTCAACTAATGACTAATTTATTCATCACTGATGTAATAATATTTAACAAGCTAACTAATAAATCAAACTAGCATGTGTTTATAACATACATATTCAAATTGCTTAAATTCAAAAGCGATAATATATTACAAATGACCCAAAAATAATAATTTATTTTCATCATATTTGTCATATTGCCTAATTAACCCCATCTAAGTCAATGCTATCATCAAATATATCATTTTGTAAACTTATTTCTTTATTAAAATTTTCTTCATCGTCATTAACATTTACTATCTCTTCTTGTTCTTTTTATTTTCATAATTTTTTCATTAAAAAAAAAAAATCTTCTTGGCATTCTAGTTTCTTGACATTCAATTAATATCTTATTAAGGTGAAGTGTAAATGTATACTATGTAGTTCAAATTTTGTTGGAGAAAGAGAGGAAAAAATAAATTTATGAATATGTTAAATTAAGTAACTTAATGATTTTGTGATAAAAACAAGTCTAAATGTACAAATTTTAACAAAAAAACTTATTTTAAAACATTTTTCTATGTATCGTATGATAAATACGATTTTACGATACAATACGATTCATACGAAACGCACACTGTATCGTACGATTCATGAGCACTTACGATATACTGATACGATACGAAACTTTTTACACACGATACAATACGTATTGTACGATACGTATCGCATATCATATAATACTAACAACAATGCTGAGGATATGAAGCATTAGGCTAAATGGGACGATGACTTGCTCCTTTTGAACATGAATAAAGAAGCCATCATGGTGATGAACATTTGCCCCTCTTTGATTTTTTACTTTTCTCCATAAGTAGATACTAACATTATTATATGCTAGGGGTATCAATGCTTCATGGTGATTAGGGAAAGGTACCAGCCAGCTAAGGCTAAGGCTAAGGCTAAGGCCAAGGAATTGTGCAATGATAATGAGGATCTTCTCAAAAAGATCTCAGATGTCATGAACAAAGTCTCAGAATTAGAGAGGCTGCGATCCGAGGCGGAAGAGAACACCAATACCATCATGGAAAGAGCAGAGACTCTGGAGAAGGAGTTGGAGGAAGCCAGGAAGATGCTTGCAGACAAAGATGCCGAGTTGAAAGGCTATGAAGCAGCTGATGACGCTAAGCTCTAAGAGGCTTACTACTAGGGTCAGTATGACTACATCGCTATTGTTAAACCCAAGATTCAGCAGAAGCTTTCAACCTACTTCTCTAAAGGATGGACTGTTGCCTTGGACAAGTTGCAAGTAGAGGCTTCCTCTTCTCTTAGGGTTGAGAGCAACATACCCATTCCTGAGGAGTTGGTCATCATTCCAAATCCTAAGATCCAAGCAATCATTAATGACGAATCTCCCGCTCGTGAGGTTGAAGGAGCTAGAATTGTTGCATCTCTAGAAGGGGGAACTATCTCTGCAGCTTTATCTTCAACCAAGGAACCTCCTTGTGTTTAACTTCTTGTTTTTAATCTTTTTATGTTTCAAGACAATTCTATAATTTTGCCCGGTTTTGGGGGCTTTTGTATTAATACTTAGCATTTGAAATATGCGCTTGATAATACTTATGATTCTCTTTCATCCATCTATGTTATACGTTTGCATTTCCCGAGTTTATTAAAACATCTAATGGCTATTTTCGATACTTTCTTCCCGTAGAGAGAATGTTGTTGCTCTTTTGTCACATTTGCAATTTGCCAAATCATGATGATATTTGATAATTGACAAATTTTTCCAACCACTTAATCGGGATGTTTACCTTAAGACATTATTTTCACTTGAGGTATACCCAAAGCTTTGTCCAAGGTAACACTAAGGCTTTACAACGTGGGATTTACATCCAATAAAGTTTTAATTCTATTGTGTTGGCGACTTGAGGTCAAGTTAAGGCAAGGAACTTAGCTTAAAATTTACCCAAGGTAAAGACATGGTCTAGTATCGTGGGGTTTACACTGAAGGAAGTTTTAATTTTGTTTCCTGTTAGTGACCTTAAGGTATAACTAAGGCAGAAAACTCAGCTTAAGACCTAGTCGAGGCAAAGACGGGGTCTAGTACTGTGGGGTTTACATTGAAGGAAGTTTTAATTTTATTTCCTGTTAATGACCTTGAAGTTTAACTAAGGCAGAAAACTTAGCTTAAAACCTATCCGAGGCAAAGATAGAGACTAGTACTGCGGGGTTTGTATCTATGGAAGTTTTAATTTTGCTTTCTGTTAGTGACCCTAAAGTCTAATTAAGGCAGAAAACTCAGTTTAAAATCTACTCGAGGCAAAGACAGAGTCTAGTATCGCGGGGTTTGTATCTATTGAAGTTTTAATTTTGTTTTCTATTAATGACCCTGAAGTCTAACTAAGGCAGAATACTCAGTTTAAAATCTACCCGAGGCAAAGACAGAGTCTAGTACCGACAGGTTTGTTTCTGTGCTCTTAAATTTTCCAACTATGCCTTCGTAGAACTGGTTACTATCACTAAACTTTAACAAACAGCATTACGATTCATACACACCTTACATTATAATCAAAAGTAATACTTCTTCAAATTAAAAACATTCCATGGCCTTGCTACAGATCTCTCATCCAAATCTTCTAGTCGTTAAGCATCAACCCATTTATGATTCTTTTGTTGTATAAGGCCCCTCCCAAGTCAGGCTTAGCTTTCCCATAACTGGATCTCGAGTATTTCCCAAAACTTTCCTCAGCACCAAATCTCTTGGAATGAACTTCCTATTTATGATTCTTTTGTTGTATCCTCGATGGATTTTTTTGTTAATAGTTATCCAGCCTTACCGACGCTACATCTTGGCTTTCTTTTATTAGATCCAAATGCTTTTAGAGTAATTGATCATTTTCTTCCACTTGAAACATGTCAATCCAAGAAGTAGGGAGCCCAGTTTCCATAGGTATTATTGCTTCTACTCCATATGTCATCGAGAAAGAAGTCTCTCCCGTGGAGCATCGTGGAGTGGTCCGATACGCCCATAGCACACTCGGAAGCTCTTCCGCCCATCGACCCTTTGAGTTATCCAGCCTTTTCTTTAGACCATTTACTATGGACTTGTTGGTCACTTTCGCTTGACCGTTGCTCTGTAGATAAGAAGGAGTAGAATATCTGTTGATAATTCCCAATTCCGAGCAGTAGCGCCAAAAGGCTTTGTTATCAGATTGCAATCCATTGTTTGATATAAGGATCCTTGGCACACCAAACCGTGTCACAATATTCTTCCAAATGAACCTCTTCACATTAGTATCTCGGATATTGGCAAATGGCTCTGCTTCTATTCACTTGGTGAAATAATCTGTCTAGACTATGAGCCATCTTTTACTTCCTGTGGTCTTTGGAAAAGGTCCCACTATGTTTAGCCCCCATTGGGCAAAAGGCCATGGACTGGATATAAGGCTAAGAGGACCCACGGGCTGATGAATGCTTGGTGCAAACCTTTGGCATTAATCTCACTTTCTGTAGTACTCCAATGATTGTCTCTGCATGTTTGGCCACCAATACCCTTGAGTAAGGGCTCAGTAAGCCAACGATCAGCCTCCCGTGTAACCTCCACATATTCCTTCATGCAACTCTTCTAGAAGTGTTTCAATTGCCTTGGGATGCACGCATAGCAGATAGGGTCCTGAATACAATCTCTTATATAATTTCCCTTCCTCGACTACCCAATACCGTGGAGACCTACATCTAATCCGCTCAGACTCTTTCTTATCCTCGAGCAAAATCTCATTTCAGAGATAAGCTATAATTGCATCCATCCAACTTACGGACGGATGTATGCTCAGAACTAAGTTCTTGTCAGAAGGAGTTAGGTTGGAGAGGAAAAAGTTCAACTGTCACCATCCTCAGAAGGGGATCTTCCATTGAAGAAGCTAAAGTAGCCAAAGAGTCTGCGTGACTGTTACTGCCCCTTGAGATATGCGATATCTCTAGCCTTTTGAACTGATATTTTAGCATCATGACCTCCCTCAAGTAGCTCATCATTCTTTGGTTCTCGGCTTTGAACTCGCCCATGATTTGACTAACAACTAATCGCGAATCACAATACAGCTTCACTTTGTTTGCCCTTACTTGCCTAGACATCCGAAGCCTTGTAAGGAGAGTTTCATATTCTACCTCATTGTTAGACGCAGGAAAACCCAATCTAAATGACTTTTCCACTCTGATTCCTTTCGGAGAAATAAGTAAATTCCAACCCCTGCTCATCGGTAGTTCAATGCTCTATCCACATATAACTGCCATATATCTTCTTGAGGTCCTACTATCCTGCTTCCCTCTACTTGCCAAACTTCGAGTTGCTTAGGTGTGAATTCTGCAACGAAGTCTGCTAAGACTTGCAATTTGATAGAGCTTCAAGGCCTATACTGAATATCAAAAGCTCCCAAAGAATCTCCCCACTTAGCTATCCTCCCCGTGAAATCCGATCTTCTGAGCAACGCTTGTAAGGAATGCTTAGTCAGCACAATTACCATATAAGCCTGAAAATAGTGGGGTAATCTTCTTACATCATGAATATTAGCCAACACAGCTTTTTCTAAAGGGAGATATCACATTTTTGCTTCCACAAGAGTCTTACTGACATAAAAGATTGGCTTTTACACTCCCTGATCCAATCTCAAGTGAACAACACTCACCGCATGATTAGTCACAGCCAAATACATATACAGTGTTTCTTCGGGGGTTGGCCTTGACAAAATGGGAGCCCGGGCTAGGTACAACTTTAGCTCCTTAAATGCCTGTTGGCACTCATCCGTCCATTGAAAGCCTGTCCATTTCTTCAACAACTAGAAAAAGGGTCGACATCTATCCGCGAACTATGAAATGAACTGATTAAGAGTTGCAATCATCCTAGTAAGTCGTTGGACCTCTTTAGGGCTCCAAGGAGATTTTAGACTTTGCAGAGCAACAATCTGATCTGGATTAACTTCTATACCCCGATGGGTCACCAAGTAGCCTAGAAATTTCTCCAAGCTGACCCTAAATGTACACTTTGAGGCATTCAACTTAAACGATGCTTCCGCAATGTCTTGAAGGTTTCCGCAAGATTAGTAAGGTGATTCTCCACGGCGTTACTTTTTACTACCATGTCATTAATGTACGCTTCCATATTCCTGCCCAATTGCTCTTTGAACATTTTGGTTACCATTCTCTGATAGGTAGATTTTGCATTCTTCAACCCAAATGGCATGACCTTATATTGAAAATTACTAGTAAGGGTTATGAAAGAAGTTTTCTCCCTGTCCTCTGGGGCCAAAGCTATCTGGTGGTATCCTTGTAAAGCATCAAGAAAACTCATCCTGGGGTGCCCAAACGTTGCATCAACAAGTTGGTTTATCTTTGGCACTGGAAAAGGATCTTTAGGGCATGCCTTGTTTAGATTCGTGAAGTCTACACATACTTTCCACTTCCCTTTTTTTTTTTCTTTACTACCACCGTATTAGCTAGCCAATCGAGATAATAAACCTCCTTGATTGTCCCAGCCTCTTTAAATTTATCCATTTCTTTCCTTACTGCCTTAACATGTATATCCGAAGACCTATGGGGCTTTTGTTTCTTTGGTGAACAACGAGGGTTAACATTAAGTCGATGACAAATAAAGTCCGGATCCACCCTGGGTGCTTCATATGGACTCCACGCAAACACATCTAAATTATTTATTAAAAATAAGATTAACTCAACTTTTCCAACATAGGGAGATTAGCTCCTACCTGGAAATATTTATCCTTAAGATCAATATGTATCTTCTCCAGTTGCTCACAGGTATCCTCGGGTAGGGATTGTAGCTGCTACAAGGGGTTTGTTGACTCGGACTCGGCCTCCTGCTTATGCCCCACAATAGCTATCTGGCATTTCCGAGCCATACATTGGTCTCCACGTACTTCCACAATATCCTGCTTAGTTGGAAATTTCACCTTTTGATGCAATGAAGAAGGTACTGGACCTCTGGAATGGATCCAATGACGTTCAAGGATTGTTGTATACAGGGAGTATGAACGTACTACTATAAAGTGAACAATCTCTTTTCGTCCTTCCACCTTCACGGGAAAGGCCACCTGCCTAGCTAACATAACAATGCTTCCATTAAAGGCCACCAAGGGACTATCATACCTTGTCAAATCCTCAGGAGTAAGTCCCAATCTCTTATACAAGTTTGGGTACATTATCTCTGCCCCATTTCCTTGATTTATCATAACTCTTTTAACATCGAAGCCACCAATCCACAGTGTAACTACTAGGGCATCTTCATGAGGTTGAATAGTATCCTTAAGGTCTTTCCCCGTGAAGTCGACATCCTTCCATCCACTCTTTTTGTGTACAGGTCCTTCCAATTCTATGTCAGAAGCCGAATTCATAGTCAACACCCCTGGGTGGTGTTTTCATAGTCTCCACCCGTTTCCTAGCTGCATGTATTACCCCTATGAGCCCTCAAGCTAGTGTTGAAGTCCCTGCTGTGATTCCCCCTTCATGCAGGCGTGAATCTTCCCGAACTAGGAATTTTGCCAAATAACCTATTTTCTCAAGCTGACGCAAATGGTCCTTCAGAGTTTGGCAATCCTCAATTGTATGTCCACGATCTCGGTGGTACAAATACTAAAGGCTCTGATTCCTTCTAGTAATATCCCCACTCATCTTGTTCGGCCAACGGAAATATGGCTCATTCTTTATCTTTTCCACAATTCGGTAGACAAGTTTTTTATACAATGAGCTAATCATTTCTGTCTTTTGCTTCTGAGCTTGGGGGAAAAATCCCTCCGAGGTCGAGGGGCCTGATCTGCTTTGACCTCTTTCTTTTCTTCTATGGGTACTTTTGCTTTGGTCTTATCTTACAACTGATCATCTTCTAATCTCTTGTACTCCTCTACTCATTCCATCAGTTTGTTCATTTCGTGACTGGCTTTAAGGCTAGTGAAGCCCTCAAGTCGAAATTAATAGGAAGGCCCACCTTAAAGGTACTTGTAGCAATTCCTATGTTATCTCCCCCGATCTCATTATACAATTCCTAATAACGATATGAATAAGCTCTAAGGGTTTCACCTTCCTTCATTGCTAACGAGTGGAGTGAGGCGAATGGTTTCAAGGTCCTACTGCACGCCACAAACCTAGCTCCAAATGCCCTAATAAGCTCGTCAAAACCTCGGATAGCCCCTTTTTCTAACCTATCAAACCATCTCATAACTATCAGACCTAAGCTATAAGGAAAAATGTTACATATCAGGGCCTCGTTTTTAGAGTATATGGTCATGCTTTGATTGTAATGGTTGACGTGCTCCACGGGATCCGTCTTGCCATCATAAATTGTGAAAGTTGGCCTAGTAAATCTCTTAGGTAGGTCTGTTTTCTCTATCTCTTCTGAGAACGCGAACTGAGATATTTGATGTAGAGCCTTACTCATGGCATCCTCACTAGTAACATGGGGCGTCGTAAGGACTCGAGAATGATGAACTGGCCTTTTAAGCCTCTCCCCATTTTGCTCCTCCCTTATGCTTTTATGAGGAGATGGAGAAATTATTCTCTCCCTGGGGGGAGTTTTCTCTCGTTCCCTATGAGGATGAGGCGATCTCCTATCCCTTTTTCGATTCCTATCACCCACTCCACGCTCATCTCCTCGGGAGTGACTGGGTGCTGGACTCGATCTTCTCTAATGATGTAGTTCCTTGTCTTTACAGCAAAGCAATTCTTTGTCCTTCCTCGTATTCCTTTGCAATAGGGCCACTTGCTTCCTTAACCTTTTCCACCTCCATATCCCTATTTGCGTAAGTTGGGCCCTTCATATTGGTAGCTGACCCTTCTCCTTGCGAAGGAGGGCGAGGTTGCTGCTGAGTCTTCTTATGAATTTTAGACCTCACACATCGATCCGTATGGACAGATTCTTTCGACATACTAGGCCGTTCCAGATGAGCAGGACCGCTTTGTGTTTGGTTGGTCATGGTCCCAGACAATCCAACTCTTGAGTCTTCTGCTTGGTAGAGTGATTTCCATAGACGGCGCCAATTGTAAGGACTCAGAATTTGTCCCCCAATTGGAATTCTACTATAACAGTTCACACAACTTAAATACAAATAAACAACAAGGAATAAACACTCCATAATAGGAAACATAAGCAGTGGATTTTTTTGACCATTCGTGTTACAATTACAATTACAGATGTTGCTATAGGAAACTTTCTTGTTCCCGTGGTGACACCCTTAGTGTCTCTCTTTCTTTCTACTTCTATTACTCTCCCTAGGTAGACTTTTCTTCTTCTTCCAAAAAGAAAATCACCTCCTCCTCCACTGAATTTTCCTCTTATTTATAAGCCTTACTTCTGCTCCTACTTTTATAGCTGTTACATTGCCGGTCTAGTTTTCAGAGATATTTTTCTTCCTTTATTGGTTTCTTCCCCTTCCTTATCCCTGAACTCTGCCTTAAGTGAGATATTTTTACTGTTTAGGCTGTCTTACATGCATTTAATGCAGCAGAGGTTAGGTGAGGGCTCCCAAATTGAGGTAGAGATAAAAATCTTCAATCTTCTTACATGTTCTGGAAGTTTCCCGCGGTTCCTAGTGCCATCTGGTGGAAGCATGTGGATCATCTGTGCAACTGTTTGAACACATGGTCATCCTTCAATTCTCTTCACGGGAGTCACTATACCGCAGCATTCCACTTCTCAGGCGTGAGGTTTAACTTCCTTTTTCTTACAGCCTATTCCCTTCTTAGACTTCTCCCTTTCAGCCAAACCTGGCCAAATCTCATTCCCGTGGCCCATTTCATTTGTGGGCCTTAATCTGGACGGGGATCTTTCCACTCTCCATACTATATTTTTGTACTTTTAGTATATAGCTTACTTTAAAAAAAAAATTATCTTGTTTAATTTAAATAATTTAATTAATTGTATAATTTAATACACAAATAATTTTATGAATTGTCATGTAATGGATTTGAATTTTATCATGATTAATTATAAGCAAATTAGTTACATCAAGCGTTGGACCTCACATGAGATGAAGCCACTCATTAATGGCTAATAGTGACTAATACAATAATTGGAATTTATAATTTTTCTTGAAATCGCCATTGGGACATGAGTAGTTATATTAGATTAGGGCCCTTGGCTTACACTTGATGGCATAATTTTTCTTTTGGAAGAACAAGTAAATTTATTTAAAAAAGTAGAAATTCAAATACAATCAAATATAGTAGTTAATTCAGCTATAAAAAAAAAAATTGATCCACTATTACCACAAGTAGTAACTATTATGTTGTGAGTATTATAATTCAACTGGTATTTTTTGGTATTTTCAACTAATACATCCAATATTCAAAATCTCTCACCCCCAACTTTTAAATAATATTAAAAAAAAATCAATACAACACTGAACTCCCTCCTTGATAGGCTAATTTGCAGTACTGACCAAGGAGTCATCCACTCTGACCTTAGAACAAACGCGAGTCCCATTAAATTTTTTGCTATCGGTTTTCTAATATGATGATAGTGAAAGAGGAAATTTTATGGTCTATGTCCTATCATTAAAATTAATAAGCCACAACTAATGAACTACAGGTCCAACAACAACTTGCCCTGCAAGCCTGCAGCTTTGTTTGAAAGTTAAACTCTTTTTTTTTTTTTTTTGGTAGTTGTCCTCGCAAATTCTACGTGTTCTCGCAAATTCTTCGTGTTAAAAGATGTGGGAATTATAATTTTAAGTTTCAAATATTTGTATCGTTAATTTGTTCACCTGATAATATATATTGTTCAAATAAGAAACATAGGATCAAATTCCCCCCTTCATTGATCATAGACAAAATGCCCATGTAATTAACAATTTTCATTAGTTTCAAAATTAAAATGAGAAATTTTGAAATAGATCAATGTCCACATTGCGAATTTCTCTCGTTTTGACTTTGTGAATTTTTAATTAAAATTTTGCAATTGATGGAAATTGTTAACAACAGGAATCATTTTGCCTATTATCAATTCATTAATAGGTTGATTGTTCAATTTTATAGTTAATTTGGACGATGGAACTTCACCTTGTAATTTAAAGGGAAAATTGCAAAAAAAGAAGAAGAAAATTACTATTCTCCACTGGAAAATTTTGCCTCATTTCCATTGTCCCTTGAAACTATCAAATTGTTCTATTGGCACCCTAAATTGAGAGAATTGTATCAATATACCTCTTGTTGTGTAATTCGATGTTAAATAGCAATAATAAGAGTAATTTCATCGTTGCACATGGATGAGAATGTTGGGTGGTTTGTGTGGCTCACACATGTATCCATTTTTGACTCATTTTAATGTTCAATATAGACGGCATGGAGCACAATGAAATAATTCTCTCAAATTGGAGTGCCAAAAATTGATGATATGATAACGTTGTAAATGGGATGAGAGTTTATGCTAGAAAAATATAATTATCCAATTCCCTAAAAAAGAAAAGATATCGTATACTAATTCTTTTGATAAACTCTACTGACATTGTTAAGACTTAAGAGCTTCATAAATTGTTGGCATTTCCTACCATCTCATATTCAAAGGGTTACTACATAAATCTTATAAACTCGTGTGTTATTAATCTAAAAAAAATGAGATATTAATTTATTATGTTATTGAATTAATACTAATTACATTCATTGTCATGTTAATTTAGGCTGTGTTTGGTTCAATGTAAATTGAATTCCGAGTGTAAAATAAATGCAGGTGAAAGTGAATTTCCTTAAGTAAAATGAATCTTGAGTGTTTGGTTTTGCAATGAAAAATAGTCCAAAAAATAATTTACGGTGTTTGGTAGTATTCTAAAAATGCTATTTTCCTACAAATTTTACACATTTTTTCGTTCATTTTCTCGGTTCCCAACCAAATTTTATACCAAAAAATTTCAATCCATGCACTTAACACAGCCAACAATCAAAATAAAAACATTTTTTATTCACAATCTGAGGACGAAACAGTGGGAGATTGGGAGAAAGAGAGATCGGGAAAGAGTGAGAGATTAAGGGAAAGAGAGATCGGGGGGACGATCGGGAAAGAGATCGGCGACGAGAAAGAGATCGGAAAAGCGATCGGCGAGAGATCGCGAAAGAGATCGGCGACGAGAAAGAGATCGGGAAAGTGATCGACGAGATATCGCGAAAGAGATCGGCGACGAGAAAGAGATCGGGAAAGAGATCGGCGAGCTTGACGACGCGATCTTCAAGGTGCGATCTCGGTGGTGCTTCAGGTGGCGCGATTCGGCGGTGCTTCAGGTGCTAGGGTGCGATCGGTGCTGGGGCGCGATTCGGTGGCGCGATCGGTGCTAGGGTGCGATCTCGATGGTGCTTCAGATGGCGCGATTCGGCGGTGCTGGGGTGCGATTCGGTGGTGCTTCTGGGCGGTGAGCGATCTGGCGTTGCTCTCTCTCTCTCTCTCTCTCTCTCTCTCTCTCTCTCTCTCTCTCTCTCTCTCTCTCTCTCTCTCTCTCTCTCTCTGTGTTCTGGTTGCAATGGAAAATGGCTGGAATTAGTTTGAAGGTAAAATAGGTCTGGAAAATGGATTACAGTTGAAGGCCTCATATTTTACAGTCAACGGAAACCATTTTCCGTTTGACTGAATTTTCCGGACAATCCAAACAAGCCCACAGTGGTGTAAAATGTTTTCCGGATTTCGTTTATTGCCAAAACAAACGCAGCCTTAGTAAAATGACAGTTTTAACATTTTCCAAAAAAAGTCCCACCAAATTATTGAAGTGCATGAATTCAGTATCACATTAAAATTTCATCTGATAAGAAAGTGTTAACATTCTGTTATGTAATTGACTCCCGATAATCTACAATTTTTTTTAATATAAATATCTTAGCAATGACATTTTCCATTTTTTTTTTCATCATAAGAAAAGAAGCGAAACAGAAATAAGATATTGGTAAGGTTTGAGACTTTCCCTCAAGATCCCGAAGAGGCTGAAAATGAAATTGTTTAACATGGTTTAAGACTCTGACACTTATTATTCTTTCTTAAAAAGATAGGACACAAATACTAAGAGTACTTTAATTTTTTATTTTTATTTTTATTAATTTAAGTAACATTTATATTTTGACTTCTTCATCGTTTTACTACCTGAAAATTTTCAGTGAATATTAAAAACAATAAGAACATGACCTATAAGTAAAAAAAGGCACATTTGATGAAGAAGCATGGGACTCTGACAACATGGGCAGCAGCTTTGTTTTCTCATTCTATATTAAATTTGTCTTATTCTGTGAAGTCATAGAGACGTGCCAAATTGTATGTTCCCATACATATGGCTATGAATCTGCCTCATGCAATATAACGTTGTTTGGGGGTGGTGGTGTGGGTGGGGTAGAAAGAGAGAAAGAAAGACAGCAGCCTAATTTTGAATTAATTAATTAATTATTTGCTGGAAATATTACTTGTTAATTTGTTCATTATTTGAAACTTGAAAATAAGAGAAATGTTGCGTTCATAACAATGTTACTCACATAATAATAAAGAGAACAATAATCAAAAGCGGAAGCCATAAATTGAAAATATATAAATAAATAAATAAAATATTAGTTGACAAATTGTTATTGGCTTTTTTTTTAAAAATTTTTTTTATAAAGATAGAAATTCTATTATAGCCTAATCTAAATCATTTTTGTGGTGAACTTGTATTAAAACAAAAAACAACTTGCCACTTATGAATTTGTTTTGAAAATATTGTAAATGTAGCTTTACTCTTCAAAGTAAATACAATTATATATATATATATATATATATTTTTTTTTTTTGAAAAAAGGCATACATTACATATTTAATTAAAAAGAAGTTGTATATAAGTAAATAAACTAATACTATTTTTTGGAGAAGAAAATAAAATAATAATAATAAGATAACAAAAAAAATGCTAATCCAAACGAACCAGCTAGCCTAGGAAATTTTAACTCAGGAGAGCAGAATTATTTTCATTTTCTCTGCAATCATTGGAAACAATAAAAATAAATAATAATAAAAAATCTGCTGGAATTATAAAACTTGATAAAGCTTGGCTTTCATGATACTTTAATTATTTTCAGATTATTTTTATAAAAAAATAATAATAATTCCTGTAATTGCGAAATTATGCACAGCCCAGCATTTGGAGGATGCACATTGCACATGGGAATAGGCTAGTAGACTAGTACCAGTTTCATGTGCTATGGCCTATTTCTCAGTTCTTACTTCTCAACAACCCTCCAACAACTTTTATAACTAATTGAAGGACCAACCTATGTGTGCTCCTCACAAATACTCTGCTTTAGATGTCCACATACAGTTTCCCCCATGCTTTATGCTCTAAAACCTAGGTTAAGTTAAAAAAAAAAAAAAAAAAACCTAGGTTAATCAGCATAAAATGAGACCTGACATTCATTACTTAGTAATGCTTTTGATTTAAGTTTGAATTCTGTTAGTTGTGAGTTTTGCTGGAACAAGAGATCTCTTAACTCAAGAGCTCATTTTGTTGCTAAACTTTCTGTTGCTCTTAAAGCTAGTTTGTAATAATTGCAATCTATCTCCTATGGGTTTGGACTCTGGAAGCATGTAGGTGCGATTGTTGTATTACCTTTTATTCTTAATAAAATTACAGTTTAAAAAAAAGGTATGATCTCGTTAAGTGTAGATGATGTCAAGCTTAAGTGGTTAAATCACATAAGGAATATATAAAATCACATAAGGACTATAAAAGCTGTATTTATTCAGATTACAAAGTTTTATCCATCTCATCTTATAATGTATAACAAAAATTCTAGCATATTAAACATACAATAATTGTATTATCAACCGCTTCTTGGAAAAGCTCTGAAAAACAACATATGCTGATATGCATGTGTACATCTTCTATAGTATTTCATATTAAATACTTCATGCTTTAAGATTATGCACAGTAGTTATCTGGGAAATTCTTGCTACCAAAGTATCATGTTTGGCTAATACAAACCAATTAACCATTTACTTGTGCCTTCTTTTCCTCTTGTAGATTGACTAGTTGCTTATATATACTGCTTGGTTTTCTAGTGAGTTGCTCATGGCTACCAATTTCAGCCACCCTCCCAAATTGCAACACGGCAATTTTGTCCGCTTCACGAATAGTTGACAATCTGTGTGCTACTAGAATTGTTGTTCTGCCCTTCATAAGCTTGTCAAGAGCCTCTTGAACTAGCTTCTCAGATGCTGTGTCTAGTGCACTAGTTGCTTCATCCAAAAGAAGAATAGAAGGGTCTTTCAACATTGCTCTAGCAATTGCCACCCTTTGCTTTTGCCCCCCTGATAACTGCACTCCCTTCTCACCAACCTGAGTTTTGTACCCTTCAGGCATTCTACTAATGAATCCATGAGCATTTGCTGCTGCTGCAGCCTTCATCACCTCAATTTCTGATGTCTCCTCCTTTCCGTACTTGATGTTTTCATAAATTGTAGCAGAGAACAATGCTGGCTCTTGCTGAACCAAACCTATTTTCAGCCTTAATGATCTCAAGTTTAGGGTTTTAATATCACATCCATCAATCAAAACTTTCCCAAAAGTGGGGTCATAAAATCTCATTACTAGTGCTATCACAGTACTTTTCCCCGATCCACTTTGGCCTACTACAGCAAGACTCTTTCCTGCTGAGACTTTCAAGTTCAAATCCTCAAAAATGGAGATATCTGGCCTTGCTGGATACTTGAAACACACATTCCTAAATTCTATATCACCTTTGACATCTGTTACTACTTTTGAGGTAGGTGTATTGGGGTGGATAATTGGTTTTCTTTGGAGAATACTGAAAACTGACCCAAGTGCTTGTGACCCTTTTACAATGTCAGGGGTAAGAGCAAGTGTTTCTGCTATTGACAATGCTGTGATTATCAAAACCATAAAGGATTTCATGATGTCTCCGAAATTTGATTCTCTATGCTTGAGTAATACTGATGCATACCAAAGGCCAAGTGCATAGGAACAGTATGCAAAGAACTGAGATAAAGCATAGCCAAAACCTGAAATATGGCCTCGTACAACTGCTTGTTTGTTTGGTTTGTTCAGTTCAGAGGCAAACTGCATTACGATCTGGTCTTCAGCACCAAATGCAGCAACTGTACGAATGTTTGCAATTGCTTCACGTGCCACAGCAATTGCTCTAGAATAGGCACGACTGTAGTCTCCTCCAAATCCCTTGAGAAATAGTTGCTGCAGACATAAAGAAAAGCAAATATAGAAGGGATATAAGGACATAAACCAATTAATTAATTGAAATGTTGTTCATGATAAACCAAAAAAAGAAAAAAAATCAGCGTATACAGAGTTTCATGAGGTGATCAAGAATACTAGATGGCAATGACAAGTACGTGTGCTTGAATAATCCTCACTGACAACTGTATAATGGCTTCCAAAATTTACCTCAGTAATTGAAGCTCCAATAAGCAGGGGGAGAGAGGCAACAACGACAGCTGCTATGCGCCAACTTAACATGAATGCAATTACAAATGCAGTCACAGTGAGTGCTACATTCTGCACAATTGTGGATAGACGGTCAGCAAGGGCACTTCTTACTAATGTTGCATCTGCTGCTAAAATTGATGTTAGTGAGCCTGTATTATTCTCATCAAAATCAAACCAGCCAACTTCATTGGAAAGGATAGCTGCAGTTGAAGAAAGACATAGTTCTTAATTAGAATGAATGATTATATTTTGAACATGCTTGTAGCTGTTACCCTGAGTCAAGAAGATTCCTAATTTTGATAATTGTAGTTGTATGGTGAAGAGACAATAACCTGAGAACATTAATAATCGAATACGAGTGGTGAGACGCTCTCCCATCAATGTATAGAAATAGTGTTGCAATAGATATATAGGAATGGTAATAACTGCCACTCCAACAAATATAAGAGCTACCCGCTGGATTTCATCTCTCATTTGAGAAAGATCAGGAGAATAAAATGCAGTCAAGATATGTGTGATTCCAAAGGCAAACAGAGGAGCTTCCATGCCAGCAAGAACTGCACCCACTGAGCCGAGTACTGCATAAGGCCACTCTGGTGCATTTAGTTTTAGTAGTTCCCAAATTGATGGAGTGTGCTTTGATGGGGATGAGTTTTGATCACTTGGCTGCATTTCACTTGTAGTATTTGAGTTGAACTCCAGGGGATGGTTCTGATATTCTCGAAAGCTGGAATGCCTTGAACTTGCAGAATAATCCCTAAAGCTGGAATGCCTTGAACTTCCAGAGCAAGATATTGAGCTAGGATCTTTAACATTTTGTGTCACCTGCAAGTTCACCAGAGTTGCATACTCACCGTTCTTGGATATTAATTCCATGTGCGTCCCACTTTCAACAACCTGACCATTCTTTAGCACTATGATTGTTTCAACATCTCGTACAGTGGATAGCCTATGTGCAACTATGATTGTTGTCCGATTTGACATTATTTTATCTAGTGCTTGCTGCACTATGAGTTCTGATTCTGCATCAAGAGCACTGGTGGCCTCATCTAGAAGTAAAATCTTGGGGTTCCTCAGCACTGCTCTTGCAATTGCAATTCTTTGTTTTTGCCCTCCTGAAAGCTGTGTTCCTCCCTCCCCAACCTGAATTCAACAACCATCAAACTTGAGGATAGGACAACATATTTGCCAAAAAGAATGAGGTTATGATCATGTTCCAAGATTGTCCTCTAAATGTAGTATACCATCGGCATGTTTGTGCATTATAGGATATGTTCAACATAATAAAACTTTATTGTTTTCAGTTTATTGAAAATGAGGTGGTTTGAAAAAGCTTTACCTAGGAAAAAAAGTAAAGTTAAAAAAGAAAAAAGAAAAAAGAAAAAAATTCAATAAGTGCAGTTTTAAACTGTTTTACTGAACGAGCACTAAGTTTCATTATATGAAAAATGGACAATGAGCGGTACACTTGACAAGGGCTTGCAATAGGACACACCTGAGTATCATAACCATCAGGCAATCCCTCAATGAAAGAATGTGCATTTGCAGCTTTGGCAGCCAGTATAATCTGATCCATGTCTGCATCTTGTTTTCCAAACAGAATATTTCCAACTATGGTTGTTGCAAATAATGCTGGTTCTTGGCTAACCAATCCCATTTGTTCCCTCAGCCATTTCAATTCAAGGCTCTTGAGATCATGTCCATCCAACAGTATGTTACCTTGTACATTTTCAGGCATAAGCCACATGAGCTTTCAAAGTTTAATAATTTACATTTAAAAGTCAACTAGTGAATTTTCCGACAACCACAATTTGAACTCTACAAATAAATAGTCTCTGCTAAGGTGGGCATTACATACCTGAAGTGGGTTCATAGAAACGTTGAACCATGGAAATAATAGTGCTCTTTCCTGAGCCACTTGGACCAACTACTGCAAAGGTCTTCCCAGCAGTAATTGAAAAGCTCAAATTTTCAAAAACCAAACTGGATCGTGAAGGATAAGCAAAACAGACCTCTAAAAAGTCAATTTGACCAGCTACTTTTGACAACACTGCTCCAGTATCTGATGTTTTAGAAGACTTGGAATCTGTTTCAATCATGCTTATGATATTGGTAGCAGCGGCCTGGCCTTTAGCAATGGCAGCAAGGTTTGGCATTGCTTGACCGAGAGCACTACAAACAAAGAAGTTTGTTTTTAGTCTAAACAAAAATATAATTGACCAGTTATACCTGCCAACATATTTAAAAAATGGACTTACAATCCACTGAAGATGACATTGATAATTGTTGTGAACGCCTTTGCTCCATTTGTGTCCCGATGTCTGACAAGTATGCCGGCATACCAGAGAAGCAATGCCCACGCACAAAATAAAAGGCCATATGTAAATCCTACACCAACTCCTTTTGCCAAGCCACTCCTCTTCCCTAGTTTAAGGGCTCTATTAAGTGATTTGGAGTATGCATCAATTGCTTTGTCCTCTCCTACGAATGAGTACACTGTACGAACCTGTGATATAACCTGACCCATGCAAAAGGGAAGAGGAAAAGAAAAGAAAAAAATGTTAAAGCCAGAACACATAAGAATCAACTCAGTAATCAGCTAAGGTGTAATTAGATAAACAATCAAATCTGTGCGGATATGCTTTATGTTATTTGAAGATAACTGCCACGTTAAAATCCAGCTTCAGCACGGAGGTAACAACTATCAAATGTCCCTATTAGTATTTGCAACAATTCAATGGGGGTAGTAGGAGATGTTTAAAGGCAATTGTTTACCTCTTCTGCAACTTTTCCAGCTTCAGCATAAGCAGCCTCACCTTTTTCTGATAAGGTAGACATGATAATAGTATAAGCCCCCCCTGCGAAAGCTATCAATGGAACAACAGCCAAGGTGAGAAGTGTAAGCTGCCATACCGATGCAAATCCAACGGCAAATCCAACAATGAACTGAGAAATGTAACGCAGAGCATGACCTGTCTGCATTAAGATACAATATAATCTTATTCATTTTTAGGATCCAATGCCAAATTTGTTCGGTATATCATCAAGCATAGCCATTTGTATTATGATATACCTTGTCACCTATTGCATCCTGCACTAGTATTGCATCACTGGAAATGTGGTAAATAATATTTGAATCTCTGGCATCAGTGTCAAAGAAATTGATATCCTTGTTTAAAACTGATTGAAGATACTTCGTTCTCAAACGAGCAGTTTGCCTCTCTCCAGTTTGCATCCATAATGCAACACCTGAAAACATCAAGTAAACAAGGATGCTTACACTCAACTAGGTGAAAAAACCAAGGCAGTTGGCAGGAAAGGATAACAATGCCAGCCAGAGTAGACTTAGTATCATCAGACATACCTATCCATGCTGATGCCAAAACAATGACTCCAAGATAAACTAAGTACAGAGAATACTGCAAAAACACAAAAGTTCAGATACAATTGCAGTACAAGTGCATATATAAAAAGGATATTAATCCTGAATCATTATGTATATTCTAACATTGAGTGCTACTTCTTTCCAAACTGATATACATTATAAAACAACGGTTGGGCAAAACTCAAAATTTCTAGTGCAGACTGCTTTTCAAAAACCTTGATAATAATAATTCTAAAGGGAAGTGATAAAGTTACCAGTTGTTTCAAAAGCTTAAACTTTTAGGAAATTATGAATTTATTCTTTTAATCATTATTTTAGTTTCTAACATACACACAAAACAGCCCTACTTGAATCACTCTTTAATTATAGTAGTTGGAAGAGCTGGGAAGATATCAACTTGAATTCATCTTGGTTAAAAACCCTTTTAACTCCAAAATTGCCTCTCATCCTTCTATATCATTTGGTAAATTTCATAAAAACCTTCTAAAATAGTATAAGACTTCCTTATTTCTTTATATAGAAGAGGTGAACATGGGCATTCTGTACCTCACATGCAAAGTATCAACTATGGGTAAACATCTTGCTAAACTTGTTAGACACATTAGGTTCCCCAATTGAATTCGAACACCTGGTAAAACACATATTATGTTATCTTTTCCAAGGACCATTAATTCAATTAGGAAACTTAATGTAGTGCGACTAATTTATGTACCTAAGTTTTACCCCGAGAATTTATCCATTTTGACCCATTAGTTAGTAGTCTTACTTCATTCTAATTTTTAAATGAACTCCAAAAAAAAAATAGTACTAAAAGATAATCCAAAATTCAGAATGGAGGAATCAAAGTTCCTCGTACCTTGGAAACCTGTGAAGACAATTTGTGAGGATTCTTGGATAGATGTCCTAAAGAATCAATCATACGACCAAACAAAATAAAGAACACAGGAAGTGCAGCACCATGGATGCAAGCCCCGACACTTCCGAAAAACATCAAGACACAATCAATTTTATCAGCAGCAGCAAATAGGCCAAGTAATGAAACACTCTTCTTTTTGCTTGCATTAGATGTATCTTCCTTTTTTCCAACTGGGTTGGATCTGGAGGCAAGCTCCACTTCTTCCATGGAAAAATGTAGACCAAAAGTTGCAGAGACAGTTAAGAGTGATAACAAAAATTGGAAATAAAGCACGTAACGCTCTTTCTTTTCATGAAAGAGCTTGAAAATGACGGCAATATCCATTTCTTCGCGCCAATAAATGTGAAGTTATAACTAGTTGGCCAACCAACAGAAAACTCGGCTCCTCCTTAGCTGTCTTTTGAACTTTTATTATTGATAGTCACACTCATTGTACAACCTGGATGCTAGCCTGAAACTAACACATTATTGCCTAAATCAATGAATATTTATATATATATATATATATATATATATATTCATTGAAAGGTTAATTAGTGATATGCTTAATACAATTGTGTGCTTGTCTCCTTGTTTTGATCAATTGCATATTGCACAAAATTCTGTGCCCTAGTTAATTACACATTTTCTCTACACAGCTTTCTACAACAAAAGAAGTTTACAAGATGATATACAAGCTTCAGCTAAAGCTCAAAGAAGTTGTACTATAAGAAGATTAATCTTTTTAACCATCAGTGATGTCTCAGTACAATTTATCATGACATCCCTTAAACGATCATAATCAATGTTATTCATTATTTTGAACTTGTATAAGTAGATTCAACCTTAGCCATTAGTGGTGATGTCTCAGTACAATTTTAAATTTTTACCAGTTTTTTTTATTTCCATTTTACGTTGTGCCAAACACTGAAAAATATTTTACACAACATTTTCATATACACTACCAAACACTGTAAAATGAAAATATTTTCCTACAAATATTTTACATGTAAAATATTTTACCTTTAAAAATATTTTAGATCGAAACAAACGGAGCGTAAAATACAACTTCATAGTTTCAAGTGAAATTTGCGAAATCATGTTTTTCTCTTTTATAAAAAAAATTTAATTTAAAAACACGATTCAAAAGATGGTGGGTACAAAGCATGCAATAGAAAGTGAGTAATAAGATTTTCTGTATAAGATTCAGTGATGATTAATAAAAAAAAAAGCTATGTCAACAACATTTTCATAACAAATCCTAAATTTCATGTTATTATTGAAAGTTACAGATGGACAAAAAAATAATTTAAATTTTGAATTCAAATTAGAACCAATAACAACTTACTACTTATGATTTATCGTAAATATATTATAAATATGTTGTGGTAGTCACGCTCAAGTCGGTATAATAATATGCTAATAGCTCGGCATTTAATCACCAGCTTCTTTTTTTTTTTGCTGAATAAAAAAAAAAAATCAGTTCAATAATTGGGAAAGAATTAATCACCAGCTTCTTTTGCCGCCTTTGTTGTTGTACTTATTATAGGATCCTCTTTTGCCACCTGATTCCAAAAAAATTAGTTCAATAATTGGGAAAGAATTTATTGTTTGGGCCCAGATTGGTCATGGACCTCGTGGCTGTAAAGCTTAGGACCACTACAAGCTAAACTTTTTACATAATGTCGAGTAGGGTCTGCCCTTGCAGAAGGTACTAATCTGTAGTAGACTAGACCCGACTTCTTGGTCTTGGATGATTCTAACTTCCGAACTGTTTTGATGCACGACAAAATTCGTATTGGGTGCGTATACGAATCTATAGACCATGAGTTATTACCTATTAGTAGCAGTCATGCAGTATGCACATCTTTCATGTCGTACATATTTCTGTAGTTCTTTAATACTACTATACTTTACTTATAATTGGAACTCAGTACATCCACGGGCAGAGCTAGGCGTGTCTTCCAAAAAAAGGATGCATTCATAAGCAGAGTTTCGTGTCTTGATCTAATAATAAAAAGTAATTATTATTAAGCGAACGTCATAAATTAAAGTTATATCGTTTTGGTTCAATCCATCAAAAGTAGTCTAGTTAAGAACTTTAATCTCAACCCAGCTTGTGCATAGTTCTACTATACAAACAAATAAATAAATTGAAACTAGGCATGAAAATATAAATTATAACTTATATTTACATTATATTTTTTTATATCAATCAATTTTTTGTTTAATTAATGAACTTTTACTTATACTGATTAACATTTTCGAATTAATTTTTTCTTCAAGCTTTTTATTATAAGCTTCCAATATGTTAGAAATTAATTATTTTTTATAATTTTTTATTTTAATTAGTAAATTATAAAATTTTTAACCTACTATTTTAATTAATTTAATAATTTGTTCTAAAATCTTGCTTTCTTACTTTTCAGTCCACTTTGGTCCATTTTGGTCCTGTTCTGTATATTTGGCGAGTTCAGTCTATTTGGTCAATATCGGTCCTGTTTGGTCCATTAGACTCATCTTTTTTCTTTCATTCTTTTTTTAATTGAAAAGATTATCATTTTAAAATAAAGTAAATGAAAGTCAATTCACAGTTAGGGTTTGGTTTAGTTTTTGTTAAATATTTCTTGTTCTTTTTTATTTTCAAAGCATTTGTTTTATTTCTATTTTCTAACATATTATATTTGTCTAGGTTTTTTTTTTTTTGATAAGTATATTTGTCTAGTTTTTTTTTTTTTATGAAAGTATATTGGTCTAGTTAGTACTTAGTATTACTAATTATCAAATCAAATTATGTAATAATTTTTTTTTCAGGTTGAGACTATCGGGTGATACTACTACCTAGTAGAGCTTCAAAAGAATAAATAAATTTTTTTTTTTTTTTGAGAAGGAGTAAAGAAAATAAATATGGGGGTGGGTATTTATATTTTATACTTATACTAGTCGGCCAAATGGTACTCGACTTTACCAAAGCGTCTTCTTTTTTAATATCTAATGTACATTTTAAAAAAATATATAAGATACATTTGTTAATAATTTATTAATAAGTTGAGTTCAAGTTACATTTAGTGTAACTCTAAACAGTGTTGCGTTACTCAATAACTTGTTATTAAATTCATATTTTGAAAATCTATCCATTAAATTACATGCTCTATATGTTCTCAACATGCATGCTAATTTTCATACCAATTAAATGTAATTTACCATTTGATGCATAAATTTATATTTTATACATTATTTTAAACTATAAATTCTTGAATTTAAACAATTCATTGATGACATGTCTATTGATCTTTGATCATCTTTAAATTTTGTAAGCATGGAGAATATATAGAAGATACTGTAATCCAGTAGTAGATTTATCAAAATTCATATTTAATTAAAAAATATTAAGTAGTGTAACATTATTTAAAGTTGGAGTAACTTTAACCCAACCATTTATTAACACACACACATACAATTTTATTTTTATTGTGTGTCCTTTTTTGGATATATGTCCACACTTTGATTTTATTTTTTAAAAATGTATAAAGATACTATTTAATAAAACACTAAATGAATCTTAAAAATATTATATAATCTATTGGCGTGACAGTCACTCCACAAACACAAAGTTATTGTGGGCAGGATTTAAATTTCCAAGAGGGAGTTTCACACACATATACACTTAAATTAGGTTAGAATAGAATTTCTATATATATAATTTTTTTTAGAGAATTTCAACCTATAGTGTCCGCTCTTGATGATAGCTTAACCAAGATATTAATAGATTTTTGGTGTAGGTGAGGATTAAATCCTAGATCTCTTATTCAATCATAAATATAATATATATATATATATATATATATATATTATATTTTACATAATGTTCTTTTTTAGGGGCATTAGTAACTAAACTTTCCTTTCTTTTATTGGTGTATGGCTGGTAGTTATGGGTTTAAGATTTAGAACTCTTCTCTTATTCTTTTTTTTTTTTTTTTATTAGTCTTCTTGGTTCTTATACACCATTTCCTCTAACATAATACTATTTTATAAATTTTGGTGTGTGGCTTCTTTTTAAATTGTTGTTGCAACAAACTTCTTTAGATTGATTTGCTTTTCTTCTCTAAGAGCATAAATATGTAAACCTTCCTTTTCATTTGTTGTTTGAAGGGTAATTATGGTTTAAAAATCACATAAGATAATAGCCACTGAACCAAAAAATAACCTTAAAATTTTGGGTTTGGAATTTGAATAGGTTTAGTTATGGATCCAATTATTTGGAGTCATTAAACATTAAATTATATATATTTTTAAAAAATTATTGAAAATAGAATACTGTATTTTTTTTAATTTAAAAAAACTAATATGAAAATTATAGCACTTTTAAAGGTTGAGTTGAAATTAGGCTTTCAAGATATGAAATCGCAAGTAACTTGCAGTTTGAAATTGCGACTTCAATTCATAATTTTAAATAAAATTGTGAGAGTTAAATTTATGATTTTAGATTTAAATGCGAGAGTTCAACTAATGTCTTTAAAAACTTCCACAATTTTCATATAAATAGAAACATAATATTTTCAATTTTCTTATAAACCGAAAGCTAGATTTAGTTTGATTCATTGGAAATCCAAAATTTTGGGTTTAAATTGGTTTTATTATTATTAATTTAAAAAAAAAAAAAAAAAAAAACCGAATTAGTTATTTTATCCAATCTAACAAAAGGGGGCCTCGAATTGTGTGTTTGCAATAGTTCATAAACTTAGACTGGACTCCCAGCCCAATTATTATTTTTTTCAATGGGATCCAGCCCAATGCATTGATCACGTTGGGCTATAGAAGTCACAAATCATAATCAAGCGCCCAAACCCCAAACCTGTTTTTAAGTATTATTTTTTCGTCTCGGCACAATACATGTTCGGGGTTTTGGACTTTTTCATTTGAATCTCCTTTCTCAAAAATAAAATAAAAAATAAAATCATCTGAATCTCATTACCTAGAGTAGAAAGAGGAGTAAAAAGAATTTCACCGCAGAATAGACTGCTTTTGCTTAAAATTCATTTGAGTAGTTTTATGTTTCTAAACAAATGGAAGATTCTATTTAATAACTAATCATCAATGCACACTAAAATACAACTCTTATATGAGTCCCTTTCAATTTGTTGCCTGGTATTAATCTTAGCTTGACAGGGCAAGGTTATCATAGGTTTAGCTAGCCATTTTAACTGAGCTGGGAATCCATATTGTCTATATGTGAACATTTAGTTTTGGATGTGTGGAAGGATAGAGTTTTCAAGTATAACCATCTTTGGAGTAAAAATTGCATCATGTCATAACACAACAAATATATTGGAAATTTTCCCATTGCCAATACAACTTAAATCATTACAGCTTCTCTTAATATCTGTGTAGAATTTCTGCAGTAGACAGCTTTCTGAAGGTGCGTTTCAGGGCATATTCTCACGCACGTGAACTTATGTGGGACAATGCTATCTTTGAGATCAATCATTTATGTAGCTTTAATGGCACGTTTGAATTGAGGGAAAGGGAGGAAGAGTAGAGTGGAATTGACCCAAAATTAACTTATTTTCAGTCAACTCCACTCTACTTCCTTCCGCTCCCCCCTCAATCCAAATGGGCCCTAAGTGCAGCGTGAAAGGTATAGCTGTCACTTTAACTTGCGTGATTATTGTAGTCACATTTTTTGATTTGTTGAGTTAATGATAGTCTTATGTGTTCATCTCATTTTAAACATACATGCTCCTAAATGATATAAATGACCAAATCCTTTATGCTCTTATCTTTTACTTGTATATCTTAAAAGATAAGTCAGATCTCATTGATCTTGAGTTGGATCATCAGTCTTTAATAGGATAGCTGCAATTGCCAATTTGTTGATAAAGCATTTCCCATAAAATTAACAGATGGCTTCTGCAAAGAAATTAGCACCCACCAGCCTATTCTTTTTTCTGCTGTTATTGGCAGGTAATTACTGACTGCAACAATTGTGTAGAATGAATCATAGAAGAATCAGGGTTTTGGGGAAATGCTGATGAATTTTTATAATTCCATTCCCACTTTCTATTAAAGAGCACATTGAAAACTTTTTTCTACTTCTTTATAATCTAAATATGTTTGCAATTTTTCTTTTATTTTGTTTCTTCCACTATGGGGTAAATGCTGACGGACTCCCTCTAGTGTGGTGCATGGTTCTATAGTCTTTTAGGTACTCATGAAACCAGTTGAGTTGGCATCCAACTTGCAATTCGAGTTATCCATAGTTTATATATATATATATATATATATATATATAAAAGTTTCTTCAAATTTAGGCTAAGTTAAATTAATGCTTAGTTGAATTGAGTTGACTTGTGGTCCAAGGATTTTAGCAACGGAATTACCTCTTAAAAGTAAGACGGCAGCTTATGAATCATAATTTTTAAGCTTTTTTCAATAAATGGTTTAAGGATAGAAAAATTCCTTACTGTAAGATTTTTGTGTGTTGGTTAAATCTTTGTTTTAACTTAGTAGTAGTCTTTGAAAAAGATTCTGTTATTTGTCTTTCTTCTTTTTATGTTTAATATTCCAAAAAAAAGGTCTATATCTTCATTTATTAACCCAATAAATGCCTAATTTTAATCTCTTAGTTGTCTTACCAAAAAAATGTTACTTTGCATTAGAGTTCCTTATTGAGATTCTTACTATATCTATTTTTTTTTTGAGTGAAAGATTCTTACTATATCTGATAAAATGCAATTTATTTTTGCTAGATATTTATCTAAGCTGAATTTATCCTATGTGTAGGATCATTGGTGTGTACAAAGATAATTTTTTCCTGTGAGCATGTTTTACTTGATTAATCATGACATATATATACTCAATTGCAAATGAACTGCAGTACCTACGAAAGTATCTACTATAGCTTCTCAGTGTATTTCCATAGTGGCATCCTATTATGTACTGTAACTTTTCTGTGTATTCCATAGTGGCTTCCTATCCCCATTTTAATGCTATACTCCAATGCAGTAGCTTTAGAATCACAGCATTGTGTCCAATGTTTTATCTCCTGCCTGACTGCAGTGGTTTTACAATCTTATACGCTCACAAAATATTTCTTAAATTACTGCTATTTTTATTATTTTATTTTGTACATTCCTAATTGGTTGCTGTTATCTGCAGAGATTTCTAAAAGTGAAATATCTTACATAGTCACAGCTGAGGTATGCCTCAAGTTGAGTTACAACATTAGAATGAGCAACGAAATTCTACTTTTTTTGTAGCGCAAAGTGACATGAATATCTCCAACCAATGTCTAATAGCCAGAAGTCGACCGCCCACAAAGTGTCTACCAGCCCATGTTATACTAAAACTAGTCACACAAGGAAGAAAAATGTACAACATTCTACGCTAGGCGCACCCTTTTGGATTTTGGTAATGTAAGATACGACAAACTGCTTCAAAATAAGGTTGATGAGAAGCGTCAGTGACTAACCACACCAATGAAATAAGTAATATCAGGAAGGAGGACTAATGGTAAGATAAATCAACTTCATAACTAATCCCTAGTATTGACTAACATCGGTAGGAACAAAGTGTCTACCAACCCATGTTATACTAAAACTAGTCGCACGCAAGGAAGCAAAACGCATGTACAACATTCCACGCTAGGAGCATCCTTTTGTTAATGTAAGATACAACAGACCGCTTCAAAATAAGGTTGATGAGAAGCATCGGTGACTAAACACCAACGACATAAGTAATATTAGGATGGATGGCTATTGGTAGGATAAATCAACCTTCTAACCAATCCCCAGACTGACATCAGTAGTGAAAATACAAAGGCAAATAATTAGACCCCAATAGTATATTTTGCGACTTAATCGCAATTAATCCTAACTAACAATTAAAGCCCTATATTTATTTGAAATAGATCATTTCCTTTAAATGGACATTCTTCATTTCTAAGTAAAATGGAGAGGATCCAAATTCAAGAAATTCTCGATTTTTATGATTAAGTGTTAAAGCTTTTAGTCCTTTACTCACTTCAATCATGGAAATCCAAAGAAGAAAGAAAGAAAGAAGAAATTGTCGAGTTAAAGCATTCTGCTTAATATGAAGCTACTGATGTTTTACTATACCAGCGTTGTAACTACTTGTAGTTTAAACACCCCCTGCTGCTATTTTACCATGTAATTCCTTAAAAACGCGCTCTATCCCAGTTGCTAAACCCAAAATTTTTTGCCAACTCGCTACAGTGAGTTGCATATATGCAACCTCACTGTTCACGAGTTGTATAAAAAATAATATTCTTTTATTTATACTTTTTTTAAAAGCCACTAACTTAACTGATATCAATTTAAAACAAATGCAACAGCAGATCAGTTGAGGCCCTCAACTGATCTGCTGTTGCATTTGTTTTGTTAATTAGTTATTAGTCTTACATAATTAATGGCTGAGGCTTGATTAATAATCAAGTTGTAACGCGATGTGCACCCATCATATATGATCTGTCTGGATGTGTAACAGATGTTAGGTGTATATTTTCTTGGGGTTTTGCATTTGTGTGGCAGTTAAGGATGCTGCCAGGGGCCGGGTTATGTCTTTTACCAATCAACCTGTCTGGTTGCCAGATTACACTTAAGATGGTATTCACATTTTGAATATGAGTTAAGGTAGAACTTCTAAACATAACATATCATGGCTATCAAAATTGTTAACTTTGTTCAGGACCTTTTAGCAGCACCTGCCATCGAATTAGTTAGTTCAGATCTACACGCCAAAATATTGATCCTCTCTTGGTTCAATTATGTTATCATGGCACAGTTTTTTCATAACGTAGTTGTTGCAGGATATCAGAAGGGACCTGGGTATATCATTGATTCTTAACCAGGAAGTTCCATCATCAATGGTAGCTAGTTGCATTACAATATTGATTTACAGGCAGGGGTGTTTTCTGAAGTGTTCTCAATTTTTCTAATATGAATTTAGACTTTACAGGTGAACAAGATATGTGAAAAATGAGATAATGATGAGGCTGAGTATTCTACCACTCAATGCAAGCTGTCCTTTTTCTTTAAGGTCATCTAAGAATCTTAAGAAGCATTTTCTTTATAATTTTCTCTCTACAGATGCGATCCGCGGATGAAGGGCAGACTACATTTTATCGTTGCATCAAATTGTGGCCATAGGTTTACAGATAATTGAGTTTGTATGTCACCTTGTTCATGAGCTTATCTACTTTGTAAAAATATCTATTAGGGACACATTTTGTCCTATTCTTTGTATTCTTTTCTAGCAATGCAAACTTCAATTTATTTAAAGAATAGGGTTTAGGGTGACCGTTAATTGTAGCCCTTTATATATATATATATATATATATATATATGAACTTCTGCAATGGTGGAACAACTGCCTAACAGAAGAATCCAAAGAAGATATCAAGCAAGCTGTCCAAAAAGATGAGGAAGGTCTCTCCATCTTTGACGAACACTTAGGAAGAGGTATTCCTGATAGAGTCAATACCCTGATCTATATGATCAATTGTGGTAAAAGAGGTCATTTCAACAAAGAGTATAGATCCAAGGCCAAAACCCTTATCAACACTTTAGTTAGTGACCAAACCAGTAAAGATGAGATCTTTAAACTCATAGGACTTGATCACATAGAAAGTGAGTCAACCAGTAGTTCTAGTGATAATGAGATCCAAGAGTTAAACTAGTCATCATCTTCAGAACCCTCTAGAGACTTAGATTCCTCTAGTGGCCAAGGCATTGATTTAGCTTGTAAAGATAGTTGTTGTAAGAACAAAACTATCAATGTTCTCAGCAAGCAAATTAATGTGCTTAGCAAGCAAGAAGAACTACTTTTAGATCTCAAAGAACAGATCGAAGACCTAGTAGTTAAAGCCCAGAAGCTTAGTGCGTTTCACGCAACCTTAGTTATGGAAACTAGTAAACCTGAACCAAGGATTCGTGAACCAAGGTAGACTTAGAGAAAATCTATGATAGGTTTTCCAAGTCTAAGAAGGAAGTTACAATCAATGACCTTCAAAAGGAAATCAAGGAGACCAAATCTGAGGTTAGAACTCTTAAACAAGAACTAACAAGATATCCTAGGTACCCCTTTCAAGATTCATTCAGAAGAAGAGAAGCTTGTAAAGAAGGTGATTGAGAAAAACAATTACATCAACCAGTGTCTAGGTGTAATAGGAAACAACTTGATAGGGTAGAAGACAAGATGGAAAATAAGGTTGTCCTCCAGCCAGGAAACCATAGTAAACCCATCCAGACCCTAGAAAAGCCTTTAGTTAAACTGCCCACAACCAGGCATACCAGCCTTAGGTCTAAGGACGTAACAGCCTTAGGTCTAAGGACGTAACAGCCTTAGAAATAGTCAACCAGAAGCTTGAGGAACTAGTGAAGAAGGAACCAGTCACCCCTTCACCTAGTAAAGCCACTCAACTTAATGTCTTTGATATCCACACAACATCTAGTAGTTCTAGCAGAACCTCTTCGGACAATGAAAAGGAGATAGAACGTACAGAAAACCAGTTTCGAGGTTTAGAGGTGAAAAGGCTTGACCACCCAACTGCAACCAACTTAACTAAGAATTGGTATCTCAGACCAACACCCTTTGACCTCCAGTACGAGGAAAGGAATGTTAGTAACCAATTCTCAGTATCTTTTGGTAAACTCTATGAGTGGAATATAGATGGTTTATCAGAACAGGAAATCCCAAACAAGATCAAGCACATAGCCATGGTAGCCAATAACTACCTTGACGAAGGACGCCCCCACAAAGAAGTCATAGAGCTCATAGCCTTAGGATTCACAGAAAAACTTTTGCAATGGTGGAACAACTGCCTAACAAAAGAATTCAAAGAAGATATCAAGAAAGCTGTCCAAAAAGATGAGGAAGGTCTCCCCATCTTTGACAAACACTTAGGAAGAGGTATTCCTGATGGAGTCAATACCCTGATCTATACGATCATAAAACACTTCGTAGGAAAGCCCAGCAACATCACATCTAGGATTTACGATCAGTTGCGTAACCTTAGATGTCGAACCTTAGGAGACTACAGGTGGTACGAAGATGTGTTTACCACCAGAGTCATGCATAGGAGCGATTGTAACTCTCCATTTTGGAAGGAGAGGTTTATCAATGGCTTACCCAGGTTATTCGATGAAAAGGTAAATGAAACCCTTTGTAACCCCTTAGGTGTCATAGATTATGATAACCTAACTTATGGTGACATCTCTAGCACAATCCGCAGTGAAGGATTGAAGATGTGCAGAGATTTCAAAATCCAGAGTCAAGCTAGTAAAAGTAAAGCCAAATACGAAGTAGGAAACTTCTGTACACAGTATGGTTTACCTTCCATAGCCCCCTCCAAGAGAAAATCCAAATTCAAAAGGAAAGAATCCCCTGAAAAGTTCCATAGGAAAAGAATAGCCTCCAAGTATTATAGAAAACAGAAGTATAAAAGCTTCAAGGATAATGATTTCTATAAGAAAGGAAAACCTTATAGATCCAAATCTACAGGCAAATATGAGAAACACACAAATGCATCAGGAAAATGCTTCAATTGTGGTAAAAGAGGTCTTCAATTGTGGTAAAAGAGGTCATTTCAGCAAAGAGTGTAGATCCAAGGCCAAAACCCTTATCAACACTTTAGTTAGTGTCCAAACCAGTAAAGATGAGATCTTTAAACTCCTAGGACTTGATCACATAGAAAGTGAGTCAACCAATAGTTTTAGTGACAATGAGATCCAACAGTTAAACCAGTCATCATCTTCAGAACCCTCTAGAGACTCAGATTCCTTTAGTGGCCCAGGCATTGATTTAGCTTGTAAAGATAGTTGTTGTAAGAACAAAACTATCAATGTTCTCAGTAAGCAAATTAGTGTGCTTAGCAAGCAAGAAGAGCTACTCTTAAATCTTATAGAACATATCGAAGACCCAGTAGTTAAAGTTTAGAAGCTTAGTGCGTTTCACGCAACCTTAGTTAGGGAAACCAGTAAACCTGAACCAAGGATTCGTGAACCCAAGGTAGACCTAGAGAAAATCTATGATAGGTTTTCCAAGTGTAAGAAGGAAGTTATAGTCAACGACCTTCAAAAGAAAATCAAGGAGACCAAATCCGAGGTTAGAACCCTTAAGCAAGAACTAACCATTCTTAGGGTTAATAATACTCTCCTTGACCAAAGAGTTAAAAATTTAGAAAACACTTCTCATCAAGGTGATGAGGAAGGACCCTCATTTCAGAACCCTTTAGATGAAGATGAAGAAATAGTTAACCCCACAGCAGATATGGTTCAAGAAGAACAACCCAGTCAGAGGTTCTTAGAAACCATTAGTAAGATTAACTTCCAGAAATGGCATTCAAGGTTAGGATTGTCATTAGCAAAGATTTTGAATTTGAAGTTGTAGCCTTAATAGACTCAGGTGTTAAGGGGAGGGGGGGGGGGCTAAGTTACAAGTACTTGGGGTCAGATGCTAATCGGGGCTATCTAATTACAAATTGAAGGCCAATTGAGGCCATCTGGTTACAATTGTAAAGCTGACTGGGGAATTACAAGTGTAAACTAGGGTTTCCATCTGATTACAAGACTAAGGGTTGTAATGAGAAGTGAGATATTATGGGGAAGTTACTCTAACTTGACCTCTAACTGGACCTGCTTCAGAATGGAATGAAGGCTGCCTTATATAGACTAAAGAAGGGAGCCTTGGATCCTCTAAAGACTGTTGAAAATCCAGAAGAGTAAATGCCTTTACTGAGGTGAAAACCTTTTCCATTGAAAGCAAATAGTACTTCTGAATCATTGTGCTGGGTACTGTTAGTGACTGCAACTGTTTATGAATAGTGTCTTATCTTTTGTCTTTTTCTGTCGGTTGAGTGTGGGGACTGTTCATCAACTGTGACTGGTGCTGTAGATGAATAGTAACCAGTCTGGAGATACTGTTTTGAATAGTAACTGGTGCTATCCAGAGTGCTCTACTCGCTGTCTAACTTGTAAGCATCATTCGGATCCTGTGAATCCTAGAACAATGGATCATTTGGATCGAAATTAGCTGAAGCTTCTGAAAAGGTAGGAGAACCTTTCTCCTGTGACTCTAATTCTTCTAACTGGAGGAGTAATTGCTGGGCAAGATCTTTTAATTCCCTGCTAAATTTTCTAGCGATCTGGACGGAGTCTAGGCTAGACTGAGATCTTGTAACTGGAGCAATAGTCCTTTGTATTAGAGGAGGGAAGTCCTTATGAATTTTACTGATGATCGGATCAATCCTAAGACTATCCCACCACTTAACTAAGAATCCTCTATTCAGCAGATTATTGTTGATTTCATAATTCAACATACTAATCTAGTGGATCCTATACTTGGCTATCATGTGCAAAATTGCTAGAAACTGGGAGTTATGACTTGTGATCTAGAACCTGGAGCTGAAGTACTTGAGGGCATCCTATAAGGGGTCAGGCCAGATTTGAGGTACTAGTCCAAACATTTCCCACCACTTGAGGAACCGTGTAGGGATTTGACCAAAGAATTTCTTATCAAACATTAAGAACTAAGAGTGGTCAAAATTCTTTTTTTTTGATAAAATAGAACTTTCTCAAAGGCGTCCATGTAGTGATAGTAACTGTAATGGAGTTCTGAACCTGAGAGAGACTTGAGGCCTGTAAGTTTCTTAAGTAAGGAGGGGTGCCTCCCCCAATCTCTACAGCTGACAAAGCCTGTGATGATGAACCTATGGTAGAGGACTACTGAGGGGTCCCCTTTGTTCATAATGTTTTCTACACGAGCAGATTCTTTTTGGATGAGGATACTCCTGTAGTATTTGATGTTTTTGTCTGGGTGCTTTGGGAGATAGTGCAATCCTTCTGGCATTACTTCCTTTGCAAGGGCCAAGGGGTCTTTTATATGAACTATGTGGAGTTCAATATAAGAAATATGCTGGATAAAGGGCTTCTTGACAGAAGAAGACCTATTTTTTCTGGAGAGAATCTAGGATGATCTTTAGGACTGTATGGGGCCAAAGGGGTCATCAACTGTGTGCGGGGTGATTTCCCTGGGGGCTGAGAAGACTAGGGCTGAGCTATAACTTGGTTGGGCTGGCCTTTCGTAGTTTGGTTTCGGAATGGTAGAAACCACAAAACGATTGGCTATTGATAATGGAGAGACTGGTACTAATTGGCCAGGGTTCTTTGCCTGATTAGTACTTCCTAGAGTTTGCTGATTAGGCAACTTTGGGGTTTGCTGTACGGGTTTCTTCTCGGACATTTTGGTTTGGACTCTGCAAAAATTCACAGGTAAGGAATTCAGGGATACTGTTTTGAGTTCCTTTTATGAATTCAATGTCAAAGTCAAAAGCTGAAAGGATGGCTTGCCATCGTGCAAAAATATGTTTTGATGCAATATTTTGAACATCTTTTTCTAAAACATGTTTTGCAGATTTACAATCTATCCTTACTAAAAACTTTTGATTCAAAAGATCACTTAGAAATTTTGAAATGCATAGTACTATAGATAAATTTTTTTTTAATAGTACTATAATTAATCTGAGTGGGAGTCCAAATTCCTGAGTGGAAACAGAACATCTGTTCCGGAAAATTGGAACTAACACGTTGAAGAAGAATGCCACCATAACCTATGTCAGAGGCATTTGTCTGGACAATCTTAAATGAATTGACTGAGGGAATTCCAAAACAAGGGAGTGTCTTGACATACCTTTTGACCTGCTGAACAACTGAGGTATGGGCTGGGGTCCAAGGGGATGGATTGTTTTGAAGTCTATCAAAAAGGGGTTTGCATTGCTGCCCGAGATTTTGATAGAAATCAGAAATGTAATTTAGCGATCCTAGAAATCTCTGGAGCTGGGTTTTATCTAGGATTTCATCGGGAAACTTATCTACAAACTAGATAGATCTATCTATAGGTTTGAAGACACCATGTCTTATATCAAAACCTAAGAATCGCACACTAGTTTGGAAAATTTTGATCTTGGGGGCTAAAACAACAAGACCATTGAGCTTAATTGTATGGAGGAATGCTCTCAGGTGCTTCCAATGTTGGTCCAGGGATTCTGAAAAGATAAGTACATCATCGATGTACACAATGGCATGGTTGGGGAATGGATTAAAAATCTCATTCATGATGTTTTGGAATTCAGAAGGTGCATTTTTGAGACCAAAGGGTATTACGTTCCATTCGTAATGACCAAAGGGTGTGATAAAGGCTGTCTTGTACCTATTAGACTCTCTGATTTGTATCTGCCAAAAACCACTCTTCATGTCAAACTTACTGAAAATTACTGCTTTACTAAGCCTGTTTACTAAGTCTCTTTTGTTAGGAATTGGGTACCTTACCCATTCTAAGAATCTGTTAAGGAGCTTGTAATTGATAACTAATCTGGGTACACCTCTCAGTTATTTGGAGATAAAGGTAATTAGGTTTTAATTGATTAAATTTAATAGTTAATCAAAATGATGAATAGATTGTTTAGAAGTAACTCAACCTCCAGTTTAGCTAGTAGATCATCATCCCTCCCTGAAATTCCACAAGATGCTGGAATTATCAATTCTGAAGAATATGAGTTATAAGATTTAGATCTAAAATTAGGAGAATGGAAAATCCCCAAGATTCCCACAAAAGAAATCTATAGGTCCTCATGGTCCCTGAAAATGGCTTTTAAGACAAATTACCATGTTAAAACCATAGAACAAATTTATGGGATAAACAAAAAATACGAGGCATGCTACTTACTCAGTCCAGCAACCATAGCAGCTCATAAGAAACAAGGACACAAATTCCTACATATAGGATTAGTCTAGGTAGGAGTCAAACCTCTTATCAGACAAGGGTTGAACAGTTCAATCCTTTTGGCCCTTAGAGATACTCGTCATATTAGGTTTAATGACAGCCTCTTAAGAACCATAGAATCCAATTTAAGCAGCGGACCAGTCCATTTCGACTGTTTCCCAAACTTTACAGTTTATCTTTATGACTTGCAGATCATGAAGGCACTCACCCTTAATATCAAGATTCATGGAACCCTCATGGTACAAGGAGCCAGCCAGATAGCCTTGATATACAGAGTTTATTACAAGTGCTGTAGAACCAACCTGAACGTTGGAGCCCTTGATAAAAATAAAATGGGAGAAACTCTTCTCATTCAGACCAATGTCAATGCCAAGATTCAGGTCCTAAAGACCCTAAAATGGTCCGAGGTTGATTTCCCCTCAAGTTGGACTCTAGAGAATGAGAATCATCCTCTACAAATCTAGAACCCAGACCATAATCCAGATTTAGACTTTGTCTAGCAACTAGCAGATGGTACTGTTAGACTTAGCTTTGACCAGTCTAGATTCAGAACACCCTTAGAAGAGTATAGGCCTAGATCCCCAGTAGATCTCCGCCAATCTCATTTACCCAGTAAGCAGCCACCTATTCTCTTAAGAGATAGGCCTGCATCCCAAGCCAGCTCCTCTAGACCCCTTGCACCTTATCCAAGATCTAGAAAAGACTTAGGTGTAGAACTCCAAGGAGTCAAGACCAAATCCCAGGTTAGTACTCCTTGCTACACAGCCAAACGGGACTCAGTTGTCGATCAGGAAGACAATATATATATGTATATATATATATTTTCAGCTTTATTGTAGTTTTATGTCATATTTTTGCAATATTTAGATTGTGAGACCAGAGAGAAAAAATATATTAAAATACGTAGTGGGGTCAATTTTATGTTTTATTTTTTTTTTTCAATTTTTCTATCCAATGGGACTCATATTAGTGCAAGATTAACAAGCACTGCACGGTACTTATTAACATTGTGGTGGGCCTTTTTGCATAGTATTGGGTTGGACCGCTTCCTGCCCTGTTAGGCTTAAAGTATTCTGGATCAGGGAGTTTGAACTGGTCTAATTGCAACCCACCTTGGTCTGGCTTGTGCGCAAACCATACATAGTTTGCCAAGATTTTAATCACATGCCCATGGCAGACAGAGCTGCTAAAGTAATTACGACAGATAGATATAATAAAGACGATAAAAAAGATTCATTCACTATTTAGACAAGAGTAAATAATGGGTCATTGCAAAGGACACATGTTTCATGAAACAGCAACAAAAGAAATAAATATAGAAAAGGTAGTAATAAGCTTATTGAATCAAATTAAATATTAGTATGCCGTGTTAAGCTACGTTACAGGGTCTAAGTCAAGAAGGAAGCCATTTCTTCAATGCGAATAATCTCTCCATGGAAGAAATTATTGCTTTGAGGGAGTGGACCTAAATGACTTGTGCTCAGAGAAGTCCTTTTGCCGTTAACAGAGGACATGGGTTTGAGAGGGAGAGAGGGAATCAACCTATTTGGTGCATGCCTGCCACTCTATTCTCTCCTTTTTTTTCACTGTTCCCTCTAATTCTTTCCTTCCTTCATTTTTTTTTTCATTTTCTTTTGATGTTCTTCTTAGTTGTTGTGATTCTCTCTTTAGGGGTTGCTATTGTCGTCCCCCCTTATGCACAGTAGGTGTCCTTTATATAATGCGTGCCGCGGTTGGCTTTTACCATTTTAGCCTTTGATCGTCTTTGTCTGGTGTGGGTGTCCTTGCCGACCATTACTGATTGGTGCTGGCTGCGCCACTCCACATCACCAGGCAAAGATGACTATTTTGTTTGTTTTCTTGTCGTGGCATCTTTACCTGCCACGGCGTGGGTGCTCTCTCCCTCTCTCCATATCTCATGGCTTGCACCTAATGGTTTCAACTCAGCCTTACTTCCTTTGGGCAGTATGTCATCCCAGTAAGACACTTCCCCCGAAAGAGCCTGAGCAGGTGTAACAACCCACCCCAAATGTGTAGATATTGTTCGCTTTGGGGCCCATGCCCCTCACGGTTTTATTTTCCCTCAAAGCACACAGCAGTGGGGGAAAAGGCCCCTGCACATTAAAGGGAGGCCATTCTTTATAAACACATTTCAATGTGCTTCCTTAGGCGATGTGGGATTCCATGGAATGCAAGTCCCCTTTTTTGGGTCACTACAATCCACCCCCTTACAGGCACACGTGTCCTCGCGTGTAGGGCCCACACTTCCAGCTAGGACATGGCTTTGATACCATCTGTAACGACCCCGCCCCAAATATGTAGATATTGTCCGCTTTCGGGCCCATGCGTCTCACAGTTTTGTTCTCCCTCAAAGTACACAGCAGTGGGGGAAAATGCCTCTGCACATTAAAGGGAGGTCATTCTTTATAAAAACATTTCAATGTGCTTCCTTAGGCAATGTGGGATTCCATGAAATGCAAGACCCCCCTTTTGGGTCACTACAACAGGAAACTCAAAACAAGTTTTCTCCTCTCTCCATCGCCAGACCATGCCCTCTTACCTCTGACCCATGACCCACCACTTCCTGTATTGGCTGGGTACAGGCTGGTGGTGTCTGGGCCTTGCACATGCCTTACCTCTATGTTCGTCCAAAATCTATCTGCTACTCATGCGTTTGCCGCGGTCTGAAGGTCCGTCTTTTCATTCAGCTGTTCGTCCCTGATTTCTTATGGTGTGGGCTGTTTTCCTTATTTCCCATTCTTTATGGCTTACCCCCTTAGGAGTTAGGCTTTGCATGATTGGGGGCTTCCAATCTGTGCTTTATTCTTACGGTCGTGCTGTTACTTCCTACCACATCATTCTGCTATTCTTGCCGTGATGTTATTTGACCCAAAACTGCTGGGCTTGTTGCTTATTTCTTTTCTGATGGCCCAATAAGCTCATTGGGTCTTTTATTGCATTGCTTGCGCTCCCATGTCTAGTTCACTTTCTTTTGGGTATCCTTGGCTCATTTACTTTCTTGGGGTATCTTTGGCCCTTTCAAATTCTGTACTTCCCATGGGCTTTTACTAGCTTCTTGGGCTTCCCTGACCCAATTACTTTATACTTTATCTCTAGGGCTTATAAACTCTCCATTGTCCCTTACTTTTTTTACTTACATTACTTTGGGCCTACTGTGGCAGCTGTGGCCCATTCTCACTTTTTTTGCATCCATACTGCCCATTGGTTCGCTACTTCTCTATTTTCGAGCTCTTTTAGGCCCATTTATTTCCTTAGGATCCATTATTCCTGCTGCTTGGGCTTAATGGCCTTTCTGTCCAATTGCTAACTCTCTTCTACCCACGTTGTTGGGCTTATTCTTCCTATTGGGCTCCCCAAAAAAAATGAGCATGTACAAACATCTTGCCTAAAGAATATTGTAGTAAGACATTTTTGTCTGTAGCTTTGAAATTGAAAGTGTACTAAAAAAGTAGATAAGCCTTTTTTTAGACATTTTGTTTATGAGTGATAAAATATGTAGATGATTTTTGTTATATTAGACATGTTTTTGGTTTCTAGGAGATTCTTATTCTTTTTTACCTAAGGAAGTTAAAATACCTAAAACATATGTATGTTTTCTCTTTCCTTGACTAGGAGAGGTCCATGAGTGATAAAATTTGTAGATGACCATAAAATTTCTAGGAGATTCTTATTACCTAACAAAGTTAAATATCCTAAAATATTCTAGAACTTTCTTCTTCCTTTTACCCCTTTAAAAAGAAGGAAAGAAAAATTATGAACCCCGAATTCATTCTTTTTAGATAGGTTTGGGGGAATTCAAACCACACTCACGAGGTACCACAAATTATGAACCCAAATTCATTCTTTTTAATTTGTTTGATTCTCAAAATAAAAATATTTTTTTGATTCTCAAAATAAAAATAAAATTTATTTCATTTGTTTCGTATATGAAAGTTGTGCCTAAATGGAATCGAATATTTTCTTTTCAAATTAAATATTAAGTGTGGAAGAAGATGATTTACACCAATGCCTGAACCTCCTCCCAAAAAAACAACTTGATCCATATGAAATACAGAATTTTATTTCAGGCCAAGAAACAAAAAGTACATAACGTTTATCATGTGGAGAATTAACCAAACAAAAGAAAAGACAACAGAAAATGGAATCCAAAAGAAAAACAACTACAAAGAGATAACCCGTACTTCCCAAGGACCCAGTACTAATTAATAGTTCTATATTTGTGCACCCCAATCTAAAAACACAGGTGGTGATCACAAATCGAATCTGAAAAAGAAAAAAAAGAAAAAAGAAAAAAAAAGAAGATTACACGAAACACCCATTACTGATGCCTTTTATTTACACGAAACACCAAATACCATAATATAATATTATCATCATCACCAATCACACAATCGTGACAAAGAGTTTCCAACTTCAATGGAGCCTTAACAGTCGCCGGAGATTGTCAGTGGCTCCGGCATCTATTCCGGCAGATGCCTCAACGTTGCAACTAAGCTTTGGCCTCAAAGAAAACTTTGGCAGTGGCAAGCTACTCGGAGGTGGCGCTAGACTAAATACTGAACCTGAAAATTTTTCAAACTCTTCTGCACCCACCACCTTACCAAAACTCTTTCCTCCTCCAGGCGCTGATGATAAAACCCGAGACACATCCTTTGGTAGATCATTCGGGTCTGGACCTAAGCGCTTGGTGGAAGCTATGATCAAACACTGAGAAAGAGCATGTGTAGTTGTTTTCAAATCTTGCTTTGGATCTTCTCTCTTTGTGGGTTTTGATTTCTTTGGTGTGAGAGACTGGTCTCTGGGTTTGTTGGGCTTTCGTGTAGGAGGAGAAGAGAGGCCTCGAGTTCGAGAAGGGAGAGATTGGTGTGTTATGGGGTTTGGTAGAGGAAGAAGAGGTGGTTGTTGTTGTTGTTGTTGCAGATATGATTGGTTAAAGAGTGGAGCTGAGGATGGATAAGAAAACGAGAGAGAAGGGTGGTGTAAGAGACCACCATGGATTTCTGAGGGCTTGGAAATGAAAGCTCGAGGACTTTTCTTTGGTGAGGTTTTGATTTGCTTGTTATACTTGTAGGGAGAGATTGGTTGGTCTGGTGAATATGGTACCAGAACTGCCTCCATAGTTACACTGATTTTGATGTACAGAAGCTAAACAAAAAGATCTCAAAATTTCAACAAAGATAATAAACAAAAAGGAGGCGTTGATCTTATAATAACTAGATCAATAGCCTGAAACTTGTTTTATATAAAAAAAAAAGCTGTACCAGTTGAAAATCTATCAAAATATAGATCAAGAAGTATGAGAAAATTTCATGAAAGTATAGACAAAATTTGAAAGAAACTTTTAAATTAGTAGATCTTTGGTATAAGAAACAAGAAACAAAAACCCAAATGAAAAATATAATAACATAAGTTAGATATAAGTCAGCTTTTTTTTCCTCTGACCCAGAAATGGATACAAGAACTAGCGTATATAAGAGCGGTCAGATTTGTTTTTCTATATTGTTTTTCTACCTGTGTGTGTCTTTGTGTCAATTCAGAACCTCTTTATATAGAAACAAGGCTCCAACGGCTACTTTAATATTCATCATTATTAATTTATTGCATATAGTATATGAATAATATTAATGTCACAATTACTCCTATTTTACCGACAACCGTTGCGGTGGGTTACCCCCTTAAAGGTCTAAGCCATTGGGATACACTGTAGGGCGGCTACCGCCGATTCAATTTCGACCGTTGGATCTTGTTTATGGAAATAGCCGTTGGGGTGATTGGGACCGTAGATTTCAGTCCTCGGGTTCCTCGAAGTTTAGACTTTATTTAAAGACCATGAAAAAATCCTAACCACACACGTAATGCTTTAACATGGTAGGACCCACGTGCTTTTCATGAATTGTTTTCGTCGTTGTGACCTCACGTGCAAGGAACGAGGGAGGGCAACACATTTTTTATTATTATTATTTTAAATTAAGATATTTTGTGGGAGAGAGAGAAAATCAAATGGAGTGGTTTTGCTTGCTTTCTGCAATAATAATAATAGTGTTACGCTATTACTTTTCAGAGCGAATCGTTTTGCTACACGTGGCGGGATTTGAGCCACGTCTTACGTAGCGTTGATTAGATTTTTGTAATGAATCATTGGAGGCCCCATGTGTGCTATAATAAAAGGTTTTGTAGTATATTTTAAATTTTAGCGTGGCATGGATTGGATGCAATGCATCCATATTTTGCATAGTACTAGCTTTGTTTGTATTTTTCTTTTCATTCGTTTCTTAATGATTAGGCATTCCTATGTACTAAGTATTTTTGCATAACATCAGTCACGAATAAAAGTGTCTCATGATGAGTTCTGCACCGTAGGTTTCATATCATTTTATACGTTAGAGAATGCTAGCTAGTACAATTTCCATGCCAAATAAAAAAAAAATTATGTCGGTATTATTTTCACAATACTTTCATAATAAATTGTAAGTGACTGATTGTTACTAATTGTTATTAGTGGATAAAAAAGTAATTTCAGTTGTAAGTTTAAATTAAAACCAACAAAAACTTATCATCTATGATTTATTTTTAAAAGTATTGTAAAAATGTTGTGAACGTAGCATTTAAAAAAAAAATTATTATCTTTACAATACTGATAGCATCTTCAATAATTTGTAATTATTGAGTTGGTTGAATTGTCTATTTGACATTTTAAAATGATGTCTAATTTTTATTGAATCACCTCTTATATATTACATATTGACGTGATATGCTCCCCAAATTTTCACTTAAAATTTAGCTATATATAATTTTAGTTATTCATTTTTTCTTAAAGTGAGGCTGGGTTTTCAATATTGGTGATTCTTTTAAAGAAAAGGGGTTTTAGCTAGTCTTGTATCAATAGTTTTACTCTTACCAAATTCTCAGGACAAACCTTTGATAAAAGGATCTTCTACTTTATTACTTGACTGTACATGAACAATGGCCATGTTCTCATCAAGAATCAACTCTCTTATGTACTTATGTCCTACATTAATATACTAATATGTCTAGAATTTCCTTAGCACACTTTACTGTATGCTCTAATCTAAATATGGTGGCTTTATTATTATTATTATTATTATTATTATTATTATTATTATTATAGTACGAGAAAATGACTAGTATTGGTTGTCTTCAAATTGATGTTGTTGTCCTATTTTAAGAGAGTTTGCTAGTAGTTATTGCCAAGTTTCCCCCAAGATTCAACAAACTCTGTAATTATATAGACAGTGACAATTTTAGATAATTCACAAAACTCTTTTATACCGCTAGAACAAATGATTTAGAAGTGGGATAATAGTATTTTTAAGTTCAAGAAAATGAATGAATTTCAAATAATTACAATAAATGATTATCAAAAGTGAGAAAATCTTACTTATAGAGTTTGTTAGCTTGGTCGGCCATGTGAGAAAAGAGAAAATCATCTATTCAACGAAATGGATTAATCTTAGTAGAATTTTGAGCTAAAATTTTGCTAATTGAATTGATGTGTCAAAAATTGTGGTTGCAATTATAGCTTATCTTTGAAGGATAATGGTGATGGGTTTGCATGGTTTTGACGACATGAAATCTGAACAGGGAACGAGAGCTATAGCTGGATAATGCATGTAATTTTTCGCACCAAGCAATCATTCAGGGCCAGGCAGACGAAATTAAAGACATTTTAACCTCCTAAGGCAATCGGGGCCCCCTTAATTCGCACTTAAAAAAAAAAAAAAAAAAGCTGATCTGACTAGCTACTATACTATGTGCTCTATTGTTGAGTCCTAATCTACGTTTAGTTGCTAGAATTTGATAATGACTTGAGATCTTAATTTTGTTTGGAGACACAAATGTCTCAGCAACCGAAAGTTTATTTTATTTTTAATTTTTAAATAGGTAAATAATAGGAGAGGAGGAAGTGAGGTTGGGATCATAAACATAAAATATCACAAAAAATGTCATTATTTTTAAGCTATCACTTGATGTCTTGAACCTGTCAACAACTTTTTTTTTTTTGTTTTTTGGTCAACAAACAACCGAAAGTTTGTGGTAAAGATTTTAGCTATTTAATTATGTTTTTTTTTTTTAATGAAACATATTTCCATCTATAATGTATATAAAATCAAAGAACCTTAACTTTAGGGTTTTTTTTTTTTTTTTTTGGCAAGAACTTTAGGTTGACTTCATAATATTTTCTCAAATAAGTTTTGATAGCTTTACATACATATTCAACAAATATAAAATATGTATTCAAATAAGTTTCCATCTATTGTATTTTTAAACTCACTATTAGAGTCTTGTCATAACGTGGTTGGCCTATTAAAGTTTCAAAATTTGTATTCATACTCTTAATATTACATATAGTTTGAATTTAAGTCATTTTGTCCATGTACAGTGATTATGTGTCTATTAAGTGTCACCTCAACTCAATAGAATTTAAATTCAATCTTGTAGTTTTTTTCAATCTTGTAGTTCAATGATCTAGCAATGTGCCTACATCCATGGAATTACAACAATTTTCACCATGCCAGGAATAAAAATCAAGAGGTGGTTACAGTACATGATACAACAAACCCAAATTTTGAAGCAACCCAAATAATCGGATTAAGAAGGGGCCAAGATTCTAAAAATAGAGAGTTTAAAAATGTTTGGACTAATCGTTGAAGTTAAATTCTTTTGAATCGAGGTGGCACTTAATAAAACATAATCACAGAATGACTAAATTCAAACGATATGTAACAATAAGGGTATGAATACAAATTTTGAAAACTTCAATAGAAAAAATCAAAATTATCCCAAATTTTTAAGGTCTAAATTACAATGTAGTCATAATTTTTTTTTTAATTTCACATAAATACATAATATTAAAACTTCCAGAGATAAGAATGCTTTGACTTATCAGACGATGGACAAATCGTGGCTGGGGAATGTAGTTGAAGAGATAAGGTTTGATTATGTTGAACTGTCTTGTGTTAAACACGAAGCCAATAGAGTAGCCCATTTGTTGGCCAGTCTTTCGTTCAGTCCAAATGTTATTGGATTTTTTTTTTTTTTTTTTTTTGAGAAATAAATGTTATTGGATTTGAGTCTTTGTTTTCTGATTGAATAACGTTGATCTGTTTTGGCCAAAAAAATAAAATAAAATTCAAGCGATATTTCCTACACAAAAGTCTTAACTTTTAAAAGCATTTTTGTAAGGCTCTTTACCATTTAGCTTTTTAGGAAAGAATGATAGCACCGAGTTAATTAATTTGGCATAAAAAATTCCTTAAACTTTGTATAGGAAGCGTGTCTCACGCATTCCTATTGCATAAAGAAGAGAGTTGTTAAATTTTTTATTTTTAACTAGAGTTTCCAGAATTCTTTAAACACTTGATTATATTTCAATGTGTGTATTGTATATCTTATACATCAGATAATTGCAGGGAATAATTATTTGGGAGTAGTCCCAAGATACTTGAATGAAGATTTCAAACTCAAGATTTCATAAATCTCATGAGGCCTTGAGAACTATTAGACCAACCTTTTGAAATTGACAAAACTGATTAATTGTTACCACCAACTTGCTAACCGACCATGTTCAAAAAATCTCATATTCTTACTATATTGCAATTTGCAATTTTGATTTGTTATAATCACATGTTGAAATGATTTTTTTTCCCCTTGAGTTGATAACTAATGTTACCATAAAATAATAGAAGCCATAATATAATATAGTATTTGATCTTTATAACTTTTAAGATACTTAAGTATATGTGTAGACTTTCCTCAAAAAAAAAGTATATGTGTAGACAACCCAAAGATTATGATTGGGCGTTCTTTATTTTGTGGTTGTTGCATCCTTGTCGGCAATAAAATCTCCTAGTCAACATATTGAGATTACTCTCAAACGATTCCTATAAATAAAATAAAATAAAAGTTAGACCCTAATTTGAAAGAATAATGAAGTGTTTCCAAGTGATAAGTAACGTTATTGAGCTTGGTGAGAAAGTATAATTAAAGTATGTGAGTGTTTAATAGCTAGTTTATTTCTCAAAAAAAAAAAAACATTTGAAAAAAATTCATACTATCAACCGATAATATTCTCAATTAAATTAAGGTTACATGTTCTTAGAGCGATCACACACCAAAAAAAAAAAAAACATTTTTTATTTGCTAAAATGTTACTTTTTTTATTTACATAAATCACTTTAACAATACAATCTATATCATGTTCTTTATTTTACAATTCATCTTATTAAAATAATATTATACTTAACACACACAACAACAACAATAAAAAAAAAAAAAAAAAAAAAAAAAAATAACGCGAACAAATCCAATTACCCGCACACCCAGTCCCATCGCCACGCTAAAACCAAATGCAATCCCATCACGGCCCAAACCCATGCACGTACCTAACTCCGCCATGCAACCCACAACCCCCATAACACCACCCACGGCTACATTGGCCCCTCTCACCTCAGCGACCTCTCCATGTCATCATCTCCCCTCCAATCTTGCTGTCAACTTCCGCAATCAGTGCTCCCTAGGGCCTAGCAGTAGAGGAGAGAGAGAATGAGTGGGTGACCATAGAAGAGAAAGAGAATCAAACAATAGAGGAGAGAGATAATAAAATGGAATTAAAAAAATTTTACGTATTGCTAAAGTAAACATATGTGCAATATTTTTTGTAAAATGCCTCACCAGACGTAGCCTTGTTTTTGAGTTTTTTTTTTTTAGAGAATTTTTTGTACTTATTGGTGAACAATATCTTCTATTTTCCATTTTGATTAGATATGCCTCTCAGGATGAAAATGCTCTTTGGGTGTTTCTTTGATTTTATCATTAAAATAAAGAGAAGGCAGAGAAATTCTAAATAAAGAAAAAATAAGAATAATAAAAGAAGAAGAAGAAGTAAAATTATCTGTTGCCTATGCATTATATTAAATAAAGGGCCATCAATAAAGAAACGGCAGGTCGGTTTGTTGAAGGAATGGTCAAATGATGAAAAAGTGTGTGTCTTGACTCTCAACTCGTTTTTCAATTCCAACCAGGCACTGCGTCAAATTTGCCATATACAATGACGTGCACATCACCTCTTCTTTTAAAGTTTAGTCGTTAGTCGTTACCCATTCTCACCTAAAAAACAAAAATAAATTTTAATTATTGATGGGACCAATGAGCGCGACACTCCTGGACAGACTCGTTATAATGACGAGGCATGGGAAGATGACGAAGCTTCCGTCACTGACGAAGCTAACCAGCCTAGCGACAGAAGTAATGGCACTATTCAATGCGGTTAAATGACGAACTTGGGCGGTTACAAAGATAACGGTATGGACCGTGGGAAGCGCAGTCAAAACCAGCATAAATGGGAATGGGGCGTTACGCATTGAAGTAGCCATAATAGCTGCAACGGCTATAATGGCAGGCATATATACAATATCCTCAGCGTAGGAGAAAGGTACGCACAAAAAAAAATATCTATTCACTCTTCTCATTTTATCCGAAGAAATCTCTCACTGACTTTAGCATCGGAGCCTTTGTGGCAGGCACCACACCAGTGACCACTTGAGTCCTAGGTATTGTTTCCACATTGGAAGGCAACGGATAGGGACGAAGACTCCACTCGGACGCACATACAACAACTGACGAATCAGAGCTTCATTAGTTTGGCGCCGTCTGTGGGAATCGTTTATATCTCTCTTTTCTTCAATCAACTTTCGCGTCCGAATGGAGTCTAACCAGGATCCCGCTGCACTAGCCCAACAAGTCCAAGCCTTGTCGGCCACCGTTGAAGAACTTACCAGACAGAACCAGGAAATGAGGCAACGACTGCAGGAAAATCAAAATGAAGCCAATCAAGAGGGCGAGGAAAACAGCAATAGAAGGAACGACCGTCGAGAGCCGGCCACGTCGGATGGACAGAATTCTGACCTACTCCGAGAAATGAGGAAGGAGATGGACGAACTCAGGAATGCAATTAGAGGCAGAACGGACCAAAGCTTATACCGGATGGTCAGAGCAACGGACTCGCCATTTACTACGGCAGTCCTGGAATGCCCGGTTCCATCAAAGTTCAGGTTGCCCCAGCTGGAACCCTTTGATGGACTTAAGGACCCCCAAGACCACCTCAACACCTTCAAGACTACCCTGGGCCTTCAGCAACCTCCTGACGAGATACTATGCCGTTCCTTCCCTACAACACTCAAAGGCGCTGCTAGGGAGTGGTTCACAAAATTGCCAACGTCGACCATCGACACCTTCGAGCAATTGAGTAGCGCCTTTCTACGTCACTTCGTCGGCGGACAACGCCCCAAAAGACCAGCAGATCACTTGCTCACCATCAGACAAGGGGAAAAGGAGACCCTCAGATCGTACGTGAAGCGATTCACCCGGGAGACCCTGGAGGTGGACGAGGCAGATGACAAGGTACAGTTGACAACCTTCAAGGCAGGTCTGAAGTCCAGAGAATTCGTGGTTTCGCTGGCAAAAAACCCTCCAAAGACGATGGCAGAAATGCTCTTGAAGGCACAAAAATACATGAACGCAGAAGACGCGCTAGCCGCTATACGAGATGTGGAAAAGGTAGGGGACCCGAAAAAAAGAGAAGACAATCGTAGGGGGAGGAAGAGAGATCAGCTAGATCGTCGAAGTAGTGACGGGGGTAGACGGAGGGACGATAAGGCCCAACGTACGGTAAAATTCACCCCCCTCATTATGCCTGTTGACAGGATCCTAGCACAGATTAAAGACAAGCATTACCTCAAGTGGCCGAGACCGTTACATTCATCCCCCAACGTCCGGGACAAGAAGAAGTACTGCCAATTCCATAAAGATCACAGGCATTACACGGAAGAGTGCAGAGACCTAAAAGAGCAGATAGAAGAGCTCATTAGGAGAGGGAAGCTGCAGAAGTACGTAAGGAAGGAAGAGCCCGGCAGGCCCGGGGGAGACAATAGGAACCAGCTTGGGGCCACGTCTAGGGACGAGGGTAACACCTCACAAAACCCACCAAACATCAGAGGAGAAATAAAAACGATCACGGGCGGCCCATCCACAGGGGGGTCGTTTAAATCCCTCAGGAGAGCACATCACAGACAGGTAAACATCGTCCATAAAGTGCCCCCATTCAAGCAAAGACGAACGGACCATGACTTGTATTTTTCAGAGCATGACGCCAGGGGAGTAAAACAGCCCCATGACGACCCCCTGGTAATCATGCTCGTGATCGAAGGGTTCAACACCAGAAGAGTCCTTATAGATAATGGCAGCTCAGCAGATATCATCTACCTCTCAGCCTTCCAACAGCTGAACCTGGATCCAAAAAGACTGCGACCATTTGAGTCTCCGCTCGTCAGCTTCAGCGGAGACAGGGTATACCCTAAGGGCATAGTGACGCTAACGGTTACAGTCGGGGCTCATCTGAAACAACTGGTTCGTCAGACAGACTTCTTGGTGGTAGATTGCCCCTCATCCTACAATGTAATCATCGGAAGACCCACGCTCAATCGTTGGAAAACGGCCACATCCACCTATTGCCTGAAAGTAAAATTCCCGACGGAAGACGGTGTAGGCGAGGCAAAAGGTGATCAGGTATTGGCCAGGGAATGCTATCAGGCCGTGCTGGCCTCCAAAGAGAATCACACCTGGATCGTTGAGGAGAAGGAGCAGGAGAAAGTGGAACCATTGGAGACAATTGAACTAGTTGACGGTGAAAGAGCCTTAACGACCCGGATAGGGACGACGCTAACTCCAGAGATGAAAATTAAGCTCGTCCAGTTCCTCAAAGAGAACTTAGACGTGTTCGCGTGGAGCCATGAGGACATGCCTGGCATATCACAGGAAATAATTCAGCACAGACTTAATGTGGATCAGAGGATAAAGCCCGTCCAGCAGAAGCGATGAGTGTTCGCTCCTGAACGAAATCAAGCGGTCACAGACGAGGTCAGTAAGTTGTTATATGCAGGGTTCATTCGCGAAGTTTACTATCCGGAGTGGCTCTCTAACGTCGTCCTAGTTAAGAAGGCCAGCGGAAAGTGGAGAATGTGCGTAGACTTCACGGATCTAAACAAGGCTTGCCCGAAAGACAGTTTTCCCTTGCCGCGAATAGACCAATTGGTAGATTCCACTGCTGGTCACAGGCTATTAACGTTCATGGATGCTTTTTCGGGGTATAACCAGATAAAGATGGCCGAGGAAGACCAGGAAAAGACCGCGTTCGTTACAAGTCAAGGGTTGTACTGCTACAAGGTAATGCCTTTTGGACTGAAGAACGCAGGGGCAACGTACTAGAGGTTAGTAAACAAGATGTTCAGTACACAAATTGGCAGGAATATGGAGGTGTATGTATACGATATGCTCGTCAAGAGTAAAGAAGAGCTTTCCCACCTGGACGACCTTAAGGAGACGTTTTCCACCCTCAGGGAGTACCAGATGAAGTTGAATCCCAACAAATGTGTTTTCGGGGTAGCTTCGGGGAAGTTTCTGGGGTTCATGGTATCCCAAAGAGGGATAGAGGCGAACCCGGAAAAGGTACAGGCTATTCTCAACATGACATCCCCCAACACTGTCAAAGAAGTACAAAAGCTCACGGGGAGTATTGCGGCACTCAATAGGTTCGTCTCTAAAGCAACAGACAGATGCTTACCTTTCTTCAAAACGCTGAAACAAGCCTTTGTCTGGACTGACGAATGCGAAGCCGCGTTTCAAGAGCTCAAAGCTTATTTGACCAACCCTCCTCTATTGAGCCCAACCAAAGAAGGAGAAAACTTGTATTTGTATCTAGCAGCGTCAAGCACAGCCGTCAGTGCCGTACTAATTCGCGAGGAGGACAGGAAACAGCTTCCAGTCTACTACGTCAGTCAAGCTTTTCAAGGAGCCGAAGCCAAGTATCCCAAGATAGAAAAAATTGCCTTCGCGCTCATAGTAGCATCACGAAAGCTGCAACCATACTTTGAAGCGAACCCCATCGTAGTGATGACGGATCAACCCATCAAAAAGTCTATGAACAAGCCAGAAGCAGCTGGGAGAATGGTTCAATGGGCAATTGAGCTAAGCCAATTCGACATTGAGTACCGGCCTAGAACCGCCATTAAAGCACAGGTCCTAGTGGACTTCATCGCCGAGTTCACCGGTATTGACAAAGATAGAAACAGTGACGACACGCAGAGGTGGACGGTACAGACCGACGGATCGTCATCTCAAAAGAGAGGAGGAGTAGGGGTCGTCATCACGAGTCCAGAAGGAGAAACGCTGAAGTACGGAGTTCAATTGAGATTCCCAGCCACCAATAATGAAGCGGAGTATGAAGGAATACTCACGGGGCTAAGGGTCGTCAAAGCTCTGGGGGCTAAGAACATACTTCTCGAAAGCGACTCGAAGCTGGTAATAGGGCAGATAAAGGGAGAATATGAAGCGAAGGAGGAAAGGATGCAGAGGTATCTCAGATTGACGAAGTGTCTGGTACAGGGGTTCGAGGAAGTAGAATTTGAACAAATCCCAAGAAACCAGAACACGAGGGCAGACGAGATCGCAAAACAGGCCTCTTCAGAAGAAAAACCCTCAGACACCGATGTATACATGGAAATCCAGAAGCACCCCAGCACAGAAGAAGCTCCCCAGTTCGCAATCCAAAACACTCGTAGCTGGATGACGCCAATAATATCTTACCTGCAAGACGGGCATCTTCCACTAGACATCAAAGAGGCAAAGAAGACAAAGAGAAGAGCAGCAAGATTCACAATTCTGAACGACGCCCTGTATAAAAGGGGCTTCTCCATGCCTTACTTAAAGTGCGTGGACGAAGGAGAGGCACTACATCCTGAGGGAAATCCATGACGGAGTTTGTGGAAACCACGCAGGCCCCAGATCCTTGGTAAGTAAGATTATCAGAACCGGTTACTTTTGGCCTACCATGCAGGTTGACGCACAGGAACTCGTCAAAAGATGCGACAAGTGTCAGAGGTTCGGGAACGTTCAACGCCTTCCAGTCGAGAAGCTGACGGCAATAACCTCGCCATGGCCCTTCGCGCAATGGGGGATCGACATCGTCGGACCTCTGCCCCAAGGTAAAGGACAGGTAAAATTCCTGATCGTCGCCATTGATTACTTCACCAAGTGGGTCGAGGCAGAAGCTCTGGCAACTATCACCGAGGCAAAGATCCAAAGCTTCGTCTGGAAGAACATCGTCTGCCGGTTCGGGATTCCACACACGATCATAACAGACAACGGACGTCAGTTCGATAGTCAGACGTTCAGAGACTTCTGCTCGGCGCTAGGAATCAAGAACCAATTCTCCTCTCCAGGACATCCACAAGCGAATGGACAGACGGAGGTAACTAATCGGACACTACTGAAGATCATCAAGGCTAAGTTGGACGAAGCTAAGGGAGCATGGCCAGAAGAATTACCCAACGTCTTGTGGGCTTACAGGACTACGGCAAGAACACCAACAGGCGAAACCCCATTCAGACTCACCTACGGCTCCGAAGCTGTAATCCCAGTGGAGGTGGGAGTGACGAGCACCAGAAGAGAAATGTTTCAAGGACCAAACAATGACGACGAATTAAAGGTCAACCTGGACTGCATCGACGAAGTCAGAGAAAGAGCTCTCGACAAAATGACAAAGTACCAGCAGAAGATGGCAGAATACTACAACAAAAAAGTTAAACTCAGACGACTCAGCATTGGAGATCTCGTTCTACGAAAGGTCACGCTGGCAACCAAGGATCCTACCCATGGGAAGCTCGGCCCTACCTAGGAAGGCCCTTATAAGGTCGTGCACTATTCCAGAGATGGCAGCTACCATTTGGAAACTCTAGACGGCCAGAAGCTTCCCCGACCTTGGAACATCGAGCACTTGAAGAAATACCATCCTTAGGAGTAAGAAGACATTGTATACGTTACCCCCGAAATCAATAAGAGTACTATTCAACGAAGGAATGACGAGTCCTTTCTTTATCTAAAAAATAATAATAAGCCAAAAACTCGGCAAAGTAACAAGATTCCGCATTGACGGATGTGAGTTACTGACGAAACCTCAAAAAGAGGATAATAAGCCAAAAATTTGGCAAAGTAACAAGATTCCGCATTGACGGATGTGAGTTACTGACGAAACCTCAAAAAGAGGATAATAAGCCAAAAATTTGGCAAAGTAACAAGATTCCGCATTGACGGATGTGAGTTACTGACGAAACCTCAAAAAGAGGATAATAAGCCAAAAACTTGGCAAAGTAACAAGATTCCGCATTGATGGATGTGAGTTACTGACGAGACCTCAAAAAGAGGATAATAAACCAAAAACTTGGCAAAGTAGCAAGATTTCGCATTAACAGATATGAACGATCACAAAAGAAACGAACAATCATTACTTGTAATTGTTTTGGAATTAGATCTTGCAAAAAGCCACGGGTATTGTGATTGTTCTTACACCTAAAGCAAGGTCAACATTAGACCAACAACCATTACTTGTAAAATAAAATTGTTTCGGAATTAGATCTTACAAAAAGCCCAGCGGGCACAAAAAAAAACAGCTTCAGTCATCACTGGCCGCTTCATCTCCAGGGTTGGCTGTATCGTCTTCTGGGGCCGAGGATGGAGCAGCTTCGTCAGCAGTCATTTCCTTATCCACCTCCTTATCCACCTCCTCTTCCGTCTGCTGGAAAGCCCCAACAGCTTGAGCAGCAATGGTTTTTAGCTTCTCTTTGGCGCCCAGGAGCTGATCGTCCTTCTCCATACACAGCTGCTGCTCTGCTCGGAGGTCGTCACTTAAAGATTTAACTTTCTCCTTCAAAGCATTCGCCTCACTCATAGAACTGATGAGGTCTTTCTTTAAAGCTGAAATCTCCGCCTCCAGAGCCGCCGTCCGAGACGTCAGGGTAGTCACCTTGGCCTCTTGAATGGTGTACTCCGTGGTGATATGGAGACTCTCCCCCAGTAGCTGAAAAAAGTCAAGTCCGTCAACATCTTGATGCAAAATATATAGGGAGAGATTTAAGGTAATACAAAGATTGCTCACCTGAACCAACTTATGGACGTGACGGATGGCAGTCACGTTGAAAGGTACCTCAGAAAGAGCCTTCAAATCGTCAGCAGTCACGGCTTCTTTCGCCCGGTCCCAAGACAACTTCTCGTCTCCCCAGATGGTGGACTGACGGGAATCGCTTTTCTCCTTCTCCTTGTCCGCTAAACGCCCCCTCTTGGATGCAGGAGTAGGTATCTCCTCGACGGACGTGGTTGGAGATGCCGTCCGTGTGGTCTCGGTGCCAGAAACAATGGGGACAGACGACGCGGGAGGAGTAACAGACGAGCCCTTGCCTGTGACCCAAACTGTCCTCTTTCCCAGGCTCGACAACGGCTCGTCCTTCTTTGACCTCATCTTGGCATACATGTCCCTATTGAATTTGGTCGTCATCTCTGAAAAAAAGAAAAAAGAAAAAGGGAATAAAAGTTAGGGCGAGAATAGCGACGAATATAGATAACAGACGAGGCCGTGCACTTACTCTTTTTTCCTTCGATATCAAGGATGCGCAAAACAAAAGCAGAAGGCTCGGGACCCAAACAGTAGAATGAAAGTGTCCTCGGATCTACCAAATCGTCCCAATCCTCGATCGTCTTAGCGTACTCAATCGCCTTCTCTACCCGGTCTCTATACCTGCTCTTGAGCTTTGGCCGGCTCTTGACTAAGCAAGACACAAAACGAAGAGGTCAACATTATAAGAGAAAACAAGCATAGAGAAAACTCAGTGACGAGGAAGAATCTTGACGCACCTAAGGATGGGGTTCCCCACCGACGACGCAACCGCGGGAGATCACCCTACACCTCACCAGAAGGGGTCTCAAAATCATCCCCGGACACAAAGAAAAATCTTGATTTCCAAAACCTGAACGATGACGGCAAACCCCGAAGAACCCTGGTCTTCCTCTCCCAAGGCACCAACTCATAATACCCATGCTCCTTAGACTCTTTCAGCCGATACATATAAACAAACTCGTCTACTCTAAGCATACCACCGTCAGTCGCGGCCAACCATATTCCCATACAGCTGACCACGATCCTCCAAGAATTGGGCATAAGTTGCCCTGGAGCAATGCCGAACCGGTCCAGTAGCTCCATAAGAAATGGATGGACGGGAAACCTCAGCCCACAGACGAAGGCAGCCTCGTAAAAGCATACCTCCCCGGGAAAGAAGGTACAAGCCCGATCTCTCTCACTAGGCAAACGTATCCTCACCCGGTCTGGGAATTGAAACCTATCTCTAAAACGGCCCAATGTGTCTGCGTCTAACCCACACGTCTCCTCTTGAGCATGAAAAGCCCTAATCTCTCTAGGTGAAGAGACGACTGTATCTACTTCCACCGGACCATCGCTAGACGATAGCCCAGTCTCGAGGTCACTGGACCGTACTTCCGACATCCTTTCACCTCCCTTTACCAGACCCCCAAACCAATTAATTGATTGACTGAGTACGGGAAACAACTCACCCACTACGACCCGCAAACTACAACCCTCAAAAACAAAGTTTTCGAGCAATGGAAAAGAAGCACTGGAAGTACCTAAAGAAGCCCCTAAGCGAGCAAATGCAAAAGAAATTGAGGGGCACACCTCCCTAACCACAGAACTATCAACCATGAGAAACGGACACTACAACCCAAAAAAAAAAAAAAAAAAGAAGGGAAGAAAGGAAAAAGAAAATCAAAATCGTAATCACATCATAACAGCAAAAGAAAGGAGAATATAAGAGAGGAAACATACCTCGAAAGAGGGAATGTAAGAAGCAGCACCACCGCGTTGCAGAGAAGGTTCACAGAAGGGAAAATGGAGAAGATAACACTCAGAGCAATAATTAGAGATCTTGGGAGAAGTGGGAACAGGAAAAGTTTAAAGGAAGGAAAAACCAAAAGGCCCGAAAAAAAAAAAAAAAAAAACGAAATTCGGCGGGAAATCCAAGGGTTGCATAGCGCCGAATCACAACAAGCCACGCGGCCACGACACGTGTGACGCCGCCACCCAGCAATTAATACGAAGCGAGATCCCAAGAGTCATCAACAACTCACAGACCTCTCACCTTCTAAGGTCGTCAGGACAACCTCAGAATCCGGGGGCAGTTGATGGGACCAATGAGCGCGACACTCCTGGACAGTCTCGTTATAATGACGAGGCATGGGAAGATGACGAAGCTTCCGTCACTGACGAAGCTTCCGTCACTGACGAAGCTAACCAGCCTAGCGACAGAAGTAATGGCACTATTCAATGTGGTTAAATGACGAACTTGGGCGGTTACAAAGATAACGGTATGGACCGTGGGAAGCGCAGTCAAAACCAGCATAAATGGGAATGGGGCGTTACGCATTGAAGTAGCCATAATAGCTGCAACGGCTATAATGGCAGGCATATATACAATATCCTCAGCATAGGAGAAAGGTACGCACACAAAAAAATATCTATTCACTCTTCTCATTTTATCCAAAGAAATCTCTCACTGACTTTAGCATCGGAGCCTTTGTGGCAGGCACCACACCGGTGACCACTTGAGTCCTAGGTATTGTTTCCACATTGGAAGGCAACGGATAGGGACGAAGACTCCACTCGGATGCACATACAACAACTGACGAATCAGAGCTTCATCAATTATTACTCTTTGTTACTCATTACCATTAACACACATACGAACCTATAATTAAATAAATAAGTAAACACACATACGAATTACGATTGATCGAAGCCTAAATTGTAATTTGTCAAAGTATGATGGGATGTAGGTATAATAATATTTGGATCCACCAACGACGAACATAGGATTTTAAATTAACAGGGGCCGGAGTATAAAGGGAAAAAAAATCCAAATAGACATCTATATAGTATTAAAAAATGATAAATACTCATTTCTCAAAAAAAAATTATAAATACTCAAATTCGTTGTTTCTAAATACATTAAGATGGAATTATTTACCAACAAAGACAAAAAAAAAAAAAAAAACAAAAACAAAAAACAAAAAACAAAATAATGTTTTTTTTAATACTAGACTGGCTAGGATTTTTTTTTTTTTTTTTTTTGTTGGTTGAAGTTTCACAGTAGTGGAGTTAAAAATTTTAACTTTTAGCATATTAAAAAACTACTTTATCTATTTTACCACCTTACTTTACAATACATCCAATATCAAATATTCTTTTTCTTTTTTTCTTATCACTTCATCTAAAATAATATTGTCTGGGGCGAAAAAGTTTTCCTTTCGACAAATGAGATTTATGATGGGTCGGGGCCTAAATTGAAACTCGACGATGGGCTTGATGCACGGCCCAAAGCCTATCGGTGAAGATCCGAAGAATTCACTGTATTTTTATGCCTTGGGCTTAGATTGGAACTGACAAGAATGACCCATAAATAATCCTTACAGCAAACACGTCAGCATGATTAAAAAACATATTGTAAGAGATAACTCAGTAGTAAAACGCTCCTGCAAAAAATAGCCCGGTGGTAAAATGTTTCTGCAGGAAACGGCCCAGCGGTAAAGTGTTTCTACAGAAAATAGCCCAGCGGTAAAGTGAGACAGAACAGAATACAACTATTTCACGAATCAAGGAAAGTCTCTATATTTCTAACTCATCATCCGTTAGATCTGGAGAAGAGTCCTCTAATACAATAACATTAATATGAGAAAAAAATTCTATAGTGACAGTTACATCATAGCCATCAATAGTAAATGAATAAGTAAATATCATGGGTTCCATTGTAACAAATAATGAGGAAAACTTAGTGTGAGATGAAGGGAGAGAGAGAGATCCCAGCTAGCGCAGCAAGATCATTATGGTACCAAGGCATGCTCATGGATATAGTACAAGTAGTGTATAGTGAAGGACATTTCAAGTAGTACGTGTAGTATGGAATAGTGTTCAGTGGAGTTGCTGGGACTTTCTGCTGGGGTAGATAAGTGTTTGTGAATAGAGGTATGAGGAGTATTTCGAGCTAGGAGCTGGGGGAACTTAGTTTCTGAGCTTGAAACTAAGAACTTAGTTACTTTTTCAGAACGTAAAGAAGGTTTTTGCAGAAAGATTAAGAGGGAGTTCTTTTTGGGTGTGTCCTTGTATGTTCTTGTGTGTTGGTGAAGCATTAATGGAGAGTTCCATTTATAGTTGGATTTTAGGGGGTGATTAGCAAATAATCTTTGCTAAATCTTGCTCAATCTTCAGAAAAATCTTTAGAGAATCATTCCCAAGATTTTAGCCAATAGTGGTAAGAAGATTTTGCTATTTTGGGTAAGATCAGCTAGGATTCTGCCTTAGCATTGAATGTTGATTAGCCTTGGCTGATGGGATTAGAACATGTATTAGGCTAATGACCTTGGTTATGCTGCTGTTAGTATCAGAGTTCCCTAGGGCAGGTTGCATCACCCTAAGCTAGGTGTCAACCTTGGAGCCTTTGCTGGGAATTCTGTTGGGATCTGGTGCTCTCTAAACCACATTTCCCCAAGTTTCCCCATTTGAGGTTCATGTGCTTGGTCCATGAACCAGAGAATGCACATTTTTAGTATGAAAATGAATTATTTTCATGTTGTTTCAGGAGCTTTAGTGGTCTGATCATGGCTGCTTTTAGGTCTTGGCCAGCTGGGTTGGAAAAGAAAGAAGGGACAGCTGGCTGAAGCTTCCCAGCTTTCTGTCACATCGGTTTCAGCTTTATATTAGTTTCAGCTTTATGTCACATGCAAAGTGATGGGATTTCAGCTTGTGGAGGAAGGGTCAAACCCCTAATAGACACGTGTCCCCCTTCTGGTTTGATTGGATAAGTTGGGACTTGATGGGAATGGGCTCTAGCTGTTCAGGTGTTGCTGAAATTTGGCTGGTCAGCTCGCGTGACCTCCAGTTGCTGGGATATGTGTGTGGACTGCGTCGGTTCAGCTGGGCTTCATAGTTGAGCTCCTTTGGATTTGGACATTTCTACAAAATGAAGAGTTTTACCATGGGTGATATACATAGGCTTTCATAAATTTTGTAAGAGAGGTCTTTCTTGAGAGATGAGTAATTATATTTCCCATGAGTAAGAGATTTAATATATGTGAAATAATACTTAATTTTGTAAATATGTGCCAAAATAGCATTTGGGCTTTTATGGAATAGTTGCAAAAATGGGTATAGTGCGAAAATGATACTTGGGCTTTGTAAGACTAGTGCCAAAATAGTTTTTGGGCTTCGTAAAATAGGTGCCAAATTATTATTTGGGCTTTATAAGACTAGTGCCAAAATAGTTTTTGGGCTTAATAAAATAGGTGTCAGATTATTATTTGGTCTTTATAAGACTAGTGCCAAAATAGTTTTTGGATTTAATAAAATAGGTGCCAAATTATTATTTGACTTTGTAAAATAGTGCCAAATTAGTATTTGGGCTTTAGGAAAATAGTTTGAGATTTTGTAGAAATATTGCCGTGTAGCAACAGGCTTTTAGAGGTGTCGTGTAACAGCGGGCTTTTTAGAGGTGACGTGTAGCAATGGGCTTTTAAGAGATGCCGTGTAGCAACGGGTTTCGTAAAGGTGCCATGTAGCAACGGGCTTTTGAGAGATGCCGTGTAGCATTGTAAAGGGTATTGTTGGGCTTTTGGAGTCTTGCCAACAAATTAAATGGTTTTGAGCTCTTGTTGTGGAGATAGTGTAGTTTTGTGGCCCAATATTGGTAGTAATATGATGGATATTTTTGTGGAAAATCTAAATTGGATAGTATGTGGATAATATGTATGAGAGGGCTCAAGGTAATTTATGAGGCTTATATAGGGAAATTTGTGGAGGCCCAATTATATGGAGAATATTTGGGTAATATATGTATGGGGAATATTTATGTGAGTTTAAAATAATGTGTGGGCTCATGTGGGTATTTTGTGAGTGGGCTAATGAAATTAGGGCCCGAAAATTTGTACCTCAACAAATATAAACAACTCATTAAAATAATAGAGGAAGAGAGATAATTTGAATTTTTTAATTGAAGGAAAAGATATAATCTTAATAAAATATTGTATTTTATTTTTAACAACTTGCTACAGTCAACTGGTATTTATACCAATTTACTGTAGTTGAAAAAAATTTAGCTTTAACTTCTTCAATAACACATAATTTTTTGGTTCTTTGGTGGTAATATATTTTTTTTGCTAAAATACAATCACCATTTTAAATGTTTTTATTGTTTTTGTTAAGTTTTTTAGTTAGATAGTTGCTATTTTGATGAGACTAGCTAAATTTATTGAAGAGAATGGGGACTAAGGTTTTGGAAGGGGGCCAACTACAAAAATTAAACATTAAAAAAAAAAAAATTGGACCCAGGGGGGCTCAGCCCCCACTTGGGTCCATCCTTGCACCGACGTAATGACTTTAGATTTTACGTTTCCATAATATCTATTGGATTTGGGTAATTTGGGGTGATTGATAAATAGGTTGTGCAAAGGTTTGGAGAACTAGTAGATTTTATTTTATGACACCGTGATATTATATATCATATTCCACATTAGAGAGAGATTTGATCTACAATCGTGATACTAAATACCTTCTGAAGATTTATACATATTTTGAAGACTTTTGATTTTTGTAGATCTTTTTTTTAATAGTTTTTGAGACTTTACAATTTTATTCGTCACAATTTTAATATATGTTTTAAAATTAATTTAAATTTATATTCTACATATAAACTCTCTCTTTAAATCTTGTCAAATTCTATTCTATTTCAAACCTCCATTAAAATCTTGTATATATATTTGTGGGGTATAGGAATTCCAATAAGGTAATTTGCCACATGTCATACCAAGGCCGAGAAGGGCCACTACCATGCCGAGGAGGCCAAACCCACGCACAGTAAGGCAACGTCAATATCATGTCACCAGGGGAGGCCATACTGAAAATAAAAAGCTTCGAGGAGGGGGTTAGCACTAACATGACTAAAGAAATGGTGGTTGCTTACTCACTCTCAAGTGCAGGAGATCGTAGCAATATAATTTTCGGAGTACCAAGGTCGAACCACAAGGAATAGGGTAAATTCAAAAACAATGTATTTAAAAAAAAACAATTTGAGTGAAGAAGAAAAGAACTTTTGCTTAGTGATTGTTAACAAGAATAATAATAAAAACTGATTTAAGTCAATAAAGTAAATACTAGGGTATCGGGGTGTTTCCCTATATTGATATGAAATTCTTTGTGATCTAAGAAAATATATATTTCATAATTGATTGTTCTTATACAATTAAATACTTATGATTCAGTTGATCTTAGACAATTCAAGAATGCATGATAACCTAGATTGAAAATGCAGTTAGAAAAGTTTTTAGAAAAACTCATTCACTGTAAAACCTAATTTATATTTGAAATTATTAGAAATTCATCTAAATAATAAGAAAAACATGATTGAACTTATTGAAAGCATAGAAGAACTAATACATCAAAAGAAATCTAATTGAACAGTCAAATATGTTGTTGATGAAATCTTAGAAAGAATCACATTGAATATTCATATCGTATATAAGAAACATAACCCCTAACCCTAGCAAAGAGTTTAGATTGCTATTTAAGATTAAAAAAAAAATACAAGGTTTTCTCTGCCTAAATTTGTTCTACACAGCCTCCCTTCAAAACCCTAACGTCTAAGTATCCAAAGAAAATAAAAATTTTACTATTTTAATTTCTGTCCAAGTTTACAACAGTAACTTGTGAGTTAATTTTGACCTTCAAAAATTGAGAATTTCGAAAAACTCAAAACTAGAAAGTTGTAGATATTTAAGTCATGGTTCCAACCCATCTAACTTTATGTCAATTGGATTTTTGAGGAGAGAGATACGCCCAAAATATTGATCAGTGCTCAAATAAGATTTTTTCTTTTCAGATTCTGCCTCTTTGATTTCTTTCTTTATTTGAAGCTTCCAATCATGATAGACGATCTAAGCACTCCAGCTGCACCTCCTTAGACATTCAAGCATAGTCCTTTAGCTCCACTTTAATTCTATTTTGTCCTCCATTCTCTCACAAATTCCTGTAAACTCATCTTTCTCACATGATTTCCTAAAAGTAGAAAATTATACACAATGGATGGCATTTTATTCAAGAAATTATGTAAAGATAAATAATAGAGACTAATGCAAATCATGGCTTGATTATACAAATTAAGAATAGTAATAAGGAGATAACGCCCACATAAATATATAACAAGCATACATTTTAAGGCATTATCAGTGGCTGCCACCACATTTAATGAATCACACCAAACCTCCTAGCTGCATTTAAGTGGAGAAGGCTCTTGAACAATGCTGCCTTGGCTGCCGCAACTCACAAGGGGTTTGGGAAGGTGTTTGATGGGACAAGCACTCAAGTAGCAGATTGGATGATCAACAAATGAAGGGCCAAAATCATCTAAAGGGAGCTATATAATGTAAGAGACCTTCTAGGGATGGAGGCCCGAACAATCTACAGAGGAAATACGTTAGTAACAAGAACTGTAATATTATCCAAGTTTAAAAGAGATTTATCCTAGGATCATTCTCCTTGGACTTTAGCCAAGGAAGGTTTTCTTTACTTCAAGCTTTTTCTTCTTTACTTTCTTGCTATTTTTGATTCACTGCATGCTTTCGTGGACCCATTGAAGTCTAGCTTTCAAGCCCACTCACTACAAATTTATTGTTTTGGGCTTTTTGGGCTTGAATCCATTCATCTTTTGGGCTGAAGGACCAACACTCGCCCCTACTATATTTATATATAGATAAACTCATAAAAGTCAAAAACTAGTTAGAGGAGAGGATTCTGATGGGATTGACGAACTAAACCTCCCTAAATGATCCCATTGAGACCAATAAGGCCGTCCTCCGAGACGAACTAACCATATGGTCATATCACTGACGAAAGTAACAAAGCCATTCAATGCAGCCAATAATATCCCGAGCGGTTACAAGATCAGTTTTACAGACTGTTGGATGCCTCATAAAGGCACACATTACTGAGCATGAGGCATTACCAAGGGAGACATTAAAGCCACATTAACAACCACAACGGCTAAGGGTTGTGGAAACATATATAAAGCCCTCACAGCTTTAATACAAGGTACATAGAGACACACCTAAAAGCATTACTAGCTACTCTGATACTTTGTTATTTCTTCAAAACTTTCTTATACTGACTTTGGCACCAGAGACGTTGTGGCAGGCACCACATCGGTTACTGCCTTAAGGGAGTTATCTTATCATTTTCATGGCAACACGAACGAGTACTCAGTTCCATCTAGAGGCACTCACAACGACTGACTCTGCACTTCATCAATTTGGTGCCGTTTGTGGGAAACGACATTCTTTCGTACTTAGGTTCTAAAACGTAGTTTCCAATCAACTTCTACATTCAGATGGAGTCCAACCAGGATTCAACAGCCTTAGCTTAGCAAGTCCAGGCTCTTGCGGATACCGTCGAAGAGCTCACCAGACAGAATTAGGAAATGAGGCTACTGCTTCTACAGGAGAATCGGTCTAGAGCCAACCAGGGGGATGAGGGAGATAGCCAGAGAAGAAGTGACCGGCGAGGACCTACTACTCTAGATGAACAGAGCTCAGATCTTCTTCGAGAGATGAGGACGGAGATGGATGAGCTGAGGAACGCCATTAAGGAGAAACGGACCGAAGCCTAGATAGAATGGGCAAGGCAACAGACTCGCCCTTCACAGCGGCGGTCCTGGAATGCCCAGTGCCGTTGAAATTTTGGTTGCCTCAGCTTGAGCCATTTGACGGACTTAAGGACCCCCAGGACCACTTCAACACCTTTAAGACGACGCTAGGCCTTCAACAACCTCCTAACGAGATACTGTGTCGTTCCTTCCCCACCACTCTCAAAGGAGCTGCAAGGGAGTGGTTCACAAAGCTGCCAACATCATCCATCGACAATTTTAAGCAGTTGAGCAACGCCTTTTTACGCCACTTCGTTAGGTGACAACGCCCTAAAAGGCCAGCAGATCATTTACTCACTATTAGACAAGGGGAGAAAGAAACCCTAAGGTCATACATGAAACACATTACTCGGGAAACCCTGGAGGTAGATGAAGCTGACGACAAGGTGTAGTGGACAACCTTTAAGGCGGGGCTGAAGTCTAGAGAGTTCGTGGTTTCACTCGCAAAGAATCCTCTTAAGACGATGGCAAAGATGCTCCTGAAGGTACAGAAGTACATGAACGCTGAAGATGCATTAGCCGCCATAAAAGACGTGGAAAAGCTGAGCGACAAGGGAAGGAAGGAGGACGATCGTAGGGGACAAAAAAAGGGAGCTTTCCGATCGTCGGACCAATGACGGGGGTAAAAGGAAAGACGAAAGGACTCCTCGAATAGTAAAATTCACTCCTTTAGTTATGTCTATTGATAAAATTTTGGCGCAGATTAAGGATGAGCATTACCTCAAATGGCCAAGACTATTGCATTTGTCCTCCAACGTCCATGAAAAAAAGAAGTACTGCCGGTTCCACAAGGATCACGACCACTACACAGAAGATTGCAGGGACCTAAAGGAACAAATAGAGGAGCTTATACGGAAAGGGAAACTACAGAAGTATGTGAAAAAGGGGAAATCCAGTAGATTCAGGGGCGATAACAAGAACCAGCGCGAATTTTCACCCAATGACGAGGGTCACATGTCTTAGCGCCCACCAAATGTGATCGGGGAGATCAAGACGATCATAGGTGGCCCATCCACGGGTGGGTCGTTAAAATCCCTCAAGAAAGCATATTAGAGGCAGGTGAATAATGTCCACAAGATGCCCCCATTTAAACAAAGACAGACAGATCGAGACATGTGTTTTTCAGAAGAAGATGCTAGGGGGGTGAAGCAACCTCATAACGATCCTTTGGTTATAATGCTAATGATAGAAGGATTCAATACCAAGAGAATCCTCGTGGATAATGGTAGCTTGGCAGACATTATATACCTTTCCGCTTTCCAGCAGCTGAAGCTAGATCTAGGAAGACTGTGCTCATTTGACTCTCCCCTCGTTAGTTTCAGTGGAGACAGGGTGTATCCCAAACGTATAGTGACGCTGACGATGACAGTGGGGACTCACCCGAGATAGTTGACTCGTCAGCTGGACTTTTTGGTGCTAGACTGCCCTTCATCTTACAATGTGATCATCGGGAGACCCACTCTTAACAGCTGGATAGCAGCCACGTCTACTTATTGCTTAAAGGTAAAGTTCGCTACAGAGAACGATGTGGGCGAGATGAAAGAAGATCAAGTATTAGCTAGAGAATGCTACCAAGTAGTTTTAGCTGCAAAAGAAAACCATACTTGGATGATTGAGGAGAAGGAAGAAGATAAAGTGGAAGCTCTAGAGACAGTGGAGCTGATCAAAGGCGAGACAACAAAGACGACCAGAATAGGGATGAAACTAAGTCCCGAGATGAAGACGAGACTAGTCCAATTCCTTAAAGAGAACCTGGATGTCTTCGCATGGAGTCACAAGGACATGCCAGGTATATCCCCAAAAGTCATCCAACATAAGCTTAGTGTGGACCCGAAGATGAAGCCCGTCCAGCAAAGACGACAAGTCTTCGCTCCAGAACGGAACCAAGCAGTTACAGACGAGGTTAACAAGCTGTTATCGGCTGGCTTTATTCAGGAGGTTTATAATCCAAAGTGACTCGCTAACGTCGTCATAGTGAAGAAAGCGAATGGAAAATAGAGAATGTGTGTGGACTTCATGGACTTGAATAAGGTTTGCCCAAAAGATAGTTTCCCTTTGCCAAGGATAGACCAACTGATGGATTCTACTACTGGGCATAGGTTACTAATGTTCTTGGCTACTTTTTAGGGTACAACCAGATAAAAATGGTTGATGAGGACCAGGAGAAAACTGCTTTCATCACAAGTTAGGGGCTTTACTGCTACAAGGTAATGCCCTTCAGACTGAAAAATGCAAGAGCAACTTACCAGAGGTTAGTGAACAAAATATTCAGCAAGCAAATCGAGAGGAATATGGAAGTGTACATGGATGACATGCTCGTCAAGAACAAGGAGGAGCCTGCCCATCTAGGCAGCCTCAAGGAAACTTTTGCCACACTTAGACAATACCTGATGAAGTTAAACCCCAGCAAGTGTGTCTTTGGAGTAGCCTCGGGGAAGTTCCTGGGATTCAAGGTATCCCAAAGGGGGATAGAAGCAAACTCGGAGAAGGTGCGAGCCATACTCGATATGGCATCACCCAAGACAGTCAAAGAAGTCTAGAAGCTCGCAGGAAGGATAGCAGCACTCAACAAGTTCGTCTCTAAAGCAACAGACAAATGCTTGCCCTTCTTCAAGACATTGAAGCAAGCTTTTGCCTGGACTAACGAACGCGAGGCAACGTTTCAAGAACTCAAACGCTACCTGAGCAATCCACCCTTCTTAAGTCCGTCCAAGGAAGGAGAAAATCTATATTTGTATTTAGTAGTATCAGTGCAGCCCTGATTCGAGAAGAGGACAAGAAACAACTCCCAGTTTACTATGTCAGTCAAGCTTTCCAAGGAGTAGAAGCCAGGTATCTCAGGATTGAAAAGATTGCATTTGCACTAATAATAGCTTCGCGCAAGCTGTGACCGTACTTTTAAGCGAACCCCATCTTAGTAATGATAGACCAACCCATCAGGAAGTCTATGAACAAACCCGAGGCAGCTGGAAGAATGGTCCAATGGGCAATCGAGCTTAGCCAGTTCAACATCGACTACCACCCTAGGACAGTGATAACGCCTTAAAATGTATTCTTGTTATATATTTATGTGGGCGTTATCTCCTTGTTACTATGCTTAATTTGTATAATTAAGCCATGATTTGCATTGGTCCCTATTATTTATCTCTACAAAATTTCTTGAATAAGATGTCATTCATTGTGTGTAATTTTCTATTTTCAAGAAATTATGTGAGAAAGATGAGTTTATAGGAATTTGTGAGAGAATGGAGGCCAAACTAGAATTAAAGTGGAGCTAAAGGACCATGTTTAAATGTCTAAGGAGGTACAATTGGAGTGCTTGGATTTTCTACCAAGATTGGAAGCTTCAAATAAGGAAAGAAATCAAAGGGGTAGAATCTGAAAAGGAAAAATCTAATTTGAGCACTGATCAGTATTTTGGGCGTATCTTTCTCCTCAAAAATCCAATTGACACAAGCCTAGATGGGTTGGAACCGTGACTTAAATATCTACAACTTTCCAGTTTTGAGGTTTTTGAAATTCTCAATTTTTGAAGGCCGAAATTAACTCACAAGTTACCGCTGTAAACCTGGACAGAAATTAAAATAGAAAAGTTTTATTTTCTTTAGACACTAGAGACATTAGGGTTTGGAGGGGAGGCTGTGAGAAGGAATTTTGGGAAGAGAAAACCTTGTATTTTCCTTTCTCTAATGGCAGCCTAAACTCTTTGCTATGGCTAGGGTTTATGTTTCTTCTATACGGTATGAATATTCAACGTGATTCTTGCTAGGATTTTATTAACGACATATTTGATTGTTCAATTAGATTTCTTTTGATGTATTAGTTCTTCCATGCTTTCAATAAGTTCAATTATGTTTTTCTTATTGTTTAGATAAATTTCTAATAGTTTCAAATAGAAATCAAGTTTTAAAGTGAATGAGTTTTTCTGAAAACTTTTCTAACCACATTATTAATCGAGGTTATAATGCGTTCTTGAATTGTCTCAGTTCAACCGAATCATAAGTTTTTAATTGTATAAGAACAATCAACTATGAAATATATATTTTCTTAGATCACAAAGAATTTCATATCGATATAGGGAAACACCCCGATGCCCTGGTATTTACATTATTGATTTAAATCAGTTTTTATTATTATTCTTGTTAACAATCACTAAGCAAAAATATTTTTCTTCTTCACCTAAATTATATTGTCTTTGAATTTACCTTGCTCCTTGTGGTTCGACCTCGGTACTCTGAGAATTATATTGCTACGATCTCCTACACTTGGGAGTGAGCAAGCAGACAGCCATTAAGGCACAGGCCCTGGCAGACTTTATCGCCGAGTTCACCCTTCCAGACGAAGATAGCCCCACGGACGAGACAGAAAGGTGGACGATACAGACCGATGGTTCGTCAGCCCAAAAGAGAGGGGGAGTAGGGGTCATCATCACCACCCCCGACAAAAAAACGCTTAAATACAGAGTTCAACTAAAATTCCCAGCCACCAATAACGAGGCCGAGTACAAAGGAGTAATGACAGGGCTAAGAGTCGGAAAAGCACTGGGAGCTAAAAACTTGCTCCTCTAGAGCAATTCCAAGTTGGTAATAGGGAAAATAAAAGAGGAGTATGAAGCAATTGAGGAAAGAATACAAAAATACCTCAGGTTGACGAAGCGTCTGACATAGGAATTTGATAAGGTGGAGTTCATGCAGATACCCAAGAGCCAAAACGTGATAGCAAATGAAATCGCAAAGCTAGCATCGTCAGAAGAAGGATTAACAAGCATGGGCTTAGAGATGGAAGTCCAGAAACGCCCTAGCATTGAAGAAGTCTCTGCATTTGCAATCCAGAACACAAGCAGCTAGATGAACCCGATTATATCGTTCCTCCAAGACGACCATCTCCCACAAGCTGTCGAAGAGGCCAGGAAAGTCAGGAAGAGAGCAGCCAGGTTCACGACCCTGAATAACACCTTGTACAGAAAGGGCTTTTCCATGCCCTACCTAAAGTGCGTAAATGAAGAAGAAGTCAAGTATATTTTAAAAGAGATTCATGAAGGGGTGTGTGGAGACCATGTGGGCCCCGTGTCCTTGGTAAGTAAGGTCGTCAGTACTGGTTACTTTGGCTTACTATGTAGGTGGACACGAGGGAGCTCGTTAAGAAGTGCAACAAGTGCTAGAGGTTTGGGAATGTCCAACGCCTTCCAGCCGAGAGACTGACGACAATATCCTTCCCTTAGCCATTTGCACAATGGGGAATCGACATCGTCAGCCCATTGCCCTAAGGTAAAGGATAGGTAAAGTTCCTACTAGTCGCTATTGATTATTTCACAAAATGGGTTGAAGCGAAGGCGTTAGCAACCATCACCGAGGTAAAAATCCAGAGCTTTGTATGGAAGAACATAATTTGCAGGTTCGGGATTCCACGGACAATCATATCAGATAATGGGCGGCAATTCAACAGTTAGAACTTTAAGGATTTTTGTTCAGGTCTAGGGATCAAGAACCAGTTCTCATCCTCGGGACATCCACAAGCAAACGGACAAACAGAGGTGATTAATCAAACACAACTTAAGATCATCAAAGCCAAGCTAGACGACGCTAAGGGGGCTTGGCCCGAAGAATTATTTAATGTCTTGTGGGCCTATAGAATTACAGTTAAAACCCCAAAAGGAGAAACCCCCTTTAAGCTCACTTATGGCATCGAGGCAGTAATCCCAGTCGAGGTGGGAATAAGCAGCGTTAGAAGAGAGATGTTTCACTAAGAAAGCAATGACGATTAACTAAAAGTCAACTTGGATTGCTTGGACGAGATCAGGGATGAAACTTCAAACAGAATGACCAAGTATCAACAGAAGATGGTTGAGTACTACAACAAAAGAGTGAAGCTCAGACAACTTGACATAGGGGATCTTGTCTTGAGCAAAGTCGCCCTAGTAACCAGAGACCCTGCCTAAGGGAAACTCCGCCCAACCTGGGAGGGACCCTACCGAATCGTCCACTACTCCATACAAGGGAGCTATCACTTGGAGACCTTAGACAAACAGAGACTTCCGCAACCATGGAACATTGAGCATTTGAAGAAGTACTACCAATAGATGTAACAGAAAATTGTATTCGTTATTGAAAATAATAAAAGGACTATTTAGCCGATGATTCAATACAAGCTAGCCTAAGTAACAAGATTCCGCCTAGACGGATGTAAGTTACTGACGAAGCCAAAGAATGACAAAATCCCTTGACGAGTGTAAGTCACAAAAAGAAAAATGGCCAAGTAACAAGGTTTTGCCTAGACGGATGCAAGTTACTTACGAAGCCAATGAATGACAAGATCCCTAAATGGGTGTAAGTCATAAAAATGGCTAAGTAATAATATTCCACCTAGACGGATGTAAGTTACTAACGAAGCCAAAGAATGACAAAATCCCTTAATGGGTGTAAGTCACAAAAATAAAAGTGACTAAGTAACAATACTCCGCCTAGACAGATGTAAGTTACTGACGAAGTCAAAGATGACAAAATCCCTAAATGGGTGTAAGTCATAAAAATAGCTAAGTAACAAGATTCCGCCTAGACGGATGTAAGTAACTAATGATGTACAGGTTAATTCTTCGCCTAGACGAGTACAATTTACGGACGAGTCAGTCCTCCTTCAAAAGGGCAGATCACAACAGAAAATTTAACAATGTACCAATGCAAATGAAGCAGCTAAATGAACGAAGCAAGCAAAGATCACACAAAAGCAAAAGTATAAACAAGTAAGTATGCAACTACAAACATGATTAAAAGCCCAAAAACAACGGGCAACCACCATTGTTTTGACATTTAAATTATAAGCCTATAAATGCTAGGCCAAAAACATTATTCTTAAAGTAGATCAAAAGGATTATTCTGAAATTAGAATTGAAAAGGCCCAAAAACATAACGGGCACCCAAAACAAAGGAAAATTTTTACAAGTAACAGGTTCAGGCGTCTTTAGCCACGTCATCATTAGTTGGGGGCGTAGAAGCAGTTTTAGGGGCATCACCTTCCGGAGCTATAGACTGGGAAGCCTCATCCGCAGCCATCTCTTTGTCAACCTCCTCAAGATTGAGATTCTCCATGTCCACACCAACCGGGTGCTTGACTAGGTAGCACCTAAAGAGCTTGAATCCCTTAAAGTACCAACTGAAGAGCATAGTATTATGCTCCTCGATTTGCTGAAAGGCTTCAACAGCCTTAGCAACAATGGTCTTAATTTTCTCCTTAGCCGCCAGGAGCTACTCATCTTTCTCTCTAACGTCAGTTGGCGCTCAGCCCTGAGGTCATTTCCCATAGTTTTGAGCTTCTCCTTCATGGCATTTGCCTCCCCCATTATGATGATCAAATCCTTCTTCAGTTTTGAATTCTCAGCCTCCAAGGCGTCCACCCTCGACACTGTAGAGGCAACTTTGGCTTCCTGAGTCAGATACTCCGTGGTAATGTGAAGACTTTCCCCCAGCACCTGAAAGAAGGAACCAGATCTCAGAATAGTGCAAAAAAAAAAAAAGGACTGAAATTGCACAAGTACTTTACCTAAACGAGTCTGTGGATGTGGCGAGCCACCACCTCGTTGGAAGGCATGCCCGAGAAAACCTTCAAGTCCTTAGCAATGACGACCTCGTGTGCTCTTTTCACAGCAAGTTTAGCATCATCCCAGATACTGGATGCAGAGGAGTCAACCTTCTCCTTCCTTTTGTCTGTCAAGCGTGGCTTCTTGGAAATAGGAGTAGGGATCTCCTCGACAGAAGTGACTAGAGAAGCTGTCCTTGTCATTTCAGTACCGAGGACAGCAGGAGCAACAAGGGTACCTAGAGTGACCGGAAGATCGTTACCTGTAACGCGCACTGTCCTCTTCCGGAGATTGGACAGTGGCTCGTCCTTCTTCGATCGCATTTTCGCATACATATCTTTATTAAACTTAGTCATCATTCTTGCAAGAGGAGAACACTTGTGAAAAAAAAAATGATGACGGGTCGAGACGAGCTCAGCACTTACTCTTTTTCTCTTCAATCTCGATATTACGCAGAACGAAGGCAGACGGGTTAGGATCGAGGCATAGAAGGCAAGAGTCCATGGGTCCACAAGATCGTCCCAATCTTCAATTGCTTTTGCGTGCTCAATTGTCTTCTCAACACGCTCCCTGTACCTGCTTTTAAGCTTAGGCCGTCTCTTAACTATGCAAGACAATGAGCAAAGGAATTAGTGACTATAAAGCAAACACAATGAAAATTAGTGGATGAAGAGAAATGATGACGTACCTAAGTTTGGGGTTCCCCACCGGCTGTGCAACCTTGGGAGATCACCCCAAACCTTGTTGGAGGGGGTCTCAATGTCTTCCCCTGATACAAAAAAGAACCGGGACTTCTAATATCTGAATGATGAAGGCAAATCCCGGACAATCCTAGTCCTCCTCTCCCAAGGCAACAACTCATAATATCCGTGCTCCTTGGATGACTTCAAACAATATAAGTAGATGAGCTCATCTACCTTAATTATGTCTCCGTCTGTAGTGGCCAGCCATATCCCCATACAGCTGACCACTATCCTCCATGAATAGGGCGTGAAAAGTCCTAACCTTTCGGGCAGCAGAGATGGCGGTATCTCCCCCCACTGGGTCGTCGTTAGAAGACAACCCAGTCTCGAGCTCACTGGATCTTACTTCAGACATTCTCTTCCTCTCCTCTACCACCAAACCCCCGAACCAATTGACCGATTGGCTAAGCACAGGGAATAACTCACCCAATACAACACCTAACCCACAACCCTCAAAAACAAAATTTCCAACCAAAGGGAGAAAAGCATGGGAAGTATCTAAGGAAGCCGTCAAACGAGCAAACAAAAAGGAAACTGAGGGGCAGCTTACCCTAACCTCAGAACTACAGACCATGAAACCCAGAAAAACACACAGAGGGAAAGAGATGAATGCTAAATCCCCAGAAAACCAAGAACAAACACCAAAAAAAAAAAAGAAAGAAAAAATCAAAAGCTTATCACAACCGAAAAGAAAAGAAGCAAGAAAGAGGGAGAAAAGGGTACCTTAAAAAAGGGAAAATGTAGAAAGCTCAGCCACGCCACGCAATAGCCCGGAAAAGAATTACAGAGAAAGGTTGGAGAAGAAAATACTCAGAGCAATGATTGGGAGTTTGGGAAAAGTGAAAGGGAAAATGAGAAGAGGAGAAGTTTAAAAACCAAGGCTTAAAAAACTGAAATTCAGCGGGAAACCCAAGAGTCACACAAATTGGAGCATTAACTCCACTGATTAGAACGCCACGTGGCCACAACGTGTATGGCACTATCACTGCGCATTTAATGCGAAGCGAAATCCCAAGAGTCATGTACAGCCCAAAGACCTTTCATCTTCTATGATTGTCATGACACATCACGACTACCACAAAATTTGGGGGCAGCTGATGGGATTGACGAACTAAACCTCCCTGAACGATCCCATCAAGACCAACGAGGTCGTCCTCCGAGACGAACTAACCACATGTCCATATCACTGATGAAGGTAACAAAGCCATTCAATGCAACCAATAATATCCCAAGCGGTTACAAGACCAGTTGTACAAACCGTTGGATGCCTCATTAAGGCACACATTACTGAGCATGAGGCATTACCAAGGGAGACATTAAAGCCACATTAACAACCACAACGGCTAGGGGCTGTGGAACATATATAAAACCCTTACAGCACTAATACAAGGTACATAGAGACACACACACCTAAAAGCATTACTAGCTACTCTGATACTTTGTTATTTCTTCAAAACTTTCTCAAATTGATTTTGGCATCGGAGATGTTGTAGCAAGCACCACACCGATGACCACCTTAAGGGAGTTATCTTATCATTTTCACGACAACACGAACGAATACTCGGTTCCATCTGGATGCACTCGCAACAACTGACGAATCCGCACTTCATCAAATTCCTTTTACCTTTTTGATTTTTGGACTTCTTTATCATGTTGATAGAGGCTCAAATGCTTTAGCCCATTTCTGTAGCAGCCTGGTTCAATGCTTTTGTAACTCCCATGGGGCCGAACCCATCTCCTTTCCCCCTTTTGTAAAAGGAGTTGGTATCTTATGTGTGCATGAGAGATTTTTCCTTGTAAGAGAAAGCCAGGTCCCACTGTGATCCTTTTATTCTACTATACAGTAGATATCTTTATTATAATAATAAAAAAAGTATAGGTTCGTGTCAAATAGGGTACGATCATTATTCGTTTCAAGATTAATTGATCTATTTTGACACAAATCCATTTAACTCATAGAAGTAAAGGTCATTTTTAATCAATATAGATATGAATATCTTGTTATAAAATTGAGCGATTAAAATAATTTTAATAGTTATATTGATAAATTCTTTAACGAAACCTTAGAATTCTTATTTATTTTCTTAGATCATGTATTTCTAAATTTGGTTGGAAATTTATTAAGTTGAAATAAAAACTTTTAGATTGTATGCTACTAGTACTTTAATTGGTACAACAACAAGATTCTCAAAAAAAAAAAAAAAAAAAAGTCGTAGCATGTGTATAATTTATCGATTATAATTATTTTAACCTATGTGCCTACAAAATATAAATTACTCATTTTTTATCATATTACTTAAATGAATTCAAATTCCATATCAACCCAACATAACATAATTATTAAACGGATTATGTTTGTGTTAACCCAACACAACTAATTTATTAATTAAGTATCTTATGTGGATTGTGTCGCGTCAATCATATTAATAAATGAGTCATGTTAAGGTTTGGAGGTTTTCACACACAATTATTAAATGGATCAAGTTAGGGTTGACCTATTAAGTCGAATACCTCTATGACTCTATCTCAACACGACACAGAACTAACCATAGATTTGGGAAAAAATAATCCATTATCACAGAAATATTAGTCTCTTTTCTTGTTTTCCTCATGGGCATGAAATTAGCTTCTAAGTTCTAATTCATTCCCTTAAAGATTTAAAATTTTTAATTCGTCACATGGCCAAGATATTAGCCGTTTATTGACTAGGCTTAAAAGATTGAGAAATCACAATCGGGCCTAAAAATGAGTGATGGTGTTTAAGATCTCCCAGTTCCCCCAAGTTTCAGGACCCAAAGAAAAAGATTTTCCTTCGTTTTCTTACTTTTTTTCTTTTTGGCCCAATTGTATTTAAACGAAAACTCCTTTGCCAGAATATTTGGAGGCCGAACCAAATGACCCAAAGTTCTGTCCATATACTATGCGGGTTGGGCTATCAATCTGTGAGACAAGTCCAAGACTTGTTGCGTTATCAAATAAACAACGTCCCCATATGACCATACCTAAAAGTTCAGCCACACTAATCATATCCACTTTCTTCTCAAAAAAAAAAAAAAAAAATAATAATAATAATAATAATAATAATAATATCCACTAACTCGCCAAGAACTAAAAGGGTTGCACATTCAACACTCAACATTGGACACGTGTGATAAAGATAATTTGTTGCTCACTTTGCAGTGTGGTTGCACCAATTACAATTTTAACATTGTATGAGTCTATATTTACCAAAACAACAATTTATGTATATTTCTCCCGGTAGTTATATAATTAATAATAAAAAAACCTTTCTATTCCTAAATGGAATTCCAATTTTTTTTTTTTTTTTTTTATGGTGGTAAATGAGGGGTGAGAATTCGCATATTTGGTGCCCATGCTATGCAACTGTGTATACCAGGTTTAGAGTAGTGTTACTTGTGTTACTCCAGTAATAAAATCCGAAGCATTATATATATATATATATATATATATGAGTGACATAAGTAATTAAGTCAAAAGTGCTTGTGTTTTAACCCTTTTTTTTAGTGATTCAGCGGTTGGAGGATTTGAATCTTGATTCTTCTGGTTACATGTGTGTGTATTAAGGTTAATAAACACACATTTACATGGTATCTGTTTTCAAGTCCATGTAGACTAAAAACAACTTCCAACGACCATTCTACTGCAGTCCACCACAACCAACCACTATTCTATCACATTCAATCACTGCTTGACACCAAGCGACTGTGGTCAACGACCTTGAGCACTAATTCTGGGTAATAAAACAAATTTTTTTATAAAAAGAGAAAAAGAAAATAAGATCTCAGCATTTGGTAAGAGTACTCCACTTTCAATGTACGAAACATTCTAAAAATCTCAATAGTGTGACAAATTGAACATAGAACCTCTAGATCTATATCACATCCTAGACCAATATTCGAATATGCCCATGGGACCAGCAAATACCCAAACTTATCAGTGTGTATTGAGAAACAGTGCTAAGGGATCTTGTCTTATGAATCAGAATGACAAAAGTCTGGTTCAGCTCTTTTAACATCATGCCCTCACTTAAAAAGTCCTTCACCGACTTGACTTTCTCCACAAACCAGTAATGCCTTAAAACTAATTCTAAGGGTGAGTCAATTGCAGTATTGCGCACGGAATATCTGCAATGAGAAATAGTGCTGCCACAGTTGCTAAAGAATAAGAAGACGTTTGTTATAGAATATCCTTTCTTTCTTTAGCCAAAAGACGTTTGGTTAGTTATTGGTACTTCTAGCAGTGCTTTGGAGGCAGTATCATGAAATTGCGCAACATGATTGATGAAAAGAAGCAATTCAAAGGAACTGCAGTGGTAAACAGTAAAGGAGTGGCCGACATATTCTAGTCTCAATTTTTGTTATCTCCTTTTTATTGTTAGAGGGATTGTCATAATAGTCAAGGATCTGGATAAGGTGGATTAACTTTTTAACTTTTTTTTTTTTTTTAACTTTTATTTTCATTAACCTAAATTAAGGTTTGGGCTAACCGGTTCAAGATGTTTCAAAACTAATCAATTTAGTCCCTAAGAGAGAAGAGGAAAATGACTAACGGACCTAACAATGTTTACTATTTAAGGGCTAAATTAGTTAGTTTTGAAATGTCTTCAACCTGGTTGGTATTAACCCAAAACCTAAAATATGTTGAAATGTTTTCAACCTGTTTTGATCTCAACCATTGTATAAGTATTTCATGATGCAATAGCACCAGATTTCAATCTAATAAGCATAACTTTTTATTGCCATAACCGGGGGTTAAGTCTTAAGCTTTAAATCAATGTATTAGTGCTTTGGATACATGTCCATATCGTATCGGGTCCAATGCATAATGCACTTTGAATACATGTCCATATCATATTGAGTTCAATTAGCTGGACCTAAACAGTATCCTATCAAAGGAGGGGTCCTCTTCTTGTCTCTCAAAAGGGCTGGTGCGTTTTAGTTTTAGTGTTTTACTACTGAATGTGATGTTAATTCCAGACATCACCGCAAGATTCCTATACCGGTATCTTGTGATATACAATGCAAAGCCAAATTTGCTTTGATCACCTAAGCAAATATGGTATCAAAATATATGGTAGCCAAACAAAGAGGCAACAAAGTACATGGTAATCTGTTTAACAAAAAAAAAAAAAAAAAAAAAAGACCATGGTAACTTGCAATTAGTTGATGGTCAGGTTGGGTGTGAAGCTTAAAGCCAAAACTGGTCCTCGACAGATCAGCTTCGTATAGTCTCGTGTCCTACCATCATCATGATACAATTAAATCGTGTCTCCTTAGTGGAAGCTGATATAACAAGGGGTTGCCATCAAAAGTGATAGTTAATTTAAATGGTTAGCTACTAATAATGAAGTTAACAATTCAAGTTAATGTATTTGAGAATATTTTTTTAATCAAATTATTTTATTTTATAAATTAGTGGTCTTATTTTATGGTTGAATTATAAATTTGTTGTCAACATATAATTAGGATTGTAAGTGAAACAACAATTCATGAATAATTTTGGCTTCGTCTAAAAAATAAAATGTTTATGTTTATTTATTTTTGTAAATGAGCCATGCTAAATGATAAGTTTCAACTCAACAATTAAATATTTTAAATTCAAACAGAAATTATACATTCATATTCAAATTAAAATTAAATTAATTAATTTTGAACTTTTCCTAACCTTCTTGTAATTAAAATCCAAAAAAAAAAAGAACATATTGTATGGTGTATAACGTTGTATACTTGACCGGAAGATGACAATGTTGAAGATCAGACCAGGTGTTGCTTTCAATAGGCTTTTTGATACACAATTGAGACCACAAAATGAAAAGGATCCAGCTCTGTGCCTCTGTCTGTTACACATGATTTTTTTTTTTTTTTGGGCGAGTCTGTTACACTTACACATGAATAGTGAGAGTTGGAGTCTGCGCCACGATCGTGACTGACCACATGATCGGATAATATTGAGTGGAAGATTTGTATAGAAATCGCAACGATTTGATTTGGAAAACTTTTTTTTTTTTTTAAGAACCAGATTTGATTTGGAAAGTAAACAGGTTCTTATAAACCAAAATTCTTTAGATATTTTATATAAATTTTTAGAAATTTATCTTAAACTTATTTATTTTTATTTATAAAATATAAACATATTCTGATATTCCAATTTCGTTTATTTATCTAATTATAAGTTGCTCACTGAACTTCGGTAATGCTATTTAATTAAATTTTAGAATTAGTATGAACTTTTTAGAAACAAAATGTTAAGTACATTTTTTATATAATGAAACACTATAGTCTATAGGTACTCCAATTTTTTAAGGTTAATCTTTTTATTTTAAAATGCAAGTGGTTTTATTATACTGCTCTCAGTTTCTATAATTAAAGAGATGAGGGATAGTGATTGGTGAGTGGTGACCCTTCATAAGCCAAAAAGGAAATGAATCATTGAGACATTGAAATGTGTAAGTTGCATCACAAATAGGCCTGTCCAACAACAACCGAAACCCGACCCACCCGACCAACCCGCCTGACCCGGACCGAGAACCGGCCGACCCGACGTCGGTGACGGTCGGCCGGCGGGTCTCCACCTCCAGAATCCAAAAACCGCGGGTCGGCCGGCAGTTGTTCTCCCCAAAACTCGAAGAAACCCGACCAACCGATTAAAAGAGAAATTTCCGACGAAAATTTTTTAGATCCGGCGAGATCTCAGCCATTTCCGGCGAGATCTCAGCTAGATCCATGAAATCTCCACCGGATTTGGTGAGATCTCACTAGATCTGGCGAGATCTCGCCGAATCTGGTGAGATTGCATCAAAACCGGGGATAATCCGGCGAAAATATCACGGAAATTTTGCAGATTTTGCCGTTCACTCGCCGGTTTTTGGACGATTTTGAGCTCCTCAACTCCGCCCGAACCGACCGCCATCCGTTGAAGGTCGGATCAGCCCGATCCGGTGAGCCACTCCGGTCGGCGGCGGGTTCATTTTCTGGCCACCCGATCTGGTCGGGTCGGTTCCGGGTTGGGCACAAACCCGACCCGGACCGACCCGTGAACAGCCCTAATCACAAAGATCGCAAAATAATACTCTCTTTTTTTGTGGTGGTTTTTGGGGGTGGGGGGGTGTTTTCCTAAGGTTGAAGTTGAATTAAGTCTTAATACTAGGACGTTTGATATGAACAATTTTTTTGATTAGTAGATTTATTAATCTAACCTTTTTTTTTTTTTTTTGGAGATCTAACCTGATGTTAGTAGTATGAATTTGGGATTTAAAAGAAAAAAAAAGGGTTTAGGGTCAAATTTTAAATTTGATAGGATTTAAGGTTCACACCTTAAGTACTTATTTGCTAATTAAATCTGACTCAATTTTGTATTTAAATTACTAAATCATCGCTAAAAAAAAAAAAAAAAAACCCAAGTTTTTGTTTATATATATATATATATATATATATATATACAAGATAGAATTTCTACTCTATCATAATCTAAGTGTATATATGTGTGAAGTTCCCTCCTAAAAACTTGAACCTCGGCTCTTGCTCCGAACATCCCACAACCATTTATATTTGTAGAGTGACCATCGCACCCTTGGGTGCAAAGTGGTGAACCTAAGTTTTTGTTACTTTAAAGTAAGTGCATTTCTTTTCTTTATTTTTTTGTTTAATTTAAGATTAAATTTAGATAAAAGTGTAAAAGTGTTAGTTAAAGCTTAAATTTAGATAAAACTTGTTTTATAGATGTCCAAATTAGTTTAACTTGACTTGAATGGACTTGCACAACTCAACTCATGGTAAAAGAGAGTGTTTGGATCCTTTGGGATGAGTTTGAATTTTTCAAATATAAATGGGATGGGTATCGAATGAAAGTCTTTAAAATTTAAGAAGGTTTGAGTTTTAGAAAAAGCATTTTTTATCCAAAATCTGACTAATTGCCATTCTACTCCTACATTAGGTTTGTGACAAATCAAATTTTCGATTAATATTTTCCATTAAAACCATGTGATGTGCACAACTACACATGGTTTCTGTCGAGCTATTTATAATTTGTAACATATTATTATCAACTTCAAAAAAACAGAGTGCATATTATGCAATTAAATTTGTTAAAAGCTTATTTCTTTCTTTTCTTTCTTTTTAAGCAATGACACTCAATACTGACAACATAATACCCTTTTTTGTTTTCTTTACAATGAACATTGGGGGGCCTGGCGACTTTGTCCCCAGTAGTTCAAAATTTTTTTTTCCCTATATTTTTAGAAAAAATTTCAATTTCAGCTAAATAAACTATTCCAAACAGACCATTTAAATCAAATCCGAGCGGTCCTCTACTTGATTGCTTACATTCCAATGTACTTTTTGAAGCTCAACTTTCCAAATTAGATTCAAATCAAATAATTTAGAAAGTTTAGTTAAAGGAAGAATATATCCCAATTTTCAATGAGTTCAAATTTTCTGTCCCACTTTTTCTGTTTCACTCTATACTCTACCAATAAAAACTTGTTATCTGTTCACTTAATTAATTAAATATTATCATTATTGATTTATTAATACTACTGTTATTAATTAATAGTAGTATTTAATTAATTAGGTGAATACGTAACAAATTTTTATTAGTGAAGTATAGAATAGAACAGAAAAAGTGTGATAGAAGATTTGGACCCAAACTTGCTTTTTCTTGCTTATATTATACTCTTTGCAGGGGCTGGCATAGTCTACCTCTTCCAAATAAGACGATAAACCCAATAAAATGAACAATTATTATTTTATAAATGAACAATAAAACTAACAAATTTAACCCTTCTTCCCTCAGAGACAAGAGGAAAATACACTGCGATCAATATGTCGGTAGACTTCCATCAAAAAAAAAATATATATGTCGGTAGACTTGTCACATGGCACATGGCTGATGGCAAATAATTTATAAACCAGACAAAAGAAGGGAAACAAAGGAAAAGGAGAGCAGCCTATTGGAGAGCGTAACAACCAAAAGTTCCAACACTAATCAAAATCCATAAAGCCAAAATACAAAACCAATCATTTTCTTTCCTTTTCTTCTGTATCTTTTTTTTTTAATGAATCATTTTTTTTTTCTATCTCCTGACCAACGGGATTTATTTTCTTCTTTCTTTTTACCTTTTTTCATTTTTATCATTTTATATATTTGCCCTCAAACTTTTCATAATTACTTTTTTTTTTTAATTTAAAAAAAATATGTCTTAATCTTTGGCTTAACTAGACTATATACTTTACGTCCATAAAACATCTTAGAAATTCCATAAAGGGATAGTAGAGTGGATGGAAGTTGAGACATTTGGATCTATAGCACGTCATTTAAGTCTATTAAATTTACCATTTTTTTAGAAGAAAACCTGAAATATTATTAAAAAGAAAAATCAGATATAATTGGCTAAGAGTATATTATTGAGATGTAGAGGAATATCTTTTATCTACACTCGACACAAATAAACTGCTCATGTTTTGCATGTCTAATAATGTTGTAGGCCACAAAATTACCTTCTGAATGTTCCCAAGTATAACTTTTTCTTACCTTTTTTTTTAATCAAAACTTTTCATAATTACTAATATCACGTATTGATTAAACACATTTTATAAAAAGTTAAGAGAAGCCCATATAACGGTAATATTTCACGCATCATACTTCTATCACCTAAGACAAAATATCAACTTCTAGATTTCAGTTAGCTCAACTAGTTACTGGTAAAGTCTCTGATAATTGTATAAGAGATCTGGAGTTCAGTCCCTGTCTACACAAAAAAACTGATTGGTGTCTTAGTATAATGATAAAAGTAGACGCCATAAGTTAAAACTCTTAAAAAAAAAAGACAAAATGTCAACAAAAAAAATTGTACGAAGTATAAAATAAAAATAAAAATGATTTTTTTATGAAAGAAAAAAAAACTTATTAATTCTTGAAATAACAAAAAAAAAAAATTTATCATTATAAATGGAGTGAAGACAATATATTAAAAAAAATATCTTCTATTTTTTAATTTAAGGTCATGTTAATGGATGTTTTTAGGACAATTTTTAATAAATTATAATAGAAAAATTTTGACACTATTTTCATAAAAAATATAAAGAACTGTCAACAATATTTATTATTTTATTATTTTTCAAATAATTTTTTTTTAAAACATTCCCTTTAATTTATTATTAAAAAAAAAACATTATATCGTAGTCTTTAGCGGTATAGCTTTAGCTGGAGTGGGCACTGTAAAATAAATGAGACTAGAGTTTCATTGACGAGTCACACACGCACGGGCCACGGTTCAGCCTCTTAAAAACGTTACCGACAGGACACGACCATCACGCTATGCTTTGCTTTGCTGCAAAATTTTCCCTTTCAAAGTCGTTGTGTTGTGAGTGAATCCAACGGTCGTTGAACGCTAAAGATTGGCCACAAGAATAAATGCTCTCTCCATTATTATTATTATTATTGCAGTTTCTGATAAGATTTTACTAGATACACTTAAATTTTTTTCCAACTACACACATGTTTTTTTCTTTTTCCTTCTCTTTTTGCACCCAACTCCACAATGTGATTTGAACAAAGTATACGACATATTTTTAGTCATTCTTCAGTTTTCTTTATAATCTCATCTGGGTTTCGTTTTTAGTGTTGTGATATACATATAGCAAAGTAAACAGAGCAGAGTCTCTTTTTACTCTTTTTTTTTTTTTTGGGTTCTTTTTTGTTGTATCTTGTTGAAGTTTGGGAAAGAGTGAATTGGTGAGATTTGGGGTGGTGTGAGAGTGGGATTGAGATGGGTATTTTGAGTACAATATTGGGTGTTTGGGGTTTTGGAGTGGGAACTTCAATTGGGGTTGTGATTGGTTACTACATGTTCATCTACTTCCAGCCCTCTGATGTCAAGGTCACTCACTCTCTCTCTCTCTCTCTCTCTCTCTTGTTATACCTTGTAATTTGATTTTGATTTCAATTTTTGGCTTTCCATTGGTTATTTTTGGTTCTGTTTGTCTGAATTGTCTTCTTAGTATATTTCCATGTTTGAATTACAATGAATGTTTTGCTGATTTGGTTGAGAAAAGTTTGTATAGTTTTGGTCCATTATAGTGTCATTTATCCAAAAAAATCTGAGTAAATAAGTCATAAACAAGAAGAATATGCTGTGGTGCCAATGACCTCATTTGGCACTTCTTTTTCCAACAATTATAGGATAAAGGGTGAGATTGTGGGTTTAAGGACGCTTATGTACCTTGTCAATAGTTTTTTTTGAAAAAACAAGAATATGCTGCGGCTACTTTTGTAAGATAGTGGTGTGCTTGCTTTACAAATTAGTACCTATTGACTATTCAGGAACTGAATAATCTTAATCTGGTCGTGAAGACTGTGCAGTGTATGCATATTCATGTTACATTTCAACGTGTTGTGTTTTACAATAGTTTGGAATACTGTATAATTCAAATTGAACATCCTTAGATTCTCTCACGGTATATAATGTATCAAATTCAGTTAATCTTAATGAGGATCTACCTTTGTAATTTTAGTTGCTATGACAAATTTTAGTATAAATAATTTTGTACTCTCTTTTTCACACAATGGAAATGTTACTCACTAAACACAATAATCAGAAAGAAAAAGCAAGAGGAATTTAATTTTTTAGCCTGTTAAACCTACTTAAGTTGATGGAAAATTTTCATTTGTCGTGCACATTCAGGATCTTGTGATTCGTCCTTTGGTTGAGCAAGACACAAAAGGCTTGCAGCGTTTGCTTCCAGAGATTCCCCTGTGGGTTAAAAATCCAGACTATGATCGTGTATGTTATTCTTTAGTACCCCCTTTTCATTCAGTTCTTTATTTTGGCTGGCTAAGTGCAATATGCAGCTTTGAATTACCTTTTCTTGTGGGTGAAGGTTGATTGGCTTAACAGATTTATCGAAAAGATGTGGCCTTTTCTGGACAAGGTATGCATACCTCTAATGATTTAAATTTATTCCTCTTTTGATATATTATTTGGCTAATTTTTCCTTTTTCCTTTTTGCATTGACCATTGATGATTCAACATTTCTAGGCAATATGCAAGACTGTGAGAAGTATAGCAAAGCCTATTATTGCTGAGCAAATTCCAAAATACAAAATTGACTCTGTTGAATTTGAGACACTGACCTTGGGCTCCCTACCGCCGACCTTTTCAGGTTGAACTGCTCTCTCTCTCTCTCTCTCTCTCATACATGCGCATGCACAAATGACTCAGATTTTGTACAATATATGTAATATAATCTGAGGACTATCATTTCCTTGATTCTATAGTATGTTTTCAGACATTTAATTTTATTTTTTTTATCAAGTTAGGTACGATATGACAATCATACTGGGTTGGGGAATGGGGGGGAGGGGTTTCGGAAGATGAAATGTGAAAGTATTGAACTACTGTATTATAGGTTCTCATGTAAACCACTCAGTTTCATGTACACTTATGTTTCTTAATTCGACTTCTGAGTTTTGTTACTTAACCCCCCACCCCCTATAAGTCTGATACTTTAAACAAACCTATGTCTGGGTTGTACCGTGTACAGTTATTAGTATCGTTATTCTTGTCTTTGTTGTAGTGAACCTTCTTATTCTCCCCCCCACCCTCCTCCTTATTATATGTGCTTATAGCTAGAATTCTCATCCTTGGTTCTGTTATATGCCAGGAATGAAAGTTTATACCACTGATGATAAGGAATTGATAATGGAACCAATGGTCAAGTGGGCAGGGAATCCTAACATCACTATTGCGGTTAAGGCATTTGGGTTGAAAGCCACAGTCCAGGTATTTGGTTGAACAACCGTTGGTGCAGAGAAAGAAACTATTATTTGTCAAAGTTTGCTACATGGTCTCTCTCTCTCCACCCACACATATGATAAGATTGTTTCTGAACTCATGTTTCCTAATAAATTTCTGATTTCTTGAGAATGTTTAGGTTGTTGATCTGCAAGTGTTTGCTTGTCCCCGTATCACCCTGAAGCCTTTGGTTCCAACCTTTCCGTGTTTTGCCAAAATATATGTGTCACTCATGGAGAAGGTGTGTGGTAATTTTTTAATATCTCAATGATAGTTTTGCAGAAAAATTGTCTTTGTTGCTACATATGCTTCACTTTGGCTGGTGCCTACACTTCAGTGCTGATTATGTTCAAATCCTTATGAGAAGATTTCTGGCTTAGAAAATTTTTAAATCTCCTTTCTTTGTTTCAAAAACCCAAATTTTCTTTATTCTTTATTTGGGGCAGAATCCCCAGTCAATATGCAGTTAGACCTAGTTTGGATTGAGGGGGAAGTAGGGGCAGTAGAGGGGAATTGGTTGGAAATTAGGCTAAGTTCGGACCAACTCTACTCTCCTCTACTCCCCCTCCTTCCCCCTCAATCGAACTGACCATTAAAGTAGATATAATACACTCTGTCTGTCTCCCTTTCCTTTTACTCTTTTTTATTTTTAATTTAATTTTATTATCTTATTATTTATATATATATACACTTTTTTTACTTTGGTCATTTTTTTCTGATTTCTTCAGCCACATGTTGACTTTGGACTAAAACTGCTTGGAGCTGATGCTATGGCCATTCCTGGCCTTTATAGGTTTGTCCAGGTAACACTAATTAAGAGCAGAATGAAATGACTGAATTTTCAAGGAACATCTAATTGTGTTTGCTCCACTGTACTTAGTTATATTTTGGTATTATCCTGTTTCATTCCTGAATATGCCTTTTACTTCCAGGAGCTTATTAAAGATCAAGTTGCAAAAATGTATCTATGGCCCAAAGCCCTAGAAGTACCAATATTGGATCCAACAAAGTAAGTCTGTCATTCTATTCTACCTATCTTTAAGTAATAGTGCCATGCCTTGAACTAAGGCTGTTGTTCTAGTAATAATGCCAAGCATTTTGTTAGGACTTGCTAATGTTACTTAATTTTGGCAGAGCCATGATAAGACCTGTGGGGATTCTCCATGTGAAGATCCTAAGGGCCATGAAGCTTAAAAGGAAAGATCTACTGGGGTCATCAGATCCTTATGTGAAATTCAAGCTCACTGAGGACAAGCTTCCTTCGAAGAAAACAACCGTCAAACATAACCACTTGAACCCTGAATGGAATGAGGAATTTAATATGGCTGTTAAGGACCCAGAATCTCAAGCCTTAGAGCTAATGGTTTATGATTGGGAACAGGTATTTTTCTTTGGTTTTGTGTTTGGTCAAATCCCGGGTATGCAGAAAATTGTGCATTCATTATTCTCTAGGCCCCATCTTTGTTGACAACTTCTGGTTTTCACTTACCACCATCAGCATAATAAAACTAGGAAACCAGCCCTTGGTTGACTTTTATAGGTCTTTATGTTACCCAACTCATGACCGTTAGTTGTATTTCTTATGTTTTTCAATGTGTTCAAATTGTGCTTCTTTCTACATAGATTGGAAAGCATGACAAGATGGGTATGAATGTCATTCCACTGAAAGAGCTTACACCAGAGGAGCCTAAAGTTATGACTCTTGATCTTCTAAAAAACATGGACCCAAATGATGTTCAAAATGAAAAGTCTCGTGGGCAGATTGTTGTGGAAGTGTTGTATAAACCTTTTAAGGGTGATGAAATACCAGTCGATGTTCAAGATTCAAATGAGCTGCAAAAGGCTCCTGAAGGAACACCTGCTGGTGGCGGTTTGCTTGTGGTTATCATTCATGAAGCTCAGGATGTGGAAGGAAAGCACCATACGAACCCATATGTCCGTTTACTTTTCAGGGGGGAGGAGAAAAAAACCAAGGTATATTGTTGTTAGTTTGATTATTACTATTCTTTTTATTTTTATTGTTTTTGGACATAGGTGGGGTGGTACGTTCTTACTTTTTGAGCTTGTTTGAGCATAGTACCAAAAAGAAAGCATAGCTTGTTTTTGTATAGATAGATCGCCATCTCTTTGAAGCAGCTCTATCTTAAACTCAACCCCCACACGCACCACCCACCACAACACGCTCACCCCACCCCCTCCCCCCCCCCCCCCCCCCCCCACCCCCCCCCACAAAAAAAAAAAAAAAAAAAAAAACTGAATCATTTTTGTGAATACTTTTATGTGAAAAAATATCTGTTGATGCTGTTCAGTGGATGTTTTATAAATTTTTATGTGGATATCAGTCCACTATAATGTCATCTGGGAAGATCAGACCATGCAATCGGTCTTCATATAAGATTTCTATGTAATGTTAATTAGGTAGCAGGAGCTCTCATTGTCTGGTAGCCTGTTCAAAGCAATGAGGTTATCTCTTTTTAAGATATGACATCCTGTTCATTTGCTATGGGTTGCCTCCAGCAAGTCTGAAAATGCCTAGATGCCTTTGTTTTTATATTTAGTCCTTACCCAAGTCCTTTGCTAGCATTTTTATGTGTTTGGTCTTTTTTTTTTTTTTTTTATACCTCTCAATAGCTATTGACAACTGCACGTTATTGACACAGCATGTGAAGAAAAATAGAGATCCTAGATGGGAAGAGGAGTTCCAGTTTATGTTGGAGGAACCACCCACCAATGACAGGCTTCATTTGGAAGTAGTTAGTGCCTCCTCGAGGATGGGCATCCTGCATCCCAAGGTACACATTGTATCCATTATACATCATCTTAGTACCAGTTTTAAGATGGCAAGTAAAGTCTGCCTTCTTGGGAGTACAATACATAAGTTGAAATAATGTTGTTTATAGCACTAAAATGAGTTTTTGCATTTTCCTTGCCATGCAAATATGAGCTATTTTTAGAAATTTATAATGTTAGTGATTTTGATTATAACAAGTGCAAGAAATTGGCTCACAGAAATATTGAGCGGAAATTATAATAAAACGAAATGAAAAAATAGAATTTTCCTTGGAATAATGATTAGTGAAGAAAAAGTTCACTCATAATTGCAATTTTTGTAGTTCAGGTTTTTTTTTTTTCTTATATTTGTGTTCTTTCCTTTCCCATCAGGAAACTCTGGGTTATGTGGATATTAATCTATCTGATGTTGTTAGCAACAAAAGAATTAATGAGAAGTACAATCTCATTGACTCAAAGAACGGACGGATTCAAATTGAGCTGCAATGGAGAACTTCATCTTGATGGTAATGCTTTGTGACCAGGGTAGCAATTCCACGGGGAAAACATCCTTGTTTTCTTAGTTTCAAACGAAGTGTTTGTTCTGATATTCACAGTATGGTTGATATATGCTTCAAAAACTGACTTTGTATATAACCTGAAGAACTAGAAACAATAAATCCTAGCTTCAAGATTGCCAAGACCTACTCTGTGTTTTTACTACCAGTATAATAGCTGATTCAGTGTCGGGTCAGCTGTGACTAGTTTGGTAGCTGATTCAATGTTTGGATTTTGTTCAATTTTGAGAACAAAGATATAAAAACCACAATGATGCTAATCTGAATTCCCCATCTCCTGTTTTCATGACTAGTCTTGGACGTGCTTATTTATTTAAAAGAAATAGGCCAAAATATATTGTTAGCCCCTAAAGTTTACAGGCTTAAATGAGCAATTTTAGTTGATACAAGGCCAATTTTAAATGAAGTGGTCTATCTGTACTACATAATGGCTTTATTGAAACCAAACCCAAAGTTGAGCTAGAATTAGACATCCCTTAATTTGAGCCCTAAAAGCATTCGCATTGGGCCTGCGAAATGCCAAATGTTAGAAAAATTTTGCATTTAAGCCCAAAAGGGCTCAACATCTGGAAGTGGGAACTTGTAAAAATCTAAAAAATTTTGCTATACTGCTATAGTACCATCCTACGTTAGGATGGTACTGTAGCTGAATGTTATGTATAGAAATAATTTTTTAATACATTCTCTTTCCTCTTTTTTAATTCCCAAAATTTCTCTTTCCTCTCTCATTATTTCTCTTCTCTTCTTTCTTTCTCATCTGCTCTCTCCTCTCTACAGACCGAAACACCATCCTCCTCCCAAATCCTATATCACACATCAATGATCAAACCTAAACAAAACCACATTTGAGACAAAACACTAGATAGCAACCCAACCTAGTTCTGAAATAGCAAAACTTGATTCAAAGGCAAAACCACATCATAGTGGTTCATTTTTTCTGGTGGGTTGCAATCCAGGTTATGTTCTGGCTTTTGGGGTTTTTTTTTTTTTTTCCTCCTATTGTGACACGGTGATTGTTGTCGATCTAGGTTATTATGGATGATGGGCTGATCTAGGTTGATCAACGATGGAGGAAACAATAGACGAAACAAGAAAGAAATGAAGATGATACGTTAGGTGAAAGAAAGACAACGTTAGATGAAATGGAGGAGTCTAGAAGAATCAGTGAGAACCAAAAAGAAGCACAAAGAAAGAAAAAAAAGAAAGAAATGGAGGAGTTTGGAAAAAGGTGAAAAGTAAAGGTGTGGAGGAGTCTCGAAGGTACACGCGTGTGGAGGAGAAAATTGGGAAAAAACAAAAAATATATTTTATTATGTAGATATATTATTTTAATGAGTAGAATAGGAAAATAAAAGTTGGGATGATGGTGCATTTGAAAATGGTATTGTATAATTGATAAAGCAGGTTTTTGAGATGGTAAAATAGAATATGATAGAATTTGCGGATGTGAATGCTCTAAAGCAACTAGAGTCTAAAATCTCTAGTAGAACCTTCATACAAGGGCTAAATATATTCAATGCCTCAGGCTGCATCAGGAACTTAACAAGTGATATAAACTTGGCATTAATTTTTTTCTAGCAGAGACATCTTGTATATACCGCCATGAACGAACATACAATAGTTGCAAATCCATGAAAGAATTTGCAACTATTGAGTACTCATCTGTGGCATCTTTAAGGAGCATAAGAAGTAAATACGTAATGCCTAGCATAAGCTTCAATAACAGCACACCGTCGGTATTCATTCTTGCATAGGACGAGTCAAGATCATCTATCTGTAACTCTTTTGCTTGACTGATAAACATGCAGTACATTGCATAGGACACAAGGCTATTGAATAACGTATTGTTCCAACAATTAGATGGCAGTTCCAAGAGCTCGAGTTCTCGATCATTGAAGAGAGATCTTCTTCCCTGAAGTTACTATGCTCTCATAGGCAAACCAGGTTGTTTCCAATTGGCTTGATTATATCTTCTTGTAGGGCTGACCAGGTCTGTATCTCAGCCTCAATCTGTGGACATCACAAAACTTCTTCACTGGTGTTATTTGAGATTTCAAACTGTAGTTGCTTAGGGCTCATTTGGGGAATGCGAAATCTGGGGCCCAAATTCGGTTTAGGCCCTTTAGGGTTAGGTAATTTTTTTTAAAATTAATTTATTTTAAAAGTTAAAAAAAAAAAAAGATGCTACATTACTACATCATTAAAAATAGGTTAGTCCTATCTTTTATCTCAAAAAAAAAAAAAAAAGGTTAGTCTTATAACTTATTGATCCGTTAGTTTTTTTTTTTTTTAATTTAAATTATGAGAAACACACATAAGGGAAAGAGAATTAAGTTCTAACATATTGATCCATTAGTTATATATACATGAAAATCAATGGAATTATATTGAATGACAAATAGAGCTCATTATTTAAACTTTAAAATTGCTTATTTGAAACATCAAGGATTAAAGTGCTGAATGTGTAAATTTTAGAAACCAACATTTTATTTTAGCTAAAGAAATAATTTTGGAAAAAGAAGAATAATACGGAAGCATAAATTTTAATACCAGTTTGTTGCAATTTGGCATTGACGGAAGCGAATTTTTGCCGAACAATAAATTAAAAAACTTGCACATGACACAACAATATTTAATACGATCCTTTATTAATAAGTCTTTTTTTTTTTTTTTTTTTTTTGTCTTGTAAATGCATTTTTTGTTTTCTGTTTAGAGAGGGGGGCTTCAAGTTTTTTCTACCATCATATCTCCGTCCACAAGCTACATTAATCAAAATCCAATATCAATATAGCATAGATTACATCCACATTTAACCAAAAGCTCACAGGCCACACTTAGCTACTCTCACAAACTCAAAAATACAAACCCATGAGAAACCTCTCATATGTTTGTGTATGGTTGTGATGCGTGATCACGCTATAACATAGTGTCCTTTCACACATAAAATTAGTCAAATAACCTCACTTGATGAATGATGTTACATCACTGCTACATTATTACATAATGATGTTAGCCAATTTAAATCTTGAAAATTTCAGTTCGTTAACAGCCTTGAAAATTCCAATGAAGAATTCACCCCTTCCCAGCCACAATTTTTGGACATAAATTAAAATTTCCTCCAACTCTTTGCGGTTCATAAGGCCATTATGTGTACTTTTATTGACACGACTAATATTATAGTCATAATTTGTTTAATGATTTAATGACTTGAATGTGATTTAATTTTCTTGGATGATGATATGTATCATTATGTAATAGATTGGAGAACATATCTGGAAGAAACAGTTGTTCTTTCTTGTTTTTTCAATTGTACCACATAGCACACAGAAGTAGCTCTCCTCCCACCCCCAAACTCTTTCAAACCCAACCCTTAAGAATTGCCCTTGCATTTGACAAGTGGAAGTCATGCTCACAATAAGTAGCCCAAAATTCCCCAAATCACGAGAAGTAAAGGCCCAATTTCTCATAGACGCCAAGAAAAAAACGACCCCCACAAAGATGTGACCTTTCCGAGCCTTGCACTCGATTTTTTGGCTAAAGACAGGCGAGAATAATCCATCACCCTCGTCATCATTGCAAGACTTACACATTTGGACATTGAAAGTCGAACTTGCAATTGTCTTGGTCAATCATTCATCAACGTTTCTCGATTCCCAAAAGATTATGGAGCCTATTGGGTATTAGCTCCTGGGCTTTACTTAATCCAGTAAAGCAGACCATTGCTGCGGTTTCTATGTAGCTTTCTCCGTGCCGTAGCCTCAATACTCCAGCTCTGGTTCCAAAAGCCTAAGAGGGCTTTGCAGCGCGAGACTACAGCTTGAGCAGGGCACCAAGGTGATGTCAATGGATTTAGATACCCTGCATTACTGCAGCGTGCAATAACCTCTGTAGAAAACTCTTAGATAGTCGCCAAGTATAGTGAAATAGTGTTTCTTCCTCTCACATTTATAGTCAACTCCACTATGAATTTAATGAGTGGACCCTACCATAAATGTGAGAGAAGAGAGTACCATTCTCCGTGCTCTAAAAATACCAAAGAATTACTCAACCTCTATCTTGGAGAAGTTTAAAAATACTATTTTTATGAAAAATATAAAAATTTGTCAATAAAATTAACTGTTTTTTCGTTTTTACATAAATTGTTTTTAAAAATAATTTTTAAACTAATATCCTTAGAATATTTGTTAACATATCTCAATATTGGTTAACATATCCCAAAAATGTTCAACTCAATTTTGGAAATAAAAATAAATTTGTTAACTCTCGATCTCAACAATTAGATAATGAATATGGTTAACGGGTGCTCTTAGTGCATTTATCAATCATCTATTTTAGAAAACATTTTATAAAAATTGAAAAATTGTCAAAAAAAAAAAATCAGCTACTTTTTCATTTTTTCATAAAAAAATTTTATAAAATAAATTATTAATGGATACCCCGAAGTCATTTGTTATAAAAAAAAAATCTTTAAATAATTATTGTATGGTGTAATAGCAAATCTCAATCCATGTCAATAATGCGCATTGTTGGATTGGGTCAAGGATTTTTTCAATTGACCCTGTCTTATTGGATTGAGAAATTCTAAACTGAACCCAACTCTTCACAAGTATACAAGTCATATGCTTTAGGTTGGGTTGATGAAATAAACTTAAATCTCATCACTCGTAAAGAAATCGAACTACAAATTCAAACCACAAATATTTGATAGGTCAATAGAGAAGGAAAGTGGGGTGAGGATCAAAATTTGAACCACGAATATGGGATGTCACGGACAATATCATTACCATTGGACATTCAATTATTAGTTGAAACCCCCCCTCTTTCTTTCTTCTCTAAATTAGTCAAAGCTGTTAAAAGATAAAATGGTTCAATTTCTTTACAAAAGATGAAATTTTAGCCTGTTTCATCAACCCAACATAATGAATATGGCTTGTATACTTGTGAAGAGTATACAAGATATTCATATTCCGATTGAAAGTATACAAGTTGTGAAGTTGACTTGATATAGTAATTATGTGATGGAGTTGGCTACTTGCATTATTGTCTAAATAATTGACTGATGTTGGACAATTTGCTATAATTTTTAATTCCAGTATTATAATCAACAAGTAGCAGAATATAAATTTCAGTGAACTCGACTGATTAAAATAGTCTCCTTACACAATCAATGTTTGAGATGCACGATGTATTAACATTGTACTTTAAGAGGCAATGCCAATGACCACACGGGAGTGTGACTTGGTGGTAGGAGTTATCGTTCTGCACAAAGAGAGGAGCAGTTCGAGCAATAGCCCTAGCAAAGCTTGTGTGGTACACGTGGTATTACCCATTGCCGTCACGTGGCGTGGGGTTGATGAGCCTACACCGGAGACTCCTTTTTTATTCAGCAAAAAAAAAAAAAAAAAAAAAAGAGGCAATGCCAATGAATGCTTATTGTTTACTATTTGTTTACCACCTAGCACTACAAAACGCAAATTTCAGCCTCCCAAGTACACTTAAAAGCATTATGAATCAATGGATTTCCTGCTTTCTCTGGATATGGAGATTGGAGAGCTAGAGAGCATCCCAAATCTCAACTATCCAAATAGGTTTTTGTTGCTGCAAAAGTAGCTATCTTTATTCTTCAAATCACTCACTTAGATTCTCATAAATCTCAAATAGCCACTAATACTTTCCACAAGAATATGAATTTGTTCTCTAGCTACTCTAGTGGGATCGACATCGAATAGATGCTTGTGTCTTTGTACCCAAACTTATGCGGCTCTCAAATTATCCTCAGTAATATACTTAAGAACAATGTAGCATTTCCCGTCCACTTAACCTCTTTCAACTCTTGCATAAAAGAGGTCCATAAAACTTAAAAGCCACTTTCTTACAAAGATGCAAAGGATCCTATTTTAAAAGCAAAGTCCACGAGCATACTCATTGGAGTCTTCATTCTCAAGAATTGTTCTTTAAACACACAATCTATGGATAATTCTAATCCAATAAATAAGTATCTAATTTCACAATTTACTTATTTTTGTGATTATTAGTTTTGGACACTTTCAATCCACTTTCGATTATATGAACCCAACATTTTTCACTAATGATTTACAGTCGAACGAGTTAATAAGTTGTGTAATTTATTGTGAAAATAGCAAACGTCCTTGCCAGTGTGCACTAATCCGTGGTAAGAAGGACTAGGGTGTATAGGCCTTAACTTGAACCGGGGCACCAGTGGATAGGAAAGTGGTGAGGCAAGTAATTAGACTGGAATGGTCGTATAAGCCGTTTGATTATGGGGCCCACAACTGGAACGATCGGGATTGGTCAGAGAGAGTTATAGAAAAGGAACAAAAGGAGTGGACTTTCAGCTCAAAGCCAAAGTTGAGTTCAGAGGGGAAAGATGTCTGTATGGGAAAAGACACAGACAGACTTCAACTGGGACCAAGCAAAGAAGACCACAAATCTCCATTCGTTTTTCTCTGTTCTGTTCTAAAACGAAAAAGGACAGCATCCACATTGATTTTGATAACTTCCAAAGCCATATAAAACGACATCGTTTTTTATTTTACACTATCCTATAATGTAGATCTTTTCCTATCAAAAGAAAAAAATAAAGTGAAATTTGAAGTATAACCACGTCATAGTCATACATAGAATAGATACAACTGGTGCCTGGAGGACTTGACCCTGAAGAGCAGAAGAGACAGCAACATTATCACGCCCCCTGTGGCCCTGTCATTCAAACTTACAGATCACGCCGTCAAAAACACACCTTTCAATTGTGTACCATCACTCATCAACTCCGACCCCAATCTTCCGTTTACATTAACGATTTACTTTGCTATCATGTTAAATTGATTTTGAGTAATCCTGACTTATTTTGAAAATATGAAAAATTATGTTTTGTTTTTTCACATTTATACTAAAATTTATTAATTAAATTTATGATAGAGTTCGATATGAATATGAAAGAAAAAAAGTATTATTTATAATACTTCAAAAATACTTAAAGTTTTTCTTTAATTGATGAGTGTCTCAATATATTAAATAATGTTGAGATTGATGAGTTTTCTTTTAGAGTTGCACATCACTTAATTAACTAAATATTTTGTTTATTTTCTTTTGTCAAATAATATCCTCTTTAACATGCATCCACTCACTTGTTAATAAAAACCTAATTTATAACAATCAAATTATAAAACACAAAAAAAATAAAACTTATGTTTGCTTATAAACAACAGAAGAAGATTATATAGATAAATTAATATGTTTAATTATTTTAGATGGTTGGCTTTAAATATATATATATATATATATATATATATCCTTAGACAAACCCTATAAATAGTAAATACCCAAATTTAATTCTAGCAAAAGTATGAAAAATATTCAAAACACATATACTCTACAAAATTATTCTGTTATCTTAACCTTTGAAGGACATTTGACCAATTACACTAGTTAGTCTTTTGTATAATAAATAGGTACTCTCTTTTCTTGCAAACCTAGTTGAGATCTCACTAGTGAGTAGTGACTTCCTCCATCAATATTTGTTCCTTACACAAGTTATTTATTTATTTTTAAAAAATATTTGCATTGGAACAAACAAGTGCTATGTATAACTTTTATTAAAACCAATTCCAAGAAAATTACCCTTGTATACGGGTGACAAAAAAAATTTAAATTATCATTATAAATATTTTTAATTATGCAATTTATTTATAATTATTATTCATATACTTTAAGTTTTTAAAAGTTGTATATAAATTCTTGAAATTTTAAGGCAAAGCAAACATCTAAAAAGATAAATAAAAAGATTTCAATCAATTTCAAAATTGTTATGAAAAGTTTTGTAATTTAATTGATACACATTAATCTATATATATAATAATAGGTGAAACTGAAAGAAACTCAAATTACAATTTTAAATTAGAGTTCTAATTTTGCTCCAAAGAGTTTTATTTCTTAATTTTAGAATCAAATATGGGATTACATTATAAATATTCATCCAAATGAGTTATTAAGTACAAAAACCAAAGAATCTAAAATAAATGAATCGTAAAAGAAAAAAGTGCTTCACAATAATTAAAAAAAACATGAAAAATTTACATTTTATCCCTAATAATATCCTTTCAAATTTTTTTTAAAAGTTAACAAAATATAAAAATGACTATCAATAGTATTTAAATTATATATATAGGAATTATATTATACATTTTATTGTATATCTTTAAGTGTCTCCATGCATATGCATGAAATTACAAGTTAATGTTTTTAATGGAAACATTTAGGGTCCGTTTGGTACATGCACTTAAACAACAGTTTTCAGTTTTTAAACAACATTACACGTATTTTCACACTTTTTCGCCTACAAATATTTTTAAAAAATACAACGTTACTAAATTGGCCCTGAATTCAACTAACACCCTTAATATTTTTAACGATAAATTCCATGTTTTATTTCATGATAAATTCCATGTTTAAATTCCTTTTATTCCATTATAACTACTGAATTATTAAAAAAAAAGGCTAAACTTTTAAGTTAAAACCAATTTATTTGATTAATGGGCAATATTTTAAAAAAAAAAACTATATACATATTTTAAGGAAAACGTTTAATTTTTTCTAAAATCCATCGTCTCACAACGTTACCTTTCTGTTAAAATCCATCAAATCCGTAATGTACTGGACCCAGCTATGCCCAGCCTTACTAGGGCCTAAAAGAGTAAGGACACACAAGTCTTCATGCAATTACAACCCTATTCGCTATTCTCATCTTTCTTTCTTTTGGCATCTGCAGTTTCACCAATTGTTTATTATTCACTCGAGTTTGATGCTCGGTTGAAGCCTTCTGATTCTCCCATTACGAGGCTCTTATAAACTAAGCTTCTCAGTGCGATTTGATCGAACCTGCATTCGTTCATTCTTCCTCACGCTTTTGCGTAGAAGAAAGAACCCGTGACAGCGTAAACACAGAGAGTCAGAGAGACAGAGATGAAGAGCTGTACTACTACTAGCTTCCTACTTCACATTGCTATACTTTTCCTCCTCCTCTCAGCATGTTCTTCTTCGTACACTGATCTTGAAGTGCTGTTGAAGCTTAAGTCCGCCATGAAAGGACCCAAAGGTGCAGACTTGAAAGACTGGGAGGTCTCTTCTTCTCCAGCAGCGCATTGCTCTTTCCCCGGGGTTTCATGTGACGGCGATTTACGAGTTGTTTCTCTCAACGTGACTGATATAAAACTCTTCGGTTTTCTTCCACCGGAGATTGGCTTACTGGACAAGCTAGTGAACCTAACACTCGCCGGCACCAATCTCACCGGAAGTCTTCCATTAGAAATGGGGAACCTCACGTCACTCAAGTTCCTCAACATTTCCACCAACGTCTTCATCGGCAAATTCCCCGGTGAAATCACTCTCAGAATGGCAAACCTCGAAGTTCTTGACATTTACAACAACAATTTCTCTGGCCCACTTCCTACAGAGATTGTGAACTTGAAAAACCTCAAGCATCTTTGTCTCGGTGGGAACTACTTTTCTGGGTCAATCCCAGACTCCTACTCCGAGATTCAAAGCCTCGAGTTCTTGGGCTTGAATGGTAACTCACTCACAGGCAAGATTCCGGCGAGTTTGGGTCGGTTAAAGAATCTCCAAAAAATGTTCGTTGGGTACTACAACGCTTTCGAAGGTGGTATTCCAGCTGAGTTGGGTTCACTCACTTCGCTTCAACGATTAGACATGGCTAGCTGTAGCCTTGCTGGTGAAATTCCTTCGAGTTTAGGCCTTTTGAAGAACTTGGACTCATTGTTTCTCCAAATAAACCGTCTCACAGGTTTTATACCTCCTGAACTCTCTAACTTACAAAACTTGCTTTCTTTGGATCTTTCAATCAACCAACTTACTGGTAATATACCAGATAATTTTTCAAAGCTTGAGAATATTAAGCTAATCAATTTGTTTAAGAACAAGCTACAAGGTCCAATCCCGGAATTTATTGGCGAGTTACCGAATCTCGAAGTGTTTCAGATATGGGAAAACAATTTCACGTTGCAACTACCTGAGAATCTGGGGAGAAATGGAAAGTTGAAAGACCTCGACGTGACGTCCAACCACCTCACCGGTTTGATTCCTCGAGATTTGTGCAAAGGAGGGACGTTGAAGACGCTGATTCTCATTCAGAATTTCTTCGTCGGTCCGATCCCTGAGGAACTCGGAGAGTGTAAATCGCTTGTCAAAGTCAGAATCACGAAGAACCAACTCAACGGTACGATTCCGGCGGGTCTTTTCAACTTGCCATTAGCGCAGGTGGTGGAGCTCAACGATAATAACTTATGCGGTGATCTTCCGTCGGATTTTTCGGGTGAAAATCTCGGGATTCTCTCAATTTCCGGCAATAAAATTACCGGGAAAATTCCCATGGGAATTCAAAATCTCAAGAGTTTGCAGAATTTGTTCCTGGAAGTGAACTCGTTTTCCGGTGAGATTCCGAAGGAATTGTTCAAGCTAAAGATGCTCGCGAAGTTCAATATAAGCGATAACAATATCAGCGGCGAAATTCCGGGTTCGATTTCTGAGTGTACTTCTTTAACTACGGTCGATTTTAGCGGAAACAGTCTGTTTGGGGAAATTCCTGAAGGGATTACCAAACTGAATGTTCTCAGTGTTCTCAATTGCTCGAGAAATCAACTTACCGGTCAAATTCCTGATGAAATTCGAAACATGACGTCCCTCACAACGCTCGATCTTTCTTACAACAATTTCGAGGGCAGAATTCCCACTGGAGACCAGTTTTCTGTTTTCAATGAAAGTTCCTTCGCTGGAAACCCCAATCTCTGCTTGCCACGTAATTTGTCTTGCCCGTTCTTGATCAATTCGGGTCGCAGTTCGGGTCGGAGGAGTAACAACCCGGGTACTTGGAAGATAATCGTGACCGTGATTGCACTCGTAACGGCTCTCTTACTGGGTGTGGTTACGGGTTACATGATCCACAAGAGGAAAGTCCAGAATTCTCGGGCCTGGAAACTCACCGCGTTTCAAAAGCTCGATTTCAAAGCTGAAGACGTTCTGGAGTGTTTGAAAGAAGAGAACATCATAGGCAAAGGTGGGTCCGGGATTGTGTACCGCGGGTCCATGCCGTTCGGCATTGACGTGGCGATCAAACGCTTGGTGGGTCGAGGGAGTGGACACAGTGACCATGGTTTCACGGCTGAGATTCAAACGTTGGGTCGAATTCGACACCGGTTTATAGTGAAGCTGTTGGGTTACGTGTCGAACAAGGACACGAACTTGTTGTTGTATGAGTACATGCCGAACGGGAGTTTGGGGGAAATGTTGCATGGATCGAAGGGTGGGCATTTACAATGGGATATGAGGTACAAAATAGCTGTGGAGGCTGCTACGGGGTTGTGTTATCTTCACCATGATTGTTCGCCTACGATTATTCATAGGGATGTGAAGTCTAATAATATATTGCTGGACTCAGACTTTGAGGCTCATGTTGCTGATTTTGGGCTCGCCAAGTTTCTTCAGGAAGCTGGGGCCTCGGAGTGCATGTCCTCCATTGCTGGATCGTATGGTTACATTGCCCCAGGTTTGTCATCTTGTTCTTCAATCTCTAGTGCTAGTGCAGCTGCTGTAGTGACTTACTTTATAAGTTGTTAACATGGTAGCTTTTGATTTGAATATGAATTTGACGTGCATCTCATGATTGATATTACCTTTAAATATGTACCAATGACAAGAAGTTTCATCAATATAGTTAAAAAATGTTGTGAAAATTTGTGTATGTATTCGTTGTTAGTATACCTCTATTGAGAAAGATCACCTCCCTCAAAATGTGAAAATTTTTGTCTATATATAGTTGGTATTACTTGTTAGTATACTTTCGTTAAGTTATAATTTGAGGTTGTCAAACGGTATACGAGGCTCAATTTTCACTTCTATGTACTTTCAAGATTCAAATATTTTCTTCCTACTATTGAATTTAAAGAAAATAAAATAAAATAAGTTGTACCTAAGAAAAAAAATGTTTTTAAAAAACAGAACCCATAAAATAAGCTGACTAAGATTTAAAAATGAAGCCATAACAAATGATTTTGCTGTGTTTATGCTTAATGTCATATATTTTGTTCACTGCCGCTTCAAATCTCAAAAAAAAAAAAAAAAATTTGAATCTAGTAGATCGAGAGCTGGACTAAAATTTGACCACTTTATAATTACATATTTTGTAATAGATTTGTCTAATGCATCTAATTTATTGAACTCATTAGAATAATGGCACATGACTAAAAGAGGACATATATATATATATATATATATGCAGTCATTGTAATAGATCTAGGTAATAGATCTTGTCCAACTGATCATTGAATTGAAGCTTTGCCCTTTTGTATAAACTATTATTAAAACTATACTAGTAATAATTATATAATAGTAAGCTTATGTTTACTTTTTGTCTCATTTAGCCACGTTCAATGTTGTGAATTCAACCTTACCAACATTTTACTTTGAACGTGAGCTAAGCATCTGAAATCTCATTAATTTTCGCTGTGCAACAGAGTACGCTTACACGCTAAAAGTGGACAAGAAAAGCGATGTGTACAGTTTTGGTGTTGTGCTACTGGAACTGATAGCAGGGAGGAAACCAGTGGGGGAGTTTGGTGATGGGGTAGACATTGTGAGATGGGTTAGGAAAACAGCATCAGAACTCTCTCAGCCATCTGATGCAGCTTCAGTTCTGGCAGTAGTGGACCCTAGGCTCAGTGGGTACCCTCTCACAGGCGTGATACATTTGTTCAAGATAGCTATGCTGTGTGTTGAAGATGAAAGCTCTGCTAGGCCCACCATGAGAGAAGTTGTTCACATGCTCACAAATCCTCCTCAGTCTGCTCCAAGCCTTGTGAACCTTTAGTTTATAAACTTATATAATAAACTCTTGGTGCTAAAGATCAATATTTTTGGAGTAAATAATAGTAAAGTAATTTGTAATAACAGGTGGTGGGTGCAAGAAATGTTTCACTAAACTACCAAGGTTTCATGGTGGCATACTTAAGCTTTTAAGCTTGACTTGGTTTGAATTGATCAAATTTTCTTTTTGTCACTGTAAAATGTTGACTCCTGAGTTGTTAAACTTGGTCAGTTAAGCTAATATATGGTGTTGATTGTGACATTGTGTATTCCATTTGCTTTATGCCTTTCCCTATTTATTTTTGTTGTAGATTGGTGTATTTTGGTATTTTATGTTTTCTTGCTTGGATGATATTCGAGACATGCTGTTTGATCAGTTGCATCACTCGGTACTCTCTGATTACTACTTGTGTTCATTGCACTATAACACACTTTTGTTATGTGTAACTTGTTTGGAGAAGTACGAGGTGCATGAGAAGGCTGTGATACTATATTGGACCAACAGATACTGAACATCGATAACAAATTTACTTTGCAAGCTGGTCATTTAGCACATGGTTTGAAAGTAATTGCAAGTTGGTTCAGTGCTTGTTGGTATCTTTTGGTTTGTGTTGTGTGTGTGTGTTTTAGGCCGAGAAATTGTGTTTTAAGTTTTGTAAATGCAAGTTAGATTTGAGTTTATATAGAGAAGTGAAATAAGTTATCTAATAGTACATCTACGTGAGAAAGTTTGAAAAGATGCAAACTTTGACATGACACTCTAACAAGAAAAAGGAAGTGATGATAGGACATGATAAAGACACATTTAAACAAGAAGAAGAAACCAATTGCTAAAGAAACACTAAATGTATGTGGAAAACCCTGAAGAAGGGCTAAAAAACCACGGCTCAAGCAAGAAGGTAACATTCTTGCTTGGCTCTACGTGTATTATGTGTGAAAAGATTAGTTTACAATCAGGTTGCCTTTCTTTACTACCAACTCTTCGCTTTCATCTCAAAATATCTACTTGGGTTCTTACCCTAATAGCACAGCAATATGACTGAGTACAAAGACAGGTGTTAAGTTATCGTTTTCTATTTTGGACCTTTTCACGGCTATGATATTATCTGCTGACTAGGGGATAAGAGCTGCGCCAACGTGGCACTGGGACCCGTAGGTAGGTAGCTTTGTCACTGCTTGGGAGATAAGTCTTGAACATTGAGAGGGTTATCAGGAGTACTGTGATTGGTACACGTGTTTCTGAGGTGACCCATTATGCATTCAACCAATAAGGGATGTTCTGATAGCCTCTGACCTTAGACAGTCATTATCTCCTTTTTTGTGAGTGCTTGAGAATCATGTCAAGTGTAAATCTTATTTCCTTCCCAAGGCAGTCATGCCTTTAGCATGGACCAAGACAAATCCTTAGCCAACGCTTCCTCTCACCTTGCTCATAGCCACTCCACATGTAAAGTCCGAATTCAACCACTTATGCATTCTCCCATGCTTTAGTGCTGTTATGTACAAGTTTTTAAGCAAATAAATAAAATAAAATAAAATAAAAACTTGTTAAGTGAGAATTGGGGTTTCAGCTAGAAAATACACCTATGTGGCTATTCTTTAAGCCAATTTCCAAGGTTACTTTGTAATTCTTTATTTGGGTAGTCTTTATCCAACTAGTTCTAACTTTTAAGTTCTTACTGATTACCTCAAAAACTTAAGTTGTTAGAAAATTGGGAATTTAATTATTTAATTATAGCTTTAACACTTCTCCTTAAGAAGTAGAGTCCAACACGTAGGATTTAAAACATTTTAAATGAGAGGTAAGGTAAAGAAAGGGATCAAAAAGTACACCTATTTGGTAGGGGTGGCAAATGGGCGGGTTGAGTCATAAATGGATTGGGTGTGTAATTATCCATTTATGACCTGTTTATATATAAATTAATTATCCATTACCAACCCAACCCATTTAATTAGTAACCCACCCATTTAACTCAATCTGACCCAAATACCTCTAAAACAACTTGAATACTCTCTTGACCTCCAAAATTACCAAAATACCCTTAAATACCTAAAATTAGGGGTGTTCACCAAACCGCATAAACCACACAAACAGCAAAAACTGCACCAAAACCGCCTGCAAAATTGCATAACCGCACCGCACCGCAAGTAATAGTGCACCGCACCGCACCACACCGCATGGTGCAGTGCGATTTGCGGTTTTATAATAAGAAAACCACACAAACCGCATCGCACCGCACCTTCTCTATATATTAATATATTTATTTATTTTTAATATTAAATATATTATTAATAATTTTAAAACTCTAGTTTTCCTAAAAAAAAAAAAGTTTAATAACCTTAGCAAATGTTGACTAGAAAAGCCAACTCAAAATAAAGAAAAAACTAGCTCAATAATTTAAAACTTGGCCCAAAAAAAGGGAAAAATTAGTTTTGGGCCGAGTAGGAAAAGCCCAAAATTAGAAAAATATACCGACTTCAAACTGCATCTTATATATAGTATCGCACATGTGACTGCAAAAATGAGGTGCAGTGCGGTTATGGTTTTGGCTAAACTTTAAACCACACCACACCGCACATGTGACCGCAAAAATAAGGTGCGGTGCAGTTATGGTTTTAGCTAAACCGCACCGCAAAGTGCGGTGCTAAAAATGGCCCAAAACCGCACCGCACCGCGAACACCCCTACCTAAAATGATGCAAATACCTCTACACTTTCAAAATTACCAATATACTCTTGGACATCCAAAATTATCCCCCAAATCTCTAAAATGAATAAAATACCCAGAAACCTCTAAAATGACTAAAATACCCTCGATATCACTAAAATCACCAAATATGCTTAAAAACTACTAAAATGACCAAAATACCCCTTGAAACCCAAAAAATGACCAAAGTACCCCCAAAACCCAAAAAATGACCAAAATACCCCCGAAATCTAAAAATTATCAAAATACCCCTAAAACCTAAAAAACGACCAAAATACCTCCAAAACCTAAAAATGACTAAAATAACCCCAAAATCTAAAAAATGATCAAAATACCCCCAAAACCCAAAAAAATTACCACAATACTCTCGAAACCCAAAAAATGACCAAAATACTCTCGAAACCTAAAAATGACCAAAATACTTCCAAAACCCAAAAAATGACTAAAGTACCCTAAAAACCCAAAAAATGACCAAAATACCACTGAAAACCAAAAAATGACTAAAATACCCCCCTTGAAACCCAAAAAACGACCAAAATACCCCTAAAACCCAAAAAATGACCAAAATACCTCCAAAACCTAAAAATGACCAAAATACCACCCAAACCTAAAAATTACCCCCGAAATCCAAAAAATGACCAAAATACTCTTGAAACCTAAAAATTACCAAAATACTCCCAAAACCTAAAAATGACCAAAATACTTCCAAAACCCAAAAAATGACTAAAGTACCCCTAAAATCCAAAAAAATGACCAAAATACCCCCGAAACCTAAAAATGACCAAAATAACCCTGAAACTCAAAAATTCTAAAATACCCCTAATACCCAAAAAATGACCAAAATACCCTTGAAACCTAACAAAATGACCAAAATACCTCCGAAACCTAAAAATGACCAAAATACCCCCGGAGCCTAAAAATGACCAAAGTACTTCCAAGACTCAAAAAATGACTAAAGTACCCCCAAAACCCAAAAAATGACCAAAATACCCCCGAAACTCAAAAAATGACCAAAATACCCCTGAAACTCAAAAATTTCAAAATGCCCCCGAAACCCAAAAAATGACCAAAATACCATTGAAACCTAAAAATGACAGAAATACACCTGAAACCTAAAAAATTACCGAAATACTCCAAAACCTAAAAATTACCAAAATACTTCTGAAGCCTAGAAATTTACCGAAATAACCAAAAAAATCTAAAAATTATTGGAATAACCCTAAAACTAAAAAATGACAGAAATGCCATCGTAACCTAAAAAATGAATAAAATACCCTTAGAATTTAAAAGATGATCAAAATAACCCCAAAACCTAAAACATTACCGAAATTCCCACGAAACCTAAAAATTACCAAAATTCCCTCGAAACCTATAAAATGACTGAAAGACACTTAGAACCTTTAATTTGTCAAAAATATCCTCGAAACATCCAAAATACCCTAAACCTCTATTTTGGTAATTTTAGATCTTTCAGGTGTATTTTGGTCATCTTACATGTTTAGGGATATTTTGGTCATAATTTGGGTTTCAGGGGTTTTTATCAATAATTTTTTTTTTTTAGGTTTTGGGGTTGTTTTGGTCGAATTTTAGGTTTCGGGGTATTTTGGTAATTTTTTTTAGGTTTCGGGAGTATTTCAGTTATTTTTTAGGTTTTGAAGTTATTTCGGTCATTTTTTAGGTTTAGGGAGTATTTTGGTAACTTTTTAGGTTTAGGGTGTATTTTGGTAATTGTTAGATTTTGGGGGTTTTTTTTATCATAGTTTTAGGTTTTGGGGTTATTTTAGTCATTTTTTAGGTCATGGGGTATTTGGTAATTTTTTAAGTTTCAGGGGTATTGCAGTTATTTTTTAGGTTTTGGGGGTATTTTTGTCATTTTTTAAATTTCAAGGGGGTATTTTAGTCCTTTTTTTTAGGTTTTAGCGTATTTCGGTCATTTTTTAAGTTTAGGAGGTATTTTGGTAATTTTATGGGTTTCGGAGGTATTTCAGTCATTTTTTAGGTTATGGGGTAATTTGGTAATTTTTTCAGGTTTTAGGGGTATTTTAGTCATGTTATAGGTTTTGGAGTTATTTTGGTCATTTTTTAGGTTTCAGGGGTATTTTTGGTAATTTTAAGGTTTTAGAGGTATTTTGGTCATTTTTAAGGTTTATGGGGTATTTCAGTCATTTTTTAGGTTTAGGAAGCATTTTGGTCATTTTTTGGGTTTTGGGGGGTATTTTGTTAATTTTTTTAGGTTTTGGGGATATTTTGGACATTTTAGAGGTTTAAGAGGGTATTTTGCTCATTTTAGAGGTTTTGGAGGTATTTTGCTCATTTTGTGGGTTTTGGGGTTATTTTGGTCATTTTGGTCATTTTTTGGGTTTTGTGGGTATTTTGGTCATTTTTAGGTTTCAGGGGTAATTTGGTTATTTTTTGGGTTTTGGGGATATTTTGGACATTTTAGAGGTTTAGGGAGGTATTTTGCTCATTTTAGATATTTTGGTCATTTTGTGGGTTTTGGGAGAATTTTGGTCATTTTTTGGGTTTTGGGGGGTATTTTGGTCGTTTTTTATAAATTTAGATTTTTTGTTGTTTATTTAAATTTTAGATGGGTTTAGTGAGTATTAGTGGATTTATCCATTTAGACCCATCTAATTAAATAACTAAATGAGTCTTTACCCATTTAACCCAAATATTCAAATGGGTTGGGTTAAGACTTATCCAAATAAGGTGGGTAATGAGTGGGTTTATGAATATGGATAAAAATTGCCACCCCTACTATTTGGCTATTCTTTAAGGCAATTTCCAAAGTTACTTTGTAATTCTTTATTTGAGTAGTCTTTATTCAAGTAGTTCTAACTTCTATTTGGCTATTTTTTAAGGCAATTTCCAAAGTTACTTTGTAATTCTTTATTTGGGTAGTCTTTATCCAAGTAGTAATAACTTCTATGTTCTTATTGATTACCGTAAAAACTTAAGTTTTTAGAAAATTGGGAATTTAATTATCTAACTATAGCTCTAACACCTCCTCTTAAGAAGTGGAGTCTAACACGTAGAATTTAAAACATTTTAAATGGAAGATAAAGTAAAGTAAGAGATCAGATTAAAGATTTTTATTTTGATATCATATTAAATTATCAATTTTCTCAACATTTTAAACAATTAGAAAATGATATATTTAATCATTTAACTATAGATCTAACACTAGAAATCTAAATCAAACTGACTACTTCTAAATTGAAATTAAAAATCCTTGAACTTTTATAAATGTCCAAATCACACTGTGTTACTACAATGAACAGAAAATGCATGCAGCTAAATAAAAAAATCATTCGAATTAAAATTTAGTTAAAAACTTAAAAATCTTGATTTAAAACTTAATATTTTCTTTTTTATTTTCCTCCATTCACTGGCGGCACTAGTCTAACCATCACAACCACCATTAACACTATCACCGATCCACCCCATACAACCACACACCCAACACCACTGCACACATTCATACCCACCCAACTAAGCTAAATCTTTCAATAAAAATAATAATAATAATAATAATACCTAAGCTTAATCTGCCATTTTATTATCATATACTGATATACTAGCTTGTAACTGTGTGTGTGTGTGTGTGTATATATATACACACACACATACATGTAACTTTTTGTGAGAATTAAATATGATAAACACACTTCTGCTAGGGCTCTACAAAATATCTAATTCGTTCATTTGTATGACTCTTTCCAAATCGTGCAGGTTTATTATGTGAGGTGGCATGAATTGGGCAATTATGACCATCAAATTAGTAGGTCGGTTTGATTCGTAGGTTGAAAATTTTCTACCTTATCCAGAATTGAACCGTCCGCTTGTATATATTTATTTAGGGATTCAAAATTTTGTTAATTTTTTCTTTTCTTGCACTATTTAGTATATGTTTGGATTGCGCTTTAAGTTTGCGCTTGTGCGTTTGCGTTTTACACACAGTGGAACCCACTACTACAGTAGCTAAAATATCACGCCGACTCAAATCTTTTTTTTTTTTAGCAAAATTTTCATTAAAAATAGGTTATACGGCACTATTCACACATTTAAAAATTATTTTGCTACAATGTTTTCATTTTTCAGCAATAAGCAATATCCAAATAGACCCTAAGTGTCTGTTTGACATGATTAATTTTACCAACTTATTTTACTATTTAGTTTATTTTTGTTACTATTCATAGATCTCACTGCACTTTTTGGTACTATTTATGGGTCACATTGTACTATTTTAGCTAACTTTTACCTTTATCTACAGTACTTTCAGCAAAAAGTTTTTAATTTCAGCAAAATAAATTGATGAACCTAAATATGATAATTAAAAAGCTTAACTTTATGGCCCAATCAAAGAATACCTAATTTATATATATATATATATATATATATATTTATATATATGGTATAAATTTGCCAACCCGCCTAACCGAAACCACTAAAAATTTCAACTGATCTGCCGGTTTTAAAGGTGGGTGGGTCAGCGGCAGATTGAAAATTTTCAATCCATCAACGATAATTTTGTTAGAATATTGGCCTCAATCCCCCAATCCGACCTGTTCAGAGTCTTAACTTGCAAAGTAGTAGAACGGGCAATCTTGCTCAAATTATATAATACATGCATCAAGGACGGAGCCAATCTTTGGCCAAATTTTGAAATGTAAAAAAATACTCCTATATATCTATATATATTGGTAATTAATTATAGCAATTTTGCTCAATAAAATTATATTTACCCCCCTTAACATCATCAGTATCCCGCTTAAGCGAAACAAAAAAGCCCATAAAAATTTACCTAATCTAAAATCCAAGAAAACAAATTAACAAGCCCAAAAAAAAAAAAAAAAAAAAAAAAAATTTAGCCCAACCACAAAATCACTTATAAAAAGCTAAAGAAATTTTTGTCCAATCAACTAATTTTAGATCTAGCCCATAAAATTTAAACAAAACCAAGAAAAAGAGAAAAGAACCCAATTGAGAAAGAGGGAGATCAGAGATGCTTGCGGCTTGTGAGTCGTGACTCCTGAGGACTGAGGCATGACCGCGTGAGGCAGAGTAGTGAAACTAAGCAGAGGCAGCATGACACTAGCCGCCAGATTTGAGCAAAGCAACACGACATTGACATGGTATTTCTATCTATCTCATCTAGGCAGAGGAACCTCTCTAACTATTATTCTCTCTCTATAACACTATTTTTAACTCTTTGATACATGACGAACCAGTGATACTTTCTCTACGAGCTTAGTTACTTTGTGACTTCTTTTATTTGTGGGATAATTACAGATTACTCACATGTGGTTTAACCCGAATTTAATTTACCCACCTGTAGTTTCATTTTTAACACTTTACCCATCTATGTTTCCTCCGTTACTATTCCGTAACCCACCTCCCTTACAGACGTTGCTCTAACACATTTTTTTTACAAAAAACAAAACCCAAAACAGATCAAACACTCTCCTCTTTCCCAAATGTTGTGTGGAGTTTGATTTGATTGATTCTTCACTCAATGAATATGCTTTTTCTTTTTCAATTGATGTCTTGCGTGTTTAGACACACAAACCTAGCAAATCCACCACAACATACCCAACGCCGGCAACAACGAGATCTAAACCTAGCCAAAAACTCAAATCCAAACACACAAACCACTGTGAAAAATGGGATTTGAGGGAGCATTTCTAGATAGTTCCTACATTAACACACACCACCAATTTTCAAATTCAGCATCAACAAGAATTTTAAAAAAAATTTATACAAATTACGTAAAGCACAAATCAAAAAAAAAAAAAAAAAAAAAAAAAAAAAAAAAAAAAACAGACCTCATAGAGCGCTTTGATTATGCGAAGGCAGATCTGAGTGAGTCTAATTGTGCAGGGCCTCCACACCACTTTTTCGAGCTCCACGCGCCGCTTATATCCCTCTTAGGTGGTAGATCGATGAGTGAGTTTGAGAGCTAAGTTCGGAAAGATCAGGTAGAGAAGTGGAGAGATGGTGGTGGCTGGGGTTTGCCGCGAAGGAGCTTGGAAGCTTCAATTCTTTTAGATTCCAAAATATAGAAGAGAGAGGGGGGTGTTTACGTTGAGATCAGGTTAAGATAGAGATTTCGATGAGAGGGAGGTTTGAGCTTGGGAACCACCATCTGAGGTGGTGCTGGAGCGGTGGAGATGAGCTGTGAGTGGTCGGCCATGGCTGGGTTTGGGGTTTGGAGAGAGATTGTTGAAGAAGAACAGGTGTGAGTGGTCGGCCATTGATTTTTTCTTTGAACAAATTAGTAACCATTGTGGTGAAAGAGAGACAACAAGGCAAATATATATTTGTGGAGGTTGATTTGAGTTTGATTTTTCTGAGTCTATGTTTTTCATGTTCAAGATTTGTGTGAATTAAGAGAGAGGTCAATACCACTTTTTGATCTTGTTTCTATTGTGTTTTTAGTTGTATTTTGATAGATTTGTGGTTTGTACTTTGGTGGTATTGCTTGATTTAATTTGTATTAGTTTTCTGGGTATATGTTCTTCGTGTTTGTGTATGAGAGAGACATAAAATTGGTGTAAAAAGACTTATTTACCTCTTTTTTTTTTTAACAGAAGTGGGTAACAGAGACTTAACAGAAGTAACCTTAGGTGGGTAAAGTGTCAAAAATGAAACCACAGGTGAGTAAGTTAAATTCGGGTTAAAGCATATGTGGATAATCTGTAATTATTCCTTTATTTGTTGTTATAACCCTATAACTTATTCTAATAGATAGTAAAGCATTATTTCAACTTAATGATAGAAGAGTGTAGAACTCTGTAGAAGAACTACAAAGCTTTGGACCCTTGAGCCATAAAATAAAATAAAAAAAGGGGTAAAGATTTGGATTTTTGGAGCATATAGTTGGTTAAATAAATGGTAACAATGAGAGCAGTGAATGATTTACTGTAAGTGTCATGTGGGTAAGAGGGGTGTGAATTTTGTTTTTCACTTTAGTTGAATAATTAATTGCTTCATAAGATAAAAATGTAACAAAAATGATAATTATTTAGAACTAATAAATTAAGAATAAATAATTTCATAGATTGAAGAGTAATAATCTATAATTAGTGCATTATGCATATTGGCCACATTCTTATATTCTTATTTACTTGGTAAATAATTAGACATACGATCGGGTAATGAATATTTTTAATGCATCATATATTATAATACATAAACAAATGATGATTTTGTGTTTTTTCATTTGTTCATAGTTTATTAATACTATATAAATGTCAGTATGAATTCTTAAAAAAAATTATTAGTCATACGTCGCCCACCCTTAATCGGAATCCTGACTCCGTCGTGCATGGAACTTCTTTTAATTTATTGCAAACCGACTACATTGGGAACTTCATGGGTTGGATTGGTTTATTTCTCATAGTGCTCAACCCCAAGCTTCATTCCAATGAGGATGTGGGGAACCGAACGCCCTGATCAGTTTCATATATAGCTGTGATAGAACCTAAAGGGCCTGCTTCATGCCCTTGGAGTGTTGGACCTCTCCGAGTGACAAAGCCTACCTGACTCCATAGACCATATTGTAAGAAACCTTAAAGCCCATTGAGCTCAAACTCAAAGACGCGGGACTTGTCAAGAATTCAGAAAGCTATTTGGTTTTAAAAAAAAGGTTTGGTTTACTTTCAGTATATTTTTTTTTGAGTAACTTTCAGTATATTTTTAACTGGATATGTCCTTTTGTTTTAAATATACAATGACAAGTGGTAGTGGGTTTAAAATCTCATCTTTTATTTAGTTAGTAGGTGATGTGGCGGTCTCTTACTAAAACAAAATGAAATTTCTTTTAAAAAAGTATTGAAGGTAAACCAATCTCGTAAAAACATATTGTCTTTATTCTCATCCAAACCCAAAATAAAAACACAAATCTGGTTCATCTTGCATTTGGTGTTTTTCAAAGAAATTAGCATGCCCCTAAATACTTTTGAGCAAGCTATTATTTATAACTAATCACAAACCCACATTATACAAATTTATGAAAAAAAAATGACACAATCATCTATGATTACATATTATCTAAATTTTTCCTCATGACTCGCCAATCAAATTCTATAGCTAAATATAGTAGACCCAAGTATCACATAAAATTTTTATCTAATCTATATAATATGTAAAGGCTAAAGCTTTCTATTTAAGTTATGTCAACATAGCACTTCAATCTATTGGGTCAATATTGGTTAACTTCGGCCAATTTTCTGTCCATTTGGTTCATTTTGGCCCATTCGGTCCAATTAGGTCTATTTCAAACTAATTAGACTTTGGGGATTTGAAGTTATTATCAGAAGCAAACATGTTTTATTTCTTATTTTCTAGAAGTAGACTTGTTTTACTTCTTGATGCTTCCACATCCCGCATCAGAGAGAGAGAGAGATTTTTAATGTGTGATATGAGAGATTGGATGGTTAAAAGTGACAATCTACCATGTAAAAGATTAATTTACAAAAAATGATTTCTTAAGTTGTCATGAGAAATTGATCACTAATGATGATTCAAAACACTTACAACAACATTTTTTAAAAGCGAGGATTTTAATTAGTTTGGAAATTATATTTTTTTAAATTATTTTTTCAATATATATAATTATTAAACAAACATTTTAGGGCATTTTACTGTTAGAGTAACAAACCAATTAACCTTTTTATGTAGACATGATTTCAATATAAATCTCATGTTTGGTAACAAAAAACTTTACCAATTGACTAAACTAATTGAAACCAAGAGCATTACATAATATACTAAACACAAATGTATACAAAAGTCTCACTTCAAACCATACTTGTATCTACATGTATAATAGAGAAATGTTATGTACACAACATTTTCACAAGTTACCACAACAAATTCTAATTAAGTGGCAGGTTGTTACTAGCTAATACTGGTGGGTTAAAAAGTAATTTCAGTGGCAGTTCAAATTAAAACTAATAAACAACTTACCACTTAGTATTTGTTGTGAAAATATTGTAGAAGTAGTTGTTCTCATTTATAATATTAGAGAAATGCTATGTTCACAATATTTTCATAACACTCTCACAACAAATCTTAAGTGATAGGTTGTTATTAACTGTTACGGACGAGCAAAAAACTAATTTAAGTGGTGGATATATTCAAATTAGAAATAATAACTTACCATTTAAAATTTATTGTGAAATTGTTGTGGACGCAACACTTCTCATAATATTATATAATTCCAAGAATATTGCAACACAAAAAAAAAAAAAAAAAAAAAAAATTCACAACTTTTTTCAAAACAATTAAGTTGATAAACTTTTACTAGTTCTCAGTTAAACCCATCATTAACATAATTTTTTTTACCTACCACTTATAATCTATCACATTAACAATTTGGTAAAAATTTTGGGTCTAAAGACTTTCTCTATTTTCATAGATTCAAATCCACTAATCATGGTATCTCATATGTTATTATCATAAACTTTGGTTATTTTATAAGGAATGTCAAATAAATACCTAACAAGTTGTTATTGACGGAATATAAAGTAAAATACAGAAATGGGACAGAGGATATAAGAGCATCCGTAGCAGATGTTGCAAAAAAAATGCTATTTTGCAACATCAAAACCCTACTTTATTATTTTACCACATCATTTTACAACATCTCATTTATCAGATGTTCTATTATTCAATTCTATACATTAAAATAATATTTATTATACATTAAAATAATATATTAAATTCATCCCCCCTATCATCATCATCATCAACAACACCGGCAACTACAACTACATCAAGAAAAATGGTTGCGGCCACAATCACTAGGAAAAAAAAAAAAAAAAAAAAACGTGAACGGAAAAAATGGAGGAGAGGCCACAACCGAAATTGTTGCGGCCACCAAAACGGAAAAACGTGAACGGAAATTGTTACGGCCACCACCGATTTGCCTCGATCTGGACGGCGAGACAGCGGCAGGCGAGATCGAGATGCACCGGCGACTTGCGCGATAGGCGAGATCGGCTGGGCGTCTACTGGGCGAGATCAGCTGGGCGTCTACTGGGCGAGATCAGCTGTGCGATATCGCGCGGCGGCGGCTTCAGATGGTGAGGGCGATCCACAATCTCAGCCGCGAGATCAACTGGGTGTCTACTGGGTGAGATCGGCGGCTTCAGATCTCAGCCGCGATCCACGATCCACCAGTGAAAGGAAAAAAGAATCGATGAGAAGAGAGAAGGAAAAAAAAAATGATAAAAATGGCACTGAACAGAGGATAAGAAAAGAGAGGAAAAGAAGAAATGGAGGAGAGGAACAGAGGTGAGAGAGAAGAGAACCGGTGAGAGAGGAGAGAGAAGAGAGAGGAGAGAAGAGAGCCAGTGGGAGAGAAGAGAATAAAAAAGTCATAAAAATTTATGCAACATGCTACAGTACCGTCACATAGAATAAAAAAGTCATAAAAATTTATGCAACATGCTACAGTACCGTCACATATTTGTGACGGTATTGTAGCATGTTGCATAAATTTTAACATTTGCAACATCTGATAAATCTGTGTTTTTGTGTTTGATGTGCTAAATGTGTCAAATATTTGGCATTTGCAACATATACCACGTCTGCTACGGATGCTCTAAGGATCTTAATTCATGATTCGCATCAATTAATCTCATCCATACATCTTTTCCTCACCCTCACAGGTAATCCACCCTTCATCCTCCGCGTCAAGGCCAACAAGTACTCAGGAACCTTGCCCTTGCTCTCTGCCTCAATCTCAAACCTCTCCATCACTGACGCAGCAATGGACTTCATCTGAATATAAGCCATATCTTTACCAAGACAGATTCTCGGCCCAGCTTGAAATACTGCAAACCGAAACGGGCTCTCTTGCTTTCACACTCCATTCTCAATCCATCTTTCAGGCAAAAACTCAAAACAATTCTTCCCCCAAATGCTCTCCATCCTCCCCATTCCGTACATATGGTAACTCGCTTCCCAACCTTTCCCAACAAAAGTTTCGTCTGGCATTATATCATCGTTTAAACATGTCTTGGTATCGGCCGGTACAGGTGGGTAAAGTCTTAGTGCTTCTGAGATTGCTGCATGTAGATAATGCATGTCATGAAGCTCGTCATAACTATATGTTTCACCTATGTTTTTTTAATAACGAACTCGGATAGTTTCAAGCTCTTTCAATATGTTTTGTTCCACGTTTGGATGCGAAGATAAGAGCCAAAAGAACCAACTCAAAGACGAAGAGGTTATGTCATGTCCGGCCAGAATAAAGCTTATGACAATATCTCTGAGAAATTCGGGTGAGTTTTCTTCGTTTGACATAAAACGAGACAGTAAGTTTTTTTTCTTTATCAACTTTTTGGCCCATTTTGGATTGTATAATATTGTCTGCAAATTCATGGACGATTTTGATTGATTCTTTTAGCCTTTGCTCTGATCCAATATTTAGAAACTTTTTGACTTTTGCAAGAAATGGTAATGCATACATGAATCTCCCAAAGGAAATTGTTGTAGCTTCTTCAAAGGCCCGCATGAACTCAGAAGCAGCAGTTCCATCAACACTGACACTGAGACAACTTCGGTCGACGTTGAAAGCAAATTTACATATATTGCCAAATGCAAAATGCTCCAAGATGTCTTGCAAGTCCAAGACTTGTTGTGTTTCTGAGGCTTTTGTTAAAACGGGAACCAATCTTGTACTGATCTCAATGGTGACGTTTTCCATGATAAAGTTGCGGAGAGATTTGGTGTTGAATTCATAGCTAGCTGTTTTTCTTTGGATTTTCCAGAGTTCACCATCAGAGTTGAAGATTCCTTGGCCAAGAAAGTCTTTGAGAACGGTTATGAAAAGATTTCCTTTTGGGTAGTTTCCGAAGTTGGTCTTGAGCATGTGTTCAACGTTGGATGGATTGGCTGTGATGAAGCCATAGCCCTTTCCTAGCCTCCAAAATACATTAGTGTTTGTTGGGCAATCTCTTAGACTTTCAGTTGACCAATCGAGAAAACGATGCCTATTTTTCAAGAAATCAGGTAAAACTCCAAGAATAGGGTATATTTTGGGGCCTGGTTTTTTTTATGGGTTTTTTTGTAGGAGTGTTAAAGCGAAAGTAGAGATATAGAGAAAGAAGAAAGAAGAGGAGTGTTTGGACAGAGAAGAGCTCCATAGACATTGGAAGATAAAAGGAGCTAAGATTTAAAGTGATAGAAATGAATCGAATATATAGGGAGGACTTGGGTTTTATAAGGATAGATACTAATATAAGTATAGGTACTAATATAAGCAACCTTTTAATGGGACAAAGAATTTGTATTCTTAATATAGTTTATACTTGAATTTTATATGGTTGAATACTCATATAAGTTAAGGTACTAATATAACAACATTTAAAATGCATGGAACACAAAAACTAGGATAGAGAATTCGTAATCTTAATTTGGTTCATAAACTTGGAAAGGGTTTCACCATAATTAGTGGCGATTTGTGCGTTATTTGAGAATTTTTATTATTATTTTGTTTAGCTTCCACCTTATTATCTTTTAAGTAGTGATGTGTTACTCTTCTTTAAAAAGAATATAGATATCATTAATTCATTTAATCTTCCAGCTAAGCAAATATTTAAATGAATTAGTATTTATTTATATTCAACTATAAATGATTTTTGACTAGTTCAATAAGATAAGTTTTATTATACTTATATTTGGAAAGAAAAAGAAAGCTACAATTCAAAGAACTGATTTCCTGGGTAATTTGGAATATTCGAAACAAGTTCTATTTTGAGAAACCTCAGGCTCACCTAGATCCATTCATGACAGGAATGCTTGTGGTTGTGGTGGCACAATGAAGCTCCTGAAATTGCACTTCTGTTACTCACATGGATGGAGCTATATGTTGATTAGCCCCCTAATTTTTTTTAAAAAAATATTAGTAAATTAATAGGTACTAATTTTAGCAATTTTGTTCAATAAAATTACACTTTGCCCCCATAACAATGCCGTCAATTTTTTTAAGAGTAATGTTTGTAAGAGGCAGAAATTTGTCAAGCCAATTACGAAACGCCACATCGAAATTTAATGACAAATTCCAAATTAATATGTCATTAAATTAATTAAATCAAATAATAACATGTGTCATTCAAATTGATATTACATTACACTACAAGAAAATGTACTTTCAGTGAGGAAAAAATTCGTCACTAAAAGTCCAGTTTTTCGTCGCTAAAAACATTTAGCGACGAAAGTTACTAATTAGCGACGAAATGAGTTTCGTCGCTGTAGCCCCGTCGCTAAAAGTCCTAGCGACGAAAAATTTCGTCGCTAAAAGTCCGATTTGTATAAAAAAGAAAAAACTTTTAGCGACGAAAACATTTCGTCGCTAAAAGTTTTCCTCGCTAAAAACACTATTCAGCGACGAAAATATTTCGTCACTAAAACCATTTCAGTTTATTAAATCACATTTAGTGACGAAAAATTTCGTCACTAAAACTATTTTCGGGTACTTTTAGTGACGAAAAAGTTCGTCACTAAAAGTATTTTTAAGAAAATCCAAGCACATATAGTGACGAAAATTTTCGTCACTAAACCATTTCTTACAAAATTCTACTACATTTAGCGACGAAATATTTCGTCACTAAAACAATTTTTTATTGCTATATTTGTGACGAAAAAATTCGTCGCTAAAACTTATTTTCTGTTTTTATTTTTTTAATAGCTTTAATATTAACATATACCCTGTCATTACATTATTAAAACCTCACATTTGAATAACACATTTATTCCAACAACACATTTATAAAAAATCGATCCATACATTCCACAAATAACAAATAAAACAAGTATCCAATTCAAACTTCTTCCATACAATAATTGTTCACAACGCATACAATAACTCAAAATGTCTTATAATAATACAAAAAGTGTAACATAATATAATTAGAACCAACAGAAAATGTCCTCATACGTCTTCAAGTAATTGCCAAAAGTATATCCCTTAAAGTCACCAATAAGAAATCTGCACAAATATAAAAACAATACTACATTATAATCGTAAAGTAAAAACATTAACTATGTTATAAGAAACATTTCTAATAATATATTAAGAGTAATCACACCTATGAATTAAAATCACAACTCCTAATGTAGGTATGAATTAAAATCACAACTCCTGATGTATAAGTTGTAGAAAGCAAATATAAATTTTCAAGTGTAATATAATAAATTCAACAAGGTTCAACCCATCTAACACGACAACCCACCACAAAACCAATCACAAACATCACAAGTATAATGCTTACAAGTATTGAAATCGAATAAAGTAATATTCATCGCATCTAACAAAACCCATTCACATTTGCAAAAAATAAAAAACACTCCCAATATGTATTTAAATCACCTTATAACACCATGCAAGCCACCCGCTTGCTCCAACACGACAACCCACCACAAAACCAATCACAAACATCAAAAGTACAAAGCTTACAAGTATTGAAATTGAATAAAGTAATATTCATCGCATCTAATTAACAAAGTCCATTCACGTTTGCAAAAAATAAAAAACACTCCCAATATGTATTTAAATCACCTTATAACACCAAAGTCCATTCACGTTTGTAAAAAATAAAAAACACTCCCAATATGTATTTAAATCACCTTATAACACCATGCAAGCCACCCGCTTGCTCCAATATAACATACCACCACAAATCCAATTTTCAACATCACAAGTATAGAGTTTTATAAGGTTTTTAACTAAAATTTACTTACTTTGCTCAAGCTAAGATTACAACTTTCAGAAAAAATCCAAAATTATTGCAAATAATGTGTATTTAGCCTGCAAAAGAAAAATTAAATTTATAAGTAAGTTGAAATTGAAATAAAAAATTGAATAAAAGCATCTTAGACATCCAAATAGCATGCATATACTTCCAAACTTAAAACATAGTTTCCAATGCAAAACCACATTGAAACTACCTTGCATCGTTAAAGAAAACAAATGGGAAAATCCAAAGATCACAAGCAGAACAGCTACCAAAAAATTAAAACTAAATGAGAAAAATATAACTCCCTTAAACACAGAAGAACAATTATTTCATGTATACACCAAAGGTATCGTAAATGAGAAAAATTTTGAACCACAAGTATAGAGTGGGGGCAAAAATAGAACTGAAAATACAAGAAAAAAGGGCATATGAACTGTTCAACTTGTGCTCACAAATGATTTAATGCCACCAACCAAACAACTCTGATAAAATATTTCTAAACAAATACATGAACTACATTATATTCAAAGTTGAGTATACAAAATGCAACCAACGTCAACACATAACATCAAGCACACAACAAAGAACACTAACCAAAGAAAATAAACACAATAGTCTATAGACAAATTTATCAGTAAGTTAAAAAATGCCCAATTGATCAATCATAACACCATCAACATTAACTGACTACAAGATCCTTAGCTGATCCATAAGACCTTCTGGATCAACCAACTCGCAATTCATACTTACAACGCCCAGTTGCCACTCCCACCACTGGAATTCATAAGAATAACTTACAATACTATATAGCCATTACTGGCAATTAAGTAATAGTAATGAGAAAGAATGCAAAATTTTAAAAGTTAAGCAAGGATTCTGTGCAAAGTGATTTCTGCAAAATGAGTTACTCCCTGAAACTCTGTAAACTGTAAAGTGAAAGTTAGTAAAGTCACACATCAATACATCCAGTTAGAGAAGAGTAGAATTATAAGACTCACGGGTAGCATCACATATATGGGAACATAAGGAGTGTCAGTAAAGTCATGCTCCTGCAACTTTTGCGGTGTGCTTACAACCTATCAAAAGAAAAGGGGGAAAAAAAAAAACCGAAATGGCATGAGAATCATCATTAAAAGCACTCCAACGAAATCTCAACAAGGCCATCAACTACTTCTAAATCGCAATTTCTTACTTGTTTGTCATCCAACAGTTTATATAACCATTTCATTTTCTGCTTATCTCAACATTAGTCTTTTTTGTTTATTTTTTATTGCTATAATTTTTTTTTTTTTTCATTTCTACAAATAAGTTCATCAAATATTCACTACCATTCTAAAATTGCATTTGAAAGACCCACAGGCCTAACCATTTCTTTACCCTTTTTGAAACAGAGACATATTAACACAACTCTTTCACACAACCCATTTTTTCTAACTTACAAAGAGAGCTCATCCACTTTCATTAACAGAGAAAAACTATACAAAAATACCATCAAAAAATTTCACTAATGTCATCAAATGCAAATTCCTCAAGCTGAATTAACTATTCATGCTTTATATATCTAAAACTATGATATAGTTTTACTATAATTTTCCAAATACCCAAAACATTTGATGCAATGTTAGAAACTCCAATAAATAAAAAGTGAGATTCAAATGGCCTTGTTTGTATGCATCACATTATAGCTTTAGTACCAAATACTAGTCTATTCTGATTGCCAAAGAAAACAATTTTAGAATAATCTGTTTGAATAGATCAGCCCCACTTAGCCCTAGGATGAAACAAAATTTATTAAATACTTGTCTCCAAACCCAGGTATAAGAAGGAGAAAATATTTGCATTTTTTTAAAATCTGTAGCACAAGCACACAATTTTTTAAAAAAATTGACGGAGCACCCAAACTACAGCACAAGCACATCTGTATATCCAAACCCACAGCATCACATCTCCATCTCCAAACACCCAAAGCATGTGTATAAGCAGAAAAAAAATGCAATCTTTACATCATCAAGCGTTTCTCAGTACTCAACATAAGCTTCTAGAAAAATGTCTTCGAAAATAAGTCTACGAAAGAAAATATCAGGTGCTCAACATTAGTCCACGGGAAAAAATTTAACAGCAAAAAAAAAAAAAATGAAAAGAAAAAATGTGACAATGGACACGGAAAATGGAGAGGGAGAGAGAGAGATAGTGGTCACCGGTGAGAAGATCTAGAAACTTGATCAAGTGGAGTGACAGCCCGCCGGTGACAGAGCGTGCCTCGCCGGTGCGAAGGGTCGGATGCGAGTCGACGGCGGGATATGAAGGGTCGGATGCGAAGGGTCGGAAGGCGAGTCGACGGCGGGATGTGAAGGGTCGAAGGCGAGTCGACGGCGGGATGCGAAGGGTCGAAGTTGAGCGAATCGGCGACGGTAGATGAGAGCGAATCAATAGGTGAGAGCGAATCGGCGACGGTAGATGAGCTTATCGGCGACGATCTGGTGAGGATTCCAGCGACGGTAGATGAGAGCGAATCGGCGACGGTAGATGAGAGCGAATCGATAGGTGAGAGCGAATCGGCGACGGTAGATGAGCTTATCGGCGACGATCTGGTGAGGATTCCGGCGACGGTAGGTGAGAGCGAATCGATAGGTGAGAGCGAATCGGCGACGGTAGATGAGCTTATCGACGACGATCTGGTGAGGATTCCAGCGACGGTAGGTGAGAGCGAATTGGCGACGGTAGATGAGAGCAAATCGATAGGTGAGAGCGAATCGGCGACGGTAGATGAGCTTATCGGCGACGATCTGGTGAGGATTCCGGCGACGGTAGGTGAGAGCGAATCGGCGACGGTAGTGAGAGCGAATCGGCGATGGTGTCGGCTGGGTTTGGGAGCTTAAGGTCTGGTTTTGTTTTTTTTTTTTTTTCTTTTTCTTTTGTTTGATGAGAATAGAAGCTGGAGGCTGAAGGTTTTAAGTGTTGGGTATATATATAATCTTTAGCGACGAATTAGTTTCGTCGCTAATGGCTATATTCTGTCGCAAAAGGTATTAGCTTTAATGTTTTTAGTGACGAAAGTATTTTTCGTCACTAAAAACCCAGAGGGCTGGTCTTTAGCGACGGAAATAATTCGTCACTAATGCCAAACTTTCGTCGCTAAATGTTATAAGGGCTTAATGTTTTTTAGCGACGAAAGTAAATTTCGTCACTAAAGAGGAATTTTTTTGTTTTTTAGCGACGAAACTAATTTTCGTCGCTATAAATCACTTTTAGTGACGAATTAAGATTTCGTCGCTAAAACAATGTGGAAAATCGATGAATATTTTTAGCGACGAAAATTAAATCACTTTTAGTGACGAATTAAGATTTCGTCGCTAAAACAATGTGGAAAATCGATGAATATTTTTAGCGACGAAAATTTTTCGTCGCTAATTCTTCCTTATAGCGAGGAAAGAATTTTCCTCACTAATACTATCAACAACTATACCTACAGCGACGAAATATTTCGTCGCTAAAAATTCAAACTTTTAGCGACGAAATATTTCGTCACTATAGATTAATTGTGTTCGCGCCAAATTTTCCCTCCATGGCGCCCATTTTTTCATATCACAATAGCGACGAAAAGTATATTTCGTCGCTAAATGTTATAATTTTTTTCATTTTTAGCGACGAAAAAAATTTCCTCACTAATTTTCGTCGCTAAAGATACATCTTGTTGTAGTGTTAGCATATTGAAATTTGCCACATGTCATTTGGCCCACAAGATAAAAATAAATTCCCTATTCAAAATTTATGGATAATTATTTTTATTAAAATAAATAAATAGAATAAAAAAAATTTTATTCAAAATTGATGAATAATTATCTTTATTAAAATAAACAAATAAAATGGAGATAATTATTTATCTTCATTAATTATTATCTTTATCAAATTATGATCTTTATCAAAATAGATAAATAGAGATAATAATCATTAAACAAAATTTGGACTAATCAATTGTCTACTACATATCTTCAAGCATATCAATTCAAAGTGGAGCTTATCTTCTGAAACCACTATAAATAGAAGACATCCCCTCTCATTTTTACCACCAAGTTTTAAAGAAGCCCAAGCTCTAGAGAAATTCTGTCTCAAGAATCTTTGAAGAAATTTGAAAAACATTAAAAGGACTTGTAGAACAACAAATCTCTAACAAGCCCAAAGCTAGAGATTTGTTGTGAAGACTGTTCGATCCATCTTCCAACCAAAGTCAATAAGATTTTATGTTTGAGTCAAGACCACAAAGAAGATAGAAACAGAGGAGCTTTTTTTTTTTTTTTTTTTTGGTGAAAGAGTCAAAAACAAATATTGTACTCACTACTTGATTAATACAAAATTATATTTGTGGAACATTTTTTTTTTCTTTCAATTGTTTGCTTTTCTAATATTTAGAAATTTGTATTCACAATATTATAACCACAAACTTTTTACAACTATTGAGGTAGCAAATTCTTATTGATTTGCATATTTGCATCACTTTTTACATACTAATAACCATTTACCACATTAGCAATTTGTAAAAATTTTGTAGTTTTAGCATTTTCCACCTTTTAAAGGACATAAAAATTAATAGATTAAATCTAAAACAAAATATACAAGCCCCAAAAAATTAGTCCAACAACAAAAATTACCAATAATAAAACTAAAAAAAAATTAAGTCCAATTAACTTATTTTACCCAAAACAAACAACTTGGCATTTTATAAAATTTTAAACAAAAATCTTTAGTAATAAAGCACTAAAGTTAAAGGCTAGAGCTGCCGCACACAACGAGCAACAAGGCCACCACCCTAACTTTAAGTTTTGGCTCCGTCCTAGTTACTCATATGTTTCAATTTAGAGTTGTCCTATGTATCTCTTTTTCTCCCCCTCCATCTGTTCAAGACAGTCATTTTTTCTTTTTTAATATATATTTCTATTTATCAAAAAAAAAAAAAAAAACTGTCTGTTGAGTATTACAATGCTTTCAAAGGAGGTAAACCAAAGGATTTCGACATGGCGATTTGTAATCTTACCTAAGAGATTCCTACGAGTTTGGGCCTTTCGAAGAGATTGCACAAATTGTTTCTACATGTCAATCACCACACAATACTTAAACCCCGAACTCTTTGTTAGCTTGAAAATGATGGATCTTTCATTTAATAACCCCACTGAAGAAATCATGGAAAGTTTCACAAAACTAAAAGCGTCATGCTAATAAATCTAGGGAAATGCTAACAAGTGCTCTTAGAACATTAGTTAACAATCCAATGCCCTGAAGGCACTCGTTAGCATGACCCATAAATCTATTACAATATAAACTTTCTGTTTAAATACCTTTGTTTATCGAGGTCCTTCCAAGTTATGAGTTGTTTTAGGTATGAATGAACAGCATCACATTTTAACTACCAAAGAGTTTAGGCTAAATGGAAACTGTGGTTTAAAATAATATGAAAACTGTTAGTATATGGCTTAGACTAGATTAGCCTATTGGGCTTGGCCTAGGATATTGTACTTGTAGTTTACTCATATTGCTTGTACTGCACACATACCTAGCCTATATAAGGCTTTCTATTGTACATTGTTATTTACACATCAATATACAAACTATTCAGTCATTCTCTCATTTTATATTATTAACATGGTATCAGAGCCTTTCCTCTGACTTTCTGATTCCTGTGGACATCTCCAGTGCTCTTCCATTGCCCTCGCCTTCATCCAGTAGTCACTGCCAGAAGCGAGTCACCGCTGTCACGCCCACAGCCCCAAGAACACTCGGATTTCGTCAGTTCTATTGATCAAACCGCCAAAGTCAAGGCACAGATTGATACATCTGACAATCCCGAGCAAAACCCAACCAAGAACAGCCAAAAACTACGTCTCACGCACTCACACACGCCAACTGAAGTTTCTGCCTCACAAGCACGCGCCTCTGCGATCTTGCACGCGCCTCCACGCGCCGTCTATCTCCCACACGCCGGAACATAGCCTTCACGCACTTACACGCGCCTCACGCGCCAGCATGTATCGCGGCCTGCCACGTCAACCCTAGAGTGACGTCACACTGCCACGTCAGCACCCTACATCAGCACACGTCAGTCGTTGACCGTTGACTTTGACCAAAGTCAAAAAATTTCAGCAGGGCCTGTCTTACTTAATTTTTCGTGTAGATTCCGATTTTGGGCTCCATTTCTTCATTTGAGGTCTCTAAATTCCATTTTTGGGTCATTTTCTTCATTATGGCTCAACAAAACAAACGAGATATCATTCGTCCTATCACCATTATGCTGGATGGTCCTACTAGCTATCATGCATGGTCTCAGAATATGACTGTCTTTCTCAAGGGTCGTAAACTATGGAGGTATGTGACTGGTTCAATTCCTAAGCCAGTACCAAAACCTCAGTCCAAAGCCACAGCTACCGAAGATGCCTCCAAGACTGTTGTTACTGTGGATGATTATGAAGAACGCCTAAAGGAATGGGAGAGTATTCAAAGTAAGATCTTGTCTTGGTTTATCAATACCTCTATTCCCTCCATTCATAATCTTCTTCCTCGTCTTGAGACTGCCGAGGCTGCTTGGAAATTTCTGGCTGATCGCTATAATTGCACTAATGATTCAAGCTTGGAGTTCCACATTGAATCAAAGCTCTATCAAATGAGACAAGAGCCAGGTCAGTCTATTTCTGATTTTTATTCTCAGACTTCTACTATGTGGGAACAACTCTCTGCTGCAGATCCTCCACTAGTGTGTTCCAAGGACATTGAGCTCTTTGTCAAATATCGGGATCGTCGAAAATTTATGCACTTCATGATGGGTTTACGTGAGGATTTTGAGCCTACTAAGGCTTCTTTGCTTAGCCGATCTCCTACTCCTTCTCTTGATGCTGCAGTCAAGAAGCTCATTTCTGAGGAGAACCGTCGACCTACTTATCACATGTCATCATCTGATCATGTATTGGCTACACCATCTCCACAGCCTCCCATTGCTACATTCACTGCTCTTCCACGAATAAACACTGGGCGTCCCACCTCTCAATCTTCCAAAGGTACTCGTTGCAAGTTTTGCCGTGCCAAAGGCCATGACATCTCAGTTTGTCACAAACTGCAGAAATTTATACAAGAGCAGAATAAAGCTTCTCTTCCTCGGGCAGCTGCTGTATGTTCTTCAGATTCCTCGGTTCCTACAAGTCCATCTTTGGCTTCCTCACCTACTACAACTGATATTGAGGCAATAGTTCAACAGGTTTTATCCCGAACTTCCACTGCCCTTTCTGTCACCTCAGGTAAACAACTTTGGTTTTTTGATACTGCATGTTGTAACCATATGACTCTTGATGAATCCCAATTTTCTGATAAGGCACCTTTAGAACACGCTATCACCATTTACACTGCTGATGGAACTCCTATGCCTGTTAGTCATAAAGGAACAGTCTCTTCTCTTTGTTTATCCCTTAGTGACACTTTTCATATCCCAAAGTTGTCCCTCAATTTGCTTTTTGTTTGTCAACTTTGTGAATTAGGCATAGATCTTCTATTTACTAATCATGGTGTGGATGTGCAGGATTCCCAGATGGGTCAAGTGCTTGGGATAGGCCGTAAGGTTGGTCGTATGTTTGAGGTTCATAACTTGAAGATTTCTTCACAAGTTGTTTCTGCAACTGCTACAACTGCCACCCCCTCACCTGATCTATGGCATGCTCGTTTTGGTCATCCATCCTTATCTCGTCTCCAGTTATTAGCTTCTCAAGATCATTTAGGTTCAGTTCAGTTTCAAAAATTTGATTGTACTTCCTGTCATTTTGGCAAACAAACAAAATTGCCCTTTAATAATAGTGACTCATTTTCTTCTGCACCTTTTGATCTTATTCATTCTGATATTTGGGGTCCTGCACCGGTTCCCACTGAGGGGGGATCTAGATATTTTGTCATATTTGTGGATGATTTCTCTCAATATACTTGGATTTATCTGCTTCACCATAGGTCTGAACTTGTGTCTATTTACCAAACATTTCATAAAATGGTTGAAACACAGTTCAATCGCACCATCAAAGTTTTTCGGTCAGATAATGCTCAAGAATATAATGATAAATCTTTCCTATCCTTTTTAGACAGTCATTGTACCCTTTCTCAGCGGTCTTGTCCTTACACCTCTCAACAAAATGGTCATGCAGAATGAAAACACCGTTACATTCTTGATGTTGTCCGTACCCTTCTCATTTCTGCCTCTCTTCCTGAACGCTTTTGGGGTGAGGTAGCACTCATTGCTGTGTACACCATTAATTGTATTCCTTCACCAACTACGCAAAACAAATCACCATTTGAGCTTCTCTATGGTCAAACTCCTGACTACTCCTCTCTTCGGGTTTTTGGTTGTGCTTGCTTTATTTCTCTTCCTCCTCATAAACGAACAAAGCTCCAGCCTTGTGCTCGTCTCTGTTGTTTCCTTGGTTATGGTGTATCTCAAAAGGGGTTTCGCTGTTATGATCCCATTTCTCGTCGCTTTCGTGTCTCCCGTCATGTTAAGTTTTGGGAACATCGTCCTTTCACGAGTTTTCTGTAGTTTCCTGCATCCTTTTCCTCAGAGTCACCCATTTTTATTGATCTTTTCCTCCCTCTCTGTCCTGAACTTGTGGAAGATTCTTCGACATCGGCTGCCTCTCCAGAAGACTTATCTCCGGTTCTGTCCCCAGCTTCTAACCCGCCTGATTTGGATCCTGTGGCACCACCTTCTTCTGAGTCTCCTGTTGGTCTTGAACTTCGTCGTTCCACTCGGGTAAGCATTCCTCCCCATTATCTCACTGATTATCACTGCTCTTTTGCCCTTGCCACCCTCTATGAACCTCACACCTATCGTGAGGCCCATATTGACCCTCTTTGGCAGCAAGCTATGAACGAAGAACTAGATGCCCTTCATAAAAATCACACTTGGGATATGGTTGATTTGCCTCCTGGTCAGTCTGTAGTAGGTTGTAGGTGGGTTTACAAGATCAAGACCAAGACTGATGGATCTGTTGAACGATACAAGGCTCGCCTTGTTGCCAAGGGCTTTACTCAGGAGTATGGCATTGACTATGAGGAAACATTTGCTCCTGTTGCTCGCCTTACATCTGTCAGATGTCTCATTGCTGTGGCTGCTGTTCGCCGTTGGCATCTTTATCAAATGGATGTGAAGAATGCTTTCCTCAATGGAGACCTCCAAGAAGAAGTGTATATGCAACCATCCCCTAGCTATCCATACTCAGGTAGTCAAGTTTGTCGCCTTCGCCGTGCTCTTTATGGCCTCAAGCAGGCTCCTCGAGCTTGGTTTGAAAAGTTTAGCTCCGTTGTTGCTCAGCAGGGTTTCACTTCGAGTCCTCATGACACTGCCCTCTTTGTCCGAAGATCCTCTATTGGTATCACTCTTATTCTTCTTTATTTTGATGATATGATTATTACTGGAGATGATTCTGCAGGTATCCGGTCTGTTCAGCACTTCCTTAGTCAACATTTTGAGATGAAAGATCTGGGCACTCTCAGCTACTTTCCTGGGCTTGAGGTTTCCTCATCCTCTGATGGATACTATCTTTCCCAAGCAAAATATGCTTCTAATCTTATCTCCAAAGCCGGTATCACCGACAACAAGACTGTTTTCACTCCCTTGGAATACAATGCCAAACTCATACCCTTGGATGGTGAACCTTTATCTGATGCTACTCGCTATCGACAGTTGGTTGGTAGGCTGATCTATCTCACTGTTACTCGTCCAGATATTTCACATGCTGTGGGTAGGTTAGAAAGTTCATGGATGCCCCTCGTTCTGTCCACTATGCTGCCGTTCTTCGGATTCTCCGATATGTCAAGGGCACACTTTATCATGGTTTCCACTACTCCTTTGGGTCTTCTCTCGAGCTTCAGGCTTATTCAGATGCAGACTAGGCAGGTGATCCGACTAATCGATGCTCTATCATAGGTTTCTATTTCCTGTTGGGTACTTCTCTTGTCTCGTGGCGCAGCAAGAAGCAGGATGTGGTTTCCCGTTCCAGTACTGAGGCTGAGTATCGTGCTCTTGCCGACACCACCTGCGAGCTTGTCTGGCTTCACTGGTTCTTGGCTGACATGGATGCTCCACAGCCCACTGCCACTCCTCTCTATTGTGACAATCGTAGTACTATCTATATTGCTCACAATGATGTCTTTCATGAACGCACCAAGCACATTGAGATTGACTGCCACATCACTCGCAGCATCTTAAGAAAGGCAATCTCAAGTTGTTCTCCATCTCCTCTACTGACCAGCCTACTGATATTTTCACCAAGACTCACCCGCCTGGTCGTCTTCAAGATCTTATATCCAAACTCCAGTTGGCTTCCTCCTTGCCACCTCGAGTTTGAGGGAGGATGTTAGTGTATAGCTTAGACTAGATTAGCCCATTGGGCTTGGCCTAGTATATTGTACTTGTAGTTTACTCATATTGCTTGTATTGCACACATACCTAACCTATATAAGGTTCTCTATTGTACATTGTTATTTACACATCAATATACAGACTATTTAGTCATTCTCTCATTTTATATTGTTAACAAAAACTGTGGTTTAAAAAGTGTTGTGAAAACACGTGTTTACAGTATTCATAAAGCAAAAAATGTGTTTAATTAATGTTTCAAATAACATGTTTTAGTGTGTGAAAAAACATAATTGTGTGTTTGATATGTGTGTGTGTGCGTGTGTGTTTTTAAAAGCTGAAAAGCACAGTACAATTTAATATTTTTTGTTTGAGGAGAGAGAAGTCAGTTTATGTGTTGTCTAATCAAGTGGGTCCCATGATTTTCTACATATTTACAAAAGTGCCATTGAACAACGTTGCTTGAAAACTGAAAACTAGTAAGAAGAGTTTTCTAAATTTAGTATTTAAACACCTTAAAATGAGCAACGTAACCCAAACACTCCAGTAAAATACTCCCTTATCAAACGAGTTTTTTTTTTTTTTGGCCCATAATTTTCAATGTTTAAATACTGAAAACTGTTATTTAAATGCCCTAACCAAATAGGCCAATATCTTGATATTGCTAAAAAACCAATTGACTGGTCTAATTATAAGGGATTTATGCAAATAGGGAAGTACAATACATTGATTTTGATGGAAAATTTCTTTTCTAGACCAATTCCCATGGAGCTTTGTGCAGGGCCTACTTGACTCATTTTGTGGCCCAAGGTGACAATTTAAAGTGAGGTTTTTTATGAAGAGTTATTAGTTTCTTCTAATATAACAACAGTTGACATTAGAGTATCCCAGGTTCTAGCAGGCTCAATTTGATGCTAGTCCAGCCCAAATGCATTCCTTGAAGATTAGAAGTGCAGAACATCATTTTAAACATTTTTTTATCATTAATAAAGAAGTCAAACAATCTTTAGTTAGTGTCTCCTAGGATGTATCAGACTTTATGTTTTATTTCTCCTAGGCAGACAAGTATTTTATTGTGTCTCTAGGTCCTAAGAGTCATGTTTGACATTGGTCATGTTAAATTAATGTTTTAATTGTTATTTTCATTTTCCTATACTTAGAGGGTTGTTATAAACTCTATTTAAGCCTTTTGGCTGAATCAAATAAAATCATAGTCTATTTTCAGATTAAAAAGCTTGTGCTTTTTAGAAGATTAATTTTTTCTAAATTAACTCTTATTCCTTAGGTGGATTCCTTTGGATGGCGAGTCCTGGTTTCTGTATCTCTTGGGTGGTGGTAATTTGTATCTCATAGAGTGGTGATAATATCTGTATTCCTTTGAGTTTACTTTGGTGGTGAGCCTATCTATCCATTTAATTCTTGAGTATTTTTTCTTATCCCATATAACCAGAAAGCATAAAATATATTCAACCACCATATCCTCATTTATCATATCAGATAAGTTTGGGTTGCCCCATACAATTCCGTTATCAATTGATTCTCTGGTTCAATGGTTGTACATCATTGACGAGAACATAATGTTCAGATACCTCAGAGAGATCATCAAGATTTTGAAATGGATGATTTAAGGAGACAACTTAAGCAACTCTAGGAGCATTTGTAGTTTTATGAGAATGAAGGGTGAGGTCCTAGACATCATAATTCATAATCTTATTAGCAACGATGAAGAGGAGAATCCATTTCATTGTGCTCAAAGTCATTCCTCTAATGGGAGCACTCCACCCCATCCTTGTCATCTCAAAAAATTACAACGAGGTTATGATATAGAGGTGGACATTCCAAAATTTGAAGGGAAAATGCATCTTGGTGATTTCATTGATTGGCTAACTACTGTTGAGAGAATCTTTGATTTCAAAGATGTTCAAAAAAAAAAAAACAATGAAAAAATTGTAACTATCAAGTTGAGGAAACATGCCTCAATCAGTTAGGAGCATCTCAAGAGGCAGCGGCAATGGGAAGGAAGAGAATGTATTGTGAGCATCTTTAGAGGCAGCGACAATGGGAAGGAAGAGATTGTATTGTGAAATGAGAAAAGATGAAAAGAGAGCTCAAGAGAAAATACTTACTTGACCACTTCAAGCAACATGCTTTTCTAAGATTTCACAATTTTTAACAAAAAGAGCTTTCTGTGAAGGAGTATACAGCAAAGTTTGATCACCTTATGATTTAATGTGATATTGTAGAACCAGAGGAGCAGATGATAGCCCTCTATCTTGGTGGCTTACGTGTTGAACTCAGTGCTGTGGTCCAACTACGACCCTATTGGACTTACAATGATGTTTGCAAGCTTGCTATGAAAATGGTGAAGCAACTGAAGGAAAGGCATGATAGCAGCTTTCGATCTTATAATTGAGAAGGGGTTTTTAATTGAGGGAGTGGTTCCACTTCGAAGGCCGTTGCACTACCCAAGATAGCCACTTTCAAGCAACCACCAAGAATGAATTTGCATCAGGTTCTAATCATCCCAACACCTCTAGTACAGGCTGTAGATGTTTTAAATGTCAAGGTTTTGGAAATATTGCTTCTAATTGTCCAAATCGCAAGACAGTTTCTCTTGTGAAGGGAGATGTGGATATAGAGGACAGAGATGAGTCAGCATTGGTTGCTCATGAACCTGCTGATTACAATGAGGAGGTGATCTATGCTAACCAAGGAGAGTCACTTGTTGTTCAAAGAAGTCTCAAGGTAGCCTATACAGAAGATGAATGGCTTCGGAACAATATATTCCATACAAGATGCTCTTCTCATGGAAAATTTTGTGACGTTATCATTGACGGAGGAAGTTGTGAGAATGTTGTTGCAACAACCATGGTGGAAAAGTTGAAATTAGAAACTGAAAATCATCCTCAACCATACAAACTCCAGTGGCTTTGCAAAGGCAATAAGGTGAAGGTAAATAAGAGGTGCTTAATTCAATTTTCTATTGGCAGGAATTATAATGATTCAATAATTTGTGATGTTGTGCCCATTGATGCATGTCATTTATTACTTGGTAGGCCATGGCAGTATGATAGGAAGACTAGTCATGATGGTTTCAAAAATACTTATTCTTTTGAAAAAGATGGGGTTAAAATAACTTTGGCTCCTTTAAGAATGATCCATGTTTCCAAACCTTAACTTGGAGATGGAAGCAATTTACTTACCAAATCTAAGGTAGATAAATTATTGACAGAATGTGGTGAGGGGTTTGCTATTGTATGGTTAGAGAAGAGAAGGATCTAGTAGACATCCTTCCTTTGTTGATACCCTTTCTTGAGGGATTTAGTGATGTCATTCCTAATGAAATTCCTTTCCACCTTCCACCTATGAGAGATATGCAACACTGCATTGATCTTGTATTTGGTTCTATTTTGCCTAATAAACCAGCTTATAGAATGAATTAGAAAAAGCATGAAGAGTTGTAGTGACAGGTTGAAAAGTTGATAGCAAAATGGCATGTAAGACAGAGTATGAGTCCTTATGTTGTTCCAGCCTTCCTTATCCCTAACAAGGATGGCTCATGGCGTATGTGTATTAATAGTAGAGCGATAAATAAGATCACCATTTGATACCGCTTTCCTATTTCTCGGTAGATGATCTTCTTGACCAGCTTTATGGAGCTATGGTTTTCTCAAAGATTGATCTATGCAGCAGTTATCATCAAATTCGAATGAGACCAGTGATGAATGGAAAACAACTTTCAAAACTAGAGAATGGATTTATGAATAGATGTTGAGGCCCTTTGGACTTTGTAATGCTCCTAGTACTTTTATGCTATTAATGAATCATGACTTTAAGTCATTCATTGGACACTTTGTTGTTGTATATTTTGATGACTTCTTAGCATACAACAAGTCTCTGTAGGAGTATATGAAGCATCTTCATGAGGTTTTCGAACTCTCCGTGAGTAGAAGCTTTATGCAAATTTGAAGAAGTGTCATTTCCTAACTGACAGTTTTGTGCTCTTAGGCTATGTTGTTTTAGGTGATGGAATCAAGATGGATCCAAGAAAAATTGAGGCTATACTTAGTTGGCCTGTGCCAAATTCTCTCCATGATGTTAGAAGTTTTCACAGGCTCGCTTCCTTTTATTGACGTTTTACTGAAACTTCAGTAGCTTTATTGCCCCTGTAAATGAATGTTTGAAGGGAGGAAAGTTTCAGTAGAATGAAGAAGCCCAAAAGAGCTTTGAGATGCTAAAAAACAAGGTGATAGAAGCTTCAATTTTAGTACTCCTAAATTTCAACAAGTTGTTCAAAGTTGATTGTGATGCTTCAAGTGTGGGAATTGATGTTGTGCTCAACCAAGAGGGTAAGTGTAATGACCCTGCCCCAAATGTGTAGATATTGTTCGCTTTGGGGCCCATGCCCCTCACGGTTTTGTTCTCCCTCAAAGCACACAGCAGTGGGGGAAAAGGCTTCTGCACATTAAAAGGAGGTCATTCCTTATAAACACATTTCAATGTGCTTCTCTAAGCCATGTGGGATCCCATGGAATGTAAGACCCCCCTTTTGGGTCACTACAATCCACCCCCTTACAGACACACACGTCCTCGCATGTGGGGCCCACACTTCCGACTAGAACATGGCTCTGATACCATCTATAACGACCCCGCCCCAAATGTATAGATATTGTCCGCTTATGTAACGACCCAAGGAAAAGTGTTAGCCACATCTGCGCTATACTTCAAAAGGACTAGTCGCAATTGAGACTCCTTGTAGTTGTTAATAAAGCCCAGATCTACCCAGTAAATACTCGATATGGGACTCATCACACACCCACACACATCACACAATCAATTAATCAAATTGGGGCATCACAATCTCCCCCACTTAAATCCCTAACGTCCTCGTTAGGGCCCACTTTATGGGGTAATGTCTCCGAGCCCACACGGGGTTACTGGGCCGACTCTGATATCATATGTAACGACCTAAGGAAAAGCGCTAGCCATGTCTGCACTATACCTCAAAAGGATTAGTCACAATTGAGGCTCCTTGTAATTTAAAGTCCAAATCTACCTAGTAAATACTCGATGTGGGACTCATCACACACCCACACACATCACACAATCAATCAATCAAATTGGGGCATCACAATAAGCCTGTTATTTTTTTAGTGAGAAACTGAATGTATGTAAGAAAAAATATTCTACTTATGATAAAGAATTTTATGCCATTATTTGTGATTTGGATCATTGGCGTCATTATCTCCTTCCAAATGAGTTTCTACTTCATTCTGATCATGAAGCTTTGAAGCATTTGAATAGTCAACATAAATTCTATAGTCGACACGCTAGATGGGTTGAATTTCTTCAATCCTATTCTTTTTCTATCAAACACAAGTCTGGTAAGTTGAATCAAGTAGCAGTTGCCTTGAGTAGAAGACATTCTTTGCTAAACACTATGGAGGTGCACTCTTTGGAGAAGGTTTGGAACTGCACTATGGCGTACTTCTGATCGTGCACTCTTTGCTAAACACCAAAGAGTGCACTCTTTGGAACTGCACTTCAATTTAGCTCTTCTTACGATCCACAAACATATGGATAAACTGAAGTTGTGAATCGAAGTTTGGGAAATCTCTTAAGAAGCTTTGTGGGGAAGAACATTAGACAGTGGGATATTCTTTTGGCCCAAGCTAAGTTTGCTTATAATCAATCCACTAGTCAAACTATTTGTCATAGTCCTTTTGAAGTTGTTTATGGCCTTGACCCCACTGGACCACTTGAATTGACAACACTTTTGTTACCAAGAGTTTCAGTGGTGATGCTGAATAAATAGCGAAAGAAATAAAGAAATTGCATGAACATGTCCAAAATAAGATTGGAAACCAAAATGAGAAGCATTGCAAGCAAGCAAATAAGCATCGAAAACCAGTAGCTTTCAAGAAAGGTGACTTGGTGTGGATTCATCTTAGGAAGGAAATATTTCCCTCCAAAAGATCTTCTAAGTTAAGACCTCAAACTGATGGACCTTTTAAGGTGTTGCAACGGATTGGTGTGAATGCTTACAAGGTGTTGCAATGGATTCATGTTTGACTTTAATCATGTTAAGTTAATGTTTTAATTTCTATTTTCATTTTCCTATACTTAGAGGGTTGTTCTAAGCTCTATTTAATCCTTTTAGCTTAATCAAATAAAATCAAAGTGTATTTTTAGATTAAAAAGCTTGTATTTTTTTAGAAGATGGATTTCTTCTAAATTAACTCTTATCCCTTGGGTGAATTCTTTTGGGTGGCAAGTCCTAGTCTCTATATCTCTTGGGTGGTGATAATCTGTATTCCATAGAGCGGTGAGCTAATCTAGTTTTGCATCCTTAGTTAACTTCCATTAGGTAGTGATATCTGTATCTATTTTAGTTTACTTTGGTGGTAAGCTTATCTATCTTTTTAATTCTTGAGTATTTTTTCTTATTCCATATAACCAGAAAACATAAAATATATTCATCCACCTTATCCTCAATTATTTTATCGGATAAGTTTGGGTTGCCCTATATGATTCCGGTATCAACTGTGGTACTCATTAAACTCTTCTTTGTAAAACCATAAATTTGATATATATTTTTTTAATTTAATAATGACTTTACCCTCAAATGAATTAGTTTCTTTGTACTAATACTACTATAAATCATGAAATATTACTATGATATTAGCATGTTAAATGCATTTCATGCAAAATATGGTCACATTGCTATGAAAATTTTTCATACCCGTAGATATATTAAATAGAAATAAAATTGAAAAAAAAAAAACTGTAGATTCCAAATGGTGTCATTTCTATTGAATATCGTAATTCAGATTCAAACCTTGCGCATATTCATAGTTCGCAAAATTCACATTTTAGAGCCAGACGCAAGTGTAAAATGTATTATTATTAAATATTTTATAAGCAATACATGAATTTGAAAAAAAAAACATGTCAGGACACGGACTCGGAGAGCCAGCCCAAGTTGGATGAGTTGGCCCAAGTGGTCCCTAAACAATGAATTTATAGAGAGTGGGATGCAAAAGTTGGGCTAGAATGATTTGAACATCCATTACAATAGATTGAGACTTTCCGGAAAGAGAAGACAAGAGGCCCAAACCCTGACCAACTATCTTCCTCAAAGATCCGAGGAGACAAATTCTACTATTCACACTTCCTTTCTTTCTCTTCCTTACCAAAAGTCCCCCCCTTCCTACAGGGGAATTCTCTCACATTATATAGCTCTCTCTAGACCATCTCCACCTTACATTTGTCACCCATCTGATTCCTCACTTGAGTGCATGTCCCATCGTGTACCCTTTTTTACATGCTGTGAGTCACGGTGGCCAAAGTTGCACTGTTTATGGGTCTTCTCCACATAAATGCGGCCAGAAGAGTTGGTGCAGCACAATTAATGCAATGGTGGCAGCCTTACCTTAGGTATTTTTGGGGATTCCCGCCTCCCCGAAGCTGGAGTCACTCCTCGGACTGCCTCTCCTACTTCAAATGTAACAAACCGCAGTCTGAGGCCTTGCATGTTCACTCCCTCCTCCTCGGACCATACCATGCCCTCGGATACGGTCGGGGGCGCAACACACCGTTTTGGGCCTTCAATCCTACGGGACCCACCACATAATCTTGGGTTTCTCAGCCTCTTCATGGCTCGAAGCGTGATCTTGGGCCTGCCCCTACAAAACACTTTTATATAATTTAATACATTAATTAGACTATTTTCATATATTTACAAAACATATTTTAAAACTTTTAATTCTAAAAATATCAAGACAATTAGTATTAGAACAAATTTTAAAACTTTTATAATACATTAATATTACTACATATTTCAAAAATTTAACTGTTGGATTACATGTTCTTTATGCTCTTAATATACATGTCAAATTTTGTGCTAATTGAATATTATTCGCTTTATAATCTATAAGATTATATTTTATGCATAGTTTTAAACTACAAAAAATTGTAATTTAAACAAATTATTGATGACATAGTTATTAATCTTTAATTTTCTAGAAATTTTACAAGTATGGAGAATAAAAGAAAAAAATGTAATCCAATGGTGGGTTTGTCAAAATTTACTTGCAATAAAAATAAATTGAGTAAAGTTGTAGCCTTAAGTTACAACCAATTTTGTAACTAAACTTTGTCCATTTTAGACGGTCATTAATTTTGCAATGTTGGACTTCATTTATTGAACAATGGATTTCAGTAATGAATTTTTCGAGAAAACTATTAATTCTAATTTTAATTTTGATAAAGAGATAAAGGAAGATTAAAATTACCACGACATAGTAAAACGTATTAATAAAATGTTAAACATTCAGAAATAGTATAATATTTTAATAATAATTTTTACTTATTAAATTTTTGGGCCTTAATTAAATGTTTTTATATCGTAAAACAGATAGACATGGCATTCTGTCCGCTAGTAAAAGATATCTTGAAAAAAATTCAAGTGAGAGGTCTTACTTTTTTATTACAATATTACCTTTGTGCAATATTATAAAACAAATAGATATAACATATTATATTTTAGGGCGATTTCTTCTATTTGAGAGCCTTAAGCACCCTAATAGTTGAGCCATCCTTGGCTTGGTGATTGTAAGTCACCAATGAAAGTCTGAATCCATAAGAACTAACTCAACCAGACGATTCCAACTGGGATGTTTAACTTGCTTATTGGGAAATGATCGATGTCAGCAATAACAACTTCTCTAGCAAGCACGCCTCAATATCTCAAGGGACTCAGTTGTAAGTCTCACGCTAATCCAACAATAAAGTCATAGGAAAAATCTCTTCAACTATGTTGGAAATCTGAAAAGTTGGAAAATTTTATTACTAGACATGAATAGATTTCACAGTGAGATTCCTAACGACATCTTCGGTTTATCAATGCTGTCAGTATGTGATTAACATAAGTGCAAACAGCTTTAATTAGTCGTGAGATTCCAACTTCGATATCTCATTGTGCTTCAGTTGTAATTCCACTAGATCGAGCTCTCTTAGTCCTCTGATCTGATGCAGCTTCTATACTGCTATGTTAAGTGTTGAGGATAAGAGTTCTACTTGATCCACCATGAAGGAAGTTGTTCACATGATCACAAAGCCTCGTGAACGTCTAGATCTATTAAAAGATCAATGATTTTGAGTAGATAATAGTAATCAAATTGTAATAATAATAATAATAATAGTATGATCAAGATTTAGGAGGCAATAGCCGATGGGTGCAACAAAAGTAACATCTTACTGGTAGGGGTGACAATTTGTATTCATGTGTCGGGTTTGTGTCGTGTCAACTAATGAGTATTCGACTATATAGGTCAACACTAACCTGACATGTTTATTAAATGGGTTAAGATTCCTCAACCTTAACACGACTCATTTATTAAACGGGTCAGTCGTGTCGACTTGTTTATCAGATTTTATCAAAATGAAAAATAAAATTTATGAAAAAACAAACAAATAAATATTTTTAATATAAAATCAGAACTAGCAAGAAACTGCATCATAAATAATTATTCAAAACTAAAGCATATCCCAATATTACAAATAATCAATCATAATATGTCAAAGAAAATAAATTACAACAACTAATAAATTTATATACCGAGAGTTTGAAAGGTATATTGGTAAAATGTCATTTAATTAAACGGGTCAGACGGGTGAAACGGGTTCTATATGTTAAACACTAACCCAATCTGTTTATTAAACGAGTCAGTCATGTCAACCTGAATATGACACGAACCCATTAAGCCTCAATTCATAACCTGTTAATTTCATGTCGAATTCTTGAGTCGTGTCTAATTTTGCCACCCCTACTTACTAGCAAGCAAAAATGTTGAATGATGCTCTTATTGGTTGAAATCGGACCATGGGCAAAACCAAATTTTCCTCTGGTTCCATTCAACTTGGCTTTTGACCGATTTTGGAGGGGGGGGGGGGGGGCAGTTTCCAAACTAAACTGTGGCTAAAATTTCTGGTTTAACCATTCAGACTAGCTAGTTCAATCTAGTTTTGAAAACCATGGTTGAAACTAATCAAGTTTTCTTTTGGCTTAAATATGCTTTTTTTTTAATTTAAATTTATAACATCAGTTTCATTTCGTCTTCAAAACGTCTTTTAGTTGTTACTTTTATTGAAACTCATTTTAAGAGTAATGATTATCATGCCCTACTTATTACACACTTATAATGACCATATATACATTGTCATATGGATTGAAATTGTGTCTTAAAAACACTATTTTAAAAGAATATGTGTGTATAGAATGTACAATAACAAATGTATAATAAGATTTTCCATTTCAATAATTAGCTTTTTCACAACCTAACTCCCAAACAATTCTGACATTTTTTTAATGTATAGACTAATCACCCCCCCTCCCCCTCCAAAAAAAAAAAACTCACATTAATTAGTAGCTTCGTAGGTGTACATGATACATATATATGTAGTTTTTGTTAAAATGAAATGGGTAAGGTATTTAGGACAAAATGGGCAAATGCCCTTTTCATGCAAACAAAGCAGCATTTTGCCCTATTTCCAAAACTAATTAGGGAAATGCCTCTCTTTTGAAACTCGATTTTTTCAAAATCGAGTTAAAAAAAAAAAATTTGGAGCCCTATAGTGGCGTTTTAAGGAGCCTATAGTGACGTTTTAAGGACCTATAATAGCGTTTTATAACTCGAGCTCCATGAACTCGAGTTATAGGCAATTTTTTTTCATTTTTTTTGCCTATAACTCGACTTCCTAGAGGTCGAGTTTCAAAACGTCACTATATGTTCTGAAAACGCCACTATAGGCTCCTTAAAAACGCCACTATAGGGCTTAACTTGATTTTTAGAATATCGATTTTCAAAAGAGGGGCATTTCCCTAATTAGTTTGGGAAAGAGGGCAGAATGCTGCTTTGTTTGCGTGAAAAGGGCATAGGCCAATTTTGTCCAAGGTATTTAATACGGAGAACACATGGGGTATCTTATCTGTCAATTATGCCTATATTAGAATCTCAATCTCAAGAGTATCTAACAACCTCCTCGAATACTAATGTACCTTGGCAAAGACTTTGGAAGATCGATCAAAGCTCCTGAAAATGAAATAATAGAAACGCTGCTTTGGAGGATAAATTCCAACTCCTTACCTACTAGAGAAATCCTCCAAAAAGAATTGGCATTGATGGTCCAAGTTGTGCTCTTTGAGATTCTATAATTGAGTCTTGTGCCCTTCTGTTCTTTAAAAGTCCTATTGCCAAAGTCATTTGGTTTGCTGGCAAGTGGGACATGAGATCTGACCATTGCCTAATAATTTCAAATGAAGACATTATTAATTTGGTGCTAGATCCTTTTACACACTTAGATGCTCATCTTCATAGGGAGGAAGCTTCCATGTGCTCTCTACATATGGCCTTCACTTTCACTACAAAAAACACTGCCTATAGTGGCATTTTTTGGAGCTTGAGGAACTAGTGTGTGCATAGTAATGAGTAGGTCAATATTATTGCCATCACTAACAACATTGAAAATAGGGTCAACAATATGCCCGGGTTATTGCTAATGAGGAGACTAAGGCCTTGTTTGGTTTTTTTTTTTTATCACTCATTACTCCTCACTCAATTTTCGTCACTCATTACTCATCACTCATTACTTAAAATACCTTAATTTTCCCAAACCCACCCAAACGCACTCATCACTCAGTTATGTTGTTTCAAAAAAAAAAAACGGAAAAGTCAAATATTGCGACAACAAAGTTGTTTCAAAAAAAAATAAAAAATAAAAAAAATCAAAGATTGCAGCTAAAAAGTTAAAAATTGTGGGTTTAATTATGAAAATACCATTGAAAACTGAGTTATGGAAACTGAAAACACCTAAAATGTGTTTTCAGTTTCCATAACTCATCACTCAAAAATCAGAGAATTGAGTGATGAAAACAATAACTGAGTTATGATGCCAAACAGACTTCTCATTGTTGATGACTCTTTTTTCGGTCCACATGGCACTACTTCATTGGCAACCCATGCCACATCAACATATTATTGATTTTTTGGGTAAATCTATTTAAAGCTCAAAATAAACTCATTTTTCATTTAACTACATGGATTTGGCTCACATGGCCCGTGAAATCCTTACTTCAAGAGGCAGATTCATGGTCCACATTTCCTCTTCATCAATTGGGATCATAACCCTATGACATCATCAACATCAACATATGGATTGGGCTTAAGTAATGAATCAAAGCTCATGGCCCATATTACCTATCTTACACTTATGGCAAGCAGCTTCTTTAACAAGAGCCCATATTTACACAAAATGACAACAAAACCCGAGGTACGTCATCTCACCTTTAGCTTATGATCCAAGCTCATAAGTCTCTTTGGGGAAACTTTGAGAGTCGTGGTTTGGAGAGCCAAGAGGTATGTTTAGTAAAACTCCAGCGGTTCAAAGTTGATAAAAGAAACATGTTGCTTGTCGTGTCTTCTCCAACTCCCTGAACTCTTACGAGTCCGTGTGTAGCGGGTAACATATGGTAAGCATCTTTTATCACATAGCACTTTAGATGATAAAATTCCCCATTACTCTTTTCTTAAAACTTAATATTCATCATATGATAAATGCTCAATATACCCAGCCATCTAACTACTGGAAAAATAACTATTCATTCAATCCTCAGCTGTTGCTATACAAATTTAGAAACTTCATTATATTATTCTACATAAATCTTATTACTACTTTCAGCTAAAATCCAACTCAAACACATGGCCTATTCTGATTGGTTATCTTTTATCTCTCTTTATATACAAAATATTCATGATATCTTTGATACCCAGCTGCTGTCTGCCACAATCTAAACATATATTTCTTTGCCAGCTGCCAGAGCAGAGCATCAAATACTCTTTTTGCTCACCAAGATTATGTCACAACACAATGAGACCTTGACTAAATCTCTAAAGCTTCAGCCAATCCTTCTATTACTTGCTAGAAATGTGTTGTAATGGAACCTTGCACCAAAAACACAAACACCCAAGAAAGAAAACATTTTCAGCTAAATCCCAGTAGTGTATTCAGCACTTGGCACTTGGCTGGAAGTGATATCATCAGCCATTTAATCCTAAAATCCCAGCAGCCAGCTGTTATACCCAAAATAGCAAGATACCCTTCAAAGAGATCTTACCATTTTTCAGCCAAATCCAATAAATAAATGCTGAATGACCTCTCCAGCAGTCAGAAATTACCCATCTAACCTCATTTGCTTCTACCCAAAGCAAACAGCTTTCTTATGATAGTTGTCACAGCTTTTCCTGACAGTTGGGACAGCCTTTTCAGAACAGCTTTGACAGCTGCCCAGTAGCCTGAGCATCACATTTTTTTCCTCATTTGGCTAAAACCAAAACCAACTAAAGAAACTATCTTTCTCTTGCTAAAATACTTTCCTTTTCTGCTACTCTTTCCCCAGCAGCTCTTACCTGAAATAGCAAAAATACCTTAAAGCTAAACATACCATTTTTGGGCCAAATCTTAAGATTGATTCTCTGAAGATTTATTGCTATTTGAGACAGATTTTGGCTGAGATTATTTGCTAAAATACCCCCTTAAACTCAACTCTAAAAGGAACCTTTTATCAACTCCTCAAGGGGAGAACCAATGGAGGGACAACTCTCTCATGAATTTATCTATTCTCTCTCCCTCTAAGTTCTAAATGAAGTTCTAAGCTCCTGGGTTTTGAGTTTCAAAATCAAGAACTAAACTCTTCAGCCCTTAGCTCACAAATGCTCTTCACAAGCCTTCACACATCCTCCAGCAGAAAATCCCAACAGCAAATCCCAGCAACACTGCTAAACACACTACAGCACTATTATCTCTCTTATATTCATTCTCTTACTCTCCATATTCAGAAAATACACATATCTTACTGCTCCTATCTCCAAATACCTAAACACATCTCCATACTCTTCTCTTACAAAATCTATCCTCTTGGAAAGCAATCTATACAACTTCTCTAGCAGTTATAATCTCATATTTTTACTATCTTTAACCTCCATATCTCTTATACTTTCACATATTATACATATTACAAATGCTACATCTCACAAAACATCTATATCTTTTACCAACTACATACTTCTCAAGAGATACCAACACTCATACTAAAAGCCCTTCTCATGGAAGGCATAAACTTCCAATACTAAAGTCTTTCTCCTAGAAGACACTAAGATCTCATATCAAAGTCCTTCTCTTAGAAGGCACAACTACTTCTTACAAAAGCCCTTCTCTTAGAAGGCACGACTACTTCTTGCATAAAGCCCTTCTCTTGGAAGGCACGAATACTCCATACAAAAGCCCTTCTCATGGAAGACAACACTATTCATAACTTCACAACAACTAAAAGAGCATTGTCAAGGGGAAAAGTCATTTAAGTGCATGATAAGAGGGGCAAGCTTAACCAGCCCCTACACACAGCTGAGCATACTTTCTCTCCCTCCAGTTGCACCCATTTTTCCCCCTTAATATTGAAGTTATCATGGCAAACTGCCCCTCTACCGCTGGGGTCACTCTATTGGAATATTATCAACTCACAGAAGTTGTACTGCTGGGACTGCAAACCATTAGAGATAAGTGACTCTGCTTCTATATCTTTAAATTTACTTCATTGAATACACGATTACTTTACATTTAAATACATATTACTTCATTCCAACTACTATTACAACTATTAACCAAAACTTAAACTCATTTAAATGCATGATAAGAGGAGAAAACTTAACCAGTCTCTACCGCTGGCATCCTGCTAAAATCCTATCAGCTCACTGATGCTACACAGCTGGAGCTATAAACCATACAAAGATAAGTGACTTTGCTCCCATATTTTTAAATTTATGTCATTAAGTACATGATCACTTTACCTCTAAATAAATACTACTTTATTTCAACTGTTATTACAACTACTAATCAAAGCTATCATACCAAACGCGTATTACATATTTATTCGACGATTATCGTGATTCTTAGACTTTGGCTTTAATGGCTTTGTAGGCTTAAAAGTTCGCCGGTAGTCGTTGGACCACATGGCCCAATGTTGAGTTTCGGAGGCAACTCCCCAAAAAGAACTCAAGCCTAATAAGGTCATCCCTCCAGAGGACCACACATGGCTGGACAACCGAAAAAGGCCCCTGAACACTTATCACTAGGTCCCACCATTTTTGAGTCATGAGTTATAGAAATAGAGTTATGAGTTATGGAAACAACAAATCCAAACAGCCCCTAAGGTATTTAATAGAGTTGAAGAAACTAAGTCATGGCAATCCCCACTTATAGGCATGGTCAAACTCAATGTGGATGTAGTTATCACATATGACTTAACTACCCTAGCAATGGTGGCAAGAGACAGTTCTTGTTAAGTGCTCAAATTTTGGGCTAGCATGAGATGCGCTCTCATTTGTAGGCCAAGGCAACCACCTTTCTCTAAGCCCTTACAAGTTGCTGCTAGTGAGAGTTGGTTGCAAGTTGTTCTAGAAGGTGAGGATAAAACTTGAGTTGACAATTGTTGATGACTCTTTTTTCGGCCCACGTGGCACTACTTCATTGGCAATCCATGCCACATCAACATATTATTGATTTTTTGAAAAAATCTATTTAAAGCTCAAAATAAGCTCATATCTCATTCAACTACATGGATTGGGCCCGCATGGCCCGCAAGATCCTTACTTCAAGAGGCGGATGCATGGCCCATATTACCTCTCTTACACTCATGGTAAGCGGCTTCTTCAACAAGAGCCCATATTTATACAAAATGACAACAAAACTCAAGGTACGTCATCTCATCTTCGGCTTATAATCCAAGCTCATAAGTCTCTTTGGGGAAACTTTGGGAGTCGTGGTTTAGAGGGCCAAGAGGTATGTTCAGTAAAGCTCCAGCGGTTTAAAGTTGATAAAAGAAACATGTTGCTTGGCGTGTCTTCTTCAACTCCCTGAACTCTGACGAGTCCGTGTGTAGTGGGTAACATATGGTAAGCATCCCCTATCACATAGCACTTAAAATGATATAATTTCCTATTGCTCTTTTCCTAAAACTTAATATTCATCATATGATAAATGCTCAATATCCCCAACCATCTAACTGCTAGAAAAATTACTGTTCATTCAATCCCCAACTGTTGCTATACAAATTTAGAAACTTCATTATATTATTCTACATAAATCTTATTACTACTTTCAGCTAAAATCCAACTCAAACACATGGCCTAATCTGATTGGCTATCTTTTATCTCTCTCTATATACAAAATATTCATGATATCTTTGAAACCCAGCTGTTGTCTGCCACAATCTGACCATGTATTTTTCTGCCAGCTACCAGAGTAAAACTTTAAATACTCTTCCTGCTCACCAAGATTATGTCATAACATAATGAGACATTGACAAAATCTCTAAAGGTTCATTAACCTTCAACCAACCCTTCTATTACTTGCTAGAAATGTGTTGTAATGGAACCTTGCACCAAAAACACAAACACCCAACAAAGGAAACATTTTCAGCTAATCCCCAGTAATGTATTCAGCACTTGACATCTGACTGGAAGTGATATCATCAGCCATTTAATCCTAAAATCCCAGCAGCTAGCTGTTATATAAAAAATAGCAAGATACCCTTCAAAGAGATCTTACCATTTTTCTGCCAAATCCAAGAAATAAATGCTGAATGACCTCCCCAACAGTCAGAAATCACCCATCAGAAATCACTCATGATAGTTGTCACAGCTTTTCCTAACAGCTAGAACAGCTTTCTGTCACAGCTGTGACAGCTGACCCAGCTGCCTGAGCATTACCTTTTTTTCCTCATTTGGCTAAAACCAAAACCAATTAAAGAAAATACATTTCTCTTACTAAAATACTTTCCTTTTTGTTCGAGGGCATTTTTCGATTGCCCAGCCACGTGTGGTCCTTTAGAGGGGTGACCTTATTAGGCCCGGGTTCTTTTTGGGGAGTTGCGTCCGGAACTCAACATTGGGCCACGTGGTCCAACGGCTACCGGCGTACTTTTAAGCCTACAAAGCCATTAAAACCAAAGTCTAAGAATCATGATAATGGTCGAATAAATATGTAATACGCATTTGATTGGTAGCTTTGATTAGTATTTGTAATGACAATTGAAATAAAGTAGTATTTATTTAGAGGTAAAGTAATCATGTGCTTAATGAGCTAAATTTAAAGATATGGGAGCAAAGTCACTAATCTTTGTATAGTTTGCAGCTCCAGCTGTGTAGTAGTGAGCTGATGGGATTTCAGTAGAATGCCAGCGGTAGAGACTGGTTAAGTTTGCTCCTCTTATCATACATTTTAAATGAGTTTAAGCCTTGGTTAATAGTTGTAATAGTAGTTGGAATGAAGTAATATGTAATTAAATGTGAAGTAATCATGTATTCAATGAAGTAAATTTAAAGATATAGAAGCAGAGAAACTTATCTCTAATGGCTTGCAGTCCCAACGGTACAACTTCTGTGAATTGATAATATTCCAGCAGAGTGACCCCAGCGGTAAAGGGGCAGATTGCCATGATAATTTCAAGATTAAGGGGGAAAAATGGGTACAACTGGAGGGAGAGAGAGAGTATGTCCAGCTATGTGTAGGGGCTGGTTAAGCTTGCCCCTCTTATCATGCACTTAAACGACTTTTCCCCTTGACAATGCTCTTTTAGTTGTTATGAAGTTATGAATAGTGTTGCCTTCCATGAGAAGGGCTTTTGTATGGAGTATTTGTGCTTTCTAAGGGAAGGGCTTTATGCAAGAACTAGTTGTACCTTCTAAACGACAGGCTTTTGTAAGAAGTAGTTGTGCCCTCTAAGAGAAGGGCTTTGATATGAGATCTTGGTGCCTTTTAGGAGAAAGGCTTTAACATTAGAAGTTTATGCCTTCCATGAGAAGGGCTTTTAGTATGAATGTTTGACATCTCTTGAGAAATGTGGAGATAGTGAAAGATATAGATGTTTTGTAGGATGCAGTGTTTGTAGTATGTATGATATATGATAGTATGTGAGATATGGAGGTTAAAGATAGTAAACATATGAGATTATAACTGCTGGAGAAGTTGTATAGATTGCTTTTTAAGAGGAAAGATTTTGTAAGATAAGAGCATGGAGATGTATTAAGGTATTTGGAGATAAGAGCAGTACGATAGATGTATTTTCTGAATATAGAGAATGAGAAAATGAGTATAAGAGAGGTAATAGTGCTGTAGTGTGTTTAGCAATGTTGCTGAAATTTACTGCTGGGATTTTCTGCTGGAGGAGTAATAGAGACTACTTTCCAAGAGGAAAGATTTTGTAAGAAAAGAGTATAGAGATGTGTTTTGGGGTAGCAATTTAGTAAAATTTCATAGTGAAAGAGTATGAGAGTGGAGCTTAGAAGAGTTGTGGTGTGTTTAGCAAAGCTGTTGGGATTTTCTGTTAGAGGGTGTATGAAGGCTTATAAAGAGTATTTGTGAGCTAAGGGCTGGAGAGCTTTGTTCCTCATTTTGAAACTAAAAACTCAGGAGTTTAGAACTCCATTTAGAGCTTAGAGAGAATAGATAAGGTGATGAGAGAGTTGTTCCTCCATTGGTCCTCTCTTGTTGTCCCTTAATGTGTTCATGAAGGGTCCCTTTAAAGCTGAGTTTTAAGGGGTATTTTAGCAAAGAATCTCAGCCAAAATTTGTCCCAAATAGCAATAAATTTTCAGAGAGTCCATCTTAAGATTTGGTCCAAAAATGGTATGTTTAGCGTTAAGGTATTCTTGCTATTTCGGGTAAGAGCTGCTGGGGAAAGAGTAGCAGAAAAGGAAAGTAATTTAGCAAGGGAAAGGTAGTTTCTTTAGTTGGTTTTGATTTTAGCCAAATGAGGAAAAAAATGTAATGCCCAGGCTGCTAGGTCCGCTGTGACAGAAAAGCTATGACAGAAAAAGCTGTGATGGAAAAGCTGTGACAAAAAAAGCTGTGACAGAAAAGCTGTGACAGAAAGCTGTCCTAGCTGTCAGGAAAAACTGTGACAGAGAGCTATTCCAGCTATCACAAGAAAGCTGTTTGCTTTGGGCAGAAGCAAATGAGGTCAGCTGGGTGATTTCTGACTGCTGGAGAGGTCATTTAGCATTTATTTCTTGGATTTGGCTAAAAAATGGTAAGATCTCTTTGAAGGGGATCTTGCTATTTTTGGTATAGCAGCTGGCTGCTGGGATTTCAGCATTAAATGACTGATGATATCACTTCCAGCCAAGTGTTAAGTGCTGAATGCACTGCTGGGATTTAGCTGGAAATGTTTCCTTTCTTGGGTGTTTATGTTTTGGTTCAAGGTTCCATTACAACACATTTCTAGCAAGTAATAGAAGGATTGGTTGAAGGTTAATGAAGTTTTAGAGATTTAGTCAAGGTCTCATTGTGTTGTGACATAATCCTGGTGGGCAAAAAGAGTATTTGATGCTCTGTTCTGGCAGCTGGCAGAGAAATATATGTTCAGATTGTGGCAGACAGCAGTTGGGTATCAAAGATATCATGAATATTTTGTATATAGAGAGAGATAAAAGATAGCCAATTAGATTAGGCCATGTGTTTGAGTTGGAGGTTAACTGAAAGTAGTAATGAGATTTAGGTAGAATAATATAATGAAGTTTCTAAATTTGTATAGCAGCAACTGGGGATTAAATGAACAGTTATTTTTCCAGCAATTAGATGGCTGGGGATATTGAGCATTTATCACATGATGAACATTAAGCTTTAGAAAAAAAGTAATTAGGAATCATATCATTTTAAGTACTATGTGATAAGAAATACTTACTATATGTTACCCACTACACACGGACTCATCAGAGTTCAGGGAGTTGAAGAAGAAACGCCAAGCAACATGTTTCTTTTATCAACTTTAAACTGCTGGAGCTATATTGAACATACCTCTTAGCCCTCCAAACCACGACTCCCAAAGTTTCCCCAAAGGGACTTATAAGCTTGGATCATAAGCCGAAGATGAGATGACGTACCTCGGGTTTTGTTATCATTTCGTGTAAATATGGGTTCATGTTGAAGAAGCCGCTTGCCATGAGTGTAAGAGAGGTAATATGGGCCATGCATCCACCTCTTGAGGGAAGGATCTCGCGGGCCATGCTGGCCCAATCCATGTAGTTGAATGAAACATGAGCTTATTTTGGGCTTTAAATAGATTTTCCCAAAAAAATCAATAATATGTCGATGTGGCATGGGTTGCCAATGAAGTAATACCACGTAGGCCGAAAAAAGAGTCGTTAACATTTAGCTCCCCAAGTGCATGGGCTTGTACTGCAAGGGCATGCACGAGTAATGAAATTGCTTGAAGACCTTTTTAGATGAGGCAGTCCGAGATTGTTGATTGTTGGGGATGTTACTGCCGGATTGAGGGCAGCAAGACAATGTTGCAGTTGGTCAAGGTTGCAGCTGGGTGCAGTGCTGCTGGAGTGGAGGCAGCAAGGTAATGTTGCAGTTAGTCAGGATTGTAGTTGGGTTTGGTGCTGCTGGAGTGAGGGCAGCAAGGTAATGTTGCAGCTGGATGTGGTGCAGCTGGAGTGAGGGCAGCAAGGTAATGTTGCAGTTGGATGTGGTGCTGCTGGGTTAAGTTTGTTGAAGTTGATGCATTTAGAACTGACTTCATTCTTGTAGTTGTGACCATGGTTGGTCCATTTGAAAATAATATGAGAGCAACTTTCAATGTTATGGCTGGAGAGGATACCACTCTTGATTTAGCGGTTTGAAGTTGTTACTGCTGAAAGTCTGGATGCTAAACTTACGGCTGGGGCAGTCCAGAATGTATTTTGACATCATAGCAGATGGCCAAGATAATATGAGCTTTCCATTGAGATTCCATCCTTGTTGGAAGAGTTGCTTTGGGAGGCATAGAGATTGAATGGCCACTTATAGGATTGGATGCATGATCATGATTGTATTGATAGAGTCATAAATGTTGATCGTATTGTTGAATTTGATAGTACTACTAGGGTAACAAAATAGGTGCTGCTGGGCATGTGCAGATTCAATGCAGTAGAAAGTTCCATAGCTAGAGCAGTAGCTTTGATTTAATCGGTAGGGTGGCTGGTCTTCATGTAGATCTATGTGTAGTCCTCTCAAATAGATAGTGAGAGACCAATCCCCCAAGTGTAAAATGACGTTTGAAAAGATCCCAGCGGTGTGATGTATAAGACCGCTATGATTCCAATAGCGTTGTGCGTGGGACTACCACGGCTTTGAAGAGGGTGCATGGGACTTCCACGGCTTTGAAGAGGGTGCGCGGGATTGCCACGACTTGATATAATAGTACTCCAATGAATAGAGCTTCATTTGTTACTTGTAATTTTGTGAGAGTGTGGAGTTGATAAGTAATGTGTTCTTGAAAAAAAGTTGGCCGCTGCTGGGCTAATAGACATGAATGGTGGAAATGCCTCCATTGATATTGTTGTGATAAATATCCAATTGCAACCCCTAAAGATGGAATTTTGGATGGACAAGACCAAGCCCCCAAGTGTAGAGAGGCCTTGTATAAGCATATATTAGCAAGTGAGGAGTACCTTGAAAATTCAGTAGTGGAATTGGCACTTTGCTATTTGAGATAGTGTAGGTACTTGTTGTGATGATCTTGTATGATGATTGCTTGATTGAGCATGCTTAGATCAGTAAGTCTGTCTGCTGGGGACAGCTATATAGATTGATGGATCTGCTGGAGTTCTGAACATGAGTGGCTAGGGTTTGTTCTGTCTGCCCAGACAAGCTGCTGGGTGTGTGTCAGTTTACTGCTGGAGTAATCTTTCCTTGATTTAAATAAGTGGTTCATCTTTCCAGATGACTTTGTGATTTGCTGAATGTAATGACTATTGAGTAGATGATAATGATTGAAAATATTTGATCTTTGTGTCATTATGAAGGAAATAGTATTGGCAGCTTCTAGGAAAGTATGGCTGGCATGAGTTCCAGCGGTAAGATAGGAAATACCAGATTGATGGCGATGGTTTGGATCCAGCAATAGAATAGTATGGCGGCAGCTTCTCCCTTGTGTTTAGGAAGTAAGTTCAGTTGAACCTCTTGTTGCCCTCAGTAAGAATCAGGGGTGCCACTCAACAATGTTGGTAGATGATTCTTTGTTGGACTTAGATAGTTTGGAGACTACTTCATCTTTCCCAGCAATAGGTGGATTCTTGTCAAGTTATTGGCCATTGGCTTCTTGCATTTTTCACCATTTGTTAGGTTATGATCATAAGTAACAAGGACTGTGGAGTACTCATCTTGCTTCCCAGCAGTGCAAGGCTTCTGCTGATGCAGTAACTTCTCAGACCTCTGCAGCAGCTGGGTAGATCCTGTAATGTGAAGATACAGCAGTAGGTAGTTTGGAATAGTGCCATGGAATTGCTGGATGTATTCAAGTAAGCCTTGGATCTAATTTTTCTTGTGGACGGCAGCAAGAGTGATCCTTAATTCTTCATGAGAATATTTTTCAGCAAAGATTCCCCAGCAATGGGAGTAGGTTGAATAGTAGTGCACATTTATTCAAATAAAATATTCATCTATTATACACTCCCAGCAAGAGTGATCCTTAATTCTATTTTACACTCCCATTTTTACAAATTTTACACCCATATCAGTTTTTCTATCATACACATTTATTCAAATAAAATATTCATCTTTAGATCAATCCACACCCACCCAGCTGCCACCATCAACCCACCCAGCCACCACCATCAACCCACCCACCCATCAACCTACCATCAACCTTAACCAACAAATACTCAGAAAGCATGCCTAGTAACCGATACTACGGAGGTAACGAATTCATCGATGAGGTCAAGAATCTCTACCGATCTCGAGCCCTCCAAACCTACCATCTCAACCCAACCCAATGTGGTGTCAATGTACAGCCATATTTAGGTTCACCAGCTAACTTCACTGCCTACACTGCTATGCTTCAACCACATGATCATATCATGAGTTTGGATCTTCCATCTGGGGGTCATTTGACACATGGGTATTACACCTCTGGTGGGATGAAGATGTCTACTACCTCCATTTACTTCGAGAGTTTGCCTTATAAGGTGAATTCCACAACTGGGTATATCAATTATGATAAGTTAGAGGAGAAGGCCTTGGACTTCAGGCCAAGGTTGATCATTTATGGTGGGAGTTCATATCTAAGGGACTGGGATTATGCTCAGGACTGAGGGACCGGAGATATAAGAGAGAGAGGTGAGAGTAGAAGCTAAAAATGAGAGAGTGAGGTGATGAGAGAGAAAAAAATGTAAAATTATAAATGCAAGAGCTACAATAACCGTGCATATATGCACAATTATTGTAGCAATTGTGCATAAATGCACAATTTTACACCCACTAATGTGGGTGTTTTTTTGGGTTAAAATGTGTAAAATGGGTAACTTTTTCAATATTTTAAGAGTTTACACATGCTGATGTGGTTGCTATGGTGAACAACTTGACTGGTCTATTAATACTATTATTTGTAATAACCTTGAACTTACTAAATCATTTTTCAGGGTAGGTTCAGTTGATTTAGAAGAAGTTTAAATTCGACAACCTTCTTTATTAGCAAAAGTTGTTGTTGGGCTCAAAAGTCACTTTTATTGTTATAAGCATGAAGCTGCAAAAGTCACCTTAGAAGCTTGCAAGGCTTACTGCATTTTTGTTGACTCTTTTATTCAATTAATGCAGTTCCAAAATACACACACTCATACACGCATATATATAATCTTAACAAAAATTTTTAGGTCATTTGATATGTACAACTCCAATGGGGTGAGTGGAGAAAGTTTTCCAATTATCCAATATTAAAAAAAAAAGATAAAAAAAAAACCTATAATTATAAGCAATGTCTAAAATTATAAACAAAAGCCTTATAGTTTAATTTATACTTTCCTATACATGAATTACTTGAGGGTTTAAGGATGGAGGGATTAAAGTTACAGAATTAACAGTATATTAACATATATGTTTCTAATTATCTCTAAAAAATACATGCAAAAGTTTATTCTAAATTTATATTTTCTATCTATTCCAAGAGAGAAAATTCATCGAGTCAAAAGTCTGTGAAAAGAGATGGGTACCAATTTTCACTATGAACTTATATATTCTCCATAATAACTTTTCAATGAGAATATGAATTTGTTCCCAGAGAACTGATTTGACGTTGTGAAAATGGAATGCTTCAGACTTTGTGGTCAATCTTCTTGAGCGATTCTCAAATTAATATATATATATATATATATATAGTAGAAGATCAAGGTTCTTAGACCCAGACCGGACAGTAAGGTCCGACCAGGAAAACCTCGAACCGTTCAGATTCACGGTCCTTTTAACGTTGCGAACCGTCTCATGTGAAAAAAACAGGGAACCGTGCGAACCGCGGTTCGACCGCCCGGTTCTGTGAAACGTGAGCGGTTCGTGCGGTTTGGGCGGTTCCCTTGTTTTAAGTCTTAAACGGCAGCGTTTTTGTCCCAAATCAAAGTTCTTTTTTTTTTCTCCCCTATACGACGTCGTTTGGAATTGGATCCCTCAGCCCGGGCTCTTAGAAACCCTCGTACTCTCTCAATCTCATTCACTCTCTGAGCTCTCTTTCACTCTCTCATATCATCTCTGTCGCCTCTCTCCCTCGTCGCTGTCAGCCACCTCAGATCGTAGCTTCCTCAACCCGGGCTCTTAGAAACCCTCATACTCTCTCAATCTCATTCACTCTCTGAGCTCTCTCTCACTCTCTCATATCATCTCTGTCGCCTCTCTTCCTCGTCGCTGTCAACCACCTCAGATCGCAGCTCGTAGCCGCCGCTCACCTCACTCTCATCTCTGCCTGTCTCCCTCGTTGGCCACCTCAGGTTATTTCTTCTTCCCTAAATTCAGATCCACCTGTTCTAGCCCCAATCTCTGCTACCTATTTATTTCAATTAAAAGGCAAAATTTTATTTCAATATATAAAAATTGGAAGTATAAAATTGGATGATTGTTGGGTCATCTGTTTTTTTGGAAAGTGGAAACACAAGATTTGGTTTTGAGATTTTTTTTAGGGTTACACCGTTACACTTTGCTCTGTTTTGTTGGGAGTATAAAATAGGATGATTGTTGCTCCTAGTTTTAATTTTTGGTAATCAAAGTTAAACATCTATGTGTGGATTTTATCTGTTTAGTTTTTCAGTGCAAATGCAGTAAATGTTCTCTCGGGTTGCTTAAATTTATCTATGTGTATATACAATTTATTATTATTATCTTTTGGGCATAATTTCTGTACAGGGTAAGACTAATTTTAGGTGTTCAATAAGTTTTCAAGGGGATTTTGGTGGTGGCAGAGTGATTTAAATTAGGTTCCTATTTGTGTTTGTGAATATACATAGCTATACGTGGACTGTCAACTGTGTATTTGGATATTTGGGGTGATGGGTCTGTTGTAAAAAATTGGTGAATTTCAGAAATTGTATAAAGCTGTGAATTTATGATTCAGAAATGGGTTTGTGTATGAAGTTATGATTCTTTGACTATCTATATTTCAAAAATTGATGGGTCTATGTGTGTTTGACTGGTTGTTTAGTCTTTTAGATTAAAATGGAAACAGAGACCGGGTCTACTCCATCACATGAAGTTGATTCTAATGTAGTGGAGTCTAGCTCAAGAGTAAGGGAAAAGGTTGATCCAGCTTGGGAACATTTTAGCCTTGGGGCGGATGAGAAGGGACAAAATACTTTTACATGTTTGTATTGTAGGCAAACATATAAAAGTGGGGGTATTAATAGGATGAAACGACACCTTGCGGGGATAAAAGGTGATATTGGATCGTGTAAAAAGGTTTCTCATGATGTGAGATACCAAATGGTGGAATATTTGAAGGAGTTTGAGTTGAAGAAAAAAGCTGAGAAACAACGTCAAGAAGAAATGTTTAGTGTGCCTTCCACAAATAGTGATATACAAGAAGATGAAAATGTTCAAAAAGTATTTAGTAGTGGGTTGCCTAAAAAATCTATTTTAGGTAAAAGAAAGAGTACAAGGCCAGTGGATAATTACTTTGCTCCAAGAACTACTCCAGGAGCTCAACCTGGTCTTAAAAGTGTGTTTCAAAGCAAAGAAAAGGTGAGGCAAGCTGATATGGCTATTGCAAGGTGGACGTATGACAATTGCATTTCTTTTAATGTAGTGAATTCAGTGTACTACCAAAGGATGATTGATGCTATAGCTGCTGTTGGTCCTGGTTACAAAGGTACATCTTATCATGCTGTACAGGTCCCTTTGTTGAGGGATCAAAAGAAAGAGGTTCAATTGTCGGTTGACTCATAACGTAGGCATTGGGCAGAAGTTGGTTGTACACTTATGGCTGATGGTTGGACAGATACTAAACATAGGTCATTGATTAATTTCCTTGTTTACTGTCCTAGGGGAATGGTATTTGTAAAATCAGTTGATGCCTCAGAGATTGTGAAGAGTACCAAGAACTTGTTTAAATTGTTTGATGAAGTAGTTACATGGGTTGGTCCAAAAAACATAGTTCACATAGTTACTGATAATGCTTCCAATTATGTATCTGCTGGTAAATTGTTGTGTGAAAAGTATAAAACTATTAGTTGGTCTCCTTGTGCTGCACATTGCCTGAATCTTGTGTTGCAGGATATGGGAAACATGCCTCATGTGGATAATATCAAAAAACGTGCATCCAAAGTTACAGTTTTTATTTATAATCATGTGGCTTTGATTGCTTGGTTGAGGAATAGGCTTGGTTGGACAGATATTGTACGTCCGGGAGCAACAAGATTTGCTACTACTTTCCTTTCAGTTGGAAGCATTCATGTGCATAAGCATGACTTGCAAGCCTTAGTGACTAGCAAGTTCTTTGTGGACAATAGATTGGCAAGAGAGTCAAAGGCAAAAGAAGCAGTTGCGATCATTTTGGATAATTCTTTTTGGGATGATATTAATGTTCTTGTCAAGATTTCATCACCACTCATTCGTTTGTTACGGATTGTTGATTCTGATCAAAGGCCTGCAATAGGATATGTGTATGAGGGCATGCATAGAGCACGATTGGGAATCAAGAAGATCTTTCGAATGAAGAAGCACTTGTACAAGCCATACACTTCAATTATAAAAAACCGTTGGGACAAACATCTGCGTAAAGATCTTCATGCTACTGCATATTGTTAAATCCCGCTTTTCAATATGATGAGGAGAATTTTTGTCGAAAACCAGCAGTAAATATGGCTGTTTTGGATTACATTGGGAAAAAATATGATGGTGACCCAGAAAAGGTAATTAAGGAAACCCAATATTTTCAAGACCGTCTTGGGAGCTTTCATAGAGATCTTGCATTGTCAACAAGCAAGACCACTCATCCAGGTGAGAAGTAATTAGTTTACTTTAATACTATAAAAAAATTTTAGTTTTTTTTGTTCATGTTGAAAGTTAGTTTTGTCACTATTGTTAGAATAACTGAAGTGATTATTCAATTGAAAGTTTGTTTGTTTATGTTGATTAATATTAGATTACGTTGTGTTATGAAAATCAGATGAATGGTGGAAGTTGTGGGGTGCTAATGCTCCAAACTTGCAAAAATTGGCAATTAGAATTCTTAGCCAAACTTCCGCCTCCTCTGGATGTGAGCGTTGTTGGAGTTTATTTGACCAAATACATTCTAAGAGGAGAAATAGGTTGGAGCATCAAAGGCTCAATGATCTTGTGTTTGTTCATTATAACTTGCGATTGAGTCATAGGTAACTAAATGCTATATCTTGTCATTATATTAATTTTTAAGAAGTCATTTATATAATGTAATTGTTAGTTACTAATTATGTTCAAATTCCAATAATGAGCATGACATTTTATAATGCAGGCTTTACAACAAAAAGTTTAATTTTGACCCCATTGATTATGCAAGTATCGACAAAACTGATTTTTGGGTGTTTATGAAAGAGGAAGACCCATATCTTAATTATGAAGAGTTGGAGAATGCAATTTATGAAGAGAGTGCATATCCAGCAAGTGCAGAGCCTTCTTCTAATATGGAATGTTAGTTTATATGTAAACAATTTGATAACTTATAGTGATTTTTCTTTTATTTTTTCCAAACTTGTGTAAATATTATAATGATTTTTCTTTTTCTTTTGTTCAAACTTGTGTGTAGAATCTGTAGATGATAGCAGTGACATTGAAGGAATTGATTTGGGAACATTTGGACAACCTATTGGCCCTCCTCCTGGATTTTCAGGGAATGATGATGAGCATGATAACTTTGATGACTTTGATGATTTATGATCATAATAATTCTGTTTGAACCTCAAAGTTCTATTTTGTATTTTAGAGATAATTTCTATGTCTTTTTGTTAACTTGGAATTTGAAGTTTTATTATTGTTTTTTAGAAATAAGTTTTATGTATTTTTATAAGAAACAATGTGTAGTTATGTACTGTAAGTGTAACTTGGAGGCTTGTTTATGCATTTTTACTTTGTACTTTTAACTCTAAACTATAAACTATTTTTATTTTTAAGAATCATATAAATGATAATTGTTATCTGTGAACAATTTCCAACTAGCCATCAGCTTCATTATCAGTTGTGGGTATCCTATTTGAAACGGAAAATTGATGTATCTGTGTCCTTGAATTGATCTTGATGTTGTATGAAAGGATTTATTATACTCATGGGTCAGTGAGAATTAAATTGCAAGGTCCATGTGACAGCTGAAGGTGAAGACCTGCGAATTGTGTGTACTGTGCATAGGTGTGAATTGTGAAGTGGTTTACTTACCAGGAAAATTGATTTGGATAGCTGAAGGTCAAGACCAATAAGTGAATTTTGTCTATGTAGATGTGTGAATTGAGATTTAAGCACAAAGCAAAATTTGAGTAATTTTTGTTTATACATGTCTAATGAATAATGACATTTTGCTCTTAGTTGAAATTCCATGATTTGGACATCTAAAGGTGGAGACCCAATCAATGAAATCTGTCTATGTAGGCTTGTGATTTGTGAATTGAAGACCACGCCCTTATGCTTTCATTTGCAATTCAAAAGGTTTATATTAATAAATTGCCCAGTCTTTGTAGTTTGTCCAGAAATACTGCAATTTCATTTGCTACTTGGATATCTTAAGTTTTATGTATTGATTGAGTAATTCATATTTATGTTTGCTAAGGATTTGACATTTGTTATTTGTCTAGAAAGTTATGATATAAAAAATATTTGAAAGATAGATTTCTAAATGAATTAGACTATTTTAGTTAATTTTTCTATTTTTTTATTAATTTAATGTTTATATATATATATATATATATTTAAAATAATTATTAAATTAATTATGACGTCATCACTGTTCGACCCCGGTTCGACCTCGATTCGACCTCAAAAACCTTGAACCTCTCTCTTTTACGGTTCAATGAACGGTCCGGGTCTGAGAACCTTGTAGAAGATTGCTGTATTAATAGATTATCCTAGTACTTAAGAATAACACTTTATTGCTGCATTCACTTAATCCTAGCCACTTATTAATATATTATCCTAATACTACCTAGGAATAACACTTTATTGCTGCATCCACTTAATCACCTTCTGTTAGAAATAGAAACTTGCAGCGAAATATAAGTAATCGTTTTTTTTCCGGCGTACCTCTCTTGGCCAAAACTGATGATCACACAGGAGCTTTGAGATCGTTCTACGCTGTCTAGAGCCAGCCTCCACACAGACCAGCTATCCAAACACGTTTTGAATTTCAATTTGTGTAACCCACAAATCAAAAACGTTTCTCTGACGGTATTGCACACTACTAGAGTGATGCAAACATAACCCACAACGTAAGAGCCTCACAACATTCTGTAAACACTATGAGAAATGCAAAATTCGTTCTTGCAATCCAATGGGTATCACTCTTGGTGTTTATATACACACCACTCCATTAATATTGAGTGGGATAGTGGACTTAGTGGGGTAAAGTAACGATTCAAACCATTACTCCATAACTCCTACATGTTACAATCTGACTGAGGCAAACAGAGGGACATGCTCACTTTGGGTGTCTGTCCATATTCCTTTCAGTTTCATACACCTTCTTTTCTAGAAGAGTTAAAGACGTCCCAGCCACATGGATAAAAAATTTAATCCTACTAAGAGTGCGAGCGAACTAATCCAACAAGTAAATAGTAAAGTAATTCAATCTTACTTGGGGTTGGTTTAGGATCCACTTATTTTGCTGAAACTGAAAACTTTTTGTTAAAAGTATTGTAAATAAAGGTAAAAGTTAATTGAAATAATACAGTATGACCCATGAATAGTACCAAAAAGTGCAATGAGACCCATAAATAGTAGCAAAAATAAGCTGAATAGTAAAATAAGCTGGCAAAATTAAGTCATGTCAAATGCACACTTGGCGTACAATTAAAAAAAAATTCATAACACTACTTTTATTGTAATCTTAGGTTCGTGTGTAGATAGTTTAAGTTAGGAAAATTTAGACCCTTGGTTTATTTCACAATAAAAGTTATCAGCTTGTTCAATTAACTAGTTATGAATACTATTTATAACCAAAGTCTACAACTACAAAGGTTAGGTCTCTTTGTTGTTATACTCTGGTTATGTAATATATTATAAACCCGGTTTAAAACACTAAGTATTATTATTTTCATGTGTGTTCTAATAAGTATTACTGTTTACTCAGAAGAAGAAAAAAAACTAGTTATGAATTCAAATTGAATTCTAGGTTAATTCCTATAAATTTAAATATATCAATAAACATAGCAATATAGTGAGCAATATTGTGATGAAGTAGGAAACTCACGGACATTTATCAGAGAGAAAAACCACTATGAAACCTCAAAAAGAAATTCAGTAATAGAATTAAAGTTCTTGCAATTGAAACATACCCATGTTTCTTAGCAAAAAAAAAAAAACCATATTTTTAATTGCTACCTCCCATAGTGACTTACTCACGTGACCATGTGCAACTCCAACTCAGTTAAACTCTTATTTATTCTAAAGTCCTTCTCACAAACTTCTTGCTTGTGACTTCAAGAACATTTTTTAAGATCCTTCACAACAACTTCAATGTGTAGGCTCCATGGCTTTAAACTTGATCTGCACTATGACAATTGCAACACTTTGGATAATGGTTCTCTATTTGTTCTGAACTCAAAGATTGAAAAAGTGGAGGCTAGAATTTTCACTTTGAATACCTTATAGTTTTTGCCCCTATAACCATATAAGAAGCCACACATAACGGGCCTTTATGTGCCTTTCTAATGAGTATTACAAAAACTCACTTTTACAACCAACTTAAATAAAATTCATATTAGGAAAGACAAATTTCTTGATTCTCAATCAATCGACTGCTACCAAGCCTGTCTTGATCAATCAAGGAGGAGTCGAGATTATAGAAACTTCATTTTTCCTCAATTGATCTTGAATCTTCATTTGATTGGATGGAGCTGATTTCGTTGCAAAGAAATTGGTCTTTCCTTGTAACGAAATCAGCTCCATCCAATCCAATGGGTTCTGAACATTGTAGATTTTGCCACACCCCAACGCGCCCAAAAGCCTATCAGCCACAAACTCGATGTACTAGCTCATCAGGTCATCGTTCATCCCAACCAACATGCAGGGCAGCGCATCACACACAAACTCCCTCTCTATATCCACCGCGTCACGGATGATCCCCTTCACGCGCTCCTCGCTCAGCTTCTTACGTAAGTGAGTTTAGAGCAGGCACGTGAAATCGCAGTAAAAACCTTCGTCTCTCAAGATCAACTCATTGGAGAAGGTTAACCCGGGAATTAACCCACGCTTTTTTAGCCAAAATATCGCGCAGAAGCTACCGGAGAAGAAAATGCCTTCAACGCAAACGAAGGCGATAAGCCTCTCCGTGAACGATTCTCTGCCGTTGATCTACTGCAGGGCTCACTCAGCCTTCTTCGCCACGCAAGGACTGGTTTCCATTGCGTGGAACAGCAGGTTCTTCTCGGCCGAGTCCTTGATATAGGTCTCGAGCAAGAGATTGTACATTTCGGAGTGGATATTCTCGATGACTCTTTGTCTCCAACAGCACATTGTTCCTTTTTTGGAGTCTCCTGTGACCGTGATTCACGAGCCATTTCTTTATACGTGTCAAACATACACCTCTTCAATTTCATTCTGCCAGAGATTGGGCTATTGAACAAGTTGGTCAATTTCACACTCGCTGCAGACAATCTCACAGGGATGCTTCCTATGGAGATGGCAAACCTCACGTCACTTAACGTCCTCAATGTCTCCAATAACGTTTTCTACAGAAACTTTCCTGGAGAAATAACCCTATGGATGACAAAGCTTGAGATTATTGACACTTACAACAAAAAATTTTCCGGGCCCCTTCCTACTGAGCTCGTGAACTTGAAAAATCTCAAGCATCTTTGTCTTGGCGAGAAATATTTTTCTGGTCCGATTCCAGATAGTTACTCCAAGATTCAGAGCCTTGAGTTCTTGGGCTTGAATGGCAACTCACATACCGGCAAGATCCTGGCGAGGCTGGGTAGGTTAAAGAATCTCAAAGGATTGTTTTTTGGGTACTATAACGCTTTTGAAGGAGGTATTTTGGAGGAGCTTGGATCATTGAGTTCACTTCAACGCCTCGACATGGTGAGTTGTAGCCTTACCGGTGAGATTCCTAGGAGTCTAAGCCTTTTGAAGAACTTGGAAGCATTACTTCTACAAATCAACCGACTCACGGGTAATATACCTCCTGAACTCTCTGTTTTGGACAGCTTGACAATACTAGACCTTTCAATTAACCAACTCATTAGAGAGATCCCCAAAAGTTTCTCAAAACTAACAAAAATCAGCTTAATCAATCTGTTCAAAAATAAACTTTTCAGTGGAATTCCAGCATTTATTGGTGACCTACCAAATCTTAAGGTGTTTTAGGTATGGGAGAATAATTTACGTCTGAACTCCCAAATAACCTGGGTTAAAATGGAAAACTTGAAGTTCTCGATATCACATCTAACTGACTTACTGGTCTGATTCCCCGAGATTTATGTGAAGGAGGGAAGTTGAAGACGTTGATTTTGATAGAAAATTTCTTTTTTGGACCAATTCTCAAGGAGCTTGGTGATTGTAAGAGCATTACCATTAGGTGTGTCAAATGCCAAATATTTGGCATTTGACACACCAAATACCAAAAAACCACTCTCATTAGATGTTGTAAATGCCAAAATATTTGGCATGAGTGAACAGTATGCTCTCAAATATGAGAGCGTATGGACAGAAATGGTATAAGTTATAATATTTATTTATTCTCTTTTCTCTCTCCTCTCTCATCACTTTATTTTTTTCTCTTCTCTCTCTCTCTCTCCGTCACTCTCTATCTCTTCCCTCTTAGTCCTCCCTGCTCAAGATCTCTCTCATCTTTGCTCAAGGATTCAAGATCTCTCGCCGCCAACCTCCACAGCCCTCACTGCCAACCTCCACAGCCAGGTCTCTCATTTCTTTTCTCTCTGTCAGTCACTCTCTATCTCTTCCTTTACCTCCCTAATCATGATCTCTCACCACCTTACCTTGTCGCCAACCTCCACAGCCCTCGCCGCCAACCTTTAGATCTTTTAATCAGGCCGTGGGTGTGAGATTTGGGATGGGTTTTGATGTGTGGGTTTTGAGTCATTGATTGATCAGTTGGGTTGGGATTTTGGGCCGATAGTAGTTGTTCAGGGGCCTTTTTCGGTTGCCCGACCACATGTGGTCTTTTGGAGGGGTGACCTTGCTAGACTTGGTTTCATTTGGGGAATTGCGTCCAAAACTCAACATTAGGCCATGTGGTCCAACGGCTACCGGCATACTTTTAAACCTACAAAGCCATTAAAGCCAAAGTCTAAGAATCACGATAATGGTCGAATAAATATGTAGTATCCATGTGATATAATAGCTTTGATTAGTAGTTGTAATAACAGTTGAAATATAGTATGTATTTAGAGGTAAAGTAATCATGTACTTAATGATATAAATTAAAGATATGGAAGCAATGCTACTTATCTTTGTATGGTTTATAGCTCCAATTGTGCAGCATCTGCGAGCTGATAAGATTCTAGCAGAATGCCAGCGGTAGAGTTTAGTTAAGCTTGCCCCTCTTATCATGCATTTAAATGAGTTTAAGCCTTGGTTAATAGTTGTAATAGTAGTTGGAATAAAGTAATATGTATTTAAATGTGAAGTAATCATGTATTTAATGATGTAAATTTAAAGATATAGAAGCAGAGTCACTTATCTCTGATGGTTTGCAGTCCCAGTTGTGCAGCATCTGTGAGCTGATAGGATTTCAATAGAATTACTCTAGCGGTAGAGGGGCAGTTTGCCATGATGACTTCAAGATTGAAGGGGAAAAATGGGTGCAACTGAAGGGAGAGAAAGTATGCCTAACTGTGTGTTGGGGCTGGCTAAGCTTGCCCCTCTTATCATGCATTTAAATGAGTTTTCCCCTTAACAATGCTCTTTTAGTTCTTGTGAAGTTATGAATAGTGTTACCTTCCATTAGAAGGACTTTTGTAAGAAGTAGTTGTGCCTTTTAAAAGAAGGGCTTTTGTAAAAAGTAGTTGTGCCTTCTAAGAGAAAGGCTTTAATATGAGATCTTGGTGCCTTCTAGGAGAAGGGCTTTAGTAATAGAAGTTTATGCCTTCCATGAGAAGGGCTTTTAGTATGAGTGTCTAATATCTCTTGAGAAGTATGGAGATGGTAAAAGATATAGATGTTTTGTAGGATGTAGTATTTGTAATATATATGATATGTGGAAGTATGAGAGATATGGAGGTTAAAGGTAGTAAAAATATGAGATTATATTCATTGGAGAAGTTGTAGAGATTACTTTCCAAGAGGAAAGATTTTGTAAGAGAAGAGTATAGAGATGTGCTTAGGTATTTGGAGATAGAAGCAGTAAGATATGTGTATTTTTTTTTAATATGGAGAGTGAGAGAATGAGTATAAGAAAGGTAATAGTGTTGTAATGTGTTTAGCAATGTTGCTGGGATTTATTGCTGGAGGATGGATGAGGGCTTATGAAGGCATTTATAAGCTAAGGGCTGAAGGGTTTAGTTCCTCATTTAGAAGCTAAAAATTCAGAAGCTCAGAGCTTCATTGAGAGCTTAAGGAGATCATTAGAGGGAAAGGGAATAGATAAGTTCATGAGAGAGTTGTTCTTCTCCTTGGTTGTCCCCTTAAGGTGTTGATGAATGGCTCTATTTTGCTGAGTTTATGGGGGTTTTTAGCAAATAATCTCAGCCAAAATCTGTCCCAAATAGTAATAAATTTTCAGAGGATCCATCTTAAGATTTGGCCAAAAATGATATGTTTAGCTTTAAGGTATTCTTGCTGTTTTGGGTAAGAACTACTGGGGAAAGAATAACAGAAAATGAAAGTATTTTAGCAAGAGAAAGGTAGTTTCTTTAGTTGGTTTTGGTTTTAGCTAAATAAGGAAAAATCAGAAATGCTCAGGCTGCTGGGTCAGCTGTCACAGTTGTTCTAAAAAGGCTATCCCAACAGTTAGGAAAGGCTGTGACAGCTATCATGAGATAGCTATCACAACAGTCATAAGACAGCTGCTGCTTTGGGCAGAAGCAAATGAGGTCAGATGGGTGATTTCTGACTGCTGGAGAATACATTTAGCATTTATTTCTTAGATTTAACTGAAAATGGTAAGATCTCTTTTAAGGGTATCTTGCTATTTTTGGTATAGTAACTGACTGCTGGAATTTCAACATTAAATGGCTGGTGATATCACTTTCAGCTAGGTGTCAAGTGCTGAATACATTGCTGGGGTTTAGCTAGAAATGTTTCCTTTTTCTGGTGTTTGTGTTTTTGGTGCAAGGCTCCATTACAACACATTTCTAGCAAGTAATAGAAGGATTGGTTGAAAGTTAATGAAGCTTTAGAGATTTAGTCCAGGTCTCATTGTGTTGTGACTTAATCTTGGTAAGTAAGAAGAGCATTTTGTTGGAAAATTTAGACCCCGGTTAATAGAATTAACAAGTTTTAAATTCAAGTTGTTAATTAAATTTATTATGAATAAAACTTTTTAAAACAAATAAACATTAATATCATGTCAAAAATAAATGCAGCGGAAAAGTAAATAAGACAAGATATGATGACTCAAGAAAACCAATGAAATAAACTAGTTTCACAATAAAAAACTTGGGGGGGAAACCTTTTCGAAAAGCAATCCACTATAGTAAAAAGAAGTTCAGATCTAGTACAAAATATTTGTCCCTAGACTCTACAATCCCCGTAGATGAACTTACAGTAGAAACCTTCTACCGCTTCAGAACTTCTGAACTCTTCATTATATGAACGCCACCCTTTTGATGCACGGATCCCAGTACATGACTAACACACCAACTTGAAGAAAAAGAAGAATGTTGGCTGCAAAGTTCTTCACTTCATCAATAATGAAGATTAAGAAGCACTTGGTTACAAAATCCTAAGGCGCAAAAGACGTAGTAGCTTCTTTTAGAGAGAATAAGGTATTTGTCACCTTTTGCATATGTTGTCCTTGTATTCCCTTATGTGACGGCTTCTAAAATAAGCCTTATATATGTCTAAGGTTGTAAGAAAAAAAACCCTACACAAATACATAAGCTTGGGCCGAAAATCAGATCTGAAAATCTGAATTCCCATAACCTCAATAGATATCTCGAATGATCGAGAATCTGTCGAGCTTCATTCATTAAATCTCGATATATAGCTATCTGTCGAGCAACTGTCGAGCTATCTGTCCGCAAGTGTCGAGTTATCTGTCCAGCTTTAATGAATAGCCCTTCTTTACTTGTTTCTTGGTCCAATCTTTATGGTTTTAATACAAGACTTGAACAACATGTTTCTTGAAGTATTAAACACATCCTAGATCTACCCAATTACAATTAAAGTGCGTTTTATCAAAGGATTAGCCAACTACATAAATATTGACATATATTCCTAACATCAAATCACATATGTCCTAACAATCTCCCTTTTTAGCAATCCGTGACAAAACCACAACAAACAAATGAACATATGAGAGAAGTCATAAATCACTCAACTCATACTCACTTGTTGAATACAATAAAATCTATCCTAACACAAACTCTTGAAAAACTTTGTAAGAAGAGAGTTCATGGCAAGTAGACTTTGATAACCTGTATCTCTGAAACACTTTAAACAAAACTCATCAAGGCATCTTAGTGTGAAACAGAAATAATAGATTGCATACAAAAATATAAGAAACATGTGTATAAAGATAGAAAAGAAACAACACATGTAGAGATAGGTGAAACAAGACATAAATCATCATACATATATATATATATATATATCAAAGATAAGCACAATGTATGTAAACAAGGTCATAAAACCGATGTACAAGAAGAAAGAAATAAACACTCCCCCTAACAAGATGAAACACATCTCTCCCTTACAAAGGCATGTATTTCTCCCCCTAACATGTAGAATCTTAAAAAGAAACCACAATTTCTCCACAATTTCACCCCCTTTTTGTCATGATTGACAAAGGGTACAAGAAGCTAGAAAGCTTCACCCGAGAAACATAAAAATGATCAAGAATGATTAAGGGGGTACCAAGAATCCATAAAAATACATGAATGTGATGAAACACGATGCTATGGATGACAAGATAAAAGAAAGATGCAGAACATGTGAAAAACAATGCATGCAAAGGATCTCGATTGATTGAGAGGTGTCGAGAAGCTATCGAGAAAACCTCGATGGATCGAACAGCTATCGAGAAGCTATCGAGGAGACAAAAAGTTGCTCGATCAATCAACCTTGCTATCAAGAGGTGTCAAGATTGCGATAAAAAGCAACTGAAGAGCTCGACAGATAAGCCAATTATCGAGAGGTGTCGAGGAGGTGTCGAGATTGCTTAAAAACAGTTTTTCAAGAAGGGAAAAACATAAATATGAATGCAATCAAGTATCCAACTCAACCAATGATCTAAACAACATTTTAAACTTTCAAAAACACCTCTCAACAAGAAAAATGTAAAGCATTTAGATCTAACACATACACACACACAAACACACTAAACAAGTCTAATCAATTTTATATTTCAAAAATAAGTCAAGACAATTTAGTGAGCATACATTAACACATGTAAACCTTGTGATGGCCAAATCACATTGTACATACACATGTATCAAAAATAACAAAGAATATTGCATGTTGTCAAAGAATATTACAAGTAAAGTGCGTTTTGTCAAAGGATTAGCCAACTACATAAATATTGACATATGTTCCTAACATCAAATCACATATGTCCTAACAATCTCCCCCTTTGGCAATCCGTGACAAAATCACAACAAACAAATGAACATATGAGAGAAATCATAAATCACTCAACTCATACTCACTTGTTGAATACAATAAAATCTATCCTAACACAAACTCTTGAAAAACTTTGCAAGAAGAGAGTTCATGGCAAGTAGACTTTGACAACCTGTATTTCTGAAATACTTTAAACAAAATTCATTAAGACATATTAGTGTGAAACAGAAATAATAGATTGCATACAAAAATATAAGGAACATGTGTATAAAGATAGAAAAGAAACAACACATGTAGAGATAGGTGAAAGAAGACATAAATTATCATATATATATATATATATATATCAAAGATAAACACAATATATGTAAACATGGTCACAAGACCGGTGTACAAGAAGAAAGAAGTAAGCACTCCCCCTAACAAAATGAAACACATCTCCCCTTTACAAAGGCATGTATTTATCCCCCTAACATGTAGAATCTTAAAAAGAAACCCCAATTTCTCCACAATTTCTCCCCCTTTTTGTCATGATTGACAAAGGGTACAAGAAGCTAGAAAGTTTCACCCGAAAAACATAAAGATGATCAAGAATGATCAAAGGGGTACAAAGAATCCATAAAAATGCATGAATGTGATGAAACATGATGATATGGATGACAAGATAAAAGAAAGATGCAGAACATGTGAAAAACAATGCATGTAAAAGATCTCGATCGATTGAGAGGTGTTGAGAAGCTATCAAGAAGACCTCGATGGATCAAACAGCTATCGAGAAGCTATCGAGGAGAGTTGCTCGATCAATCGACCTAGCTATCGAGAGGTGTCGAGATTGCGATAAAAAGCAACTGAAGAGCTCGACAGATAAGCCAAGTATCAAGAGGTGTCAAGGAGGTGTTGAGATTGCTTAAAAACAGTTTTTCAAGAAGGGAAAAACACAAATATGAATGCAATCAAGTATCCAACTCAACCAATGATTCAAACAACATTTTTAAGCTTTCAAAAACAACTCTCAACAAGAAAAATGTAAAGCATTTAGATCCAAAACACACACACACACGCACACACACTAAACAAGTTTAACCAATTTTATATTTCAAAAATAAGTCAAGACAGTTTAGTGAGCATACATTAATACATCTAAACCTTGTGATGGCCAAATCACATTGTACCTACACATGTATCAAAAATAGCAAAGAATATTGCATGTTGTGTGTGAAAAACATCGCAAGATTGCATAAGTGTATACATGTTATGACGATTTGAGATATGAGAAAATCACTTTAACTCACACACAATCATAACTATTTGATGATGACTATTACCTTCGAGGTACATCCTATAACTCACACATCTCCTAGAGTACACGTTTGTAATCATATAAAACATTTTTGATCTTTTTGCTTTTGATCTTCTTTGCTTATTTTTCTTTTTATTTAGCATATCATGCATGGGCATATAAGAGAGAAAAAAGAAATACTCAATTACGATAAGCACTTGATATTGCACTTTTGCTATGCCGAAGCATACAGATATCATTGACATTGCACTTTTGCTATACCGAAGCATACAGATGTCATTTCATGATTGGCGGGTAACAGTAGTGAGATGATTATTTATGCCTTTCTCTTAGGATTTTTTAGTCCTACCCGTTAAAAAGAGTGATATGAGTGTTATGTATAAGAGATTACTTAATCTTACTCATCACAAACACGAGCCACAAAGCTCACTAGCTTAGTTGTGCATAAAGATGTTCATCTAAGTTACAAAAGATACAAAGTTTAGAAAACTTTGTTTCAATGGTCATCCAAGGTACACAAGTACCAATGTACACAAAACACACACTGTTTTTTTATTTTTCTGATTTTTCAAAAAAAATTTATTTTGAAAATAAAACAAAATAAAAACTAAAGAACCATACAAAAACAGACAAACAACATGAAAGCATGAATGAAAGATGCATATGCATGAAGGCATGATAGAAAAATGCAGATGCATGAAAGCATGATTCCAAAAGCAGATAAGAAATCAAGCAAAGAGAGTCCTCCTTTAGGTAGAAAGAATTAAAGCAAAGGACAAACAGAAAAGACAATTAAGTCTTAGGCTCCTTTCTCACCCACACAGCACGAGTCTTTGGCCGTGAAGATGAAAAGGCACGTGTCTTAGTATGTCTACTAAAAGACATAGAAGAACTAAAATTCTCTTGAAATTAAGTTAAAAAATTCAAAACTTTTAATAACTCTCCAAACAAAGGTATAGGTCCTTGAGAGGAAACCGGTGACCGTTTGGACAATTGCTTATGAGGATACAATTTAAAGCAATTTGGACGAGTGTGTCCAGAAACACCACAATGGTGACAAACATGAGCAATTTTAGAGCTACTCGACTTCCTAGAAGAAAGTCTAACCTTAGAGGTTGACAGAGACCTCAACTTAGGACAATTTGGCCTAATATGACCAACAATATAACAATGATGACAAATGGGGACAATTTCAGATTTATTATTCAACCTATGAGGAGTTTTAGACATAGGTTTAGAAACTTCAACATTAACATCAGATTGTTTACATTTGTCTATCCTAGCAATATTAGCCTTCAACTCTGGATTATTCCTTTTAAATGGAGGAATATAAAAACCCTTTTCTTTTGAGTTAGGCTCAACAACAAGTTTGGCACTAATTAATTTTTCAACTTCAGTTTTAGATTCAACTAGTTGCTCTTCCAAACTTTTAATTTTGTCCACCTGAGATGAAAAATGATTTTTAAAATTCTCATTCAAATTATTGGCTTCATCCAATTTTGCAATCAAATCATCTTTTTCAAGCTTTACCTTTTTAAAGTTAGCTTTTAATTTTGTAGAATATTCAAGAGATTTCGTACAAAAATTATAAAGCTTGTAATAAGCATCTTGAATATCATCATCATTATTCAACACAAAATCATGCACATCAAAACAATCAAGAGATTCCATGACAATGGGGATCAAGGATCACATTCAGGAAATTAATCCAATTAAAGTGTACCCGCTCTGATACCACTTGTTAGGAAATCTAGACTCCGGTTAATAAAATTAACAAGTTTTAAATCCAAGTTGTTAATTAAATTTATTATGAATAAAACTTGTTAAAACAAATAAACATCAATATCATGTCAAAAATAAATACAGCAGAAAAATAAATAAGACAAGATATGATGACCTAGGAAAACCAATGAAACAAACTAGTTTCACAGTAAAAAACCTGGGGGGAAAACCTTCTCGAAAAGAAATCCACTATAGTAAAGAGAAGTTCAGATCTAGTAAAAAACTTTTGTCCCTAGACTCTACAATCCTCGTAAATGAACTTACAGTAGAAACCTTCTACCGCTTCAGAACCTCTAAACTCTTCAATATATGAACGCCACCCTTTTGATGCACGGATCCCGTTACGTGACTAACACACAAGCTTGAAGAAGAAGAATGTTAGCTGCAAAGTTCTTCACTTCATTAACAATGAAAATCAAGAAGCACTTGGTTATAAAACCCTAAGGCGCAAAAGACACAGTAGCTTCTTTTAGAAAGAATAAGGCATCGGTCACCTTTTGCATATGTTCTCCTTATATTCTCTTATGTGACGACCTCTAAAATAAGCCTTATATATGTTTAAGGTTGTGAGAAAAAAAACCCTACACAAATACATAAGCTTCGGCTGAAAATCAGATCTGAAAATCTGAATTTCCGTAACCTCGATAAATACCTCGATCGATCGATCTATAGAGCTTTATTCATTAAATCTCAATAGATAATTATCTGTCGAGAAGCTATCGAGCTATCTGTCCGTAAGTGTCGAGCTATCTGTCCAGCTTTAATGAATAGCCCTTCTTCACTTGTTTCTTGGTCCAATCTTTATAGCTTTAATACTAGACTTGACCAACATATTTCTTGAAGTATTAAACGCATCTTAGCTCTACCCAATTACAAGTAAAGTAAGTTTTGTCAAAGGATTAGCCAACTACATAAATATTGACATATGTTCCTAACATCAAATCACATATGTCCTAACACATTTAATACTCTGCTCTGGCAGTTGGCAAAGAAATATATGGTCTGATTATGGCAGACAGCAGCTGAGTATTAGAGATATCATGAATACTTTATATATAGTTGGAGATTAAAGATAGCCAATCAGATTAGGCCATGTGTTTGAGTTGGATTTTAGCTGAAAGTAGTAATAAGATTTATGTAGAATAATATTATAAAGTTTCTAAATTTGTATAGAAACAGTTGGGGATTGAATGAACAGTTATCTTCTCAGCATTCAAATGGCTATTGATATTGAGTATTTATCACATGATGAATATAAAGTTTTAGGAAAAGAGTAATGGAGAATTTTATCATCTAAAGTGCTATGTGATAAGAGATGCTTACTATATGTTACCCGCTACACACGGACTCGTTAGAGTTCAGGGAGTTGGAGAAGACACGCCAAGTAACGTGTCTCTTTTATCAACTTCAAACCGCTGGAGCTTTACTGAACAAACCTCTTGACCCTCCAAACTACAACTCCCAAAATTTCCCCAAAGAGACTTATGAGGTTGGATTATAAGCCAAAGATGAGATGACGTACCTCGGGCTTTGTTGTCATTTTGTGTGAATATGGGCTCTTGTTGAAAAAGCCGCTTGCCATGAGTGTAAGATAGGTAATATGGGCTGTGAGCTTTGATTTATTACTTAAGTTTGATCCATATGTTGATGTTGATGATGTCGTGGGGTTATGATCCCAATTAATGAAGAGAAAATGTGGACCATGAATCCGCCTCTTGAAATAAGGATCTCGCAGGCCATGTAAGCTTAATCCATGTAGGTGAATGAGATATGAGCTTATTTTGGGCTTTAAAGAGATTTACCCAAAAAATCAATAATATGTTGATGCGGCATGAGTTGCCAATGAAGTAATGCCATGTGGGCCGAAAAAAGAGTCCTCAACAGTGGTGTCATGGTTGTGGCAGTGGTTGGTTGAGTTTCGGGTCGGTGATGTTTATGGCTATAGTGGGCAGCGATGTTTGTGGCTGTAATGGGCCGGCAGTGTTTGTTGAAGATTTTGATTTTTTTTTTTCACTTATGTTGAGGTTTTTGGATTTGGAATTTGTTGGAGATCCAGTGATTGTGGTTGTAGTTTGTGGTGGTTGATTTGCCGTTGGTGATGATTTGTCGTTGCCGTTGCTGTTGCCGTTGGTGGTTAGTTTATGGCAGTTTTAAGTTAATATATTATTTAATGTTTTGGATATATTATTTTAATATTTAGAATCAAATAATAGAACATGTAATAAATGATGTATTGTAAAATGATGTGTTAAAATAATAAAGTAAGTTTTTTGATGTGTTAAAATGGCATAATTTTGCAACGCCTGATGGGAATGCTCTAAATCGCTAGTGAAAGTCCGAATTCAGAAGAACTCACTCAATGGGATGATTCCTGCTGGGATTTTTAACTTGCCCCTGGTGCAAATAATTGAGGTCAGCGACAACAATTTCTCTGGCGAGCTTCCCTTCAACATTTCAAGGGACTCATCACTTGGAATGCTCGAGCTATCCTACAATCAAATCACAGGAAAAATCCCTCAAGCAATCGGAAATCTTAAAAGCTTGCAAACTTTTATTAATTACTATAAGTGAATAGATTTCAAGGTGAGAGTCCTAACAATATATTTTATTTACCAATGTTGGCAAAGATTAACGTTAGTGCAAACAACTTTAGTGGTGAGATTCCAACTTCGATATCTCATTGTACTTCAGTCACATCCATTGATTTTAGCCAAAACGATTTCTTTGGGGAAATTCCTAAAGAGATTGACGGAAAGACTAAATTAGAACTCAAAGATGTCCTAAGTAGCTTTTATTCCTACCAGGCCTCCTAATATTAGTGATGGGTTTATGTGAAAGGCAAGGTTTGGGTCTTGAACCTCTGTGCATTGGAATCAACGCGATGTAGAGGCATGACAAATAACATTTTTCTATATCATATTGAATTTGATGCATTAGAGTACTACACCCAAGTCTTGTAATTGGGAATAATAATTTGTCATCTCAATGGATTATGAAATGTTGTCTATTGTATTGCTCAGAAAAATTTTCACATGACCAATAAAAACCGTGTCAACCTCTTGATATATTATAGCCTTGGTGATAAAGAACAATAATCTTTGAATAACTCAAAAAAAAAAAATTCAGAGTAAAATTTTGATATCTAAGAGCATCCACAGCAGTGGAGCTAAATTTTTAGCAATTTAGCTCCACCAAAAGTTACTTTATCTATTTTAGCTACACACATACTACAGCAGTGGATCTATTTTAACTTTCAACATAATAAAATAATATAAACATAAAAATAAAATAATACATCCCTACAATAAAATAATATATTCCACTACTAAAAAATATACACTACAACCACCTCATCCACCGGCCACAACCACAACCACCACCACTACCACCACCACCACCACCACTAGTGGTGGTCCACAGCAGGAAAAAAAAAAAAAAAAAACAGATCGACGACGTGGTCCACAACCACAACCACCACCTCCACCACCACCACCACCAGCGGTGGTCCACAGCAGAAAAAAAAAAAAAAAAAAAAAAAAAAAAAAAAAAAAGAACAGATCGGCGACGGGCTTGGGGTGAGACGAGGGAGCTGGCTGGCCGGTGAGCTAGAGAGAAAAAAAAATGAGGAAGAAAGAAGAAAGAAGAGCGGAACAGATCGGCCGGCCCAGGGAGATCGGCGATGGGCTTGGGGCGAGACGAGGGAGCTGGCCGGCCGGTGAGCTAGAGAGAAAAAAAAAATGAGGAAGAAAGAAGAAAGAAGACCGGAACAGAGAGGCCGGCCGGTGAGCTAGAGAGAAAAAAAAATGAGGAAGAAAGAAGAAAGAGGGGAAGCCGGAGAGAGAGAGAGAGAGAGTGAAAGAGAGAGTGTGATTTTTTTAATAGGGGAGGAGAGAGAGCGTAATAAAAAAATAATTTTTTTTTTTTAGATGTGTGCTACAGTGCACATCTATTTTTAGATGTGCACTATAGCACTTTAGTTAAAAATATAAAGAATGACTCCACTGCTGTGGGTCATTCTTGTTATATCAGTGGAGCTAAAATAGCAATATAGCTATTTAGCTCCATTGTTACAAATGCTCTAAGCTGTCACCATCTAGTTACTCATAAGCGATTCTCATATTAGGCAAATTCTTCTTTTTTCTCCTCAGCCTACCGGTTATTAGCACATGTTTTCAATTCTTATGCCCTTCACAAGAGACGCCACTTCCCATCCGACTTGCATGTTTTAAGCATGTTGCAAATTCTCATCCTAATTAAGCTTCAACATATTGATACCATAAATTTTTGTATCAATATACCGAAGGCATCTTGCATTCCATATTTCCATCTCATGACTAACTTAGTGTCTGCTTGGAAATAGCTTATTTAGCTGAAATTGAAAATTTTTTGCTGAAAGTACTTTAGATAAAGTAAAAGTAACTGAAATACAGAAATAGTACAGTGAGATCCACAAAAAGTACCAAAAAATGCAATGAGACTCATGAATAATGAAAAAAAACTAGCTTTTTAAGCCAATGCCAAACGCACACTAAAAGGATGTTTGGATATCAAAGACCAATGTTTGCATCCAATGTGTAAATTTCATTACAAGTGAATTATGTGCCAAGAGTCTTGTAACTCAAGTAACACTTTTTAATGCTTCTTACGAAGACATCCAAAGTTCTAATCCCTCTCCTTTTTTGTAACTATCAAATTTTCCATACAAATATATATATATATATATATATATATATGTCAATTTGGTGTAGACATGTTGAGCTTCCATGAGGATGAGAAACTGAACTTGTATGTCATTTACACCCTAAATATATCAAGAATAGAATATGTCTCATAAAAAAGAAAAGAAAAAAAAGAATGGAATATGCTATAATAAGCTTTGTAATTATGCCCCATGTAATATGTCTTGCATGTGTAATCTTGGCAATTATGACATGTGATGTTTCTCAACACCCCATTTTACCCCATATATTTTTTTCAATTCATAAAATAACTAATCGTAAACTTCCACAATACGTGCAAAAATGTAATATAATTATTTAATAAAATATATAATGTAAAATTTGTAGGTTAAATAGTGCATGTGTTGTTTAAAATACCAAACACGAAACCTCCCAACATTGTAACTTTATGCTTTATGATCCTAATAATTAATATGAAAATTAATGCCATTAGAAATTAACTTCAATAACTTTATAATGAGCCAAAATGGGCATTTTCCCATTTCTCCCCAAACAAGTAGCAAAATGCCCATGTTCTGAAACTATTTAGCCATATGCCCCTATTTTAAATAGTGATGACAAATTTTTTCTGAACTCATAGGTACCCAGCCCGACCCGACTTAACCCTAATGGGCCAGGTTTTACCTGGCCTGAACCCGACCCGATAATTCTGAAATTATCAAAAACCCCTTATATATATATATATATATATATATATAGCTATAAACAAACCCTAACCCTCATTTCAACTCACGCCTCACCCTCACAGAAGCACACTCATAGTCACAGCGTAGCCAGCCTCACTCACTCAGTCTCACACCTCTCATAGTCACATGACTCTATCTTACTCACTCTCAAGCACCACCGACCCAAGCTCTCTGCACCGCCAATCCAAGCATTCACCACCGGTCCAAGGTCTCATCGCTGCCCCAGCTGTCACCGCCGGTCTATTCTCTACTTCTCTTAAAAAAAAAAAAATTTCTTAACCCATACTCTAGCGATGGTGCCAGCCCCGGGTTCATATCTTTCTCTCTCTTGATTTGTTGTATGGTTTCCAAGAAAATCAATGGGAAAAATAGAAGCTTGATGCCAAATTTTGGATCTTTTTCTGATTTCCTATCTGGGTATTGATCTGTCTTTTGTGGGGTTTGTCCAACTTTTTGTGATTTTTTTTTTTTTTTTTTTTTTTGTGAAATGCAGGAAGATTTTCATTGGAGGATTGCACAAAGAGACAAGTTTTGGTAAGCCTAAGTCTTTAATGGATTTGTTTGTTTTTAGGGAAAAATTTCTATTGTAAAAAGTTTCAGTTTTAAAGTTGGTTTTATATTTATTATGCTTGTATTATCAACAAGTTTATACCTTTTTACTTGTGTTGAGGTTTAAGTTACATCAATTGGCTGATTTCTTTGGTTTACTTAAATATTTTAATGCACATATAACTGAATCATAGATTTGCTAAGGAAATCTAGGCTTTATATGTTAGATGATTAAGAAGTTTTGCTTCTCTTGGTTAGTCTGTTTGAGTTGCTTCAATTGGGTTACAGTTGTGTTGAATGGCTTAGATGTGGGTAGCACTTAAGTAAGCTGGGAATTTTGTTTGTGAATGTAATCCTATTGCTGATGTGTTCTGTTATGCCTTGTGTTGGCTGTGTCTTAAAAAAAAATTTTTCTTAAGTATTTCATAAAATTTAGTGCGCAATATTTTTTTAGCTCCTTTATTTACAAGAAAGGGAAACTGTGTGATGCTAAATTTTGGGTGTATAGTTTGGTTTGTCAATATATATGTTAAACTGTTAAAGCCTTGTTATGTTAGCTATAAAAAAGTGAGTGGGACATTTCATTTTTGATGAGTGAATAATTGAGTGTAGTTTAATGGAAAAATAAATTTTATGGGAAAATGTTTTTCAAAGAAAGTGTAATTGTTTAATGGAAATTGTATTTTTATATTTGCTAATTATAATTTGATAATGTTTATTCCATTTTTTAATTCATTGTTGTTGTAGGTTCTTCAACTATGCCTGGAGATTGTACACTTCAATCAATTCTTGATGATGGAGAGCCTATTGAGGAGGATGGGAGTTGTATTACAGCTGTGAAGGATTAGACTTTTTGTATTAATTTAGTAGCCTTTTTTAGTTTCTTAGACTTCTTGGATTAATTTGCTGGTTTGTAATTATTCTAAACTTGTCTTGTGGGATTTATTTTGTAGCTTTTTAATTTCTTGGATTTGTTGGACTTGTGATACTTATTTCTTAAACTTGTTGGATTTATTTTATTTTTATGTTTAGTAGGTGATTTTAGCTAGATTTATGATTAAATGGTTATCTTAGCTATATGATTTATTGATTTATAAATTTATAAATAACAGGTGATTTATATTGATTTATGATATTAGTTATGTTTTATTGATTTATAGATTTATAATTAACAGGTGATTTATTGATTTATGATTAATAGCCTATGATTTGGATTGATTTGGCATTTGGGCCACGTTATCTAGGCTTAAATCTGCATGTCATAGGGCTTGAATCTAGGCAAAAATGGATTTGGGCTTCAATTCAAATTTTTTTTTTTTTTTTTTTTTTAGGTTGGGCCGCAGATTAGGCCTAAATCTAGTAGGGCTAAACAGGCCCCAGTGGGGCGGGTCTAGGCCCCGCATAAAAAACCAGTTTATTAAACGGGCCGGGTCTGGGCCACAGGTCCTAGCCTGCGAAATGGGTCCTGGTATGAAAAAATTCGGCCCAAACCCGGCCTGTTGCCATTCCTAGTTTTAAACTCGATTTTCTAAAAATCGAGTTTCAATAAAAAAACTCGATTTTTAGAAAATGGAGTTATAGGCAAAAAACTTTAAAAAAAATTACATGGAACAAAGATCACCCATAACAGAAGTAAAAAAGCCATCAATGAAGTGCACAAAATGGAACTCGAAGTAGAGGTGAAAGTGGAATGAACATGGAAGTTACGATTTCAAGCACCTACGTGGTGCTGTGCACATTATCAAATTACATCAAAATTCGATCAAATGAGTTATCCAATTATATACTATCTTTTGATTGCTTGGGATGGCCTTTTCATTCTCAAACATGTGAAATAACTATTTACTCTCAAATTTGAATATCCACTAGTTGCAAGATAAGATGTCTACGGATGATACAAAGTTACTGTTCAGTGTGACATTGTTATCATTGTCACAACAATTTTTTTTTTTTTTTCCTTTTTTAAATTCTAGTTATTTCTTAATGTGGCGAGCAGATCCGCAGATGAACTCATGGTTCAAGGATATAAGAGCTCCTCCACCAAAACTTTTAGCTGTTTCACTTGCAAATTCTCAGATTAACAACGCGGTCATGAGCCCGCCGACACTCCAACAGAAACACTTTCCGGCGATCGAGAGTTTGGCTGTTTGCTTCAGTTTGGATTGGACAATATTGTAAGTAAATTGTGTTTACTTTGTCGAGATATTCAGCGGTCTTCTAAACCACATAATTAATTTTGGTGTTGGAAGATATGGAGGCCATGAGGCTGGATGTTGATGTTTGCCCTGAAGGTACTGTTATTGGTGTCGTTACTAGATTCAAAATAGTTTTAGGCAATTATGGGCATGTCCTATCTTTTTAGTTTTTGGGGTTGGATGGGCAGGAATGTCAGAATTTTATTAATATGAGCCTTGATTCACAGTCAGATTTTTTGTCTTTTATTATTGTTTTAGTAATTTTGTTACATTAGAAGTGGATTGTAATATTCATAATCCAAATTGCTCAAACTTATTAATCTTATTATTTGGTTGAATTGACTAATTTTTGTTTACTGGGTATTATTTATCTTTTCAAGAAGGAAACTTTTATACAATGTTGAGGGTCTTACATAACATGGACACATACTAGGTGTGTGTTTGGCTGCATTAATTATTGTACGTTTGGATTGGATGGAAAATTAAAATTATTTTACTATTTATCTTATTTTTGCTACTATATATGGACTTCACTATACTTTTTGGTACTATTCATAGATCCTACTATACTATTTCAGCTAACTTTTACTTTTATCTACAGTACTTTCAGTAAAAAGTTTTCAATTTCAGTAAAATAAAATAAAATAAGCGAATCTCAAACAGACTCTTAGTGCATGCTATGTTCACAACTTAATCCTCGTTGACACACAACAAAAGATTTTTGGCTTCACCAATAATTGACAGATGAAAGTGAGAAAAGAATTGTGATGTTATGTTCTTCACATGGTTGTTTTTGTTACTTTATAGCACTTGTAGCAATGGAGCTAAATAGTTATATAGCTATTTTTGCTCCACCAAAACACAAAATCAACCATATAGAAATGGAGTTAAAGGTATTTTTTTTACCTTCATTGCTACAATGCACAGCCATATATGGCCGTGCATTGTAGCTAAGAGCTTAAAAAAAAAAATTTATTCCCCCAGCCGGATTAAAATATTTTTTTTTATTTTTTTTTTCTTTTCTTCTCAAAATTCTCACAATCTCTCAACTCTCTCTCTTAACTTTCAGACCTCTCATGCCGCCGCCCCCCTGACCCACGCCGCCACAAACCTAGCTCCGACCACGGCAACCTCCACCACCACCACCACCACCACCACATCAATTATAAATCCAACCATACCCACACACATCAAACCTACCACCACCAATATCAATCACCACCACGGCAACCCCCACCACCACCACCACCACATTAGTCACAAACCCAACCACACCCACACTCATCAAACCCACCACTACCAAGAGAGAGAGAGAGAGAGAGAAAGCAAACATCGGCAAAGCCCACAGCCAAAATTCATCACTGAGAGAGTCACAAGACTCACAACCCATGAACCATAACCGGACTAAGCGGACTTGAGAGACCCATGAGCTAGAGGAGAGAGCCGGACTTGAGAGACCAACGACAAATCCACCCACAGAGAGAAGACGGAGGTTTGGCTCGTGATGGTGGTGGGTTGCAATGGCCTATGATGGTGATGGGTTGCAGTGACCTGTGACAGTGGTATGGCCATGGTGGCTTGGTGATGGTGTTCCACCATGGGTTTTGGGTTTGAAAGGGAGAGAGCAGAACAAAAGAGAGAAGGAAGAGAGAGAGAGAGACTAAAATGAAATAATGAGAGAGAGAGAGAGAAGAAACCAATAATTTGTATATATATAATTTGGTTTTAAAAAAAATAATGTTGTTATACTTGACAATAATAGGCTATCATGACGATTGAAATTTTTTTTTTAATCAAAAGATAAATTTGTATATATATAATTTGGGGTTAAAACAAAATATTATTGTTACACAAGATGATTATTTGTTATCATGATGATTGAGAAATTGTTTTAGTAAAAAAAATGTATAAGTCTAATATGAGGTTAAAAAAATCACTTGTTAATACTAGACGATTATTTGCTATCATGTGACAACGGCGATGGAAGAGTCGGTGGCGGCGGCGGTAGTGGCAGCGATAGCGGTTGCGGGTGGTTGTATTTGTTGTTTATTGTAGTAGATATATTATTTTATTATCGTGGATATATAGTAAATATATTATTTTATTGTGATATTTATATTATCTTATTATATTAAAAGCTAAAATAAATCCACTGCTGCAGCATATTTTGTAAAGTGAGTAAGTAAAATAGATAAAGTAATTTTTTGTGGTGTCAAATAACTAAATTTTTAACTCCACTACTGTAGATGCTCTTGTAAAGTGACACAAGACATTTTAATCAATCGGTATGAATGCTTCCTAAAGTATTTGAGTGTTCTTGTGTTTGTCTTCATATTCCAACACCTGTCAAACTCTCAAAGGTTGAGTGAAAATAGAAGTAAGAATTTTTACATTAAATGAATTCTCCACTAATTAGCTTTTCAATGAGAATATGAATTTGTTCTGACATAACTGAATTGACGCGGTGAAAATGGAATTGATGCTTGAAACTTTGTTGCCCAATCTTTGGCAGTTGTCATACTATCCTGGTAATAGGAATTACACTTTTATACCAATGCTGCATCCACTTATACCTTATCTAGCAGGACTAGGTCCTACCCACATTGTTGTGTCATTAATTAGTATGAACAAAGAGCTTCACTATAATAATTCGGAAGAAAATATTTTAAAGCAAGGTACACAAGTGCTGAGTCCCCATTGGCCATGGTCGAGATTACTCATTAAGAATGCAATTTTGTTTCAATTCAATTTTATTGGATGTTCACAAAGAGAAGGGAGGCCAAATAAAAATTATGAAACAAAGTCTACCCTTTGGCTTAAAAAACACGGTCTACTACCCTCAAATCTCAATTGCCATATTGTTAAATTACCAATTTTTTAAAAAGTTTAAATTATTAGTAGATGATAAATTTAATCATTTAAGCACATAATTTTAACACTCCTTCTCGCTTGTGGACTCAAACTCTCTTTTGGATATCGCTTATTTTGCTGAAACTGAAAAATTATTATTGAAAGTACTGTAGATAAAGATAAAAGTTAGTTGAAACAGTACAGTAAGGCCCATGAATAGTGCTAAAAAATGCAGTGGGGTTCATAAATAGTAGTAAAAATAAGCTGAATGGTGAAATCATTTTAATTTTTAATCCTAACCTAAACGCACGCTTAATAAGTAAAACTCAATGCATGAGATTTTAAATAAGAAGCAACGTGGAAGAGATAAGAATCAAACTTATAATCTCTTGATTTAGCAACATAATTCTAACACATATATTAAACTTTGCACCACATTGGATAAGGATGATAATTATTGAAGTGACTACCCCTTACAACTTTTATATTGATGCGTATGGAGTAAAATGACTTGTAGCTTTTGCGTTATGAGCATTAAGCTACAAGTCGTGTTGTTCACTGTTTTAAATTTAATTAGTTAGAGGGGGACACTTGCCATACATTAATTGGTTAGTTGAGATTAGTGGGGTTAGTTACTTTCTGTTGCTACACAACAACAAAAAAAGGGTTTAGGCCACGTTTTTAAAACACAGCCTTAGGCCCAAAAAACGCGGCTATAGGCCTCTGGGGCCGAAGACCTATAGCCGCGGTTTTTTAGGCCGCGCTTTTGAATGCGGCCTAAACCCCGCGACTATAGACCTCCGGGGTCTATGGCCGCACTTTTTAAAACGCGGCCTAAGGAGACGTCCTATGGCCGCGTTTTAAACATGGCTTAAGATAGAGTCTATAGCCACGTTTAAAACGCGGCTATAGACCATAGTCTTAAGCCGCGCATTTAAACACAACTATAGTATCTGATGTGGTCAGGAATTTTGTTTAATAGTTAATTTTCTATTTTTGCTATCTGTTTCCTGTATATAAGAGTAGAGCATGTATTTTATGGATTGAGATCACAAATTTTTTTACGTTCTTAACTTTTTAACTGTAATTTTTTAGTTCCTTTTAATATTATTTTTTCTTTAATAGTTGAGATTGAAAGTTGATTTTTACAACTCTCAATCTCAATCATTTATTGCAATTGCACCTGATCTCAATCTATATCTTATCACTCTAATCAGACATACTAATATGTTTTCTCTCTTTCTTGTTACATAGTCGAGCATCTTGTTTTCCATTTTTTAGTTTTAACAATAATTTTATTAAAAAAAATGAACCCAAAAAAACAATAATTGTAAAACTATTAATTAGTTGTGTTAAGGTATGGTTTTTCACATAACATTTTTGTTGGCCTTATTCTATGACAAAGAGTGTTGTAATTGCATTCATTTATTTCCTTGTATTTATGTGGGTTTAATTGTAAGGGATGAGTGTGAGAGATTGGTGAAGAATCAAGCTTGCAATGAAGATCAGTACAATTTCACGACTAGCTTGCCAATAAAGGTTCTTGCGAAAAAGTCATGTGTGAAGCACATGATTAGAAGGTGAAGCACATGATTAGAAACTGAAAGAGTCATGCCAACTTGTCATTTCACAAGTACTTCACGAGAAAGGCCATCTCGCTAGGTACCAGCAAAACTCTCTGTCTGGCAAAAAGAAAGTGTGACTTTCCTCCCCTTCACCCATACTATAAATACCCTCATTATCCACAAAAATGTAAGGATGCTATTCAGAGAAAAACCCTAGAGAGGTTTCTACAATACAGCCACCTTTTAGAAAGAGAGCTACTCATCCTCAATAAAGAAATCCTTTTAGTATTTTCTCCTTCCCCTCTCCCATCATTATACATTGAGAGGAGATTTGTACCCAAACACAACTCACACATATTCAAAGTGTAAAGAGTATTTTGGAGCTTGGGAAGCATTTGGGATTTTCCAAAAGTAGCCGGTGAAGCTTGATTGATGCAATCGGGCGGTATTGCGAAATCTGGAAAGCTAGTGAAGACAAGATTCCGAGAAGTTCGTTGGCAGCAAGAGCTTAGAAAGCTCAAGTACATTGGGTAGATTAGGCTTGAAAGGTTTTTTTGATATTCATGTACTCCAACTTATTCACTAGTGGAACGATTTTGACTTGGAGGATCGCGGGAAGGTTTTTCAACGAGTTCTTTGGTTTCCTCTTCGATAACACGTCTCTGTGTTATCTTGTATTTGAATCTCTCTTCCCTACACTTTAAACTTTACATTTATTACTCATTGTGGTTGCTTGTGACTTAGAGTAGTGTTACCGGTTTATAACGCGTGCTTTACTCTTGTTCCGCACTTAGTTAAGTTAGAGTAAAAGCAAGTAAGTCGTAATTTAAAATTGGGGGTCTAAACAAGCATTAGTATTTTCACACTAATTGAGCTTTCAAGTTGAATATGGCCTGATAGGATAAAAGTTTGGTTTGGTATAGTTTAGTTTCATTGGCTTACTTTATCATTACTAGTGTGGATGGCATGTTCAAGGCACGTGCTACCTCTTGAGTGAGAAAATTAAGATAGAATATTTTTTTGGAAGAAGCATAAAACTATATACATAAAAAATGTATGTCATACAAAGTTAATCTCATTCATATAAGAATTTTGATACAAATTTGCTAAAGGTAATATCCACTCATTAAAAACTTCTAAGAATGATAACAAATATCATCATCTTTCAACAATAAGCAACCGAATTTTGTTAAAACCTCATCACAATATTTAAATTTTTGCAATGAATGATGTCATATGCTACGATTGAAACTTTTTATCAAATACCTTCAACTATACACAATGAAATTTTTGTCATTCATACTTTCTTCTTTATAAAAATATTGTGACGACAACAAGATATCTTAACATTTTCACAAGAAAAATGTTATGTCCACAATATTTTTATTATAAATCATAAGTAGTAGGTTGTTACGGGTTGTTATTGGTAGACAAAAAAGTAATTTCACTAGTAAGTTTAAATTAGAATAACAATATATCACTTAAGATTTGTTATGAAAATATTGTGAAAAATGTTATGGATGCAGCACAATTTTTTTTTTACAGTACCTTTATTTTTAGTTGTGGTTGTTTCCAGTATAATGTTTTATTATTTTATTTTGATATATAATGAATTAACAGATAAACAATTGTAAAAATATTGTTTCAATTTGTTGTATTGATATTTTATTATTATCATTATATAAGCAATTTTAAAGGATGATATTACCATTTAAAAAAAAAAGTGTAAAAGTGGGAAATGAATAAACCAAAAACACTGCTACAGTTATACTCATTGCACTTTTTATACATAAAAAATTGATTAAAGATACAGTTATATTTTAAAATAAGCACTTTCAAAAATAGTGAATATAAATTTTTTTTTTAAAGCCAAACTAAAAAAGTAGCCTTTAGCAATAAGATTATTAGATTAATTACAAGGATAAGACAAAATTAGCTTCATGGATAGTAAATGAAGTCCTTTGTTTGTGATACTAAAAAATCTTATTTTGTTTTTCATGGTTTAAACCTTAAAGGTGCAGTGGATATGCGTGCTGCTGGCTTCTTTTGACCACTTTTTCTTTTGAGAAAGAAATAAGATCCTTTGTTTGCATACTTTAAGTAATGCCTCCTTTGTTTGCTTTCAAAAAGTAATGCCTTTGGCATTTGCTTAATAATTTGCTTTTTGGTTTTTTTTTTTTTTTTTTTTTTTTTTTTTTTTTTTTGGGTGCAAATATTTTAGCTGTTAACTTAAGTAATTTATTTCTTAAAAGAGAACTCTGTGTCGAATTTTACTTTATGGTTAAAGCCTTAAGGTGCTCTATCCATTGCATGGTAATGCCCCGATAGCCATGCAGGTCCCTCCGCCCAACTCATTTTTTGTTAACCCAAAAAAAAAAAAAAAAAAAAAAAAACTTAAGGTGCAGACTTGCGGTGGATGTGCTTTTTGGCTTTCCCTTTATGTTCTTGACCACTTTTTCTTTTGGAAAAGAAATGTGCCTTTAAAGTTTTCTTCTCTTTTAATCCATTATTTAAAAGAATCCAAGAAATCAATTTCAGTTAAACCCTGCGAGGGGATCAACATTTAAATAGGGCCATGTTCCAGCAGGTTAGAGCTACAGAAAATGTTGTAAACTCATAATACAGGATACCCGTTTTCATTGAACTGCATGGTGATAACCAGCATATATAGCATTTTAGTCATCCTTTACAAAATGAGAAGCTTTTTCACTTGTAATCGCCTCCACTGTACTTTAATTATCTTTCTTTTCTCAGTATGCTTTTCTACTTCGCGCTGTGGTGACCTTGAAGTACTTTTGAAGCTCAAGTCCTCAATGATTGGACCCAAAGGCACGGGCATGGATGACTGGAAACCCTCTTTGTCTCCAACAGCACATTGTTCCTTCTCCGGAATTTCCTGTGGCCAGGATTCACGAGTCATTTCTTTGAACGTGTCTCACACACCTCTCTTCGGTTTCATTTCGCCTGAGATTGGGCTATTGAACAAGCTGGTCAGTTTAACACTCGCTGCAGACAATCTCACGGGGATGCTTCCTACGGAGATGGCAAACCTCACGTCACTCAAGGTCCTCAATGTCTCCAATAACGTTTTCTACGGAAAATTTCCTGGAGAAATAACCCTGCGAATGACAGAGCTTGAGATTCTTGACGCTTACAACAACAATTTTTCCGGGCCACTTCCTACAGAGCTCGTGAACTTGAAAAATCTCAAGATTCTTTGTCTTGGCGGGAACTACTTTTCTGGGCCAATTCCAGATAGTTACTCCGAGATTCAGAGCCTCGAATTCTTGAGCTTGGGTGGCAATTCACTTACCGGCAAGATCCCGGCGAGGCTGGGTAGGTTAAAGAATCTCAAAACATTGTTTGTTGGGTACTACAATGCTTTCGAAGGAGGTATTCCAGAGGAGCTTGGATCCTTGAGTTCGCTTCAACGCCTCGACATGGCGAGTTGTGACCTTACCGGTGAGATTCCTAAGAGCCTGAGCTTTTTGAAGAACTTAGAAGCATTGTATCTACAAGTCAACCAACTCACAGGTAATATACCTCCTCAACTCTCTGGTTTGGGCAGCTTGACAATGTTGGACCTTTCAATTAACCAACTCACTGGAGATATCCCTAATAGTTTCTCAAAACTAACAAATATCAGCCTAATCAATCTGTTCAAAAATAAACTTTCCGGTGGAATTCCTGCGTTTATTGGTGACCTTCCAAATCTTAAGGTGTTTCAGGTATGGGAGAACAACTTTACGTCTGAACTCCCAAATAACCTGGGTCAAAATGGAAAACTTGAAGCTCTCGACGTCACATCTAACCGACTTACTGGTCCGATTCCCCGAGATTTATGTAAAGGAGGGAAGTTGAAGACGTTGATTTTGATGTACAATTTATTTTCTGGACCAATTCCCGAGGAGCTTGGTGCTTGTAAGTCGCTAGTGAAAGTCCGAATTCAGAAGAACTTATTCAACGGGACGATTCCTGCGGGGATTTTTAACTTACCCCTAGTGCAAATTATTGAGGTTAGCAACAACAATTTCTCTGGCGAGCTTCCCTCCAACATTTCAGGGGACTCACTTGGAATTCTCGATCTATCCAACAATAAAATCACAGGAAAAATCCCTCCATCAATTGGAAATCTTAAAAGCTTGCAAACTCTATTCCTGGGTAGGAATACATTTCAAGGCGAGATTCCTAGCGAAATCTTTGATATAGATATATTGTCAAAGATTAACATCACTTCAAACAACTTCAGCGGTGAGATTCCAACTTCAATATCTAGTTGTACTTCACTTTCATCCATTGATTTTAGTCAAAACAGTCTCTCCGGGGAAATTCCAGAGGATATTGGTAGTTTGAAGATTCTCAGCACTCTTAATCTTGCTCACAACCGACTTATTGGGCATATACCAAATGAAATTTGCTCCATGACAAGCCTCGTAATCCTCAATCTGTCCTACAATAATTTTGTGGGAAGAATTCCTAGTGGTGGGCAGTGTTTCTTCTTTAAGGACAGCTCATTCACTGGAAACCCAGATCTCTGTACGCCAAGCATAGTCTCTTGCCCAGCTATGACTGACCCACTTCAAGACTCAGGTCAAACTCGAGGGAAGTTTTGTTCTCCAGTGTTCGTTGTTGCCGTTGTAGCTTTGGCAACTGTTTTGTTGTTGGTACCATCTCGGAGCCAAACATGTCATCAATGCGAAGACTACATTAGAACTCACAGACGTCAATTGTAGCCTTATAACTGGCAGCCGCGAATTCCAGGAATATACATCAAAACTCTCTTAAGCGTCAGATGTAGTTTCTGTCATGAAAATAGTGGACCCTAGGCTCAATGGCCTATGGGTACCTTTGGGGCTTTGATAAGTTTGGTGTAGGATATGAGTCTTGAGGATTTGAGTTTTACTTGATCCACTACAAAAGAAGACAAAAATAGTTAGGTTTGGATTGAGCGTCTACATTGCACGTCCACGTTTTCAGCTTTTTTTTTTTTTTTTTTTTTTTTTTTTTTTTTTTGATTTACTGTTTACACGTTTCAGTAGACAAATGTTACTGTACAATTACTGTTTATATACTGTTTATAAACAGTAACAACATTATTTGACTTTTCAGCCAATTTTCAGCATATGAGTGGGTCCGTGCACTGATTACAAGACTCACATATATCACTTTTTAACAATTTTATAATATTTTTTTTCACAAATGTTGAGTTGTCACGTTTTTCAAGAATAGACCATAAAACTATGTTAGTGATGGGTGCATGTAAATACAGTCTCGGCAAGTAGTAAAATTTATTATGTTTTTAACATTATTTCAAAAGCCCTTGACAATATCGAAAAAAATTGTGAAGCTTTAGATATATTACAAAACTTGTGAGTTCCAATTAGGGTTCAAACATATACAAAAAAATCAATATGTGTCTTGTCTAGATGATAAAGATCAATATTTTTGAATAAATAATAATAAATACAACATGCAATAATAGGGCGACAAAAGGTACACGTAATTCCCAAACTTTTTATGGTGAGTGAAGCACTTGTTGAAAATGTCCAAACTTTCTTTTTGTCAAAGTAAAATGTTGATTTCTAAGTTATTAGCTTGGTTTGTTGAGCTAATATATCTTACATTGTATATTAGTAAGCTATTACCTCACTAATCAAGCATGAAGTCTTATATTAGGTGAATTCTTCCTTTTTGCTCCATTGCTTCCCATCCTACTTGTATGTGTTAAGCATACTGCCAACCCCTATCCTTAGCTAGGACAAATTCAGGTTGTTTATACGATAAATTTTTGTATCAATGTACGAAAGGCAACTCAAAAATCCATACTTCCATCTCAAAATTAAGGGACAATTAGATATCAATAATATGGTAATTTCAATATGATTTTACTATGTCAATTTGGCCTAGACATGGTGAGTTTTTATGAGGATAAGAGATTCTCACCCATAATGAACTTCTGTTTTGCTTACACAGTTAATATATCAAGAATGAAAAATGCTATTATAAGCTTGGTAATTATGTCTCGTGTAATCTTAGCAAATTATGATATATGATGCTTGTTGGCATCCCATTTTATCCCATATTTAAAATAAATAAATAAAAAAACATTAATAATTTAACATAGTGTGAGTACCCAACAGTTTTATCTTAAATAGTACCCGCAACATTTTCAACATTGGGAATTAAATTAATTGACTTCATTTACAACAAATTTTAGGGAAATGTTTACCTCTGGACCATTTTGATGAAAAATTCTTCAAATTTACTGTTATAATTAATATAACATTTCACGTATATTTTTTAGTTACATAACTTATTTAAATAATACTACATGTAAGTGATTTGATAAGTCGTCACACATAAATTATAATGAATTGAAGAAGATTTTAACAAACCAATTTAGAGGAAATTTTTGACATGGGTATTGTAAGGGTGGGCTTTGGTTCTTAAGTCCAAAAGATGAATGGATTAAGGCCTAAAGAGCCAAATACAATAAATTTGTAGAGAGTAAAAGCTAGACTTCAACGATGTGGACAACGCCTCTCAACGAGCTAAAATTGGTAAAAGAGCGAGGGAAAACAATGAATAGACAAATGTGGTATACCGAAATTCTTCCTCGGCAATGTCCGAGAAGAGTAGTTCTTCACTATATATTACTCTTAGATTTTATTACAGTTGCTGTTCTTTATGCTACAGTGTTTGCTCTGCAAATTTCCTGCCCTTTCCTTGGAAGGTCTCTCATATTATATAGCTCCCTTCAGGTGATCTTGGCCCTCCATTTATTGATCGTCCAGTCCATCACTTAAGTGCTTATCCCATCAGGCACCTTCCCAAACCTCTTGTGAGTTGCGGCTGCTAAAGCAGCATTATTCAAAAGTCTTCTCCACATAAATGCAGCCAGGAAGTTTGGTGGGATGCATTAAATGTGGGGGCAGCCACCATCCCTTCAGTCATGTCAGGGCTGGCCCATTCTCTGAAGCTCTTTCTCTACTATATGACCTCCTCCGGTAACATGCCACTGGCATGACTGTCCGAGGGTGTGGCCTCCTCAGCACGATAATGGACTCTTTGGCCATGGATACAACACGTGGCATAGGTACCTTATTTAAATTCTTGTGCCCCACAATGGCCCTTTAAAACTCCAGTTTTTTTTTTTTTTTCGCTTATCCGATGAGAAAAATGGGGTTTTGACTTTGGATAATTAATTCCATACGTTTCTTTGATTTCCACACGTGAGAATGTCGCTTTGCGTGTCTCGTAACTGTTCCTGACGCTTCGGAGCCCGTGATGTCTCATTAAATGCTCCAGGCGGCACTTTATTCCCTGCATCCTACGCTGAGATGCAAATCCTACGGCTGGCATTTCTCCTCGAATTTTGGGTGGGATAATTCCCATCTAATTCTGCCTCCTAGATAAGGCGCCTGGGGGGTTTATTTCTTCCACTTTACAAATCTCCAAACTCTCAAGACTTTCCCAAACTTTCAAGCTTCCAAGACTTCCTAAATCTCTCAACTCTCAAGAAGCTCTTGAACTGTCACCTGTCCTTATCTTCGTAAGTTTTCACGCTCCTAGGTTCCTTTCTTCTTGGCCAACCTCTTCGGCCTTCTAATCTTTAGTCCTTTTTCAAGAAAATTTCCTTCACTTCCCTTTAGTTTGCTTAGATGGGTAGATTCGCTCACCTTGTAGATTCTCCCGCCGATATGGAGGGCTTTAAGGCCAAGTACCACATTCCCTAGGGAGTTTCCCTGCGGTATTGTGCTTCGAATCAGGTGCTTACCCATAGGAACGAATAGGAGGTTGTCATTCCCATGATCGCCTTCATAGAAGGGGGAATGATGCTTCCCATGGGTAGGGTAGCCAGAGATTACTTAATTTCCCATAAGCTGTGTCCCCACCAATGCGTGCCCAACCTCTTTAGGGTTCTAGGTAGTGTGAACGCTCTCAACGAACAAATAGGGCTAAACCTCACCTGGCACGACGTTGTTTGGATGTACGAATGCCACCTGCTCGCAGACTCAGGGTTTTACCTTAAGTCTAGATCCTTCGTCGTCAGGCTTGTCTCGTACCTCCCCAAATCCAACAATGGCATGAAGGATGAATTTTTGATAGTCTCAGGGGAATGGCACAACGATCTTTACTGCCCAATCCGGGAGGTAGAGCCAGGTGGGATACCCTAGGTTTAGGTCTCTCTTTTTTCTTTTTTCTTTTCTCTTTTTTCTTTTTTCTTTTTTCTTTTTTCTTTTTTTTCCTTACATGGGCATTAGCTTTGTGATTTCATCGCTTTCTTCTTTCTTTTAGTATTTTGTTTACTTCTGATGGATGGTTTCATTATCCTAACTGTGGTTCTGCTTCTCGAATGTTTTTGCAGATTAAAGACACGTAGCTGCCAACCTCAACCTCGTCAACATCGCGGGCCTTAACAAGGTGCTGAGGTCTGAAGTGTTTGTGAGCGGAGACAGGCAACTGAAAGCTGTCCACCTCATCCTCGACTTTGAGCCCTTGTCGGACAAATTTCAAGATGCGGGCCACGAGATAAGAGCAGGTGATCCTCGGCTAGCCCGAATAGACGTCTCAGTGCCTAGTTTCCTAGCCCGAGAAGATCTCCCACTAGTTAAGCTGCCCCTCCACCGTTCCCCCCATGAGGTAGTGGCTTCAAGGGAAGAGATAGCCTCCTCGCGCCTATTACTTGAGACTAAGATGGACCAATTTCGTCTCGAGGAAAAAGGAGAGGTGCAAGTCAAGCCTGTGGAGGTCTCAAATTAGGAGGGTGAGCTTGACAAGTCCTCCATCGTTCATTTCCCCAAAATCATAATTGCCCGGGTGGACAGCAGTTCTGAGAAGGAAAAAGAGATGGCCTTGAACAGGACTAAAGGCCTGAAGAATCTTATTGCAAATAGGGCCAAGGGGTGGTCGTAAAAGGACGCCTCAGGGTCCTAACCCCTTCCTACTCTTCCCCTTCCTCCTCCTTCACCATTAAACCTGCTCCTCATACCCAACCTGAAGAAGAAAAGGAAGAAGAAGGAGGTGGAAGAGGGCGAGGTGGTCCGCCAGAAAGAGCCCAAGCAGCAGAAGATGGTTAAAGACAAAGGACAAGCCTCCTCAGTTTAAAGCAAGGAGTACCCGAACATGGTCGAGGTGCACCACCAAAATCCCACATGGTCCCCTTGGCTAGAGCTAGATGGGGCGGCCATTCTACAGAACTCCTCCATCAGGGAGTTTTAGAAAGGGCACGCCTCCTATTTGGCTGAGGCCCGGAGCAGCCCCTCTTTTTACCGAAGGATATGGTTACTCTGAAGCACATAAGGCCACCAAACCTCTTCCTGTCCCTGAAAAGGGATCTAGCCCTGGTAAGTTCTTCGGCATGCCTTGTTGACAGTATGTTGGGTTATCTTCCCCTTACCTAATAACGTGCTCATCCGTCGTATTTGTGCAGGCCATCCAGGACGTGTTCACAGCCGAGGAATGGATGAAAGACACCCGAAACGAGGCTAAGGTTAAGGCAAACCTTCGCGTCAAGACCAGCAAGGCCTTGGGCGCAGATTAGCAGAAGAACAAAGAGCTCGCAGCGAAGTTGGCAGCTGAGAAAAGGGCACGGAAGAGTTCTGAGGCCAGTCTTTAGAATGTCCAGGACCAGGTTAAGGACCAACACAAAAAGCCCTATCATGCCGAGATAAAGTTGGTTACAACGAAATAACAGGTCTTGGAGTTAAAGGCTAAGCTGGGGGAGAGCTGCGAAGGCTACTCGGACGGCCTAGGAAGCTGCGGAGGCTTCGAAGCAGGCGTCCTACGAGCTCAAGGTGCAATAGACCGAGGTCTTTTTGGCAGACGAGCTAGCCAAGGTCTGTAGAGACTACTGTCAGGAGGTATGGATGGAGGCCTTCACCCTGGCAAGAGTCCCGGCTGACTCGGAGTAGAGGAAGGCTGAGAACGTCTACTACCCACCAAATATCCGCAAAGTTCTAGCTGCACTCCCACCTCCTGCTGCCCTTGTATCCACCTCCTCGGAGCAACCCCCTATCACCCAAGCCTCTCTTCCTCCTACCGAGGTCTCCAAAGGGCCTAGCCAAGTTGGTGACTAAGGCCAAGGGTTTGAGGTGGCTAAGGATAAGGGCAAGGGTAAAGAGGTCAAGCCCTTGTCAGAGACCAAGGATCCAGAGGCCGCCCTCAAGCTCAAGGATGCCACTTCCAAGGTCAAGGATGTTGCTGTCAAGGCAAAAGAGGCCGAAGCCAAATCCAAAGAGGCTGATTCCAAGGTTAAAGATGCCCTTGCCTCTCAGCCGAGCAGCAAAGAAGACCCTGCTCGTAAGTCCAAGGTGTAGTTTAGGGCACTTTTCTTTTGTTTTTTTTTTTTTACATGTAAATTCCCTTGGTTATGGCAGTTTTGCCGTTGTTCCGAATGTATTCTTCTTTTATTTAATGAAAAATTTCAACTTTTACTTACTTAATCTTTATTTTTCTTGCAATACTTATCTATGGTTGGTGTAGTTGTCGTTTTGCCCTTTGATGAGACTTAAGATTGTTGATGCCTTTAAGGGTGAATCCCCATACTTTAACAAAAGCTAATAGTAATGAATTGCTGCTAATTTAACTAAACTAGTCCTGCATAAATAGTGAGAAAAATGACTATGTGCTGGTACTAAAAACTGTGCAATCAATAGGGAAGCCTAAATCTTCAGAGATAGACAAAACACTTAGTAGGAAAAGGGATAAACAGGTGTTAGTATACCTAAGGGGTGTGATCTGAGGAACCAAGCATAGCCAAGCCTCTATTTAACACTTAGTCAAATAACAAGAGGTATTAATTTACCTAATGTATGTGGTCCAAGGAGCCAGACATAACCAGGGTTCTGTTTAACACTTAGTTAAATAACAAGAGAGTGTTAATTTACCCAAGGTATGTGTCCTGAAGGACCACACATAATCAAGATTCTGTTTAACACTTAGTTAAATACCAAGAGAGTGTTAATTAACTCAAGATATGTGGCTTGAGGGGCCACACATAACCAAGGTTCTGTTTAACACTTAGTTAAATAACAAGAGAGTGTTAATTTATCCAAAGTATGTGGCTTAAGGGGCCACACATAACCAAGGTTCTGTTTAACACTTAGTTAAATAACAAGTGAGTGTTAATTTACCGAAGGTATATGACCTGAGGGGCCACACATAATCAAGGTTCTGTTTAACACTTAGTTAAATAACAAGAAGTATTAATTTACCCGAGGTATGTGGTTTAAGGAGTCAGACATGACCAAGGTTCTGTTTAAGCGGTTCGAGGAGCCATGCATGACCAAGATTCTGTTTAACACTTAGTTAATAACAAGAGGTATCAATTTATCCAAGGTATGTGGTCCGAGGAGTCAGGTATGACCAAGGTTCTGTTTAACACTTAGTTAAATAACAAGAGGTGTTAATTTATCCAAGGTATGTGGCCCAATGAGTCAAGCATGACCAAGATTCTGTTTAATATTCACACAAATAATAACATATAATGCTGGAAAGAAAAACATGGCAGAACTGCCTTTCATTAATAATAATACATTCACAGGTTATTTACATTCTAGGAGCGTGGTACAACTTTTTCATCAAAGTCCTCTAGGAGGTATGCCTCTATCCTAGCCATCGCGGTAATTCGGTATGGCCCCTCCCAATTGGGCCCTAACTTTCCCCATGGGCTCTTTGCAATACCCAAAACCTTTCTCAATACCAAGTCTCCTAAGGCTAATGGTCTTATCTTTACGCATGAGTTATATCCCTGTTTGAGTTTCTGTTGATAGTACGCTAATTGAATCATGACGTTTTCTTTCCATTCTTCAACTAGATCTAGGTTCCTTTCTAGTAGGTGGTCGTTGCTGTCTGGAGTGAATAGGTTGGTCCTCAGCGTTAGGAACCCAGTTTCTAGAGGGATCACAGTCTCAGTCCCATATGTCATTGAAAAGGGTGTCTCCCCCGTCAATCTATGGGGGGTAGTCTAATATGTCCAGAGGACATAGGGAAGCTCGTCCACCCATCTACCTTTTATATCATCCAACCTTTTCTTGAGTTGATTCACTATGACTTTGTTGACAACCTCAGCTTGTCCATTCCCCTGGGGATAAGCTGGAGTGGAATAACTATTAGTGATACCCAATTCACAGCAGTACCTTCTGAAGGCTTTGCTATCAAATTGAAGTCCATTGTCTAAGATGAGGATATGAGGAATCCCAAACCGAGTGACAATGTTCTTCCACACAAACTTTTTGGCATCTACATCCCTGATGTTTGTCAATGGCTCAGCCTCAACCCATTTGGTAAAACAATCAGTGTTGACCAAAAATCATCTCCTGTTTCTTGCTGCTTTGAGGAAATGCCCCACAATGTCTAAGCCCTACTGAGCAAAAGGCCATGGGCTGGACAGAGGGTTAAGAACACCCCTTGGCTGATGGATGTTAGGAGCAAATCTCTGACATTGACCATACTTCTTCACGTACTCTTGTACCTTTCTTTGCATATTGGGCCACCAATAGCCCTAAGTAAGAGCCCGGTGAGATAAAGATCTACCTCTTGTATGGCTCCCACAAATTCCTTCGTGTAACTCTTCTAGGAGTAGCTCCACCACTTCAGGATGGATGCACAACAAATATGGCCCTGTGAAAAAGCGTTCATACAACTTTTGGTCCCCAGATAGCCAAAATCGAGAAGCATTTCTTCGCACCTTGTCAGCCTCCCCTTTTTCCTCAGGCAAGATGTCATCCTTAAGTAATAGGACAATAGGGTCCATCTAACTAGGCCCCACCCTTAGTTGATGAATCTAGACCTTTTCCCTCTTCGCCTCGATAGGGGTGTTTAGATTCTCGAGCAAGATGACTCGAGGTAGACTCTGTGCCGAGAAGGTCATAAGAGTGGCAAGGGAATCAACATGTGTATTTCTGCTTCTGGAGATTTGGTGTAGGGGAAAAGAGTCAAATCCCAATTGCAAGTGCCGAGCTTAGTTCAGATACTCCTGCATTCTCACATCCATAGCTTCTAGTTCCCCCTTTACTTGGCCTACAACCAACCTTGAATCTGAAAACATCTCTACCGCTTTCCCTCCCAATTTTTGAACCATGGTCATTCCTACTAGCAAAGCTTTATATTCAGCCTCATTATTTATGGTCGAGAAGCCCAGTCTCAAGGATTTCTAGATGATGATCCTTTCAGGAGATACCACAACTAGCCCTACTTCTAATCCCCTCTGGTTTGCCGTGCCATCAACATACACCCTCCAAGGTAGAGGTTTCTATAAGGAGATCGTCCCAACTAATTTTCCACCCATGCTCAGACTTTCAACATTTTTTTCAAACGAAGGCTCAGCAAACTCAGCCATTAAATTGGCGAAGACCTGCCCCTTTATTAAGGTGCGAGGCATGTATTTAATATCGAAGGCTCCTAGGATCGTTGCCCATTTTGCCGCCTTCCCTGTGTAATCAGCTTTCCGAAGTAGTGATCAGAAAGGGAGTTGGGTTAAAACTACAACAATGTGAGCCTGGAAGTAATGTGGGAGCTTCCGCGTAGCATGCACTACTACCAAGATGGCCCTCTCTAGGGGTAAGTAGCGAACCTCCACCTCATGTAATAACTTACTCACATAATATACTGGTCTCTGCACCCCATTATCATTTCGCACCAATACTAGACTCACCGCTTGTAAGGCTACAACGAAGTAAGCGAATAAAACCTCACCCTCCTTGGGTTTGGACATAATAGGTGGCCGAGAAATATATTCCTTCAATTGCTGGAAGGCCGAGGAACACTCCTCCATCCATTCGAATCTCTTCCACTTATGCAACAACTGGAAGAAAGGCCTACACCTGTTAGCTAACCAAGAAATGAATTGATTCAAAGAAGCGGTCATTCATGTCAACTTATGGACTTCTTTAGGATTCTGAGGAGGCTGTAGGTTGTTAATTGCTCTAATCTGATCTGGGTCGACTTCAATTCCACGGTGGGTAATTGAAGTCGACCCTAAAAGAACACTTGGCGGCATTGAGGCGCAGTTTGTGTCTCCTTAGTGTCTTAAAAATGTCTCCGAGATCATTTATGTGCTCAGACTCCACCTCGCTCTTTACCACCATATCGTCTATGTAGACCTCAATATTTTTGCCCAGTTGTGGTTCGAACATCCTGGTCATCATTCTCTGATAAGTAGACCTTGCATTCTTTAACCCAAAGGGTATCACTTTGTAATGATAGTTTCTTGTGGGCGTAACGAAAGAAGTCTTCACCTGATCACCTAGAGCCAATTGTATCTGGTGATGTCCCTAGAAAGCATCCAAGAAGCTCATCCGAGAATGGCCTACGGTTGCATCCACTAGCTGATCTATTCGAGGCAAGGGAAAAGGATCCTTTGGGCAAGTCTTATTTAAATCTGTGAAGTCCACATACACCAACCATTTCCCACTTTTCTTCTTCACTACCACCGTGTTGGCCAACCACTCAGGGTAAAACACCTCCTTAATGGCACCCGCCCGCTTAATTTTGAGTACTTCATCCTTGACAGCATCAAAGTGTTCCTTGGAGGAGCACCAAGGTGGTTGCCTTCTGGGGATGATAGATGGATTAACGTTTAAATTGTAACAAATGAAGTCCGGATCCACCCCGGGAACCTCATAGGCGCTCCATGCGAATACATCAAAATTTTTTCTAAGGAAATCTATCAGCTCTTCCTTTTCCCGAGGAGGCAGTTGAATCCCGACCTGAAAAAACTTCTCCTTATCGTCGCCAATGACAATTCTTTCCAGTTGCTCGCACTTAGTCCCCTCTACCATTGTCGCGATGGATGACGCTGGCACCTTTGATTGCTACAAATCCCGCTTGGCAGAAGCCGAAGATTAACCTTTAGCCTGATGTCTAATTGCTGCCACCAAGCACTGCCTAGCTATAGACTGGATTCCCATTAGTTCCTCAACCCGACCCCTAGATGGATACTTTACCTTCAAATGTAAGGTGGATGGTATGGCCCCCATGGCGTGAAGCCAAAGCCTTGCCACAATGGCAATGTAAGGGGAATAAGCATCTACCACAATGAAGTTCACTTCCACAGTCTCTGCCCTTGCTTGAACGGGCAATCGAATTTGGCCCTTTGGGAAGACAATCTTGCCATCAAACCCTATCAGAGGGGAATCATAGCAGGCCAGGTCCTCAGACCTCAGCCTCAGACCCTTAAATAGGTTAGGGTACATGATGTCTGCGCTGTTGCCTTGATCTACCAACACTATCTTCACATCATACCCTCTTATCCTGAAGGTAACCACTAGGGCATCATCATGTAATTGCAAGGTTCTCACTTTGTCTTCATCGGAAAAGCTCAGAGTTGGTTGGACCCCCACTTTATTCCTCTTCGAATCAGGGGGTGAGTCTTTGATAGATGGCTAAACTATGGACTGCATCCTGGATGGCCGAGAACCAGTCCTTCCTGGAGCGGAAAGAATGACATTGATTGTACCTAAAGGTGGTCTTGTAGGCGCATCCCTCTGAGCTCCCGGTCCTGATTGGCCACCCTGCTTGCTAGGCTGATGCAGGAATTGCTTCAACTTTCCAATTTTGACCAACTGCTCCAGATGACTCCACAACATCTTGCAATCTTCGATGGTGTGCCCCCGCTTCTGGTGGTACTGGCAGTGGAGACTTTGGTTGCACCTCGTGGGGTCTCCTCCCATCTTATTCGGGCATTGAAAGTGTGGCTTATGCTTAATTTTCTCCAGGATTTGGTATACTGGCTCTCGAAACACAGTACTGACTATCTGGAAAGTAGTGGATTCTGAATGCCCCGCAAAATCTCTTCGAGGCCGGTTGTTATTGTACCTATCTGACCTGAAATCCCTTCTATCTTGGGGGACCACCTTAGCTTTCCCCTTTCCTTACTACTAGTCCTTCTCGACCCGCTTATACTCATCAATGTGGTCCAGGAGCCAACGCACACTCCTGACGGGTTTCCTGGGCAAAGATTTTCTCAGGTCGTGCTCGATAGGCAAGCAGACCTTGAAAGTCCTTATAGCTACGTCATCAAAATCCTCATCAATCTCGTTGAACATCTCCTAGTATTAATCGGAGTATGTTTTCAAGGTCTCCCCTTCCCGCATTGCCATGGACAACAAATAGTCCAAAGGCTGAGGAACTTTACTGCAAGGCACAAAACGAGCCCCAAAGGCCCTGGTGAGCTCCTTAAAGGAGCTAATAGAACCTTCTCTTAGACCGTCGAACCATCTCATCGCCATAGGCCCCAAACTGGATGGGAATACTTTGCACATCAAGGCCTCATTTTGGGAGTGGATGGCCATTTTCTAGTTGAAATGGTTGACATGCTCCGCCAAGTCCGTTCTGCCATTATACATGGTGAATGTTAGCTGAGTAAAACGCCAAGGAAGCTTTCCTCTTTCAATTCTACGCGTAAACGGTGATTTAGAGATCTAGTTAAGAGCTCTGCTCATAGCATCATTGCCTAGACCTCTGCGGGGCAAACTCTTACTCCTCTGCTTATAATGACGGTCCTCATCGTACGAAAAAGACTCGCTGGGAGGAGTCTGGGACCTGGGCTTATAGCTACCATCTCCCTTATTGTCAGAAGAAGGGTCAGAATCTGACGGAGTCCTTCTTCGTCGCTCGCGGCGTAGCCTCTTGCGAAGATGGTCAATCTCCAACTACAAGCTTCTGGTATTCTCCTCGTGAGAGAGGTGACTCCCACCTCGAGACTGGCTCCTGCTAGTATGCGTGGTGTGCACACTAACCTCACGGTCCTCCTTCGTTCAAGGTTGAGGAACTAATCCTGACGTTGGGAACCGACAGATTCCTCCCGTTCTTACCCTAATCCTGCCATGGTTAGACGTCAAACTTACTAAAGCTTGAGCTTATCCCCACAGACGACGCCAATTGTAAGGGCGGGCTTTGGTTCTTAAGTCTAAAAAATGAATGGATTAAGGCCCAAAGAGCCTATTACAATAAATTTGTAGAAAGTGGATTAAAAAGTTAGACTTCAACAAAGTGAACAACACCCCCCAACAAGCTAAAAATGGTAAAAGAGTGAGGGAAAACAATGAATAGACAAATGTAGTGCATCGAAAATCATCCTCGGCAATGTCCGAGGAGAGTAGTTCTTCACTATATATTGCTTTTAGATTTGATTACAGTTGCTGTTCTTTATGCTACAGTGTTTGCTCTGCAGATTTCCTGCCCTTTCCTTGGAGGGTCTCTCACATTATATAGCTCCCTTCAAGCGATCTTGGCCCTCCATTTGTTGATTTTCCAGTCCACCACTTGAGTGCTTGTCCCATCAAATACCTTCCCAAACCCTTTGTGAGTTACGGCGGCCAAAGTAGTACTGTTCAAAGGTCTTCTTTACATAAATGCAGCCAGAAGATTTGGTGGGATGCATTAAATGTAGGGGCAGCCACTATTCCTTTAGTTATGTTAGAGCTAACCTCATCTCTGAAACTCTTTCTCTACTGTATGACCTTCTCTAGTAACGTGCCACTAGCATGACCTTACTGTTCGAGCATGTGGCCTCGGCACGATAATGGACTCCTCAAACATGGATACGACATGTGGCATAGATATCTTATTTAAATTCTTGTGCCCCATAGGTATGATAATAATAATTTTTTATTATTTTCAAGAATTAGCATTTTCCTGAGTTTTTCTTTTCGACTATTAAAAAAAAAAAAGGAAAAAAGAGAGAGCATTTTCTTGAGTTTTGACATTAGTCACATTAGTCAATTAACTTTTCGGACACGGTCCATAACCAAACAAACTGGTCCACATGTGCAAGCCCGTTAGCACTCTCATCGATTCAAATTTAAAAAAATCCCGTGTTTTTCCATTATTTTTACATTCAAAAAACACAAAACCCATTGTTTTTCCGCCAAAATATATATAGAGGGAAGCGAGTGAAACTGAAGACCGAGAAGCAAAGAAAGCGATAATGGAGATGAAAAGTCCTCCACCATGTCCAAGCACAGTGACTGTGCGTAGAAACCCTCACAGAAAAGCCAGAGCTACACCGGCCACAACCGCCGCTAAAATTCCCAACGTTCCTCCATCTTCTTCAACAACCACAAGAGACATTCCCTCATTCCCAATTCACGATATTCTTGCAATAGAAATACCCCAAAACCCTAAACCGCCAGAGGACCCTTCACCGTCTTCACCTCCAAAAGGCCCAATCTCTGAGGATCTCAAAGTCTACCTCAGAATTCGGCCTCTTTTGCTGCCCAAGCTTTTGGGGCGAAATGCCACCGTTGGCGATCAAAACCCTAGGGCCAGAGCCAAGAATGCGTGGCCACAGAACCCAGCGAAGAAGAACGCTGCGAGGGACAAGAGCGCGAAGACGAAGAAGACCGATGAAGGTTGTATTACAGTCAATGATTCTCATTCGGTGACGTTATCGCCGCCGTTGGCCCTAAAAGAATCGAAGCGAATCAAGTCTGAGGTCTACGAAGGATTTTCCCACGTGTTTTCGACCGACTCGTCTCAGGTTTTTCTTTCTTTTCGCTTCTGTTTGGTTACCTAGAAAATGCAAGAAAAGATAAACATATATATTTTTTTCTCTGTAACTTAGTTTTTGAAATTGACAATAGGGTGAAGTGTATGAGAGAATGGTGAAGCCTCTAGTGGAGGATTTTCTTAGGGGTAAAAGTGGAATGCTTGCTGCATTGGGGCCAAGTGGTTCCGGCAAGACTCACACAGTTTTCGGAACTCCAAGGGAACCTGGTATGGTACCACTTGTGCTTCAACAGATTTTTAAACAGGCCGAGGGAAGTGGTTCAAAGTCGAGGTAACTAGCAATCTTGTGAAAATGTGCTAATTATTTGATGGATTTCTACATTCGATTTGAGAATTCTATGAAGTTTTTTAGTCCATTGAATTGTATTCATGTGGTTTTGCCAGAGAGACTTAACTGTAAATTAATTTAGGGAATAATAGCATTATTAGTTCATTTGTCGTTCAATTGTTCAATTCAATGTTGTCTACATCTAGAGTCCTCTAATTCATGGAATAAATTACCATATTTTTATTTTTCATAATGATATAATTTCAGGTCATTTTGTATTTCGATTTTTGAAATATATTCTGAACGGGGAAAAGGAGAGAAGGTATATGATTTGTCAGCTGGTGGAACTGAATTGAGCATGCAGCAATCAACTATAAAAGGGCTCCAAGAGGTTTGTAGCTGTTTCTGTATTATGTTGTCTTGTTTCATTGACTGATGTAGAGTCATGAACTCATGATGGATAATTACCTTAAATATACGTTGATGATGGGTATTAATCTTCAAATATGACTTGTTCGTGTACTTGATTAATGTAAACAGGTTGCCATATCTGATGCTGGGCAGGCAGAATCATTAATAGCTTGTTCAATGCTAAAACGAGCCACAGGAATGACAAATGCGAACAGCCAGTCAAGGTGCATGGCGCAAGCAAACCCCCCCCCCCCCCCCCCCCCCTCTTATTAGTGCTATTGTTATTGAATTTGTAGTAACAGATAAAAAAATTTTGGAAACAATTTTTGTGAGTTTTATATTGTTGTTTGGTGGGGTTGTGGGCTCACTCATCTTCCCCCTTCTAAGCTCAACCGAAGTTTTGCCACTCGCTCTATGATGTGGTAGCTCTTCATGTTGACTAGTTTTTAGGTCTTTTATTAAAAGAACCTCAATTTTATTATTAAATGACTTTTTCTAGTATTAGTGAATTGGTTCACTTTTCCAGAAATTGTGTTTAAGGTATTTTAGGAAAGGAAAATAATTTTTAATTCTGTATAGAAAATTGGTTCACTGTTTCCGGAAGCTTGTTGAATGTATCTTGGGGAAGAAACTAGCTTGTCACTGTGTCTTTGATACTTGAAAACCATGCCATGGCAACTGATTTTCTATTTAAAAGGAAGATTTCAGATATCCTAACTGATAATCATCTCATCTTCAAAATTTTGGATTTTTAAGGAATGTAAACAATTTTATAAATGAGAAAGTGATGCAGTGTGTTCTTTTTTAAGGAAAGTGACCTTTGATGTATGTTCATTTAGGTGGTTGTGCTGGTTGGTCTGATTTTATTGTGCTTTATCTTTAGAGTCTGGATGTGTCACTTTTAAAGCTTGAACATCATATTCATCCAAAAGGTTTACCAGCTGAAGCCTAAAGTGGTTTCACAAAGTGATTTCCTTATAACTCATTGAATTTGATAAGAAGCTTCAAATAGGAATTTATTCTTCATGAATTATCATTTTATGACTTACATACAATAAGTTGAGCAATAATCATCATCTTGTCAACAACTATGTGATTGGTAGATCAACTTGACCATCAATATTGGATCATGGTTAAAACCAAGTAATTGAAGAATTAATTGATTTTCTCTTTTTGTTGTTTCCTTTTCTCCTTTTGGACTTGTTTTTTGAGGAGTGGATTTGTAACTTACGTGAATGCCCTTTTGGAATTTGCTTTTGGATTGCTATAGGAAGTAAAGCTTAAATTGAAAATATCTTTAGTATTTTGACTGTTTGACAAATTACAGTGAATAGGGCTTTAAATTTCAGGATTTATAAAGCATGAACAGTGAATTGTAGAGCTTTCTTAAATGCTCCAAATTTCAGCGTTAGCCTTAAGGTTGTTTTAAACTTCTTAAAGTTGTAGTGGGTTGCCCACCCCCCTCCTCTCCTCTTTTCCCAGAAAGAACTTTGGAGCTCTTAAAGCAGGTTTTATGGTTGGTGATTATATTACTAATTTAATTTAATTTTGTTTACTTGATTATGGTGACTATATTACTAATTTAATTTATGGAATATGGATATGTGAATTTGATAGATATGATTTTGTCTGACTATTATGTTTATTTATTTTTCTTTTACATGCTTGTAGCCGGTCGCAGTGCATCATTAATATTAGCAGTGTTGTTAACAAGGCTGATGAAGTTGATAACAATGCTGTCCTAACTATTGTTGACCTTGCTGGAGCTGAAAGAGAAAAAAGGACTGGGAATCAGGTTCTTTGCCTTTGAAATAAGCTGCTCTGTCCTTATAAAACTGGTATTATCAGGTTTTATGCACCCTAGGTGATGGTGATACTTGCATATATGATTATCTAGATGACTGCTCTCCTAGAACTTTGATAATTTGTGCATTTTCAAAATAATATGGGATAATATCTAGAGCAATGCTAGTGACAAAATTTTTCAAAACTTTCTAAGGTTGCAAGTTGTAATCGGAGCAATAGTTCTTTCACATAGGTCAACTACTGACACCACTTTTATCATGCACCAATCACATTAGACCACATTAGCAGTTATGAAAAATTTTGTATCACTAGATTTATTGTTAATATTTATGACTTGAAGCTTAGAACGTGCTCTATACTTTTTAAGATATTAAAAATAATAGTTTTTGGAGCTAGACTGAAGTTTTAATTTGGGATTTAGGTCTACATTTCAATCATGTTGGATGTAGAATGTCTTAGGGATGTTCTCAACATAACAAATAATGAAGCATTGGAACTCTAGGGAATTATTGGAATCGCATTCTCCTCCTCTTTTCTCAATTCCTGTACATTCATGAGTTTAACAATATGCAAACTTAAACTTTAATATAATTTGGAAATAACTCACTTGGGCGATGATTTTTAGGTCGGGTCATATCACTTTATCTTAAGCGGTGAAGGAAAGTGTCACGTGTTTGATGTTGTAACCTTGGCCATGATTTTTTTTTTATATAATTTTTTTTTGATAAGTTACACATATACCAAGGTCTTGAATCCACAACCTCACCCTTCACCTTGGTCATGTATATGCAGATCTTAACTTTAGTCTATCAATTTGCAGGGAGCAAGATTGCTTGAAAGCAATTTCATTAACAACACATCAATGGTCTTTGGCCTGTGCTTAAGAGTATGTATCCTCAATTTGGTTTCATGGACATCTCCTAAACATCCATGCTATGGTGTTGATAATTATCTTTTGTTACCGTTTGTATATTTGCTTAACATCCACTTGTTAGTTGTTTTGCTTTATTATTTAGGACTTTTTAGTCCTCCTATGCTCTACCACTCTCTCCCTCCCTCCCTGTGCATGTAATATATTTCTTTTCTTTGTTTTTAGTCATTGCTGGAGCATCAAAAGAACCCGAAGAAGCCCCTGCAGAAGCACTTCCAAAACTCCTTGGTAATTTTTCTTTGAATGATTTCATATGTTAATATCATTAATGGATATTAGTTTACAACCGCCCAAAACCTCTCCTCAAGGGATGGCTCACTTTTTGATTCTTTTTTGGCAAGGAATTAATGCTACACATTGTTTTTTAGTTGGCCTTTTTTGCTTGACATCTTTAACACAGTTACTCTGTATCAAACAGTTGACCAAATACCTGAGAGATTATTTGGAAGGCAAGAAGCGGATGACATTGGTATGGAGATTTTGATTTCCAAAATTTTAATTTAATAATGCTGCAAATGCAATTTAAAACTATGGACAGTGATGCTCTCTGTTTGATCGGATCTTCTGTGGCTAATTAGTAATCTTAAATAAGCTCTCCCTTCCTTTTTCTTTTATCAACTTCTAAAAAATCTAATGCATTTTTTTATTTATTTATTGTGTTTACAGATTTTAACTGTTAAAGAAGGAGCAGAAGACTATCTTGATACATCCTACCTTTTAAAACAAGCTTCACCTTATATGAAAATCAAGTAAAATAAATATATGAATATGTGTGTGTATATATATATATATATATTTTCCAACAAAATATATTTCTAGTTTCTTATTTTAATGACTTGTTTTTCGTGTTTACACTTTTAGGTTCAATAATGTTGAGGAGTCTTCCATGATGAATGGTAACAAGAGGCATTTCCAAGCATTTTCTAGAGTTGGGCAGCCCAAAAGAATGAAACTTAGTGGCCTTGATGCTCATGTGGTATTTTTTTTTTTTCCTTTTAGAGTGCTAAATATTTCCGTTTAAGAGGTTTTTTTGTTTTGTTTTGTTTTGTTTTTTTTAATGATTCTATGTGTACTACTTTTATCAATTACTATTTTCCCCCACCCCTATATTTGGTAGCCTTAGATGAAATTTCTTAAGTCTGTTTCTTTTCATGGTGTTTGTAAGATGAAAATTAGGTATGGGGCTTGGATGGCTTCCAAGTGTGATGAGTATGGTTTTAAAGTTCAGGCTTCTCTTTTGATTACATTTATGTTGCCATTACCTAGAATATCATGGAATACATTGATCCTTGGATGTTGTAAAATAGCCATATTTTATATGATTTGGGTAGGTAATTCTGGTTTGTTGTTGACATTTAATGCTATTACATTGTAAAACATAAGGTTAAGTAGTGTTTATCTTATTGTTATTTGTGTACATTTCAAAGATTTCATTTTTTACTGTTATAATGCTGAGCTGTGACCATTCCTGTCAAGCTGAATTTCTCTCTGACCATGTATTCTTACAATTTGGTAGCAGTTTCTCTCTTGAATTTACAATGGATTTCATTGTCATTTAAATATGTTGGACTATGCTACAAAGGCACATACAGCAAGTTGTGCAATATTGGTACTACTAAAGTATGATATGTAGCATCTATAAATAAAAAAAAGAAATGATATGTAGTACTCTTCCCCAAGTGAAAATTGGCGCTGACACTTGACACAACACAGTCAGGACTTGTTGTCTACCGATGTTTGACACTTGTTTAAACACCAATGAAATAAATCATCTACATTACCCTAAAAATGAATTTATGGATGTTATATGTTTTTCATGTTCTCCTTAAAATATTCATTATTTTTATGAATTTTCAATTATCTATGGTTTCACATGCATATAAACATTCAAACATGCTTAAACATGGATATTTTACATTACAAGAAATATATATTTCCATGCACAATGTAACTTGTTAGTTTATAGAAATTGGCAAATTCCATGTAACAAACATAGCATCAAACAGGTTTGGAATCTAATGTAATTAAGCTTGGTTGGGTGTTAAAAAGCGTGTGAAGAGTTCAGCTGAAGAAAAGGAAATTCGTTCAAATGAAACTCAGACTCGCTCAAGCCTCAAGTGGAACAATTAGAAGTCAGATTTTGCAAGACACTTGCTGGACTCTCACTCGAGCACGATTCTGCTAGAAGTTTGATTTCTCCAAACCTAAATGCACCAATATAAGATGCTCTTAACTCTTAAGCACAATTTTCTCGAGAGAAAGTTTTCGTTCTTGGAGATATACCAAGCCAATCTAGAAAACCTTCCCCTTGAGCCTAAATAGAAAAATTCATCCTTGTGCTTTGACCCTTTGCGGTGAACAATTGAGTGATTATTTCACCTTGAGCCCTAAGCCGTTCTTGAAACCACTGAGGTTGTTTCTTCAACAGTGGGTCGTTATTGCTGAGTTTTGGGTTGCAGATGAGGTTTGTTTGTGGAGAAGATTTGCTTAGGAATATTCCAGAGGTTTTGGAGGCACATGGAAGGCAAATGGGGCGTTTGTAGAGGTTACAATAGAGTGTTTAGCTGTGCAAAGTTTTTGTAAGTCGACCATTTGTAACTGATTTGCTTATAGTAAATTTCTACATGATTGGATCCCCAGAATGGTTTTTTCATAGAAGAGGTTCTTAGTTGGTTTTCTAGTTCACCACCATAATATCTGTGCCTTTTACTGCTTTAATTATTATTACTTTGATTTGGTGATTGATTGATGGGGTTGAATTATTATTTTGGAATTTATGTGTGCAATAACTTGTTGAAGTGATCCAATTAATCTGCTGCCTAAATATTTTGAGGTGTAAATAAGATTTTTCATAACCCTTAGGAGTTTCTGAGCAGCACCCCATATCTTTTTTGAAACTTAAAACTTGTGTCTTGGTCCACTGCATGGCAGAAAATTGATTGCCTTGTTCATCGTATGTGCTATTGGATTTGGTTCCTGAGAATTTTAATATGATCAAGCTGTTTATCATATGTTGCAGGTTTTTGTTTTCAATATTCCTTGGATTTTAGGTTTAATTTTCTCATTTGTTGTATGTTGGTTTGATTTCAGTTTGAAGGAGGACAGAGCATAGTAGATGAGCACAGACTTTCGGAGGAAGGTTGTTTAAAATGCATTTCTTTTATGGTTCTATGTTTTTCTGTTAGTCATTCACAATTGTTGAGCCTTGTCCTGCTTAGTCAGGTTTATCTCTAAAGCATCTGACATATATGCTTACAGAGGGCTCAACAATCAACAGATTGGATGTTAGTGAAAATGCAAGCATAAAATCGGACTCTGCAGATTTGGCAGAGAGAGAGAGGAACCATCAGATTATGGAAAATATTGCCAAAACTATGTGGAATTTCTTGAAGGATTATAAACAAAAACTCAAGGTATTAATTTATGGATAGTAAGTTATGCTTAAACTTTGCAATTCACCCCTACATTTCAAGTTTTTGTTTTTGGTTTGTTTGTTTGTTTTTTAAATAGTGCTTTGATATCTCTATAAATGCAATTTCAGTAGTAAACTAACTAGCGCCATCTATTCAACAACTCTGGTTCTAATCAGGTGGCCGAGAGTGAAATCAATAGTCTTAGAGAAAAACTTAGGGCTGAAGAGACTCAAAACCTTGGCCTGAGGAAGGAGCTGGAGGATTTGAAGTCTTGCTGTACTTGTTCTAAGGGAAATCATGTGGAAACCTCCATAGTTGAAGTATGTACTAGTTCTGAGCCCAAAATAGGATTACAGGGATATGGATCTAGTAACATCGATGAGGTTTGCATATAGCTTCTATCTCTGTCTCTCTCTCTCTCTCTCTCCGTTCTTGTTAATGGTGTTATTTAATTTTCTTTAGTATTTTTTCCTGGAGTTAGTACAATCTTGTTCTAGTTCACTTTCTCATTTAATTTAAGATATCCATGCACTTATGCTCTAAGAAAGTAATCACTATTCAAAGATTTTGGTAAATGTTCAGAAAGATGAGGACCTTCATTCTTCCAGCCTGAAGACGTCTTACTGCAACACCTTGGAAAAGTGGGACTCTTCTCCAAGACAGGAAAGAAATGCGTTCTCTCAGGTAAAAACAGCTTTGGTGTTGGTGCTATTGTCCCAGCCCTGATCTTTTGTGATGCCCAACTATATCATGGGGATCATTGTGTTAATTATAGCTACCTTTTGTTTTCTTTTAGTTTTTTGGGTGATTTGGTCAATATAACGTATTTGAATTGTATTTCAAGGAAAATGGTGAATCTTTTTCTCTAAACATGAGTGGATTTGAACATGTTGAAAAGGAGCAAGAATCTAATTCCACTGTAAGGAAGCGTCACCTTATTTTTCAGTAGTGTATTCATATGAGGAAGTGTCTCCACAGAGTGAAAAGTTTCTTTCAAATTGTCAGGTGAGTAATACCGAGGTCGAATTCGTAAATGCTTCATGTCTTCATGTTGAAAGCTCCAACCAGCAGAATTGTCAGGTATGAGTGTTGGACATATCTTATGTCAGGATAGGAAGATTATGATATTTATCCTTATCCATGTTGAGAATAGCTGGGGATATAATGTAGTTTTGATAATGTGTAATCAGATAGGTGATATCTTTTCTGGGAATGGGCACAACACAGAGGATTTAAATGATTCTAAATATTTGACAATCAAGGATAATTTTTCAGATGCTGATATACCAGGTTTGATTCAAAAAGTTTTTTCTAGTTTGCGTATTATGCATTTATGCAATTTTGACGGCTTATTATATGATATGGGAACATTTAGAATCTGGGTTATTGGATGCCCATCTTCTTTTGAAATGTGGCTAATTTATAGAATCTGGATACCCAACTTGTCATGCCAAGAATTTGTATTTTCTTGAAACGATATGATTGGTTGAAAACATGTTCTAATGGCATATCAAATCTCTTAAAGTGATTTATTATTTAAAATTACTAATAATCTGCATATTGATCGCCTATCTTATTTTTATTAGCTCCAAAATTGGTAGTTATCTGATTTTTGCATGTGAAATAGTTAATGTGCTTGTTTACTGGGTAGCTGGGTAGCTCAGTCATGTTGAAAGGGACTTGGATCTCAATATCATGATCTGGGATCAATGTCCTGTAAGGGACTTGAATCCCATTTCTTGGTGAGGCATTGAAGTCATGCTTCCTTACCTACTAGTGTACTTTTTGTCTTGGTTTTTTTCTGTAAGTAACAAGTTCAAGGATTTCAGAGTTTGGTATCAGCTATTCACAGTCACATGCCATGGTTAGAAGTGACAGCTGTTCATCAGTAGAGCTGGACCAATATCTCACCGAGGATGAGGTAAACTCTCTTTTATGTCCCTTTGAATTATAATGTGCTTTTGCCTCGGTAATATTTTTAAATGTCTTTTTTTTTTTTTTTTGTTCTGTATTGACACTTAAGTTTGTCGCATTTCTTCTAGTGGGTTATCCAGCAAAACACATGAACAACTACCAATTTAGAGAAAATAACAGTACTAATTCTATGTGTGGCATATATTCAAATGTCGACTCTGCTCTTCTCATCAGGCTTTTAATCTAAATAAAAGTATACATTGTGACTTTGAGGGACCTAATGCATGCTGTAAAAGCAAAGAACAATGATACCATGTTGGTTCTCTCATTTTCCTTGCCTTGTGATCTTCCATAAAATGGAGAGCTTTGAGCTTGTAGAAACTTGCATACCCCTTGGTCATTCAACTGGTAGAAAATCACATCAAAATTCTCTAGATCTGATCACATGAAGTTGATGTACTTGTATTGGTAGAGAGAGAGAGAGAGAGAAATCCAAATATGAACCAGTGTCTGTCCTCCATCTAATTAAATCGTTAATGGACTTCTGCCCATAGAACTAATGTAGAACTGTAATTAATGGACTATAGGTGAGCATTGTTTTTGAGCTAAACTGGCCTAATGTGGAGAGCAGTCCCATTCATGATAAGGGGAACTCACGGTGGCTTTCCAAGCAAAATTGTTAGTCTAGAGTCTAGACAACTCTTTTTCTTTATAAAGCAGATCAGCTATTTTGTTCTGGTTAATAATTTTGAGAAAGTCACCACCTGTAATATGTAATTATGTACATTTTAGTTGCTATTTAAAAAAAAAAGAAAAAGAAATTTGAAAGCAGTTTGTTCAGGTTAACTTATATGTGACAATTATTAATGCAGTGGATTAGATATTATGTAAAATTCAGCCTTTTCAGCCATGCAACCATTGCCACATGATACTCGAATTGTTCCGTCCACTTCTTTAAAATATATCCCTTTGTTTTCATCTCCCACCCTATCGCCAGGCCTCTTTGTTGGTGTCAATTTTCTTGCACTTATATGCTTCTACCACTTTGTCTTAGGACAAGTTAATTAATCTAATTTTTATTTGTTCTCAAATTCTGAAAATATTTATTGTCCTCATCTCAATGTCTTTATTAGTGTGATTAGAATGCAATTGTATAATATCACATTGCAATTTACAGTGGTTGATGTGGGTATTTTGCAGCCTTGGTTATGCTCTAACCATTAACAGCAGTGTTACAAGCTATGTTCAATCCTTTTTTAAGGCTATTTATATTTGGGATTCAGTTCATAAATCAATTCATATGTCCGTCATGGATGTCAGCTTTCTGACATGGCTATCTCCTAAGGATTGAAATGCTATATGACCTAGTGTTTACAGTTTCCCTTTCCAAAGTTGTGAATTAAATCTCATTCCTGTTAACTATAGATGCATATAGCCTATAATGTAAATGCTGGTTTCATGGTTCTTTCGTCTTTCCTTTTGGTCCTTTTTTAGGAATCTTCAGTTCTGCCAGCATCAACCAAGGAAGATGTTGCATTTACCCAAGGATGCAGCACCCCTGATGTGCCAGAGAGTGAATTAGTGCTTGATACTTCCTGTAGAGAGTTGAATTTTGAGAAGTTAAATAGGTCAGTGGGAATGTTGTTTCATTTTGAAAGTGTTTAGCTGCGCACTTAAAGGTCTTGTTTGGATGAACCTATTTTGAAAGTGTTTAGCTGGGCACTTAAAAGGTCTTGTTTGGATGAGCCTATTTTAATTGGCTTCAAAATAAATTTCTATAAAATTACATCTTAAAAAAAATACACGAGCTAATGGTGAAAATAATCAGAGTTGATTCTCAATTTCATGACAGAATTTCTCTGGATGCTTTTTTTGTTTTTTTTTTTTTTTTTTTGTTTGGGGGGGGGGGGGGGGGGGGGTTGGGGGATGTGGGGGGTGGTTGAGTTAATGTCTAATATGTTATAATAATCAGGAAACCTTTGCCCGCCTCATCAATATCAACAAGGGATTGTAGTGCATTGGATGTTGAGGATCAAATTAATAAACCATCGGTAAGTTGTTTGCGTTTTCTCTATTCTTTGCATATACATTACTTCAGATTTTCCGAAGTCTTTTGAACTTTGAAAATAATGTGGTTCTCTCTGGAGTCTAGATTGATCATCTATGTTAGTGCTAAATTCTTTCTTCCCCCTTTTATTGGGAATTTGGATTGAATGGCTTGTTAATTATGTAGGGTAATAGAGAGTGTGATTCTGGATAGGATACGATGGTGGAGAAGAACACATGTTGTTGACCTTGATTAGGCAGGCTATTGATAATCCATAGCCAATCCCAAAAGTTATGTTACAACAACTTTGTTTTTGTTGTTGGGTATTTGGATCTTGTCAAGTTATCAACCACGCTCAATTTTTTTGCTAATTCAGTGGTAACCCAGCCACCAACATTGAGCACAAGTTTATTTATCTAGAGTTTATTTAGGAGTTTAAAGTGATGAAAGCTAACTTTTGAAGAATTGAAGGAGATCATGATCTGTCAAAGAATTGAGTTCTAACTTCCTTCTCATTTCTTGTTAATGAAACTTTTTTTTTTTTTGGAAATTTTTAATGTACAAATTGCTTCTGTTTTGTTTTCTTTTTCTTGTTGTGTGTCCATTGTAGGAAATTTTGGATTTACCTCAATCAAAAAAGAAGGATGTTACATTTACGAAAGAAAGCGAAGTTGATGTGTCCATTACAAAAGAAAGTGACGTTGATGTGCCAGAAATTAAACCAAGAATTGATACTTCCTGTAAACTAGAGAAACCAAAAAGGTCAGTGGGTTGCATTCATTATTAAACATATGGTACTAACAAAAAATAGTTGACTGTCATGAATTGCTTATTATTGTCAGTCTTGCTTTGGATCTGACAAATCATTAATTCCCCCCCCCCCCCCCCCCCATATCGATCTGTATTAGCTTTTGTTCCTAATTCTTTTTATCTTTTTATTTTTTTGGTCCAAATTAGGAGACTTTTGCCTGCTTCATCCATATTGCTGAGGGATTTCAATACTTTGGATGTTGAGGACGATGTTGAGAAACCTAAGGTAAGTTTGATATTGTCCCTTATTGTTTGTTTGCTACTCCGATGTGACCAGAAAGTGTAGAGAGTCACAGTGACATGTCATGTTTGCTCCACAATTTAATGAGTTGGAATTAGAACCATTGTAGTTGGGGAACTCTTCATAAGGTGGAAATCGCAATTCCTTCTAAAAATAAGTCAGTTTGGTCATTCCTTTTAAAACTGTTCTAATAGTATTCTTTGATGAGTACTATTATTTTTTAAAATAAAAATGTTTAAATAGTTTATTTGTTAATAGATTTGGACAGAATGACCCCCCCCCCCCCCCCCACACACACACACACACACACACACACACACACACACACACACACGTATTATCATTAGATGGACTGAAAAATCATATTGACTCATGCCTAAATTGACAAAAAAAATTAAATCTTAAAGATTAATTTGACAATTTAGTTAAGGGTTATGTTAGCGAGTGCCTTGGGCAATTGTTAATAAACTATTTTAAGAAAGTTTTGATCAATTTTATGAGAAATATTAAAAACCGTCAAAAAAATATTAATTAATTTTTTCTTTCCTTATAAAAAGTTTCTAAAAATATTTTTTAAATCAATGCTCTTAGGACATTTGTTAACTTGCTTTTAGTGTTTCTGAAAACGTTCTTAGATTTATAAGAATTAATTTGCAGGGAAACAGAACTGGAGGTAAATTGGCTGCGGATGAAAGAAAAAGAACTCAAGAGAGCTCTCTCCTGCGCTTACTTAAGAGCAACCTTCGCCTCTAACATTGCAACCCTTTAATCCTAGAGGGAGAAATAAAAAAGGCCTTCTTTTTGGGCTGGAAAAAGCGGCCTTTTTCTTTCTGCTGAGATTGTACATAGGTGGGGCATTCTTTGTGTTCTATTTTCTTTGTGCTTTAAGCTGATGGTAGAAAATTGGGCCTTGTCGTTGTAGTTTAGGTTAAATTATTTGTGCTTGCATCCACCTTCTCTTTTTCAGGCCCAAAAAAAAAAAAAAAAAAAAAGCAGCAAAAGTTAAGAAATCATCTCAAGGCAAATGATTCATATATGTGATTTCTATTAAACAAAGAAAATTTCATATATGTGGAATTTATGCCACGTGTGCTGGTCCTATGGTGCCTGTGTGGTCCATGGGCACTTGAATATTTAGCGAGGTCACCATCCTAATGCTTTCTATAAGACTTTATCATTCTAAATAGCCATAATGTTCAGGACTTTGGGCTAATGAAAGAAATTAAGACTGCTTTCAAGGTCTTAATCCCCACTGACTAGCTCAAACTTTTTGTTCTTATCCTTTTTTTTCCCTCTTAATGATTAACTTTAGGACGTCTTGTCACAACTCGCAATACTGTGAGATCCATTAATACCCTTTCCTATTCGAATAAAATTTCCTACGGAATTATTCATGGTATTACAGTATGCTATTTTTTTTAATTATAATTTTTATATAGAATGATTTCCATATTTTATTAAATTCAGGGATTAAAAAAAGGTTTAATAAATAATCAATTATATGAACTTAGAAGAGAATTATTGTTAGCTGCCTGAAATGATCAAAAAATAATATTAAAAAAGAAGTTCTAGCTCAGCATGTTTTCTTCAATATGGGTAAGAGGAAAAGAATCTCGGTTTTTATTTTTTTACTTAATACTATATAATAGAATATGATTTATTTATGTTGTCAAAGAGTTTGACAATAGAATTTCGTATTGCCAACGAGTTTAACTATGCAAAGATGCAGTTACTGCCTGATTAAAATAGACCGTGATTTGTTTATGTTGTCAAAGAGCTTGACGATAGAATTTCGTATTGGCCAAGAGTTGAACTATGCAGAAAATGCGGTTACTACCTTTTTTTTTTTTTTTTTTTTTTTTTTTTTTTGAGGAACGAAATGCGGTTACTACCTGATTAAATTGATTGAGTCACCTAGGTTTATATCTTTTAAAATTTACTAAGGTTCTTTGTAAACGTATGTGCCAAAAATACATATTTCTTTTGCAATAATTTGTTGATGATAGCACTAAAAATGCATATTTCTTCTGCAATAATGCTGACTTTATTAGGAGTTTTTTTTTTTTGAGGGACATTAGTTATATATATTACATAATTAAATAAGAGAAATGATATGTCCATAATATTTTTACAACAAATTTGAAGTGGCAGGTTGTTACTAATTGTTATTGTTGGGGTAAAAAGATAATCTTAGTATTAGATCCAAATTTGAACTAATAACAACTAACCACTTATGATATATTATGAAAATGTTGTAAAAATGTTGTGAACGTAGCACTTCTCATTAAATATACCTATACTCTCCTCATATTGGGGCTACTCAAAACTTGGGTCCTCAAACCTCTTAAGCCCTTAAGGATTGGGGAAGTACCAACTCAGCATAACATGGACAATGGTAAAGCTGACTTGATTTAATAAATATAAAAATAAACATAATCAATGTGTGAAGTCATGCAACTCTTTTAAAATCTATTGAGGTGATATGTCGTAAATCGTAATTAGCATACAACACAAATGGTGTTAATAGCGAAACTATGTAAAAATGATTTTATACTAGTTATAAGTTAATACCTTAATAAAAAAAAATATAATTTTAATAATTTTGTGTCACCGCCCATTAATAGTCGAGATCATGCTTGATTTTCATATTTGTCCAATGCAGTACCATATCAAAACAAATTCTCCACATTTTCTTAAACCCTCTATAAATATTTCGCGTTCAGGTTTGTTAAGCATATAACTTTGGTTTCTAGGAGCGGTTCTATTATTATTGGAGTTGGAGTGAATTGTCGTAGTACCAATTTGGACCTACAATGCAACGAGATTTTATGTCATTGTTGGATTAGGAATTTGGGATATGAATCTATGGTTTATTTGGTTTATGGTATTTGTGTATTTGCTTGTGAGAATGTAACCCATTCACACATTTGACATCTGCTATCTATTCAAAATTAGGGTTTAAATGAAGCTATCCTATGATCCTATCTGTCAAACGCAATGGGTACGAAAGTTCCTCACTCGAAGGGTTTGGGTTGAATGGTAGACTGACATCAAACTCAATCCAACTCAAATTATAAGCACCCATATGCAAGAGCTACCTAAAAATAAAAATGTAATTGTTAGTTTACATATGTTTTTACACACAATATACATTTTTTTTTCTTAACTGAAATTGTGTACGTTGTGTGTAACAGGTAATACTGCTCAAAATAAAATTATAAAACTTAAGGTATAATCTAATTAGCCAATAGAAAGTATACATGTGTAAAAGCAAGATGTACTATATATATATATATATATATATATTCTTTTTTTTTGGGTTGAGTTGGGTCACCTACCCACCCAACCCATTTTTTATCCATTTTGATCGACCCATTTGACTAGACCCGTCAGCAACCCTTTCGGCTGAACCAGGTTGATCGGGTTTACGAGTATATGACCAATCCTACAAGGAAATTCTTCTTGTGTTGGTCGCCTTTGTAGAGTCATTGTACGGTACAATTTGTACCATATGGCATATACCACATATTCTAGTATATTTCTTCTTCCTCTGGCAGGTCATTGATCTCAGTTTTAAGCATATCTAAAATACATTTATCTTGTGCAATTTGCAATTACTATATTATTATTTTTCATACCTTACGCATGTGTTATTATAAAATATTATTTCCCAATATTGTTTTTACCTTTATTCTACGTTAAACATCTTACTTTTTGCATATTATTGGTTATTATTTTTAGATGTGTTGCTTTGGTTATTAATGTTAGATTAGATGGGCTGCTTAAGATGTTAAAATAATTATTTAATTTTTAAAGATATTTTTGGGCATGCCAGAAAATGCATATATGGGGTCACTAGTAATAATTTGCGCTTACAGATATCATATTAATTGCATGATTTGGGTCATTAATGTAAAAACGTTCTCTAGCCAATAATCACACAAATGTAATCCTCATGGTCATGGGTATTTGCAGAGGACAAAATTTGGCTCCAACTACCAATAGAAAAATAACGTTAACCTTCATTATTTATGTTAGGTTCTAAAGATTAGGAACTAATGTATTTAGAACTTCAATTTGTATGTTGGCAAACCATGATCAAAACAATGTTGAGTCGTGTGTTAGACTTGCTCAAAGTATGGGTCTTATTGTAAAGTTGGAATCGAGTTTTTATGCAGAAGTACTGTTCACTTTCTGTATGACTCGATCGATCGAAAATTAGACTCGATCGATCGAAAATCGTGCAGAACGTTTTTCTGCAGAAAATTCCAACTCAGCCCAAGCTCGTTTTAATGTATAGGGTTTTATGTTTTGCCCTAAGTATAAAAGGGAAAACCCTAGCCACGTTTTTAGAGTTCTGTTTTGCTGTGTTTGTAAATCTCTCTGTGAGATCTAGAGGTGTTTACCTTCACATACACTTAGGGTTTACAAACTTGAGATTTATGTCAAGAGTTGTGTAGATCGTTACAGTTGCAGAATCAAGAGAACACAAAGATATACAAGCAGGTGCGCTTGTGGATTTGCTGAAGAATTTCGGAAAGAAGGAGTCCGTGGATCTCGGAGCTATCATGAGGTCATGGTAGTAAGTTTCCTACACTTGGGTAGCAATAAGATGTTAGTGGTCTAAGTCTATTGTGTAAACTTCAATTCTTTCATAGTGGATTCAGTTTACCTTGAGGATAGCTAGGTCAAATCCTCCCCAGGTTTTTACCGGTGTGGTTTTCTGGGTCATCAGATCTTTGTGTTGTTTATTTTCCGCTGCTTTGTTATTTTTGCTTATCTGTGTTAACCTAGTTTTAATTAAATTACCTAAGTTAATCACTTGGCTAATTCACTAGGTTAATCTGTTGGGTTTAAGGGGTCTAAACAAACTTACAAGTGGTATCAGAGCGGGTAGCTTTTTGTTTGATCTTTTGATCTTTGAGCTGATCCTTGACCCCTGTTGTCATGGAACACGGACACTCTCTTGTTGTTCCACCTCACTTTGATGGAAACAACTATGCATATTGGAAAGTAAGGATGAAAGCTTTCCTGAAATCCATTGATGAGAGAGTTTGGAATTCCGTTGAATACGGATGGGAGAAGCCCACTACTCCTGTGAGTGAGTGGCAAACTTCTCAAAAGGAGGTAGCCGCTTTTAATAGCAAAGCTATGAATGCTATTTTTAATGCTGTTTCCATGGAGGAATTTAAGAGAATCTCTAATGTTGAGGTTGCTCATACTGCTTGGAAAATCCTCCAGACTGTGCATGAAGGCACGAAGGCAGTTAAAATTAATAAGTTGCAGCAATTAACTTCTAGATTTGAAAGCATAAGAATGAATGATGATGAATCTTTTGATGAATTCTATGCTAAATTGAATGATATTGTTATTTCTGCTTATAATTTGGGTGAAATCTATGATCAACCTAAAATTGTTAGGAAGATTCTTAGATCTTTGACTGAAGATTTTAGATCCAAAATGACTGCCATCACTGAGAGTAAGGATGTGGACTCCATCCCTGTGGATGAGCTTGTAGGATCTCTTCAGTCCTATGAGTTAGACCTCCCCAAGACTAACAAATCCAAATCAATGGCTCTTAAGTCTGTTGATGATGTTGATGATGGTGGATTTGATGATGATCTCTCTGCTACAGAGATTGCCTATCTTGCCAAGAACTTTAGAAACTTTCTGAGGAATAATAACAGAAGGGCAAGAGGTAAGAACACTGTTGAACCTAAAAATTTTAGGAAGAATGAACCCACTAAGGTTAATAACTTTGAAAAACCTAAGGAGAAAGTAGGTCAATCTTCTAATAATTCTTTGGGACAACAATGTTATGGTTGTCAAGGGTATGGTCATTTAAAGTCCGAATGTCCTACTTATTTGAGGTCTAAGGGTAAGGCTATGGCTGTAACCCTTAGTGATGACGAAGTTTCCGACAATGAATCCGCTAGTGATGAGGATGGAAACTTCATTGCTTTCACTGCTACCACTGTAGTCAATGAAAGCATATCTGTTGAAGAGAACCCTTCTGATGGGGAACTCTCTGAGGATGCAGATTTACAGGAAGCCTACAATAAACTTTGCAAAGTTGCTGCAAAGGATGCCATGAATGTTGAGTTAGGCTTGAAGAAAATTGCATCTTTGGAACTTGAAAAGAAAAATTTACTTGTTAAATTGTTTGATGCAAATGAGCTTTTGAATAATGTGAAAACTGAGAACATGCTCTTACTTGATATGATTGTTATTGTTTTAACCTAGATCTGAATAATAAACCTAAGTATTCACTTGGTTAATTAATTAGGTTAAACAATCTAGTTTACAGGGGTCTAAACGAACTTACAAGTTAAATGTTTGGAACTTGATTTATCTGTTGCTAGAGAACAAACTAATAGATCTGCAAGCTCCAAACTTGATCACATGTTGAGTATTCAAAAGTCTCCTTCTGATAAAACTGGATTAGGTTATGAGGAAAGTATTTCTGTACTTGAACCATCTTCCACTAAATTTGTTCCTTCTTCTGAACCTCCTAAAAGTGAGATTGTCAAACCCGTGGTGAGTGAACCTGTCAAACCTGTTAATGTTCCTCCACTTAGAAAGATTAGGGTTGATCTTCATGCTTCTCATTCTAGAGCGTCAACTGCTACTAAGGGCAAATTGCATGATAAGCCTACTTGGGTTTGTCATTTTTGTGGAAAACCTGGACACATTCGTCCAAATTGTTTTAAGTTGCAAGCTGCGAAGCGAGCAAATAAAACTAAAGTACCTGTGCCTCAAGCACATGATCCTATGGTACTTATTGGTGAATTGGTAAAGGCGTTAAACCTTTATTCAAATCCTGGAGTTGCTCAGAATTCTAATGTGAATCATAACTCCAATGCAAGAGTTGCATCTAAGAAGTCTTGGATGCAAAAGACTCAATCTAATTGAGTCTGTCTGACATGGTCCTTGTGCTTCATTGCTTAATCTTTTGTGACCTTTGTTTCTAGAATTTGCATTGCATTACATTCATGCATTTCAGTCTAGGATGTTTGTTTCTTTGTTTAATAAATAAATAAATAAAAAAAATTTTTTTGCAAATTGTGTTTTGCTTTTTTTCCTTGAATTTGAAGACAAGGTTGGTCAATCAAAATTTACATGTCATATGTATGTACCTTGTTTAGCTTTGATGCACTTTACTAGCTAAAGTCTTGTTGTGCATGTTGTGTGGGAAGATGCTATATTTATTGATCACATGATCTTGATCTTGAAGTATTATGTCTTTGATTGTTGGACTTGAACTTATTGAGAAATGCATAAATAACCATCTCACCACTGTTTATTAGCCAATCATGAACACCTTAGTGCATATCGTAAGATTTTGTGCTCGAGAAAGTGTAGCACATGCACAAAAGGAACATAAGGTGTAGCCTCTAATTAAAATTGGTGTGTACATTATTGGGCTATAATAATATCACAAATTCAAATAAAATTGGTGTGTACATTATCCCGGCTTTTATTAAGTTTCTAATCAATAAATTTGAATAATGAGGCAAATCAAGAAACTTACATAATTGCAAGCTCTTATTCTAGGAGATGTGGGAGTTATATGATGTAACTCTTTAAGTCATAATCTCTTTCAAATTCATGTGATGGATTTTGTAGAAATTGTGATTGATCTCTATATGTATATCACCTCACATGTTTCTCAAACTTATGCTAGTTGCACACACTACACAAGTTATTCTTTGCTAGAATTGTGTACATGATATTGTGTGTGTTTTTGGCCTGACCAACCAAGTTTGAGAAGTTTGGGAATTTGATGCAAAACATGTTTGCTTGTTTGTTGTTTTTGGGTATATTGAGAGAAAATTATGCTTTGAGAAATCTGAGTTGAATACATGTGTTTTTGGAAAACATCTCATCTCATACTCATGCATTTGATTTTTAAAATCTGCTGCTTTGAGGAGTTGTTGATCTAAAATGTTTGGTTTGTCAAAATTATGATTTTTCCAGAATTTCGATCGATCGAAAATGATTTTCGACCGATCGAAAATGTTTCAAAATGCTCAGAAAACTCTCTGGTTGGCTCGATCGATCCAAGCTTGTTTTGGATCAATCGAAGGTAGTTTCGATCGATCGAGTGTAACTTTCGATCAATCGAAACTCGGGATGACAGTTTTTAAAAAGGTCCTTTTCCACGTGACTTTTCACTTTTCCAAACTTTTCAAAACTTCTTTTGGTTTCCTACCAACCGGTCAACGATTCTCTTGGAGTTTTTGTCGTTTTCCTCCGATTTTTTTTGCACAATCTCTCTCTCCCAAGTGTGGTAAGTCCTTTATACCCTTTCCTTTGCATTTATTTTCTAATTTCATGCATTATTTTCATGCATATTTGGGTATTTTCGGCATTTAGGAATTTTCTATTTTTGGGATTGTTTTTGAGTGGTTCTTTCTCAAATTTTTCATGGGTTTTTGTGGGGACACCTTACCTAAGCTCTACATGTGGTTTAATTGGATTATTTTGGTGGTTTGAAGGAAATTTGAAATTCTAGGGCTTGTAATTGAGTAAATTGGGGATTTTGTTCAATTTGATTAAAATTGATGAAATTGGCTTGTTAGATTGATTAATTTGATCATTATATTGTGTTAATTGACTATTGTGTTGATCAATTTATCAATTTGTTGTGTTTTGAAAACTAAGGTTTTTCAAATTGGGTATTTTTGATAAATATTGCTTGCTCAAGCCAATTTTATTAATTTGGATCACAATTGAACATGTCACTGCATTAGTACATGCATCATGTTATGTTCATGCTCATGCATCATATAAAATTTTTATATTCTAATTTTTTTTTGCTGTGCTAACTTGCAGTCTGCCCTTGGTATTGTTTTTGCTCTTTTCTTTCTGTGTCTATCTTTTCCTTAGCACTATGCCTAGGAAAACTAGAGCCCATAGGACTTCTAATCCTTCTCCTTCCTTTGACACTGAGCGGTTCCCTAGTGAGTCAAACCAAGTCACCTATGAGACTCTGAACCTTAGGCGTCAGATTTGGGCTGAGCGTAGGGTTATCTTAGATGAGCTGGATCCTGAGGTGCGACGTAACTTTGGGCGTCGAGGTTGGTTACCTTTGCTCGAGTATGAACATTCTCCTCCTCCTGCCACCTTGATTAGAGAGTTCTATTCGAACCTCTCTATTCATGTCTATGATAACAACACCTTGGTCAAGGTGTGGTTACGTGGTGTGGAGTATCGCATTACCCCTTCGGTAGTGTCTGATGCTCTTGGGGTGCCCATTGTGGACCATCCCGTTTTTCCTTACGAGGAGTCTCCACCCCTTGATGACGTCTTGTCCTACATCACTGGGTCTTCTATCCAGTGGGGTTCTGATCCTCGGATCACTTCTGCTGAGCTGTCTGAGCTGCACTATCTTTTCTTTAGGATAGCGTGTCATTTTTTGTGGCCTATTTCGCATGTCCACACCATTCCTCTTGAGAGGTGTGTCTTTTTGTATGCCTTGGTCACTGATGCTCCTATCAGTTTTCCGCATCTGTTCCTTCGTTCTTTGAACGAGGTTCATCGGTCTAGTTCTACGGCTCATGCTTTGTTTTTTCCTGTTTTTATTCATAGGATTCTCCTTTTTCTTGGTTTTGGTGAGTATCCTGCTTCTGAGCCTGTACATGTTGTCGCTCCTATCGGTGCTACCTTTTTGAAGCAAAGGGCTGCTCAACTTCGAGCTAGCTCTAAGCGTCCTAGGGTAGAACCTTCCGATGTCACTCCACCCCCTTCTTCTTCTACAGATACTCATGCAGTTGGGACTTCTTCTGATCCTGCTGTTGCTGCTGATGTTCCTCCACCGTTTGATGAGGTTTCTGACCTTCGTCGGACTCTTGATACTGTCGTGACCGTTCAGGCGGCTCATGGTCAGCTTTTGGTGGACATCCTTGATGAGCTACGTGCGTTACGAGCGGATTTGGCGAGCTCTCGTCGATCTCCTCCTCCGCCTTTTGATGATGAGTGAGTGCCCTTTGGCAATTCGTCACAAAAAGGGGGAGTACATAGTTCATTGTATCTGTTGGATTTTTTTGTGGAGATTTACATTTTAGGGGAAGTTTTTTGTTTACTTGGTAGTGAAACTGCGGAGCTTGTGGAGTTATTAGATTGTATCTAGATGCTTCACTGTGTATTCTCATTTTTAGCTCTTGTTTAGGAGATTTATTTTGTTGAGATACATTTGTATGTATATGTTTCTTATTTCACTATGCTACTACTCTGCTTATTGATTTATATTGATGATGTTATTCATGATATATGTCTTTATTTTGTGTCATGTGAAATTAAGAAATTTTTATTTATGTATTTCCTGTTTTTCTTCCACACATGCGTTTATGTGTTTGTTAAGTGTTACAGGAATATACAGGTTGCTTTCAGTCAAGCTGCTGTCTACTTTGCAACTGTTAGATAGTGGTTTAGGTTGAACTGTTAAGTGGCTATTTTTATTGTAATGGGCTATTTCAATTTGTAACTTTGAGCTTTTTGTTAAGTCTGTGTTTTGTCACGGATTGCCAAGGGGGGAGTTTGTTAGGTTCTAAAGATTAGGAACTAATGTATTTAGAACTTCAATTTGTATGTTGGCAAACCATGATCAAAACAATGTTGAGTCGTGTGTTAGACTTACTCAAAGTATGGGTCTTATTGTAAAGTTGGAATCGAGTTTTTATGCAAAAGTACTGTTCACTTTCTGTATGACTCGATCGATCGAAAATTAGACTCGATCGATCGAAAATCGTGCAGAACGTTTTTCTGCAGAAAATTCCAACTCAGCCCAAGCCCGTTTTAATGTATAGGGTTTTATGTTTTGCCCTAAGTATAAAAGGGAAAACCCTAGCCACGTTTTTAGAGTTCTGTTTTGCTGTGTTTGTGAATCTCTCTGTGAGATCTAGAGGTGTTTACCTTCACATACACTTAGGGTTTACAAACTTGAGATTTATGTCAAGAGTTGTGTAGATCGTTACAGTTGCAGAATCAAGAGAACACAAAGATATACAAGCAGGTGCGCTTGTGGATTTGCTGAAGAATTCCGGAAAGAAGGAGTCCATGGATCTCGGAGCTATCATGGGGTCATGGTAGTAAGTTTCCTACACTTGGGTAGCAATAAGATGTTAGTGGTCTAAGTCTATTGTGTAAACTTCAATTCTTTCATAGTGGATTCAGTTTACCTTGAGGATAGCTAGGTCAAATCCTCCCCAGGTTTTTACCGGTGTGGTTTCCTGGGTCATCAGATCTTTGTGTTGTTTATTTTCCGCTGCTTTGTTATTTTTGCTTATCTGTGTTAACCTAGTTTTAATTAAATTACCTAAGTTAATCACTTGGCTAATTCCCTAGGTTAATCTGTTGGGTTTAAGGGGTCTAAACAAACTTACAATTTACAATGCATATGACTCACTTAATCTAACCAACTAAATAAGTCATCTGCATTGCACATGACGGGATGCATGTTATCTTCCTATTGGTGGTTGGAGCCCAAGGTTCCAAACATGTTTGAAGCCAAACTTATCATTCATAGCGTGTATAAGTATGAACTCAAATATAACATGAATATGGTAGTAGTCTCTATGGAACGCTCTCTCTCTCATGAAGAACAAGAGGAACTTGCACACAGCAAAAAGAAAGTAAAGGACATCAACCATGCTGGTTTTTGTGAAGGCCATAGCTCGAGGTCGTCATCTCCAAGTCACGTTGAGGGATCTGGGAATTAAAACACCTCGTTTAAGGATAAGCTCCTGGGTGAAATACGAGGTGCTTACACGTAGGCATTCAGCTTTAATGACTTCATGGACGAGGAAGATGAGTCGGACGAGGAAGTTGAATCACTCCGACAAGGCTTTGTAGCCGTGAAGTTTGATAAGTATTTCAAGCAGAGGATTTGTAGACCTTGGGCGAGAGCGTTGATTGTCAAGGTGTATGGCAGAGCTGTTAGTTTAAATTTCCTTCAAGCCAAGCTTTTGTCTTTATGGAAACCAGCTGGGAGGTTGGACTGTGTAGATTTAGGCCATTGGTTCTTCCTTATGAGGCTGTCTTTGAGAGAAGACTTTGAGAATGTATTGAAAAAAGGTCCACGGTTCATTAGAGACCATTTTCAATCACTCAGACCATGGGAGCCAAATTTCAAGCCTACCTCAGCCAAATTTCTATCCTCCATTGCGGCCTGGATTAAACTGAATGAATTTACCTATTGAATACTATAATGCAGAGGTGTTGCAGCACATTGGTAAGGCTATAGGCAATGTCCTAAGAGTTGATACATTTACTGCATTTGAGTCTAGAGGAAGATTCGTTAAATTATGTATCCAAATCGATGTGGAGAAGCCATTGATCACCACCATTATGATAGGGAAGCTTGAGCAATCGGTTTCATATGAAGGCATCCATAGACTGTGCTTTGGATGTGGCAGAGTAGGGCATAGGCAAGAGAACTGTCCATACGTTATTCGGCAGGAGGCATCGTGCAAGGCAACAATAGAGGATGATTCGGGCAAGGTAGGAGCAAGCTCACACGAAGTGTGTGCTACTGACAAACCAAGGACTGAGGTGGGGACTAGTAATTTGCTGCATGAATTTGAGCAAGAGATAGTGCATGACGAGGTGTATGGTTCGTGGGTAGTAGCGGCTTGAAGGAAGAATGGGACAAAAACTCATAGGAGTGGTGGGTCTTCTATTGAGCAAGGGAATGTTTTTGCCTCCAAGAGTAACAGTAACCTTGAGGTAATAAATGGGATGTGGAGTCGTGAGCGTGAGGATAAGGTCGCAGTGCCTAATGGGCCTCCCCGTGAAAGCAAAAGGAAGTTATCACCCTTTAGAATTGTGGACAAAGCCCAGTTGGAGAAGTCTATCCAAAGGATAGGGACGGGGACCATAACACAAGCCCAGCTCGATCTTTTTCGAAGCCCAAGTTTGAGTGAACCAAAGCTTACCTCAACCCGAGCTGCACCTGCCCAGATTTTACTGAAGCCCAATTCGGTGAAGGACAAGAAGGGAATTGCTCATACAAGGGCTTCTCAAGCTACCCAAGCTGGTGCCGTTGAAGGATGTAGTGCCAACGTTACCTCTGTGAAACTAAACAAGGAATACTCTGCGCAGGATTGGCACAGTGATGAGCACAACAATGGAACCTCAAAGCGGAGAATTGCTAACAATGTTCAATTCTGGTACCGCCGTCGTGTCAAAGGTGGGCTATCAATTTGGAGGGAGCAGTGGTGGAAATTCCAAAGATTGTTCAAGCGAAAATTCAAGCAAACCCAACTCGGATAATGGGTTGGTTCAGCACCAAGTACAAAAAGGCATGGTGGGAAATTTTTCCTCTAACAGAGAGGAGTGTGAGGGATGGCTAGCTTCCTCTATCCAATCCAGCGTGGAGGGAAGCAACAAACCTATGGTGGGTTTTTATGGCAGATGTACCTTCGTCGAAGGAGGATCGCAGGTTGAGATGGGAGTCAATACCGCAGATATCTCCAACACTCGTACTATGCAGTGTGAACTTGAAAGAGTGTCTTTTAGAGAGACGCATGTTAGAGAAGCAACAAATAGCTACCTGCATAATTGGGAATAAGCCAGCAACGAAACTGATACCAGTGGCATTCAACTTGCATATGGTCTCACAGGAGATGGAGTTGGGAGTGTTGCAGCACATGGTGACCTTGATGCCCAGAGAGGGTTAGATGAAGGAGGGTCTGATGCAGACCAAATGGAATTTGAGGGAGAAGGCAAAATCGAGACCTTTGTTTGATAAATGTCCTACTCCAGATCACATTTTCCTCATGAATGTTATTATTTGGAACTGTAGGGGTGCTCTGAAGCCCTCTTTTCAAAATCGCATTAGGGAGTTGGTCCAAAACCATAATCCAAAAATCTTGGTTGTTATGGAAACTCGAGTTGGGGGAGACAGAGCAAGGGAAATTACCAACAAGCTTCCCTTTGATGGAGCTGTGCATACTGATACTATCGGGTATGCTGGTGAGCTTTGGGTGCTACGGAATTCAGACAGAGTTGAGGTGTCTCCATTATCCAGTATTGAGCAGAAAATTCACACCATGGTTAAGGTACATTTTTCCAATGCTTGTTGGTTACTCTCTGCTGTGTATGCTAGCCCTAGGAGTGCTGAGAGGCACATTTTGTGGAATAACCTTATTAAAGTAGTTGACCTCCATAATATGCCCTGGGTTATAGCGGGGGACTTTAATAAACCCTTGGTTGATGGTGGTAAATTTGGGGGGAGAGCGGTAAGTGTTAATAGGTCTTTATTATTCAAAGAGTGTCTGGATAAATGTAGCATGATTGATATCGGGTTTGCGAGACCCAGCTTTACTTGGACAAACAGAAGGGAAGTCCAGGCCTTGATGCAAGAAAGGATAGATAGGCTTTTTGTCAATCTTAGCTGGTGTCTATTGTATCCAGAGGCTAGAGTCACCCAACTAACATGATGTCACTCGGATCACTGCCCTGTGTTATTAAAGATGCAGACGGGTATAAGAGGTGAGAGGAAAAGGCCTTTTAGATTTCAATCTTGTTAGCTGCTGGAAGCAACTTTTCCAGACATTGTCTCACAGGCGTGGGGATGTACAAATAACCTTGTGGATGCCATTGATAGTTTCACTAAGAAAGCTATGGTCTGGAATAAAAATCAATTGGGAAACATCTTTACGAAGAAAAAGAACCTGATGGCTAGGATTAATGGTATTCAGAGAGCCATTGCTACCAAACCTTCTACATTCCTTCTTAATTTAGAAGATGAGCTTTTGAGGGAGCTAGACTCGGTGCTTAATCAGGAAGAGGAGCTTTGGGCTTTAAAATCTCGAGTGAATTGGATAATTCAGGGTCATCGAAACACAGCCTTTTATCATGTCTCAACCTTGGTGAAAAGGAAGTGAAATCAGATTATTGTTATAAAAAAATGCAGTGGGGGAGTGGATTTATGAGGAAGGGGACATTAAAGAGTTTATTAGAAGTGGATTTAATGGAATCTACTCGACATCTCATGTGGTTGTGGCTAGGGATGGTCCTGTCACTTCTCGATGGCAATCTAGACTTTCTTAGGTGGTGAAAGATAACATAAGTAGGGGGTGTAATTGAGGAAGAAATTAAAGCAGCCTTATGGTCCTTAAAACTGTTTAAAGCCCTGGGTTTGGACGGCCTACATGTGGGTTTCTTCCAAAAATTTTGGCCGGTTTGGGGGGGACTCAGTGATTGAAGAAGTTAAGAAGATTTTTGTAAGCAGGAAAGTCCCGAATTAGTTGAATAGAACCCATATTGCCTTGATTCCTAAGATTCAGGGGCCGGAGACCTTAGGTAACTATAGACCTATAAGTCTGTGCAACATGATGTACAAAGTGGTGACAAAGTTTATTTGTGGCTACATTGAGGCCTTACTTGGACAAGCTTATATCTCCTATGCAAACGACTTTTGTGCCGGGTAAAAAAGGGGTAGACAATGTTATCATTGCTCAAGAGATTATACACTCTTTAGGAAGAAAGAAGGGGAAAACGGGGTATATGGCCTTGAAGATTGATTTAAAGAAGGCTTATGACAAGCTAAAATGGAGCTTCATCCGGGATATGCTTATAAGGATAAATCTTCCTAATGATCTTATAGAATTCATAATGAGCTGTGTTACAACTGTCTCTATATCCATCTTATTTAATGAAGAAGCTCCAGACCGGATTTTCCCATCTAGGGGGATAAGGCAAAGTGATCCTTTGTCCCCACACCTCTTCATTATATGCATGGATTTCCTTAGACAACTTATAGAAGAGAAATGCAATATGAAAATGTGGCAGCCAGTCAAAGCTTCCCAAAGAGCTCTAGCTTTTTCTCACCTCTTTTTTGCGAATGATCTCATCTTATTTACTAAAGCTGATTGGGTTAACTGTTCAACTATAAGAGATGTTCTTAATGATTTTTGTGGCATACCCAGAAAAACTATGAGTGAAACTAAGTCGAGAGTTTACTTTTCTCCAAATGTTGATAGATGTCAGGACAAATGTGGAACGTTATGAACATATGTCATATAGAATTGGTTAATCCTTTGACGAAATGCACTTTACTTGTAATTTGGTAGATCTAGGGTGTGTTTAATGTTTCAAAGAACAATAGTTCAAATCTAGTATTAAAGCCATGAAGATTGGACCAAGAAACAAGTAAAGAAAAGCTGTTCACTAAAGCTGGAAAAATTCTCGACAGCTGCTGACAAATAATATCTATCGAGAATTAATGAATCTCGACAGATAGCTCAACAAATATATCTATCGAGGTCTCGACAAATAGCTCAACAGTTGTATCTATCGAGAATTACGAAATTCAGATTTCCAGATCTAATTTTCGGTCCATGCTGACATGTATGTGTAGGGTTTCTTTTCTCACAACTCTAGATATATATAAGGTTTATTTTAAAGTCCGTCACATATGAGAATACAAGAAGAACATATGCAAAAAGTAATCGATGCCTTATTCTCTCTGAAAGAAGCTACTGCGTCTTTACGCCTTAGGGTTTTGTAACCAAGTGCTTCTTGATCTTCATTGTTGATGAAGTGAAGAACTTTGCAGCCAACATCTTCTTCAAGTGGGTAAGTTAGTCACATACTGGGATCCGTGCAAAAGGATAGCGTTCATATATTGAAGAGTTCAGAGGTTCTGAAGCAGTAGAAGGTTTTTGCTATAAGTTCATCTACGGGAATTATAGAGTCTAGGAACAAAAGTTTTGTATAAGATCTGAAACTTCTTTTTACCATAGTGAATTGCTTTTCGGAAGTTTCCCCCCAGGGTTTTTACTGTGAAACTAGTTTTTTTCATTAGTTTTCCTGGGTCATCATATCTTGTTTTATTTACTTTTTCACTGTGCATGATATTGACATGATATTGATGTTAGTTTGTTTTAACAAGGTTTATTCATAATCAATCTAATTAACAACTTAGGTTTAAACTTGTTAATTCTATCAACCGGTATCTAAATTTCCCAACAATAGAGATACTAGGGAGTCGCTTTGTGATATCCTTGGGTTTGCTTCCACCTCATTTTTGGGTAAGTACCTTGGTTTCCCCCTAAAGCAGTCGGGCTCCTCTTCTCAAGAAAATAATTTTATTCTAGATAGAGTTAAGCAAAAACTCTCCAAATGGAAGGCTAATATGTTATCCTTGGCTGGGTGGTCAGTTCTCATTCAAGCTTCTTAGGCTGCCATACCGTCGTATGTCATGCAATGTGCTTATCTTCCCGGCAGAATATTGGATGGAGTAGATAGAGTTCCTTTGGGGATCTTCAAATTCAGCTAAAAAAGTTCATTGGGTTGGGTGGGATAAGGTGATAAAATCAAAGGAGGAAGGGGGTCTTGGATTGCATTCAGCTAAGGGAAGGAATATTGCTCTTTTGGCTAAGCTAAATTGGAGATTCCATACTGAATCAAAGGCTCCTTGGGATAAAGTGTTGAAGATGAAATATTGTAATCAAAGGAGAAGGGTTGTTGTTAATGCTAATAAGCTTCCTTGTTCTTCCATATGGTCAGCAATGAAGAAAGGCAAGGACACTTTCAACAAGGGAAGTAGGTGGCTAGTTGGGAAGGATAGTGGTTGGAATGTGTGGCATAGTAATTGGACAAATGGGGGTCCACTTAGAGAGCTTATGCAAGGTCCCATTACTCATGAAGCTAGCCTTCTAGAAGTCAAGGACATCATGTTAGACACGGGTTGGGATTAGGGGGAAAATTCCTTTTGAGATCCCTCTTGAAATTAAAAGGATGATTCAAGCCATTCCGGAGACGATCATAAGTAGAGGCACAGATAAGTTGACTTGGGCTGGTTCTCCCCAAGGCACTTTTGGCTTGAAAAGTGCTTATAGGCTTGCAATGGGGCTTGATACAATTTCTCCTTTCTCAGCAAGTTGGATTTGGAAAGTGGAAACACTCCCAAAAATTAAAACCTTCCTTTGGAGATGTGCCCATAATAGCATTGGAATTAAAGTTTGTCTTGAGAGAACGAGTATAACTCAAGAGATTATGTGTCCAATCTGCCAGGGAGGGTCTGAAACCATTTTGCATGCTTTAAGGGACTGCCATCAGCTTAAATGTATGTGGAATCAGCTAGGAATCTCTTCTTCGAATCATGAATTCTGGAGGAATGACCTTCAAAGTTGGCTGTCACTTAATGGTTGGATGATGAGCAGTCTCTGTGCTACACAACCCCCTTGGAAAGTTGTTTTCCCGATAGCTATTTGGAATGTTTGGAAGAGCAAGAACAATGTGGTTATCAATAGGAAGAATAGAAACCTAAGCCTTGCTATGGAGATTGTGAAGCAAGCAATGGAGTATCACTGTGTTGCTTCCCCAAGGCTTCTAACCCGTAAAGTGCTGAAAGTTATTCGATGGGAGAGACCGCCACAAGGTTGGATGAAGCTTAATACTGATGGTTTAGCCAATGGTAATCCCAGTTTGGCAGGGTGTGGGGGTGTGATTAGAGATGATGCAGGGCGGTGGATTATAGGATTCAGCAAGTGTATCAGCATCACTAGTAGCTTTGCTGTAGAATTATGAGGGCTTAGGGAGGGACTTATTTTGTGTTGCAATCTTAACATTACCTCTCTTGAGATTGAACTTGATGCCAAAGCTATTGTAGATATTTTAGATGAGCCATCCTATGTAAATAATGTCATTTCTCCTATTTTGGATGATTGTAGGTTGTTGGCTTCTCGCATTCCTCAGATTCATATTAAGCATTGCTTTCGTCAGGCAAACAGGTGTGCGAATAGCCTTGCTAGGATGAGTTTTAGCATAGATGTTGATTTTTCTTCTTTTGATAGTGCACCTGTGGACTTGGTTGATGTTTTTGAGGATGATCTCAATGGGGTTTGTTTTAACAGGATCTGTCCTAAACTTGATGTTCTTCTTTAGTTCTTTTTAATGAATCATCCTTCACCAGAAAAGAAAAAAAGAAAAAAAGAAAAAGAGAATATGGTACATTTTCAAGTAGAAAGAGCTAAATAGCTAATCATCAATGATGATACAAAGAGGGGTAGCTCTTCTGTTATGTCACTTAGCCAATAACTCAAAGCTCATGTAAATTTAACTCTTTAGGCTTTGACTAAATGATGGTAGTTTGCAAAAAAATTGTCATTTATCTCAATTTGTTTTTCTACAAACATGAAATCTATATATCTATATAATAATAATAATAATAATAATAATAATAATAATAATAATAATAGGTGAAGCTGAGAAAAACTCATTAAAATTTCAAATTAAAGTTCAAATTTTGTGTCATGTGTTCTAAATTATTTATTTTTAAAGAGTTTTAGTTATTAATTTTAGAATCAAATGTGAGACTACATCATAAATATTTATCCAAGTAAGTTATTAAATACAAAAATTAAAGAGTCTAAAGTAAATGAATCGTAAAAAAAAATGATTCACAATAATTAAAAAAAATATATGGACAATTTTCATTTTATACCTAATAATATCCTTACAAAATTTTTTAAAGAGTTAACAAAATATAAAAATGACTATCAATAGTGTAGGGATGAAAGGCCCATATGAGAATATTGGGCCGTAGGCCGCGCTCGAGGACATCAAATAGCCCGAGGACAGACCAGTGCAAATGAAGGCATATAGATATTGAGCCGAGGAAGAGGTCAGGACATGATGAGTAGGTGATGTTATCCAAGGAGCAATGCCACCTTAGCCAATAGTATGGAGGCCTAAAGTCCTATACCCATCAAATACTGGGCAGCAGGTAATCGTGCTTGGATGAATAAGCATCAGAAAGATATAAGACAAAAGAGAAGTGAGAAATATCTGAAAAGAAAGTTGCTACCACCACATTGAATGCTCTACATTTAACCGCCTGACCGCATTAATGTGGAAGTGATGCTTGAACAGTAACTTTCAGCCTTACAGCTACCCCCAAAGACTTCAGGGATGCGCTGATGGGACAAATATCAAGAAGATTAGTAGTCTGATCTATACGTAGAGGGCTAAGTTGAAAGAAAGAAAGGAAGTATAAAAGGGATGAACTCCCTCACAAAGGGGATCATGAGAAAGACCAGAGAAAACATCACTGTGTAACAAAGAACTGTAATTTTTATATAAGTCTAAGAAAAATATATAAAAACATACCTTCCTCGAACTTGACTGAGGAAAGCCTTTTTTGTTCAAACTGTTTGTTCATTCCACTAATAACTAATCTATTGTGACCAATATCTTCCTAACTCATTGAACGTTCAGTCTCAAGCCCACTCTCTAACAAATTTATTATTTTGGACTTATTGGGCCATTGTCCATCCATATTTTTTGGGCTATGGAGCAAAACATGCCCTTACAAATAGAATTTAAATTATATATATAGGAATTATATTATACATCTTATTGTATATCTTTAAGTTTATCCATGCATATGCATAGAGTTACAAACTAGTATATATTATAATATTAATAGTTCAAACTTACATTTAGGACTAAAAATTTGAAAAGAAATTTTACAAGAAGAAATGGTACAGATTGATGTACTAAAATTGTATTATAAAAAAACAGAATTAATTTTTTCTTAATTGCTTCTAGAATTTTATTGAGAATATATGTTACAATTATTTCTATAGAGTATAGAAAACTGTTTTTTTTTTAATTAAAATTGATAAAATCTTATTTAAAATTATTTATATCACAAGAAAGATGAAATAGATTAGCTATATTTTTCAATTGAATATGAGATGTTAGCAAAATTTGAATATAAAAATTCATTAGAGATTTTGCATCTCAAAAAATGAGAATAATGGATTTTAAATAATTATTTTATATAATAAATAAATATTATTTAATTGATATTTAAATATTAAAATACCTAACTTAAAGCTATTATCTTTGGCCCCAAATTATATAAGACCAATACCTTATTATTTTAAACACATCTACCCCAATTAGAATTCCACTAACCTTAAGACACAATAGAGGTCAGAGGGAGAAATATAAAATGAAAACAAAATAAAGTCAATAATTATTCTCAAAGCACAAGTATACACTACTCCATTAGTCTATTTGATTCATTTTTGCTGTAAAATTAGAAGAAACAAAGTCTAATTGAGGTCCATTTGTTAGTTCAGATTCGTGTTGGGATTTGGGAACTAAGGTTTTGTTTGATAATAGTTTTTATTTTTTATTTTTAAAAACTTATTTTTAGGAATAAAAAAAAATAATTTTCTTGTATTTTTAAAATAAGAAACCTATTTGGTTAGTTGAAATTAAAAAGATAGTTTTTAAAAAAATATATATATATATTAAAATATGTTGTTACTAGGATTAAAACTCTAATGCAAACTCATTAAATGAGACAGATTTATTAAAATTAAATGCATGTTTTAATTAACTTTTGAAAATTAAAAAACTGAAAACAGTCTTTTGCATATTTTAAGTTTTCATTACCAATTGAGTTTTGAGAACAGTTTTTGTTTTTTGTCTATTTTAGATTACCAAACAAATTTTTTAATCTCAAAAATAAAAAATTATTTTTAAAAACAAAAAGTAAAATGAAAAAACAGTTAACATTCCGTAAGTTTTTTGCAATTTTCGAATGTGACTATGTATCTCATGCACCCCCTAGACCCTAACAGGCTAACACACGCACACCACTCTTATCATTCCATTCGAGTCTGTAAAAAGACTTAAAAGGAACATCAACCCCAAGAAAATGATTAAGATAAAAAGATATGGGAACAGTTTCGTGCTGCAAATGTTAATTATCTATTGAGCATTAAAAGATCACAATCACTGTCTTTTCAATTAAAAAAAAAAGGAAAAGAAAAGAAAAAATATCAAAATCACAGATAAAAAAATATTAGCTACTAATAAGTAATAAAATGTGTGATGCAATTATATAGTATTCAAGTAGACCATTATCATTTATGAACACCCCTTGTTCACGTGAAAAGTATACTTTTGTTTTAGGAATATTTGACAAACCATCAAGCCAATTCAATTATAATACAATTTTTGTTAGAGAGAGTTTCAACCTATGATGTTCGTTCCTGATAATAGCTCTTTATTATCAGACTAAGACACCAATCAGTCTTTGGTATGGTGTAGGCAGGGATTGAACCCCACATCTCTTATACAACCATTAGAGACTTTACCAGGTAAGCTAACTAGAACCCACAATTATAATATAATGTTGAATCCAACACGTAGGGATAAGAGGCCTAAGAATAGATGTTGGGCCTTGGACCTTGTCTGAGGACACTTAGTGGTCCAAGGACAGATAAACAATAATAAAGACGCAAGACTCAGAACTCCACAAGCAAGCAACGACTTAGAAGGCTGGGGAAGGCAGGCTGAGGAGGAGTGTCTCATCGGCTAAGCGAAGCAGGGGACAAAATGTGTTTTCTGTCATCCAAAGCAACATTCTAGGAAATTCTATTGTTTAGGATATGCATAATGAACGTATAGGACAAATGAGAGCAGTGAAATATCTTAGAGAAAGCTGCTACCATCGCATTGAATGCTCTGTAGCTAACTCTCTGACCGCATTAAAGAGGAAGTGATACCTGAATAGTATTTTTCAGCTTTACAGTTACTCCCCAAAGATTTCAGGAAGGTGCTGATTAAAAAAGGATCAAGACGATCAATCTAATGTACACGTGGAGGGTGGAGATGAAAGAAAGAAGGTAGTAGGTAGTAGGTAGTATAAAAATAGGAAGAAGACCCTGAGAGAAGGGAGATCGGAGATTTGAGAGAAAAACATTGTACCAACAAGAACTAAACTTGTAATCAAATTCAAAGAAAGATATACTAGAACTAGTCTCCTCGGACTGTGCCGAGGACGATCTTCTTTGAATAAAACTTGTCTATCTTTACTTTCTTATCATCTGGATTCATTATATTTGTTATCTGACTCATTAGAGCCTAGTTTTTCAACTAATTCTCTACAAATTCATTATATTGGGCTTTTTGGACCTAAACCCATCCATCCATTGGGCTAGGAATCCAAATCATAACCTTACACAACAAATAAAGCCAAATTAATTTGGAAAGGGTTTTATATTATATCAAGTTTGACTAAAATAGGATATGAACCATTTTTAGTTAACATATGTGTGAAAATTACAAATTTAAAACTAGATTATGGTGGGAATATACATGTGAAAACATTAAAAGAAAATTATTTCAAATTTAAGAGAGAAGGTAAATTTGAATTTGAAAGAAATAAGGGCATGTTTGGTAGAATGTAATAGATGTTGTAATGTAATAGTTATTCTTAGAGTTTAGTTATTCTTTAGTTTGGTTATATTTTTATTACAAAGAATAATCATTCTTTATGAATAGTTATTCTTCAAAATAAGGAATTTTAAAAGGTTGTATTAGTTATTTCTTAGTAAGTGTAATAATTTCAAAACTTAATATATTTTCAAATAAATAAACTTTCCATATACATATAACAATTATAAAAATAAAAAATCGTAAATAATAACACATATCTCTCTTAAATTTAAAATAACAATTTTTAAGGAAATATAATTGTATGAGTAAGATATTTCCTAAAATAAATGTTAAGTTTTATTCTAATATTATAACTCACAACCAAACTAATGAATAAGTTTAGTTATTACATTACAACACACTTTATTACTAGTAATAAATATTACAATTCCTATCGTAATCCCCATTCATTGTATCAAACGTACCCTAAATTAAAACTCATTTTTGAAAGGAACGTTCTTTTTTTTTATTATTATTATAAAGAATCTAAGGGAACATATTTAGTTACAAAAAAATTTTTAATGAAATTTTTAATTTTTTATAAGAATATCGTTACTTTATTAAGAAAAAGATAAAAGCATTACATCTTAAGTCAAAGCTAACACAATGTTAGTAAACTAAATAGAATTAAAACTGGAAAAATGCTAAGACTACCAACTATTTTACAATAATTTGCCACAGTTGTAATGTCATGGAGTATGACCAATGGAGAAGAATGATAGATCCATGTATAAGTGAAAAGTAACCACTTATAACTTACAATTTGTCACGTCAGAATTGTGGTAAAAAAATTGTAAAATTATTTGTGGTCTAGAACCTCTCTTAAAGCGACTATGATGTTCTTTGTTGGTCTGATTTAAGATAGGCCTGACACCCTCTTAAATACATCTTAGTGTGCCCGAAATTTGTAACGATTATTTAAGTATAATGTTTATTAAAATGACAAGGATTTCACAATCCATAATATTCTCTCTTCATGCCGCTAGTATATTTGTGTATATGGATTCTATTATTTATTTTTCCCTCTCCCCCTTTTGTGGATTTTTCAGTTTTTCTACGAGCTTATGCACCTGTGTTTAATATTTTTATATTAAAAGACAGTATCTCCCAATGTTTTTTTCACCCCCTAATTCCGTATCTACGGCATTATTTTTATTTTATATTATTTACACAATATATATTTTTTTATTAATATTGGTTGTTAGTATGTTGTTGTTATTAGGATGTGCTGCTCTTCCCCCTCAAAAAAGAAAAAGAAAAAAAAAAAGAGGGTGTGCTGCAGTGCTGCTCTTGAGGTGTTCAAATAATATATATATATATATATATATATATATATATATTAATGTTAAGGGTTTTTTGGGCATGCGAAAATGCATTAATTACCTTCACAATTAATAATGTGTGCTATCAATAATTATAGCAATGGCATGTTTGGGTTCATCTATATAAAAACATTTTCCAGCAAATAATCACAACAACCTAATCTAATCCCATGGATATTATGTATATATTACGTTTGTAAATTGACATACAAGAAGCTGATTAATTTATCAATAATAAATTCTTATTAGACTCTTTTTTTGTTTTAACGAACGAACAAATGGGTAGGTAGGGCGACTTGAGTTGGCTAATGAATTTTATATTAGTAATATTTTTCTTTAATTACAATCTACCAACCCCTATACAAAATACAGGTTAGAGTGAACAAAAAAAAAAAAAAAAAAAAAGAGTCAATAATTACTCTCTAAACAAGTACTCCATTTTGATTGAAGAAGAAACAAAGTCAAGTCAAGTGTGGTCCATTTTGTTAGTTCAAAATTCATGTGCCAACCGAACTTTTCATTTAACATACGACTGTAGTGTAGTAGTGTATATCTCATGTACCCCTGAGACACACAAACACACACACAAAAAACACTCATTTGATTGATATATATCAAAGATAAAGTCGAGATATATCTATCATATATGCTATGTTTTCCTTTTTTTTGGTGATAGAATATATGCTACGGTGTCCTAAAGGAGATAAATTTCATTCAAACTATGAGTTTTGACCCCCAAAAGAGAAAGAAGAAATAATAAAAATCATGCTGCACAAATTTTAATGTCATGGCACAATTCTCTCTCACGTGTGTGGCACGTGATTGAGTAAGGGGACCAAAATACAAAATTAGACAGCGACAAGAAGAAACCTCTTCCCTTTTCAGTTTATGTTTATAAGACCATGTCCACCCCTCACTTCTTTCCTCTGAAAACTCGTTATATAAAAAAGCCCCACAACTGATCAAAAAAAAATAAAAGCCCCACAAAAAAGGCATACCGGAATTGACAGTTTTTTTTGTTACCTCTTTTAATGTCCAACTCATAGACATAGTCTCTTCTATGAAATAAAATTAATTTTTTTTAAAATAAAATAAATTAAAGTACTAATCCATATTTTTATTATTTATATTTGTTTACATTCCCTAGAAACTAACAATATTGACCGGTTCACCGGTCATGCCGGTCCACACCGAGTCGACTCGCTCGAGTCAGCGAATTCTTGTTGTTGGCACGTGTATTTAACCAATAGCGAACTATAACCGACCAGAAAATTGAAACATAAAATAAATAAATATAAATATAAATATAAAATAATAAACCTTAAAAAAAAATAAAAATCGAAATTTTGTCGAAGAAGAAAGTTAGAAACGTTGCTCTTTTCTCGCTTGTTCGAAAAAACAGCTTAACAGAGAGAGAGAGAGAGAGAGAGAGGACAAAGCGAGGGTTTTATGAAGAGAGAGAAACTGAGAAGGAATTAGAAATCAAAGTTCTAGAGAGAGAAACCACAAATCACCGATTGAAGAGAGAGAGAAAGTCTCTTTAGTCTTAGAGAGAGAAAGAGAGAGAGAGAGTTGAGCTTGGTTTCGCAGGCTGAGTCAGAGCTAGGGTTTCGAATTCAATTGACGAAAAGGTAAAGAATTTTTCATACTACGCTTGTAATTATTGCGTTTTTTTTTTTTTTGGTTTTCGAATTCGTTGTGATTAATTTGTTACCAATTTTAGGATTAGCGTTATTAATCACCAATCTCAAAGAGCATTAATTAATTGATATTTTTTTTATATAATAAAAAATTTTAATTATCAAATTTATTTTACATTCGAGCTAAGCTATGAAGCCAGGGTTTTCTTCGAGCTCTCGTTTCTGCTATTTTTGAATTCTAGGGTTTGGTACTTTCTGCTTATGGTAATTGTTGCTTTAATTTCTTGGTTTTGTATTATCTATTACTGTATAGAAAATGAAATTCCTTTTGGTTTAGATTTAGTGAGTCTAAGTTTTATTAATCTTGCTGTTTGAGTATAGTTTGTTTTTGGGGGTTTTGATTTGGCCTCTTTGGCCTTTTCAGGATTGAATTACTGTTTATTTGTCGCTTGAGTTTTGATTTTTTATTTATTTTTTGACATTGTCAACTGGAAATTAGAGTTCTGTTCATGGATTTAGCTTTTGGTATTTTATTACTTCATTGATTGTTTTCCATAATCATCAATGTTATATACATGGGGCATTTCCTATCTTTTAGTTTTTGGGATTGGATGGGCGGGCACTTCGTAATTTTATTTACATGAGCCTTGATTTACACTCATAGTTTTTGTCTTCTATTATTGTTTTAGGAGTTTTGTTACATTAGGAAGTTGAATGTAATACTCAAAATCCAAATTGCTCAAACTTATTGAACTTATTTGCTATTAAAAAAAAATAATAAAAAAAGAAAAAACTCATTGCCCTTAGTTTTAGCTGAATTGATTAATTTTATGACACTGGGTATTTGGTGTATTTTTTTAGTAAGGAAACTTCTACTCACTGTTGAGAGTTTACATAACAAGGAACACATACTTAGTGCCTGCCATGTTCACAACTCTATACCTGTTGACACACAACAGAAGATTTTTGTCTTCGCCAATTATTGACAGATGAGAGTGAGAAAGTAATTTTCATGTCATTTTCTTCACATGGTTGTTTTTTTTTTCTTATAGAGTGACACAGGACAGCTTTAAGGAATCTGTCTATTTTATCTTTGTTAGACTTGGGATTTGAAAGATTAGTGGGTCGAGGGCTTAGGATTATGTGAGGTTGTGATTGGAGTTTATGGTTTGGATATGGCTTGAAAATTGGATTTAAAGGGCTGAAACAAGGAAATGGACTGCGGGAATTCTGGGTTAGGGTAAAATTTGGTATTTTAGGAAATGTCTTGATTTGGGCCTGCAATATAGGTGAGAAGAAGCTGAGGTTGAATCCGACCTTAGGCTGTGAACAGTAACAAGAACAGCACCCAAGGAAGAAAAAGGAGAATGGGAAACACTCTAGGAATACAAGCTTTCCATAAAACAAAACACTCACATTTTCAATTGATCAACTTTGAATTACTTAAGTATAAAGGCACACATGTATAGACCTTTAGTTCTGCCCAGAGCCTTTTAGCTCAGTGGCATTGCCCAGTTCTCCCATTAAAGAGAACTTGGGGTTGAATCCCCTCTCCCTCACTTGTAAGGAGGGGGGGAAGACCTCTAGTTCTTAAGCTCAACTAGTAGGACTATAGCTCCTACTTTATTTGGTAAATATACTTCTAATTGAATTGGACCTGAAGTCCACACATAAAAGCTCATGAACTCTATAAGACTCCAAATGGTACTTCTCTTTAGAAATCTCGCTGAAGCCGCATTCCCTCATGCTTGGCGCCAATGAGTTTAAGCTCATAAGCTCTTTCTTGGTTTAGCCTTAGTCTTAGGCTTCTGACGATACGCAGGTCTAAACATGCTATAGACAAAGCATCATAGAATGTTAAGCTTCTACACTGAAAGATTTTCTGTTTTTCACATATATTCTCTGCTACTTTCTATTGCCAATTTGTCAATGTAATTCTCCTGGTTTTGGCCTTTTTGACAGTAATATTTAGTTGGAAAAAGTTGCAGAACACTTGTTTTATTCATTTGTTCCTATCATTGATTCATGGCCCAGTAAATCATTGTCCTTTGAATTCCTTCTTCTTCTTTTTTTTCCTTGGGTCATATTTTCTTTTTGTATAGTATCAAACAAAGAGAAGGTAGAAGGAAGCTAAGTACAGGGGAAGACACAATTAGCTAAACAACACCCCCCCCCCCCCCCCCCCCCCCCCCCCCCCCCCTTCCAAAAAAAAAAAAAAGAAGATAAAAAGCAAAGAATAAATATACATAGAGCCCAAAGAAGTCTCCTGTATAAACATACATGGCCATTATGCTCGCTAAGATCTAAAGAGCTCCATATTCTTCATTTCCCCTGTATTTAGTTCTTGCAATACTTCCACGAAGACAGTGGATAACTGATCTTTATATTGACATCTCTTAGTTATAACACACTAAGCAAGCCCAATTCTCTCTCAGACAACTTAGAGAAGATTTTAAATCTGGGATTTGTAATATTGCATTGTCCAAAGTGGCAATGTATTAAGTGAGAACAGTTTTGTGATGTTTGGGGGGAAGAAGGGTATTATGGAGACGGGAAACCTTTCATTAGTTAAATTTAACTAGTGTCGACAACAAGAAGTTCTTTTGTAAGCTATGACTGCTTTAAGGAGGATAGTTAATAATAATATTCACTCTAGAGGTCACGTTCTTCGTATAAAAAAATAAACAAGTTTACTTTGTTGCCGTTATTTTCAAACCCTTTTGTGGGTCTCATGGTAGAATGTTTCGCAATTCATGGCTTTCTTTTGGACTCCTCGAGTTTTTGTGTTGTACTCACTGTACCTCGGGGACTTGGGTAGATATTGCTTTTAATAAATTTTATTTACTTCTAAGAAAAGGTTCTGGATTGCCTATTCAAGGTTTTTTTTTTTTTTTTTTTTTGTGGGTTTAATTTTCTCCCATATATAGTGTATAGTGTCTCTCTCCTTTTTTCTTTTTTCTTTTTTTTTTTTTAATTTTTAATTTTTAAGTAATAAAAATTTTATTGAAAAAAAAAAGACTACTTCATGCAGAAAAAGCAAAAGTAGCCAAAAGAATTACAAAGAATACATAGATTATTTACAAAAAGTTAGAGATTCAATAAACACAGGAATGAAATCTCTATTTGTGAAACCCCAAGCATAGGACCAATCAAACAAAGTGCCAATAAAGAGGCTAGGAGCTGGTCCCCCGTACTCACCATATCCTCAAACGTACGGCTATTTCGCTCCCACCAATTAATCCATATTAAACATAATGGAACCAAATTCCAAACAGCTAACAATTTTTTTTTTCATCTAGTTCCTCCAACTAAACAAAAGATCCTTCACACTCTGGTAAAATCCAGGAGATTCCAAAAGATCTAAATACAAAACTCCACAACTGATGAGCCCTCCTGCAATGAAGCAAAAAGGTGATCCACTGCCTTCCCACTACACTGGCACATGCAACACCAATCCACTATAGTATAGCCTCTCCTCCTAAAATTCTCTCATATATAGTGTAGTCTTGTAATGTATTCTTTACTAATTAGGTTCTGGCGGCTATTCTGTTCAATGTGGTACTTGCTGGTTCAGCAGATCTATTGTGCCACTATTGGTAGTTTTTGTCCTGTACAAGTTTTGATCAGATTAGATGGAGAAAATAATCTAGTTTGTAGTTTATCTGAAAGGAAATATAGTGAATTTTTTTGGCTTAACTAATTGAGAAATCATACATGCTTATTTGTATTTGCACTTTTCACTTGTCATTTAATCTTCCCTCCTCGCCCCCACCCCCCGCGCCCCCCCCCCCCCCCCCCCCCCCCCGTTTTTTTTTTTTCCCAAAAATTGACTTCTAATCTACAATTCACGTTCAAAAACGCCTTCAATCAGTCCTAAACTATGTTACCTTAGTGCCTTTCAGCTTTTTGGATATTTTTGTTCAAAAGTTACAATTGTAACTGGGCTTACAAATTTAGGTTGTTGAACTCTCTTGGTTTGATATTTTTAAACCTCATTTGTAGTTTTGTGAACAAATATTACCCAGTTCTTCTCATCAACTATGTTTTTTCTTTACATATTTAGTGTTTCCTTTTTGAATATAAATCTTGCTTCATATGGCTTGTAGTTGCCAAAGTAATTCGATCATTGATTGTTGGACCATAGATACCTCTTCTCTTTGAATTTGTTGAAAGCTTTTAGTTTAGTTAATTAGCAAGTTTTCTGATTATTAAGCATGAGACAGGAAACTTTCCTGGATTTCCAAATTTGTCTAATGGGGATGAATAAATAGGAAAGCCACAACTGTATCTGATAGATGGATACGGGTCGACAAATAAGTGTGCTTCTTTTACATGGTCACATGACCTTTTGAACCTTCTAATTTAGTTTGGTGGCTGAGAACCTTCCCTTCGAATTCTAAACCCTCTCCAGAATATTTGTTTTGTGATGTATTCCATTCTGATGCTTCCAGTTAATGCCAGTTATGCACATCAATGGACTTGCAAACGCACATGTTCCTAGTTGTGCATAGTTAGTTTCTTGTGCATGTTTCATCCTCTAATGATATGTACAATTGTTATTTCTTTATATTCTGTGTCTGGTTTATTGCTATAATACTTCATCTTGAATTATGGTCTTTATTGCTTTTGGCCTTTTGCCAGTCCAATTATGTTTTGGTTTTGACATTACTAAAAATGTACATAATTCTGTGGAGAATGAGACTTTATTTGAACTTACAGTACTAGTTCTTCGCTTATGTTCTTGCAAATTCTCTTGCTCTCTCCATCTGGAGGACCAAAGAATTAAGGAATTAGAGTTGAATTCTCTCCTTGTCAACATATGAAATGATTTTATTTTTCAAAATCTGCAAATCATTTTGGGTGAGTCAATTTTTATCACCGAGGATAATAATGTACTGAGAAATTAATTTTGTCTGACATGGTTAGTTCTGGTTGGTTGGTCCTCACTTTTGTGCTAGATTGACTTGGTACTTGTAATTTAGTGCATTCTATTCTTGGTTTCCAATTAATGTACACATGGTGGTCATGCAGTTAAGTCAAAATTGGACACCAAAATTGAAATCTTTGCGTACTTTTTTGTTGTTGTTGTTGTTGTTGTTGACGACATGAATTGGAAACATAATTGTGTACTAACAAAACTTGCTTGGCCCAACTTCGTACAAATTCCATTTTAAATTTCTCATCCTCCATCAACCCCCTGGTAGCCAATGATCCCTAAATACTCATTTTTTGATGTCATGTTCTGCAGGTTTTTGTAAACATTATCCCGAAATTTTATAGCATTTTCCAATGGGAGGAAAAGTACCAGCATGTCACATGAATTTCTTTGATGCCTGGAAACTTTGTATTTGAAGCAGTATGACGCTTGAGGATTTTTTTACCTTGACCGAGATGAAAGATGGGCTCACAGCCCCATCTCGAGTTGAGGAGCTGCTCAATGTAATGCAGAAGGACAAAGATTGTGTTGTGAAAAATGTTGGTGATGCAACCAGGCAGTGGGCTGCAGTTGCAAGCACTATTGCTGCCACAGAGAATAAAGATTGTCTTGATCTTTTTATACAATTAGATGGACTTTGGTTTATTGATAGATGGTTGAAGGATGCTGAAAATTTTGGTAATGACACAAGTGAGAGTTTTGCAGAAGAGTCAATCACTGCTCTGCTACGAGCACTTGAGAAGTTGCAAATAGACAATGAGAGATCAATATCTTCAGGGATTTGGATTACTGTCAAGAATCTTCTTGGCCACAATAGCTCTAAGGTTCAGGAAGGAGCAAGAATGTTGTTTGATAGGTGGAAGCAGGGTAAGGATTGTGATGCAATTCACCAGGATGTTCAGGATGGGGATAGAAGGCTTGCTGGAGAGGAAGGCGGGCAATCTGCTTCTGAAAATCCTAATTCAGAAAGTGCTAAGGAAGAAAATGATGTGTTAGAACCTGCCAGAGATGAAATCTTGCCCTTGAGAAGATCAGATGATCTTCAGCCAGAAAAGACTGAAGATGTACAGATTCCAAATCACAATGATCAGCCTGGCTCCCACGTAACAGCTGACCATGAGGACACCAAAGATGGACCTTCAAACCCTTTGGCCTCCTCTTCTTTTTCAAACTCTTTGCGAGATAACCCTTCTATCAAAGAAGAATCCCCCGTATGTGCTGCAGATGGAGCAACTTCTACTGAGACTGGTAGTGTTGCAGTTACAAAGCAAGGCAGTGGTGAGGGAATTTCTGATGTTCTCAAGTTGAATGAATCAATTAAAATTGAGAAGCAAGTGCACGAAGCTGACAATTCTTCGGGCAAGTTGGATATGGCCGAGATTTCTTCTGCATCTGATGCATTGGAATCTGGAGCTGCTTGTACTGGTGATGATGCTGCAAATGCGCAGAAGATTGTGAGTGAGCCTGCTTTACAGAATAGTGTCGATGCCAATGAGAGGGATGTCTGCGGGAAAACCACCACTCTTGATGATGTGAGGGTACCTGCATCTGATTTTAAGACCAGGTTAGATGATATGAGACCTCTAAATCGTTGCAGTGGAAATGAGTTCAAGACTACCGGTCAAGATGGTGATTGCTGTTCTAATGCTTTGCTAGACTTGTCCACCAATGGGAGTATATTGGGAAAGCCTGAGAAATTAGACTCTACTTTGTCCAGGATGGAAGACATTGGAGAAGCTGATGAAGATAAGGGGCATAGTAGTGATGAGGGTGATGATTTGACAAATGCTTCTGATTTTTCTAAGCCAGCAAGGGATACCAAAAGCCCTGTTGTGATTGACAAGAGAAGGTCTGATAGTGAACTTGAGTATGGCATAGTTGATGCAATAGAAGTCGCTCGGCAAGTTGCTCAAGAAGTAGAAAGAGAAGTGGTGGATTATAGGGAACCATTCTGCAGCTCCTCTTCGGAGAAAATCTTGAAAGGTGGAATCAGGCAGCCTGGTAGCCCAGATTCTATAAATGGAAAGCAGGACCTACTTGCCAAGATGCCACAAGAGGAGCCAACTGGAAAAAGTCACTCTACTGAGACAAATCCTGATGGGGAGGAAGGCTCAATTAATTCAGATAATCTGGACAATGAACCAGAAAATTCCACACATGATATGGAGTCATCTCTGGTGACTGAGGCAGCTCAAGAACTAGAGGTTAACACAGAGAAAGGCCCTTGTGATTTTGATCTGAATCAAGAAGTCTGCTCTGATGAAATGGATTCTCCAATGAACCCCTCTGCACCCTCTGCTTCAAGGCCATCAGCAGCTCAAGAATTGCCTATGGTGCCTTTGCAGTTTGGAGGGACTCTTGGATGGAAAGGATGTGCTGCTACTAGTGCTTTCCGCCCAGCATCTCCTCGTAGAATTCCTGATGGTGATAAGACTCCTGTTACAGGAACCCGTGATAGTTCAAAGCAGAGGCTGGATTTCCTTGACTTTGATTTGAATGTGGCTGAGGGTGGAGATGAGTTGGGAAAACAAATTCCCCCATCATCAGGCCATCCTTCTGGGGAATCTTCAGTTGAAGTCAGCCCATTGAGATCCGGGAGGCTGAAGTTGGATTTGAACTGTCTTGGTGATGATGGTGATGCTCCAACACTGGATTCAAAGATGGGAGAACAGCTCTTTAACAACCGGAATAGCCATCGTAGCCCATCTCCTGCCTCGTCGTCATCATCAATGCAGCCTTCTTTGAGGAACATTGATTTGAATGACAGACCTTATATCCAAAATGATGCTTCAGATCACGGGACTACTAAGTCTTCCCAATTTGTAAATGCATATGGAGGACCTAAACCAGATGCTCCTGTTATCTCTATCATGGGCACCAGAGTGGAAGTCAATAGAAAAGATTTTCTTTCTCAATCATTGTCCTTGCCAAATGGCAAGACTATGGAGCCTACAGTGGATGCTAGCATGACAAGAGCAGGGGGGGGTTTGGGGATGGCTCCCACAATGTCCTTTACTCATTCTTCTGTTTTTGGTTACAATGGGCTGACAACAGGGACTGCCATGTCTTTCTCTTCAGCCATGTATCCTTCTGGCTCAATGCAATATATGGTGGATTCTAGAGGGACCGTTTTGGGGTCTGCACCAGCTGTTCCACCTTCCTACTCTCAGCCACCATTCATGGTGAGCATTGGTGGTGTACAATCAGGTCTAAATAATCCCGGGCCATCCCGTCCAAATTTTGATCTAAATTCAGGATTCATGATGGAGGGAGGGCATAGAGACTCAGGGAATTTGAGGCAGCTTTTCATTCCTGGTCAAGGCAGGTCTGTAGAGGAGCATACGAGGACGAACTTACAACCCTCTTCAAGCTCTGGAGTTGGAGGGAAAAGGAAGGAACCTGATAGTGGATGGGAATCCTATCCGTTTAACTACAAACATCAGCAACCACCATGGAAATAGTCAGTGTTTTATTTATCTACGGTTCCTCCTCTCTTTGGATCAGTTCATAAATCCAACCAAGTGATTGATGCTTACGTTACCTAAAATTATCCAGAATGGTAGGTCAGCCCATTGGCTTTAGTGGGAGGGGAATTATTAACTGAATAAAGCTGAGGGCATTGTGGATGTAATGTGATTCTTGTGATTAATTGCTGAAGGGAAAAAAAATTAGGTTTATTGTTTTAATTTTGATTTACTTTGAATCTCCTTTTCTGGGTTTCATAGATGGCCATTGCAATCATAGAAAGCTTGGTACATGTAGCTGTAATTTCTCTTCCTTATATATCACAGAAATTTATAGGAACTGGTCTCGTTTTACATTCTTTTATGGTGCTTATATTAAAGGTCACAGTGAGTTCGTGTGACATTTCATGATAAACACTCAGAGAAAGTTGTTGCTCAAACTCAAGCCTCATTTTATATGTATAATATATATCATTTTAGGCCCTGTCATGAACTCTGACCTTGATGAGCTCGTGGCTTAGTTTGGTAAGTCTGAACTGTGTGCGAGAACTGGTTTAGTGGTCTTTAATTTCTTGTGGTCTTGAATCACTTAAGAGAGTGCTTATGTGCAATATAACTTGTCCGTTGTTATTCTCTCTTAAAAGTTATGTATGCCAACCTCTTTTTTGGTGACACTTGTCATTCTCTCTCTTAAAATTACCTTGTATGCTAACTTTTTTACTGGTGACATTAGTTCCATCCCGCATGCGTATAGCATTGTAACAGTTGTATTGAGCAAGTATTAAAAATTTAGTATTGTTCATTAAATTTATTTTTTGGAATGAAACAACTTTGAGCTCTTTGCTAAATTATATTACATGTTTTAAGTGTTTTTTTTTGTTTTTTTTGGGTTGGTCAAAAAAACTAGAGCTTATTCGCAAGTTATTTGATTAACTCATTTTGGTTCTCATGTATAGTAAACATAACGAAAAAAGTTTTTTTATACTCCTTCATAAATCTATTAACTTATATTAGAATTGGAATTATATTATTAAAGTTAATTAGATGGAATGATTTTTGTCTATTAGCTTACAAAAATTAGATTCACCACTCTTGTATGGTTAAAAACTATATGTAATCTTACTATAAAATAAACTATTTATGATATCAATAAATTACAATCAATTTATAATTTGATATCTTAATATTATAAATAAATTAATTGGGTCTCATACTCATGAGTTATGAGCTTCTCATAAATAGATTATTATGTTTGACCGTAATTGACTTTTTAATAGTCATCCTAAACTAAACATTGAGCCTTATTTTTGGATATATCAATAAACCAATTTGAGTAATAAGGCTCCCGGGAAACTTTAGCTTAAGTTATTTGTTAAATAAACCAAATACAAACCAAACTCAAGCTGCTGGAACAACTCAATTCATTTAAAACCCAGCATGTGGACCATGGGATTAGGACAAAGCCCTTTTTTTTCATTTTAGCTAGAACAGAGATGCCCAACCAGATCTCTAACTGGACAAGTATAAACAGAGCCCTTTTTCTTTTCTTTTTTCATTTTAGCATGAGCAGAGATGCCCAATTAGTTCTCTAACTGGACAAGTATAAGCAGTAATTACCGCTTGTGCAGATCAAAACTCGAACTTCAAATAAAACGAGTTTTCTTATATGAATGAAATTAATAAACTCTTAGAAGTTTGGAACCCAACCTTCTTTCTTTAATGCTTAACTAATGGAACAACAACACTACATCGAAATAATTTATCATAAAAATGAAGGGGAGCTAACTGGATCAGCTAGTTGCTACAGTAACAATATCTTTTCCTAAAGCAGCAGGACCCCTTTCCTATCCTAAACCCCAAAAATGCAAATGATATTTGACACAAACTACTTTTGAATCTGCTACCTCTTCTATAAAATGGGTTACGAAGACAAATATATCACTGTCCGCCAAATGCACAATTCCCGTTGACAGCTTGTTCTCTCACATAAAGTTAGATGTCGAAGGAAAACTTAGCCACCAGCTTCACTTCATAGTTCCTACTTGCGCTTATACCTGGAAAAAAAATAGTTGGAACAAAAGCAAGTATTTTCTTCCAAGAATGAGCTCACATCGAGTATTTGCAGTGCAAAGTCAAAATGAGAGAGAAAACTTGCAACCCTTTATCATGCTTTGATACCAAATTTGATACAGAACAAACTAGAACAATACAACAGGAAAATAAAAGATTGAGAATCTAGATGTCAACACCTAGGCCTGCTTGAGGTTAGCATCAAGCATAATAAAATCACTAGGAAACCTAGGGTTGACAAGAGCCGGCACCAGAACACGGAGATAATTTCAATAGAAAATTTATTCATCAAAATAATCCCCCCTTTGATAGGAGCACAATACTTTTCTTATATAAGAGTACTAAACCATAATTCTAACTAGTGTAGAAAACCCTAATTACCTTATAAAAAAATAAATTGCTTCTAGAAATTAAAAGACTAATAAGTAATAACCTAATAAACTACTGGACCTAAAATAAAAATATAATTGACCAATAGAAGTACAAATTGACTTGCAAAATAAAATAAAACTAAATTAAAATAATTCTCTCTTTGAGCCTCCCCTATCATTGTTCTTAGCATAAAATATTTGCAAATCATACATACAAACATGAAATACATAGGCCACAAACACACACATACATACATAAGATCAAAATCAACCGCGGAAGTACTGTGCAATGGGATTGTAAGCTAATTCATACCTTGACTTGCTCTTAAATGAATGTTTGGACTTTTTCTTGCCTGGAACAGAATTTCTTTTCTGCTTTTTCTCACTCATGTCACTCTGAAATAGCTCCTGCATCTCTCTTGTCCTTGATTGTTGTCTTTGGTTAGGACGTTCAGATTTCTTGGTGTTCTTCTTCACAATCTTTCCAGTATCTAGTGCCTTCTTCACAGCCTTCACCGCTTTTGCCCGTCGGTAACCCAGTTCAACAAGTGACAATCCAGTCTTTTCATTCTTGTTTTTATCATTACCCTGCAGTTCTTACTTATTAAACAGTGTGTGCCTCCTTATAACAAACTTGACAAAAAAATACCTCAACTTAAAAAGTTAAAAAATATATATAAAAGAGAGAGAGAGAGAAGGAAAAAGCTGTGGGATACAAATCCATCAATTGAAAGAGCAATGAAGGCAATAGTGTGCACACAGAGATGGGAATTCCCTTAGACCATCATAAGCTCAGATGTTGACTTCATAAAGATCAACAAGCAGAAGATATGTAGAAGAAAAAGACAGCAAAGTCTGCCAAAGTAGCATGTAGATGATGTTCATTTATGACATTTAAGAATAATACAATCATATTTTCAATTTAATGTCATGCCTTAATAAACTCTGCAGGTAGCAAGGATGAAAACAAAATTTGAACAATAATAGCAATCAAAATCAATCTAGCACAATCTTCTTTGTTGTTCAGGTTACTATAACCAATTGCCTCGACAAAACATTCTTAGATTATTAAGATTACAAATAGATTGAGCAATCCAATTGTCCCAGAAAGCTTCAGATTCTTATTAGTTAATACAGATACTCCATGTCACTAAACGCTGCTATAAGCCAAGATTATGAGAATAGTTCAATATAGATGGAAAAAAATTAACACAAAAAGTAAAGGAGAACATACTTCTAATTTTTTCATTTGATTTTGATCCTCCAACATTTCTCTAGCTGCTTCCAATTTTCGACGCTTCTTCCGTGGCAAATTTTTCTACTCAACATATACCAGTTAAGAACATTAGTCATGTTGTAATCAACTAAAAGTTTTCATCTTTTTTTTTTTTTTTTTTGATAGGTAAAAGAGAGAGGTAAAAGGATAAATTAATTTTAGATGAAAAGTTTTCATCTAAAATTATTAAATTAACAAATAATCTCAAATTCAAGATAATAAGCACCTCATGCTCTCGCTTCCTTTTTTCTTTCATTTTGAGGTCCTCAGCTTCTTGTGCACTGATTACTGCTTTTCCAGAATTCGTTTCTTTTTCCACAGATGCCTGTCAATAAGATCACAGAGTCAGGTTTTAATCAGTTAAAACTCCAATCCAAGATAAAGTGTTCAGATTAAGAAAAGAACAAAGTCATTTAGAAGAGAGGATTCCACTGGAGATAAGATGGTACATTTTGAAAGGAAAAGATAAATAGAGAGGGAAGGAGGGGGGCAGGTAGTAGAGAGAGAGAGAAACTAGAAAAATTGGATACTTAAGAGATAAAGAAACTAGCTCAGCTTCTGCTTACTCTTTGACATGGAAAGAAGGAAATGTCCTCTCACATTGGAGGTCCTTTAAAATAAAGGATTATATAAATTCATTAAAGAAAAGTGGTAATACTCTGTCTAACAAGCAAAGACTGAATGGCACTATGAATATTAAGTGGGTAAAACAACAAAAAGCTCTTTGTATAAGCGGGTTGGAAAAATAACTTCATCATTTGTATTTGAGAGAAGCTTTTCTGGGGTCCCAAAATTTTTTTTAATCATATAGCAATAATCAAGTTTTTTTATAAGAATAATTTTATTAAAAAAAAAAAGACTACATCATGACAACAGACACAAAGAAGCCTAAAGAATTACAACAAAAAGGAAGAGACAATGAATGAAACAATGGAATTAATATGTGTAAAATCCCATGCACAAGATATCAGATGAAATTGAGAATGACCTAGATGGTTCCAAATTGGCAATGTGAAAGCCATTGTCAATAAACTAAAAAGATGTCCACCCATTTATGCACCAACTTACGTATAAGCACAGATAAACAATTCCTTTGGGGAAAATTGAGAAGCTAAGAATAATAGAATATATATGTATGTATGCAAATTTGAAATAACCTTCGATGCCTTCGCAACAAGCCTTTTCTCCTTTTCGGTAACAAACCAGGTTTTCTTGGGCCGCGAATATATTTCCTCCCTATGTGCAATCAAATTTTCTGCCTGCATGCACCATAGTAGTGCACCAATTAATGTTAAGCTTGAACAGAAATCATCTTAAGAATAATTAATGATAAGTCAAGCATGTAAAATATATATATATATATATATATATATGATCGCTGCTTTGGAAACGACAATACAGACTTTCCAAACAATGACTTCGTCAAAATAATAGAAAATGTCATTAAAAGTAGTACAACTGGACTGTACTCATGACATCAAACAAAAGCATCACATATGTAAAATCACATACCCTTGATACTTCCATTTCAGCTTTTCTTAGGGTTCTCTCTTCCCTGTGTGTAATTGAAGTCAATTATTGCAATGCAATGAACATAAAGATGAAATTTTTTATAATGAAAATAATAAGACCTCTCTTCTTCAAGAATCTCAGCCACTTGATCTTCCATTTGCTCAATTATCTCAGACCACTTGGTTATTGATTGCTCTGCAACAGTTCGACTTCTCAGCTTGGAACCAGCTTTCTTAGCCTATCAAATTGAAAGCATCACTAAGGTAAATCTTATTGAGGATTCGTCAGAAGCATCAATTTCTTATTGCCTTCTTTTTTCCTCAATTGTTGTTGTATGGGAGAAGCATCAATGTAATTCTCAAAAAGGGACATCTGTTTTAGAATAATTTTGTAATTGATATAAAAGAAACTATGAAGCGCAAAACTTCTAATGTGGATTTTCAGATTGGAGTTTTATATACAAAGTTTGTAGATTATCAAATAGATGAGCCAAAATAAGATTAAAAGCAAGGTCAATTTATAAAATTGAGAAATTTGAAGCTGAAGTATTATCAAGGAGCAAGATTTATAATAAAGAAAATTATTTATAAAATTAAAAACAAAACAAGACAAAGTTTGTGGTAAGATTTCATATGAAGTAGAAATAGATATTAATATGAATTGAAGATAATATCAAAAGAATGATGAAGAGAAAAAGAACAATAAAAAATGAAAGAGAATTTTCTAATAAATTTACCGGATAATAATAAGGAATCCACCTCATTGTTAGTATTGTAAATGCTAAAGTATTGTCCTACTTAAATCTAAAGAATGAATGAAACAAATTTCAAAAGATTATAAGAACCCCAATATGATATGAGGAAGAAAATGATGCTCACAATGTCTTTCAAAAGAGATCGGTCATTATCTGTAACAAATGTAACAGCATATCCTTCCCTACCAGCTCTTGCTGTACGACCAACACGATGAATATAGCTGCACAAAGGACCCAAAAAAAAATAATAATAATAATAAATAAATAAAAATTGATTTCATCAGGATGCAGAAAGGGAGCCTCATGCCATCACATGCATATCACCACTGGCAACATCGAGAAGTTTAATCTACCTTTTATATTCCCGAGGACATTCATAATTTATAACTGTTTGAACACCTATGATATCAAGTCCCTACAAAAGATGATCAGAATATATAGTCAAATAACAAAGCAGTTTAATATTATCCAGCTTTTTTGTACCACTGGAATCTTCTATTTATGCCCAAAAAACGCATGAGCAAAGGAAAAGAAAAGAAGAAATGTAAAGGACTTAGAAATTCATCCATTAACTTAAAGAACAAAATTTAGCTACAACCCAGTTTGGAGTAAAGGTGGCAACATTATAAAGTGGCACCAATTTAACAGTCAAATTGACAAACACACGGTTAATGCTGAAGGTCCCCATCTGTTAACTCAAATTTCTCTCTATGTCAGTTCCTCCCCCAACCTGCCACCATCACATCAACTCCATCAGTTTTTACCTTAGTCACCAGGTAGTTTATACCTGGTGAGAGCCAATTTAGGCTGGCAAGGCATGTTGAAGAGATCAATTGCATTCTTTAAAAGCTTAAATTATTTGAGAGCTAGTGCACGTATCCAAGCAAGTCACCCCAAAAGCACTCAGTTGTTACCATATGATCTCAGAGTGTAAGGCAATTAGAAACTCAATGAAAGCTTTCAATGGCATTGAGATTATTGATTTCAGACTGGAATTATAATGGGATGCAAGAGTGGAGAGATTGGGATGGGCTTGTCAAAGCACCTGCTGAGGTAAGAAACCCCATTATTATCACATTTTCCATAACGTTTTATTCCTGAATTAAAGGGGCACTTCTTTTCTTCACATAAGTTTATCATATTTTGTAGATTAATATCGAATAGGAATTGAGAAGCTGGTTTCCTGAAGATTTCTCTAGACAATTATCCCCACTTAGGCTACCAGATCAAAACCCAGCTTCATCATCTTCATCACTATCCATGGATAGTCCCAAGTACTCATCCCTTTTATTCAACATTCCAAGCAGGGGCAACTGGCAAAGAGAGCATAGGGTGGAGGTTATGGAGGAGAGTGAGAAGGGTCTTGGGTACTAGAGTTTGGAGAGAGAGAGAGAGAGAGAGAGAGAGAGATTTGAGTTAATGGGTGGGAACTTTTAATGTTAAACTTAACTGTTAAACTGGTCATGTGCATCTCACATGATCAGGAAATGTTTCACTTTATAATGCTGCCACTTAGCGGTTGGAGGAATGTCCTCCATACCGCGTTGTAGCTCAACTTTTCCTTAACTCAACACACTCCCCAAACATTCCCAACCCCCCCCCCCCCCCCCCCCAAACCCCAAAAAAAGGCTGAGCAGATGAGGGAGGGGAGATAGGTTACACAGTTGAATATAGAGGCATGATTTAAGTAAAAAATCATGGAAGCATGAGAGCGCTTAGAGAGAAGAAGATAAATAAGTTTGAGCATTTGTTCTCACACGAGCAGCTACATCAGTTGCAATCAAAAAGTCGACTTGCTGCTTTCTGAAAAGTTCCAAAGCCTACATAAACAACAATAAGTAAAATTCACAAAACCGAAAAGATCAAAAGCTCATAAAAGCAAGCAAGGAAAAGCATTCTCCAACGGACTTCAAAATTTTAGTACCATAATAAAATAGGATGGTTATCTTCACTAAAGAGTAATGTGATTAATTTGGATAAAAACAAAATGGCAATTTATAGAAGCTACCCACATCAAGGCGCTGGATTTGGGTAAGATTTCCATGAAGCTCAGTAGCTTTAAGGCCAGCTAATCCAAATAGAATTTTCAACCTATGTGCAGCCTGTTTTGTTCCGCTGCAAATACCAATAGAAATTCATTAACAACTCAAGAAAAATCAATTGATCCAAAACACTTAACATTTCACATTGATGTAATTGATAAGCCTCTGGTACTTTCTTTTTTTCTTTTTTTGAAGCTTAGGAGCACTGGTATGATAGATTGTATGTACTCAAGACAAGACTTTTAATTGACTGTAATTAGGAAACAGGATTCATGACATCCCACCCACCATACTGTCACATGGAAAAAGGTTTAAATCCCTAGAAAATACAAATGATGTTAAGTTTTGGTAGACCACAAATTTAGAACAGGATCCTTCTTTTTCTTTTTCTATTTTTCACCCTCCCATATTTTAAAATAGGGTCACATTTATGCATAATATCAACATCTCCCCCACAATAAAAATATTTTCATTTTCACATCAATATTTTAGTAAATATCAGGATGTTGCTTTATATGCATTTATGCCAACATCAAGATTGCCTACTAAGATATATTATAAACAGCAAACAAAGTCACCATTCATACAAGACAATGAATGTTAACTGCACATAGCAGTAGTAAGAACCTGAAGATGATAACTTTGGAAGTAAAAGTCTTTGAGCACAATGCAAGAAGAACTGCTTCCTGATTTACTTCACGCATCCGGCGTATCCTAACCACCCTACATGACAAAGTCATAGTCCTTTATGAATTTAAAGGATATGTAGGATAAGGCTGCCATAAAAACTATAGATGATGATTAATACAATATCTTCTGTTCAACAGAGGCCTCTGCTTGAAATTCATCTTAACTAAAAAAGTATATAAGCATAAATAAACATATAATTAGATTCATCTTAAGTGGAGCAAGAATTTATTAAAGAATTACTCCTGAGTCAAAGTTTGTGGCAGTGTTTTGGATGGGTCTGCTGAGAGGCGCGAGGGTTTGGTCAGAGAAAGCTTGATAAGCTCATCAACTTCCTCAGTCATTGTAGCTGAAAAAAGCATGGTCTGCCTTCTTTTTGGACATAGACGGACCTGTTAATAAATTATAAATGAGAACTTATGTTAAACAAATCAGAACATACAATAAAATATAACAGTTTATTCTTTTTTCTTTTTCTTTTTTTTTGATAAGTAAAAAAAAAAGTTTATTATATATTTGAACCTTTTGAGTTAAAAAGGATAAAAAGATACCAGCTCACGAATTTCAGCACTAAACCCAAGCTCCAGAAGGCGATCAGCCTCATCAAGGATTAGTACCGCAAGATCTTCCAAATCCACAGACATAGAATTGCGTAAATGATCTATCATGCGTCCTGGAGTGGCCACAACAATATCAGGCATTGATCTCAAGGCTGCCTCTTGCACCTAATATAGAAAGACATCACTTCAATATTCCTGGTGGAAACATATACGCTATCAAGTACAATACATCCCCCCTTTTTATTATCAGTTAATAAATTGTTCTAAATGGTGACACACATTGGGATTTTAACCACATCCTTGTATTTATGCTTAAGATTGAGATTTGCCTTTTAGGTAAAGATGCAAACTAGCTAAGTTGACTAATTTTAAGTATAAATGGAACAGTAAACAGAGATAGTCTTTTTAGCCCTGGAAGTTATTTGTAGCATACCACTATTTCATGAAGTTCAAAAACAAAACAATAATCTTAAAACCCATATTCTTCTTTATTAATTTCAAAAAGGCCTGAATTTCAATTTATTGAGACCTACATATAAATAACCTTAGACTAATTTTCGTTTGTTGAATAGATTTAATTTCAAATGAGTTGAACAAAATAACAAAAGACAAAAAGAAAAAAGGGATTTACTGAAAGCACTGAGGGTGCAGAGACACCTCATACCAGGTTTTCATAAATCAAACCATTAATGAGATTCATGATCAAACCTTTGTCGAAAGCCCACCAACAACCAGGCAACATCTGATGTCAGTAAATTGAGCAAGTTTCTCTATCATACTGTGAACCCTGCACGATGACATCAAAATTTGATTGATTATAAATTAAAGATCAGAATCAAACCAGGTAAGCAAAAAGGTCAATTTTCTTCTCCTTTTTTTCACTCTCTTTGACAAACCAGATAAGATCATATTATCCAGAGAAAATTTTCCTTCAGGCTTGTATGAGACTGACCCAGGGGCCTTGTAATGGAAAATGTTATCTAACTTGGACTTGAGATGTAAAGTGGTGTCTCAGAATTCATAATTCAAACGTTGTTTCATAATAATAAAAAAATATTTGAGGCAAAAAAATATGAACCACAAACATTGACCATTACTTCTCAAACAAAAGAAATGACCTAGAATAATTTAATACCCTGCATAAGTAGATATATCTCTTCACAAAAATGCAAGTACGAGTTGATTTTAAGCAAGGATTTAGTGCATCCAAAACTTCAAAGGTAAAAAACACAACATGAACATGCATACAAAAACATAGAAAAATGCTACCATTGGGTATCTCTAAACGCCCATCTCTGTTATTCCTCATGCCTACTATTACAATATTTTTTTTTTTTTTACTTGCACAAACATTAGCTAGGTCTTGAACTCGGAACCTCATCATCCACCTTACTCTTAGAAGCGAAGAAAGGGCCATTTGAACTAGAGCTCTCTGGCATCTACTATTACAATTATTAAAAGGGTAACTTGCAAATTACACTCCTAAAGTTTGGAGGTAATTGGATTTTATACCCTGAAATTTCAAAATTTGGATTTTACCCCCTGAAGTTTGGGGTGTTTGGATTTTACACCCTGACGTTTCAGAACTTGAATTTTACTTCCTAAAGTTTAAGGTTGTTTGGATTTTACACCCCCAAATTCTGAAACTTTAGGATGTAAAATCCAAACACCCCAAAACTCTAGGGAGTAAAATCCAAACACTCCTAAAATATAGGGGTAATATCCAAATTCTAAAATGTCGGGGTGTAAAATTCAAATATCACCAAACTTCAGGAGGTAAAATCTAAATTCTGAAACTTTAGGATGTAAAATCTAATCACCCCAAAACTTTAAAGGTGTAATTTGCAATTTACCCTTATTAAAATTAAACTTGACTTGATATAATTCATCCCAATTCTAAACCCACTAACCCTTTAGCTTCCAAATCACCAGTTCACAGTCTAATGTAAACCACTGTTTCAGATTTATTAATTAAAATTACATCATTAGCATACAAGAATTTAAGATTAAAAATTCCCTCTCATTTTTAGAAAAAGAAAAAAAAAATTGGTCCCAATTGTAACCAAATAGATGATTTGGAGACACAATCTGAAGCTGCCACAGCAAAACTGAACTTCATACACCATTTTTGCACATAACTACAAGAAACAAGTCACCAGGAACGAGGAAAAAAAAAATTTATACCAAGATTTCCTAGCATGACAACCAAGTACACACAACACCATACTCAGCAAACTTCACTTTCAAAACCTTATGCTATTATGCATACTTAAAAAGCAAAGCATAAAATTGGAACATCTATATAATGGATTATTCATACTTAAAAGCATGACCAAAATGGAAGCAACAAGACTACAATTTCTCTTATAAAATAGCTTGCTATATGAAAAATGAATAACAAGTAGGACAAAATAACACTTACTGAACTGCCAACTCTCTGGTTGGGGTAAGAATAAGAACCCTTATCGCTGGCACACGTTTTGGACGGAACAGTAATCTCTCCAAAGTAGGCAGCGCAAAGGCAGCCGTCTGCATAATGGAACAATTGCAAAACCATAACTTCAATTGAAATATATACTAACATCAAATTCCACTCGACGAGTTTGTATTTATATTGAAATTCCATCCTATGCAAATCATGGCATTGAAAAAACAATTTACCTTCCCGGAACCAGTGACGGCACTCCCACATATATCACTCCCATTCATTGCTAGTGGTATAACCGCCGACTACAATCATCAAAACCATAAAATTCAGCAAACCTAAATGGCATATATACAAGCGCATATGAATAAATAAGAAATGCAATAGCTGATTAAAGAGAAACCTGAATTGGTGTGGGCTTACTGTACCCCAAGGCCTCGCAAGCACGAAGCAAGGGCCGCGATAAATTGAGCTCAATGAATGAATTGGCACTGAATGAAGCTCCATCAGAAGGCACATAGAACGATTTAACGTCAACGGCATCACCGGTCTCTTCATCCTCATCTTCAATCCTATCCTCTTCCTAAATGCACAAACACAGAGAGAGAGAGAGAGTCAAGTTGATATAACAGATTTATCGAATTTAGGGATTAGAAGAGAGAAGATTGGTACTAACTTCTTGCTTGTCGGAACCGGATTCAGAGTCATCGTCGTTGGGGATGATAGGAACGGTGCGATTTTGGAGTGCTTTGGTGATTTTGAAATCGATGGAGGTTGTGCTTTTACGGGCGTGTTCTTCAGCTACTGATTCGTAGTAGGGAGCAAAGTCCCATGGAGATTCTGTTTTCTTATTCAAGGGCTGTTCTTCTTCGTCGTCGTCTTCATCATCGTCTTCTGCTTCTTCTTCTTCTTCTTCTTCTTCTTCTTCGTTTTCGGGTTGAAAATCATCGTTTTCTTCGTCGCTAGAGGTTTCGAAAACGAAAGCTGGAGCCATGGGAGATGGCTGGAGAGTGCATAAACGAGGCAACGACGTTTTTTTTATTGATGAGGGTGAGGGTTTAGAGTATGGGGTTAAAGGCCGATAGGGTTTATAGTTATTACCCGTTAGCCCGCAAGAAATGAACGGGTTAGGGTTGTAATTCGCCCGGAATTGTTTTTTTTTTTTTTTTTCTAATCTTTTTTCTTTTCTTTTCTTTTAAGAATTAGTTTATAAAATTTCAACTATGAAATCTGCTCATGGTTGCTCTTTATATTAGGCCAAGATGCTATAATTAATTTTGAACAAAACTTAGGCACAATACTCTATATGCTATTCTTTAGATTCTTCCAATTAAGATCACTCTGCATTATCAATTTATTCACATCAACAATATTACAACCACCTCTTGCATTGTCATACTCTCAAGCCCAAGGTTCAATTTTTGCGTGAAATCTAAACCCTCTCATCTCTTGGTAATTTTTTGGTTTTACCTTTTTGGGATTTTTTTTTTTCTTTTCTTTTTGGTATTGTGTTTGGAAATTTTGATATTAAGGGATTTGCCTTCTTTATTTATTTATTTTTTAATTAAATTTTAGTAGTGGTTGAAATTTTGGTGTTACTACAAACTTAAAAGAAAGTATGGTGCATGCGATGTTTGAATTCCAAATTTTTTATTCAACGACAAGAGAATTTACAAGTTAAGCTAACTAGAATTCATAATTTTGTTTTCCCTAACTTGAGCAAAATTTATGTACAATTGTTTTAGTAATTTCTTTTTTATTTAATTATTTATTTTAGAAGATGTTAGGTTTCCTATCAAATTCAAAAACATTAATCAATAAAATATAAATTTTATAATGACAATTAAGTTCAAAATAAATAAGTGTCTGAGATAGGCTTGTCCATGGTTTAGGTCGGAACGGGTTTGGGCTCAACCCACATCTGACCCAAATTGATCGGGTGGAGCCACCATCAACCCACCGCCGATTGGGAGGAGAATCGGATCGGGCTAGTTGGGGCTTCAACAAATGTTGGGCGAATCGGTCGACATTGAAGATCTGGAAAACAATAAGAATCCGGTAAGAAAAGGTGAAAAACGGCTGAAATTCGATAAGAAAAAAATTGCCCTCGGCTAGATCTAGTGAAATTTTGCCGAATCTAGATAGTTCTTCCCGAAAAATCCCAGTATTCACCATAAAACATAGATGGGTCGGTCGATTCAAGTTTCTCGGATTTAAAAGGAGGAGATTCGATATTTGATCCGCCGATCTCAGTTTTTGGAGAACAAAATCCGTAGTCGACCACCAGAGAAATCGGTTCGGTCGGAAACGGATCGAGCTCAATCCTTAGTGGCGAGTAGGTCGGGTCCAGCAAGTCCTTAGATAGCCCTAGTCTGAGATTTAGCTCAACACACACCTATATATAAAAAAATATATACATGTGGGGACCCGAGGACCGTGGAAGGATACAACAAGTTGTGACTATCATTATAAAAGCATTCTAAGCTTGAGGAGGGAATTCGCCTGAGGATAGAAGGAGAGGGGACAAAATACTTCCTAGAATGCCGAATGGAGAGAATGGTGTTCAGTAAGAGTCAAGGTAGGTGAAGGAAGTTTCCAGTGAAAGCTTACCTACTGCCTTCACATCAAATGACTGGCAATAGCTTTATCAGCTGCATTAATGAGAAAGTGACCTGAATAGTAGAATTTACAGCTAAGCATTTCCTTCTATCACCTTCAATAGGAGTTTAAAGGGACAAGTATCCTAAGGAGAGTCTGGGGGATTATAGATGGAGGACTTGGATGCAATAAGCTGAGGGGTATATAAAGAAAGAGGACTTCCAGATAAAAGGATCTACCCCTATAAAATCAAAAGAAAAAAAATAGATATTAGAACCAGAATAGTGAGAGAGAAGAGGGTACATCCTTGCGTAAGAACATCGTCCTCGGGCGAGATTGTAAAAAACCATTTATATACTTAATCTTTAGTTTCATTCATTCCTTCTCTATCTGAATCCTCGGGCTAAGCCGAACTTGTATTACCCCACTCTCTTTACAAATATCTATTGGTTTGGGCCTAACTGGATAGCACAAATTTCACTATTCTAAGTGAGTTTAGGCCGCTAAATTTTTGTGTCCTTACAATATATATTGGTAATGCTATAAAAAAGTAGCTGATCTTTCATATATACATAATCAAATCCGACATGCCATAATAAGATTTGATATGAAAGATCAGCTACTTTTTTATAGCATTACCAATGCTCCATTAGTATGATGAGCTTTCTATTATAGCCCTTGATAAGATTTGATATCACATCTTAAGAAATGAATGAATAAGAGATTATGATGAGAAAGAGAGGCCTGGATTTGAATCACTTCATTAAAGAGAAAAGAGGCATATTTTTATTCACTAATAAGAGGCATATATTTATATATTTACGTCCAGTGATATAAGAATATAATATTCGAAAAAATTATAGAATATTATATAAGTACAATAAATATAAAAGTATTAAAAATAAAAATAAAAATAGACCACCCTTTTTGTGCTTTGTTGCTGCAACACTATACTTATTAAATTTCAACCCTTATTCATGCCATTAAACTCTAATTGCTAAAGCATGTCACTAATATTGTTTATTCTAGAGAGGATGTGATATCTATACTATTTATAAGATGATTTATCTCTTTTGATTGAAATTTTATATAGTTCAGAAAGACCCGTAAATCTTATGTATAGGGTGTGTTTGTTTGGAGAGAAACAGGGTGGATGGAAAACTTTGGAGAGAAAATGGGAAGTAAAACTTTTTTAGAGTGTGTTTGATTAGGTAGGGAGGAAGGAAAATAAATGGTGGGGCCTAGTTGTTTTCTTCTTGGGCCCACAAAATTGCTTTTTTTCCCAAAATGAAGAGAAAACTGAGTGGAGATGCATTTTTTCTTGATTGACAAAAATGCCCATGTGCATATGCACATGGGCTTCGTCCAGTTTTTTTTTTTTTGGGGCAGTTTTGTTGTCTTTTTTTTTTTTTTTTTTTCTTTTGATTTTCTAGGGCTGGGCGTGCATCATTTTCTTTTTCCTTATTTTTTTTCTTGGGAAGTAACATTGGCTCTTCTTTTCTTTTTCTTTTTTTTTTTTTTTTTCTTTTTTTCTCTTTTGATTTTCTAGGGCCTAGCGTGATAGTTTTTTTTTTTTTTTTTTAAACTAGATGTGATTTTTTTTTGGACATGATTTTTATTTTTTTAATAAGTTTGGGTGATTTTTATTTTTTTTTGGTTATTTATCATTTTTTTGTTTTAATTGGGCATCATTCTTTAACAAAAGGGTATATGAGTAAATTTATTCAAACTCATTTTTTTCATCTCTCCACTTTTCCACACCCAACTAAACAAAAAAGAGAGAAATTAAAATATTTTCTATTCTCTCACTTTTCCATCCTTCTACCATTTTCTATCATCTAAGTTTTCCACCCCTCCAACCAAACAGACACTGAATATGGAAAAAAACTTGAAAAAAAACTGGTAAAAATATACCTCAAACTCCACTTAAAATGCCTACAAAATAAGATCCTCTCATACTAATCCATGTCTTTAGAACAAATTTATCCAATTTTTGTTTTGAAAGGAAAATTATGACACTAGACAAAAAAAAAAAAAAAAGCCTCATTGCACACGCAAAGCTCGTGTAATGAGGCTAGTGAGAATATGATATTTGAGAAAAATTATAGAATATTATAGAAGTACAATAAATATAAAAGTGTAATGACACAATTTAGCAGGATGGGCTTACAAATGAGATGAACTTAGGCCCAAAACGTAAACAGTATCCTTGAGATGAATTTATAGATAGTGGGCTAAGTAAACTGGATTAAAAGCAAGGTCGCTATTGAGCCAAGTATAGTTATGAACAGATAAATGGAAACGGAGTGCTGAAGTTGTACAGGGCTCTTCTCGGATTGGTCTGAGGAGTAAGTTTTTACAACTATCTGAGTGCCTATCTTTCTTTCTCTCTCTTTGTTGGTTGCTTCTTCCCTTTTTTCTCCTGATTGTTCAATGCCTTCTTTTTCTGCTTCCTGCTCTATTTATAGGCCAATTCGCCTCACGTGCCGGTTAAGTGATTTTTTCTTAATACTTGTCCCATCAACCTTCCCTTGAAGTCTTTATACGACAGCTGTAAAGGATGAGGATTACTGTTCAGATGTTTTTTCCCCATTAATGTGGCCATAGGGTTAGCTACAGGGTAATAAATGCGGTGGTAGCAGCCTTTTACATAATATCTCATTGTCGCCACCTGTCCTTTTTGCCTACATAGATCAGGAGGATCTCCGAAAATGTTAGGATCAATGTTGGGACATTTATCTTGATCGTCCCTTTGGTCATCCGAATAGGTAGTGCTCCTCAGACCACTCTTTTCCTTCTTTATATAAGTTATACTTCAGCGAAGGGTTAGACCAGGTACCTTCCTCGTGACTTATTGTCCTCGGACGAACAGGTCTCCTCGGACAAGCCCGCGGCCCATCATCTGGAACTAGGCCTTTGACCCCTACAAAAAGTATTAATAAAAAATAAAAAAAATCAACCACCCCTTTTGGAAGTTTTGTTGTTGCAACACTAGACTCTTTTAACTTTGAACCCTAGTTTATGCCATTAGAAACTCAAATTGGTAAAGCATGTCACTAATATTGTTTATTCTAGGGAGGATCCTAAAAATATTTCCAATTGTTGAGAAGCTTGAAAAGCTCTCACTTGATTATGTTTGCATACAATATAGTAAGAAAAACGTATCTTTTTGAGAGAGTTGTCTCTCACAACATATTTGGGTTCTACACATGTGGATTTCACATACCGTGAGAGAGTAGTGTCATGAAACCGTCTCAAGAGATACCCTCTAAATAGTAAGAAAGAGTGGCATTTAAGTCTAATTGAACCTCCCAACAATTATTTGAGGAAGGAAAAAATAAACAGAAAAAGAAAGACTGGCGTTTTTACCCACTATGACAAGATCTCAACCAATCCAATTTGAATGGGAATGAAATTATTACGTCCAAATTACGTGTGATCCTCCTGACTGATAGAAGCAAATCATAGTGAATTTTAGTGACCATTTATAATCATGTTAATAAGATTTTTTTTTTAATTAGCTGGGATGAACACGTAGATTTAGCTAGCCCTAAGTCTGCCATCAACAAGAATAGATGACAAGTAACTTTCATTGCTATGGATCGAATAAGGTTTTTCTTCATTTAAAAATATAAAATAAAAGAATAATGTTATTCTTAGTTTCTTAGGGGCTGTTTGGATTTGGGTGTTTTCATCACTCATCACTGAGTTTTCATCACCCATCACACAGAAAACTAGTGGGTCCCACGGAGCAAACACTTGTTTGGATTTGTTCTGAGTTTTTGTTTTCATCACTCAATTCTCAATAAATTGAGTGATGAGTTATGGAAATTAGAAATAAGTTTTAGGTGTTTTCAAGTTATGGAAATAGAGTTATGGTGGCATTTTAGTAATTTCACTCAACTAATGGGCCCTACGGTTAGTGTATATCATTTCAATGCCAGCCTTTACTCCCCCAACGGCTCTCTTCATACTAGACCAAACCCCTTTCCCTTTTTTTAATTTCTTCAACACCCTTCCATTAATTCCTTTCTCTTCTCTTCCCAAGCCGGCCTCTCCATACTCACTGGTAGCTGCTCTCTCTCATCTTGGTCTGCCACTCCAGCTGAAAAGAGGAACGGGTTTTGGTTGACTTCTCCATCTAAACTTTGGCAATGAGTCTCCATCAGTTTAGATCATCAGTACACTGTGACCTTCCCTGTCAATGAATCAAAGAGAAAATTACAAGCACCAAACCCATACAAAGGAAACCCATCAGCATATACACAACTCATCACCGATATACCCACAAAATTCCTAACTCAAACTAACTCAAACCAGAGAAATGTATAGAGCCACAATAACAAAATAAAGGAGGGCGAAGCATAGTACCGAAGACTAAGGAGGAATGAGGCGTCGAGGCGATGAGAGCAATCTAGGTTCGATGAATGGATGAAAGAGGAAGGCGATGAATGGTGCTTGAGAGCAATTTGGGTTCGGTGAGTTTAGGTATTGGCGGTTGAAGGAAAAAAAGAAAAGAAATAAGAAGCTTTGGGTTCAGTGAGTTTGGGTATTGAGGGTTGAAGGAAAAAAAAAAAGAAAAAAGTAAAAGCTGCACCAAGTCAATCTATGGGTCCCACAAAAAGTAAAATTTTTTGAGTTAGCAGAAGTTGGAAACAAGTGCCAAACACGCCACCTTAGGAAGTTGGGGTATTTTCAGTGATAAGTGATGAGTTATAGAGTGATGATATTTGAGTGATGAGTGAGCATTTTTTTTTCACCCAAACAACCCCTTAGTTTTTAACTTTTTTTTTTGGTGACTTGTGAAACTTGGGAAAAATTCTGTATCATCACAAATATTGAATAGAATAGAAGTCTCAGGTCATGAGATATTCCGAGAAGCTATGGAGTACGAGCACTGAGTGAAGCTTCCTAGAATAGTTTCTGGTCAAATGGTTAAGAGGATTAGGTGGGAAAAGCCAGAAGTGGGTTGGTTCAGACTTAATTCAGACGGATCCTTATCGGGCAATCCAGGTCCAGTTAAAAGTGGAGGACTCATTCGAAATGGTGAGGGAGACTGGGTCTGTGGTTATGCTAGGAAGATTGGAATCACAACGAGCTTTGCAGCAGAGCTTTGGGGCCTTAGAGATGGACTTCTTCAATGTTTAAATCTCTATTTATCTGCAATTGAGATTGAAATTGACGCTAAATCTATAGTTGGCCTGCTGAATAATCTCACGGCTACTAATAATGTTGTTTCTCCTATGGTGGATAACTGCAGGTACCTAATATCTCAACTTCCGCAGGTTCGTATTAAGCACTGCTTTAGAGAGGCCAATAGATGTGCAGATGCCTTGGCTAGACTGGGCTCCAACCAAGCAAATGAAAGCACTGCTTTAGAGAGGCCAATAGATGTGCAGATGCCTTGGCTAGACTGGGCTCCAACCAAGCAAATGATTTTCATGTTTTTAGTAGTCCGCCTGTGGACATTATGGATTTTCTTAAGGCTAATGCTGATGGTTTGTACTTAAACAGACTCTGTTTTGAGCCTATTTTGGCTGTTTAGTTTAAGTAATATATCCCTTGTTTACCAACAAAAAAAGAAGTCTCGGTTTTGTATATCCCACTCCCACGTCCCACCGTGCTCACGTATACCTCGTTAGTCGTTACGGAGTGGGACTCAACATTTCCCACACACTGTATGAACTATGAAGAATGAAGATTAAAGCCAAGGTAATTAATTTAAACTATTAAAGGCCTAGATATCTCCTCAAATACAATAATACAAGCATCAATATTGTACGTGCAGAATTAATTCGCTTGTAAACATCAAACAAACAAATCAATTCATCAAATATGTTAAGTTTTTCTTTCATCCCCTTTTTGGGCAAATACCAGATTCAAAAAGCACCTTAGTAATTCCCGCACTCAAAAGATTTGGATCTGATACCTCCGCCTGTGAAAGGATATTAAGTCCACCAATTACACCCATTCAAGTCTTTCGTGGAAAAAAAAAAATCAGAATTTTTAAGTCTCTTCTAACAGCATATGTCAACTCTAAAAGCTGTTAACAAGAAAAAACGTGGGGCGTACATATATTTGTCAAATTTGGTGGACCGGCCCTTCCTGGAGCCAAGTCCCTGGCAAAAAAAATTCTGGTATATCTTGTCTTGAATGACTGGTAAGATATACACCTCTAATGTAATAATCAACCTTTTATATTTGAACATAAATAATTACGGTAGGAAAGCCCAAATACCTAATCTAGACATATTCCTTTAGTTGATCTAAACACACTCTTAAAATGAAAAGTCACAGCATCAATACTAGTCCTTAAAGTTGCAAAATGCCAAATCACAGCTTTATGATTAAGTTTCTGTCATTTACCTTCATCGATAATCTACAATCAGAATTGGCAAACTCAGTTCACCATCATGCACAAGAATCACAAGTTTTGCACTGCCAATTGATAACTAACACACTGGATTAAGAAAAGATTGCCAAACAATGATGATGTAGAAGAGAATTCATGGTCCATCAATATCAGTGACATGGCATCCAAAGGGTACCCAAGGCTATTGGTGTAATTCCAATGTGTGCACACAGAAAATTCTGCTTCTTAAGGATTATCAAATAGAATAAAAGGTAAACTCCTGCTTTTAACAGATTATTTGTGTTATTAAGTTAAAATATTCATTACAATGGAAGTAAACAAATCAATTTGAAGTCAAGAGTAAAAAGGTTAAATTTAATAAATTGTAACCTCCCCATTTTTCGTAACAGGAACAACTTGTTCAGAGAAATGCAGAAACCATTTTCCAGGTGAAGGGGCATATAGCTGCACAACAACTTTAAGGAATATTTATTATTCTTGTTCTCAGTTGACTTTTGTCCACAACATAAACACATAATAGTATATTGTACTTCCTGTGTGTGTGTGTGTGTGTGTGTGTTTTTTTTTTTTTTTTAATTATTATTATTTTTTATATATGGGTACTTCCTGTGTTTGCAAGCAATCAAATCTCTTAAGGTCATGCGCCCATCAAAATCACTTCATCTATTAGATTAAATAGAACCCCCCACCTTCTTTTGTCATACAATGGATAAATCAAAATATACAACAATTATTGTACCATCATCATATTTTAATTGTAGTTTCAATGAACTAGTCTTCTTTTGTCACCTGTGAATTCTATATATAGTGACAGGTATCAAATAATGATCACATTGTATAATACAGCTATTATCACATGTTCAAATATTATCATATTTTAAGATCCTCAAATTTCAGATGAAAATTTGCTTTGTAAACAAATGAAAAAAATATAAGGGAACTTTTGTGATTGACAAATAATGTGACACACTTCTAGCAAAAGATTGGCAGAAAATAATGCTATTGTGGTTTTTTTTAAGGGTAAATTACATATTTGGTATCTCTCATTTACACCATATTTTACTTTTGGTCCCTAACCTTTCAATTATGTCAATTTAGTCATTAGCCTTTTATTGCCGTGTCAATTTAGTCCATGCCGTTATCTCTTGAATGGAAATTGCTGATGTGACTAACGGTCAAGATAAAAAATTAGTTTCCATTGATGTGGCAATAAACTAATTTTTTATTTTAGCCATTTACCATGTCAAAAATTTCCATTTGAAAAATAATGGCAGTGACTGAATTAACAAGACACTAACCAAATTAACACAATTGAAATTGTAAGGTACGAGACAAAATTGAAATATGGTGTAAAAGATAGGGACCAAATACGTAGTTTACCATTTTTTTTAATAATCAAAACACAAAGGTACAATAATACTAATTTAGAATCGGCTGAATCTGGAAAGGCTTTCCAAACTATCAGAGACAGCAACAGATTATGGGAAGCCAATAATCACAACAGGTGAACAAGATGGGCATGGGATGGGAAAGGGGGCTGTATAAAGTTATTGTAGAAGTTTTAACTATCACCTTAATTCATAAAGGTGAAGGCTAAAGGTTCAGGTCACAATTTCCCAGGATACTAATAGTCAAGCCACACAAAATAGGTAAAAATAATAACAAAATGGGTCATGTTAATGGATGCCCTTAGGGCAATTGTTAATAAACCATAAACCATAATAGGAAAGTTTTGACACCACTTTCATGGAAAATATAAAAAGCTATCAACAATATTTATTGTTTTATTATTCTCCCAATAAAATGTTTCTAAAAATAGCTCCTAAACTAATGCCCTTAGAGCATTGGTTAACATTTCTGATTTCCCTAACAAAATATAGTAATAAGGTTAAAATGCTTGCTACATACATCCTCACTCTTTGTATGTATACATATAGTTCTATTTTTTAAACCAAAAAGAGAAGAAAACTAATGTATGTTTTACTATCTGATTTCGAACAATTTCAAGATCAACGCAAACACCATTAAACAGACATCCCTTATCAGCAATCGCATCTTAGGAAGCTAGGGCCTTGCCGTACAAATGTACGATGTTACAAATGCACCCACCTGCTTACCATAAATTGGATAAGACATGTTCATGAAAGACTATAAGACAAAATATTCCTGCAACTATTTCCAGATATTGAACACAGTGCAGACAATTGACCAACAATGCAATAGCCAATTTGGTCCAGATTTATTTGCAGGCTTTTGCAAGAACACTGCTTATACATATAATCTAGTTTGTGCCTGTGTTGCTACTACTGACAGTTAAAACAACTTTTGTCTGTGAGGTTTAACCCAAGAGCAGCCATGCAAGTTTATAATATATACACTTATATTTCTTTTTTCCCTTTTCAGATTTCTTACACAAGAAAACACATTCAAAAACACTCATTTTTCTTTCCTGGAATTGAGAGAGTGGTTACAGAAACTTACATATTATCAAATGATAACTAAGAGACAACTAAAAGCATGAGATCACACTGGTAAAGGCATATGGCTCAAGGGTTTTAGGGTCCCAAATATAATTATGCAAAGGCTGGAATCTAATCAGAGGCCACTTCAAGATGCGAACACGCAAGCAAATCTGCTCTGGCCTAAACACGAAAAAGTTAAGAAAAAGAATAGGAAAAAGCCAAAATGATATCATATACTAAACATGACTGATAGTTGGGGCAGGCAAAAATCTCAAAAGGGAATTGCCATCATCCAAAACTAAGTAACTAACGACAAATCCAAGAAACCATGCTAACAGACAATAATATACACTAGTATTTGTTTAAACGTTTCTCTCCACTCGCCCAACTCTTTTGCCTTTTACAGATGGTACCCATGCGTGACTGAAACAAAAAACAGTTCAAAAATTCATTGGTTTACATTGAGACCGAGCGAATGCCAAAGTTTAAAGACCATTTCCACTAGTATTCAACTAATAAACTAAGCAAAGTGCTAATATTCTCAGAGGGTATGACATTGAAAAGCAAGACCAAACTGAGTAAATATTATTTACATTCAGAAGAAAATGGAAACAGACTTCAAATCTAATCCCACTACCAAACAAACATCCAAAAGTTCATAAGCAACTTTAAAATGCACATTAAAAAAAAAAAAAAAAAAAAAAAAAAAAAAAAAAAAAGCATACCGATTCGATTTAATAATCAATCCGCAACGGAATTATTTCGGCCAGAACCGGAAGCTCCACCGGCACTTGCCTTCGCCGTCTTCTTCCTCTCCTCTTCGTATTCGGGATCATCCGTCGGAAGCTCAAACCTACAAACCGGGCAAGAATTCCGGGAACCGAGCCAAGGCACGATGCAATCGCCGTGGTAATCATGACCACACGGCAATTTAGTGGCGGTTTCGCCAATATTGACCATATCCTTACATATAGCGCAGACTGAAGCCTCTATCTCCGACGCAATCACCACCGTCGGTAAAGCCGAGACGGCCGATTTTGAAGCAGGCGGTGCGCCTCTTCTTGCGCCGATATCGTTCTCCGCTAAGGCTTGCAGTAACGCCTCGTAGCCGTCGGCGTCGACGTAATCTTCAGGATTGCCGACGTACCGGTCCGATTCAGGGACTTCGAGACGGAATTCGATGGAGGTGTCCTCCAGGCCCATGAGAATCTCGGCCCAATCCAAGATCCGGTTACGGCCGCTCCGTGCCCGAGGCATAACGTCCTGGATCCGTAGCCGGAGCAGATCACGCCGCCTTCGCCGTTGTATTTCATCATCTTCCTCTCTCTCTTGCCGATCTCGATTCTCTTGGTCCTCGTTATCAGATGAGCGATCTTCGTCCTCCTCTTCATCTTCATTTCCTTCCTCTTCCTCTTCCTCTTCCTCGTGGTTCTGAAACTCGGTGTTGTTCGGATCTTCATCCTCTTCATCGTTATACCATCCATCAAGCTCAATCCTGAGGAAATCGTCGTCAGGCGAATGGTCGCGAGGAGGAGGCGGAGGCGCGTCCTCGTCACGCGCTGCCTGCGCCATCAAGCGGAGAACCTGGAGGAATTGAGAGCCGAAGGTCGGATCATCGACCTGATCGGACGACCCAGAAGGCGGAGTCGATGGAGAGGGCAGCGTGGCGGGAAGCGATTCGACGAAACCGTTCTTGCACTCGTTGCAAATTGGGATATTATCTAGGGTTTCGATGGTGACGCGTTTTTCGCAACGGTAGCACCAGTATTGTGAGGGTTCAGTGACTGTCACAGACTCAGTCGAAGTCTGGGACTCAGGCTGTGTTTCGGCCATGGTGTTTCGGGTTTTTTTTTTTTGGGTAGTCCGATACGGCCGAGATAGACCCGGTACGATTGTGGAGAAGAAGAATAAGGAACGAAGAAAGTAAGGGAGATTAGATTTATGAGAACTAGTAGGCTGAGTGGGTCAATTATGTAAGAGAAAAGTCTAGATGTGATTATAAGGTGATTGTTTGCCTTGGATTTGGAGCCGTTTGATGTGAATAATAAATGGATGATGTGGACTTGCAAAGGAATCTAGCGGTACACGTTTAAATTAGTTATCGTCCTTAGAATCTATTGGGTTTTGAGTATTGACATTAACTTTTTTTTATCCTTTTATTGCATTGGTTTTGTTATATTATTATTATTTTTTAAGAATTTCATGGTAATAAATAAAAACATAAAAGTGCTGAAAAAAAATGGGACCAGGGCTGCGTGGGAGACGCGTACGAAAGCCCAATTCAAACTAGGTTTTCTTTTAAGTAATAACTAATAATTCAAAGGTAAAATCACGAGAAAATATCTCTTACGTCCGGGTAATCCGTCTCTCTCACTTGTGGGTAAAACACAGACGAAACTCATATGTTAGTGAGAGGGAGTTAAATGTATATGAAAAATTCACATAAAAAATACACTTATGGAGAGTATGTGAACACAAATTTTGTGCCACAATTCTTATGCCATCGATAATGAGTGATGGAGAAAAATTATGAATTTCATATGAAAATTGTAAGCTGCTATCACTCACTATCAACCACATTAAAATCAAAATTTTAATAAGGATAAAATGCAAAACTAACCTTCTAACTTCCTTTAAATTTCATTTCAGTCCTCTAACTTTGTTTTTATTCATTTCAGTCTTTTAACTTTCAAGTTTATTCAATTAAGGCTTTTCCATCAACTTTTGTTATATGTTGTGGTTAATTTTTCAATTTTATAAATTTTTCTTCAAATTTTTTAAATTAAAAAAATTTAATTAATGATTGAAAAATGTTTTCCAGAAATTTTTTTTTTCAAAAAATTTTAACAAAAGTTATCGAAAAAACCTTAATTGAATAAATCTAAAATTTAGAGGACTGAAATAAACGAAAGCCTTAAAGGATTGAAATGAAATCTTAAAAAAGTTAGAGGGTCAGTTTTGCATTTTATCCTTTTAATAAAATTTGTAAACGTCGAAGAACTGAAACTCATATAGTTTAGTAGTTATGTTGGAACTTGAAATACAATAGTCCCATCTCAGCTTATATCCTATTATATTGTAGTAGTTAATGCGTAGCTAAAATTTAATTTTCATATTTAGTGTTTGTAAGGATGCAGATTTGGGGCGGTGGCCCAAGAGCGGATGGATCAACCCAAAAGGCCCAAAAATAATGAATTTGTAAAAAGTAGATAAAGAAAACTAGGCTAGCACAGATTAGACAATCAATTAGATGGATTAAGGTCACAAAAAGAAAGAAAACAAAAAAGATTAACTTCAGAAAGTTGTCCTTGGCATATGTCCGAGAAGGTCTATTTAATATAAATATTGTTCAAAGATGAGTACAAGTTTGGTTCTTAGCGTCTATAGCCCTTCTTTTCTCTCTTTTTTCTGATCCCCCATTCTTTAGGTCTCCCCTTCTTTTTATACTACTTCCTCTCCTTCTCTGAGCTTTCCACGTGCAGATTTTATGATTTTTGTTGATACTTGTCCCATCTAACTTTTCTGGAAGTTTCTATGTAGTAGCTGAAAGGCTGGAAGTCAATGTTCAAATGTCTTCTCCACATAAATGCGGCCAGAAGATTAGCTGAAGAGCATTCAATGCGGGGGTGGCAGCTTTCTCCTTTGATATTGTAGGGTCTTCTCTCGTTATACGGCTTCGTTATTACTTATCCATTCCGACAGAATTTTTTGGAGTGCCTTCCTGAATGGCAGATCATAAAAAAGGGGACCTTGGCCTTAGCTATCCGAGGTGATACTCATCCTCAGCACCACCTCCTGGGATATTATGTTCATAGCTAACTTCCTCACCCTCTCATGCTGGTCTTCTTGATAAAATCTAAATGTCCTCAGACAATTGCTGTCCTCGGCTTGGGCCTTAAGCCCAACACGTACGTGGGTATGGATCTCTTAACCCATGGCCCCTACAATGTTTATTTGAAAACAGCTTATAAGGCATTTTGTTGAAAGTACGTAGATAAAATGTAATAATTAAATAAAACAAGTAAGTGACTTGTGTGAAACTAACAAATAGTAAGAAAAATAAGTAAAAGTTAAATAAAATAAAAAGGTGACTCACGTGGAACCTACGAACAGTAAGAAAATAAGCAAATAAGTTGATTTATAAATGCATCCCAAATAGGCATGTATAAGGGCCAAAATGGGAAATTAGGCACAATTTTAGAACTATTTAGTTAGTAGGCAAGATTTTCAAACTATATATTTTACTAGCAACTCGAGTCTAAGAGACTCGATTTTGGGCTTATAAATCGAGTTTTTGATGCTCGATTTTTATGATCCGGTGAGTCTGACATGGCATTTGGTTTGACGTGGCGAACACATGAAAATCGAGTCTTAGAGACTCGATTTCCAAACCAAAAAAAATTTAAGCCTAAGTGTACAACCCATTCCCAAAAAAAAAAAAAAAAAAAAAAAAAAAAAAAAAAAAAAAAAAAAAAACAGCACCCAGCAACCTAGAAACACATTCGCTAAAAAGGATGAAGAATTACACAGCACCCAGCAACCCAGGCCGCGTTGCACCCAGGCAGCACGCGAGCCCAGGCCGCGTGCCAGCCCCGGTCGAGCGCGAGCCCAGGCCGAGCACGAGCCCTGGCCGCGCGCGAGCCCAAGCCGCGTGCGAGCTACGGCCGAGCGCGAGCCCAGGCCACGCGCGAGCTCCGGCCGTGCGTGGGTCTTCCTCTTCCGCTTCGTCTTCCTCCTCTGTTTTGTGTCTTTTTTTTTTTTGTCTTTGTTTTGTTTCTTTTTTTCTTGTGGCTTAAATTTCTTTGTTTTTTTTTTTTTTTTTAAGTATTCTGGAAATCGAGTCTCTAAGACTCGATTTTCAAGTGTTCGCCACGTCAGGCCAAAAGCCACATCAGACTCACCAAGCCATGAAAATCGAGCATCAAAAACTCGATTTATAAGCCCAAAATCAGGTCTCTTAGACTCGAGATGCTAGTAAAATATATAGTTTGAAAACAGTGTCTATTAATTATATTGTTTAAAAAATGATGCTAATTTCCCATTTTGGCCATGTATAAGAGTTGGAGGTTGCATTTTAAATCAGTTGCGTAATGACTAATAACATGCACAAGCCTAGCTGGCCTAACTGAAGTAATTTGATAGGAACTTTCAAGTTTCAAATTACGAAACCCTTCATTTACCCTGTACATACAACAAAGTAGGTGGAAACCTCTGGACCTAGATGGATTCGAGGTGAACTATGACTGAGCAATTTTTTCGAAGCAAGATAGAGCTGGAATTGGAGTAGTGATATGCAACTCAAAGGGAGCTATCATGGCCTCTCTATCGTAGCAAATCACCCTCCCAGCTAAGGTTGCCAAAGTTGAAGCTTTGGCAATTATAATAGTTATAGAATTTGCTTTGGAGATCAACATCACTGAAGCTATTTTTTAGGGGGACTTGGACTTATCTTCAAGGAATTTACAAGTCATGAACCATCTTTAGCTTTACATGGGCATTTAATTCAAGATGTAAAACTTCTAGTTCCTCTCTTCTCTTGCATTAGTTTTGTCCATGTTCGCCGTCAAGGAACTAATGTAGCCCATGCGTTGGTTACATGGACGGAGCCATTCATGGACTAATGGGGGGCAATCTCCCCCCCCCCCCCCCCTTCTAAATTTTTTTACTAATTTTAGCAACTTTATTCAATAAAATTACATTTTATCTCCCTTATTGATCATTATAAGAGAAATGCTTCAATTATAAACTTTTTTACAACATTTTTACAGACTATTGAGGTAGCAAATTCTTACTAGTTTGCATATGGGTCCACCATTTACATCACTTTTTCACTTACTAATAACTACTAATCACAACAACTATAAGGACCGGATAGGAGTTCCTAGCCCAATGAATGAATGAACTTAGGTCCAATAAGCCTAATACAATGAATTTGTAGCGAGTGGACTGGAAAACTGGGCTCTAATGAGTTAGAGAACAAGTATATTAGATCCAGATCACCAAAAGGTAAAAATAGACTTGTCTTATCTAAGGAAAATCGTTATCGGCTCAATTCGAGGAGACTAGTTCTTATATATTACTCTTAGGTTTAATTACCAGTTCAATTCTGGATTGTTACAGTGTTTTTCTCTTACTTTCTCGATCTCCTCTCTCAGAGTATCTCTTCCATTTTATATTATCTTCACCTTTTCTCTCCACCTTCCACATGCAGATCAGATTGTAGGTGTTGATCCTTGTCCCATCAACATCCTCCTAAAGTCTTTAGGCAATAGCTGTAATGCTAAAAGTTACTATTTAGGTATCACTTCCCCATCAATGCGACCAAAGAGTTAGCTGCAGAGTATTTAATGCGATGGTAGCAACTTTCCCTTGAAATATTTCATGACTTTCCTCTATCTTGTTCCTTCCTGATAGTTATCCTTATTTATAGAATGATCCAGAACATTACTCTTGATGGTAGACCACACTCTCTGACATCAACTTTGCTCAACCAAGGAGGGATTCTTCCTCAGACCACCCTTTGGATGACTTTAATCGGATTTCACTTCTCCACTTACTAACACGGATCCTTATGAAAGTGTTTACCCGTCTTCGGATTGTTTAACGTCCTCGGATTAGTCCCCTGACCCAATATATACATAAATATAGGCTCCTGGGCCTATCACCCCTACAACAACAATTTGTTAAAAAAAAATGTAGATATAGTATTTTCCTCCTTTTGAAGTCCATAATAAAATTTATAGATCTAAAATCTAAAAAAAAAAAAAAAAAAAAACATACAAGCCCAAAATATTAGCCTAACAACAAAAATTACCGATAGGCAATCGCAAAGCTAAAAAAAATTGAGAGTAATCAACTAATTTTACAAAAAACAAACAACTTAGCCCTTTAAAAAACTTTAAACAAAATACTTTTATCCTTACCAACAAAAGACACGCTCTACACACCCATAAAAATAATAATAATAAAAGAAAACATTTGCCGACTAAGCAGTAGAGCCGAAAGCCGCAGCCACCGCATGTAGCTAACAATAAAATTGTCCCCCTAACTCCAAGTCTTGGCGCCGTCCCTGATTGGCTAGACGGGCAATTAATTTCCCAATTTAACTGTTTGGGTGGAAGATGTACCACTAGACATTCTACATGTTGTTCAGACCAATTTAGCCTCTTTGATTAATTAAATCCGAAGTCTTCATTCTCAAAAAAAAAAAAAAAATTGAAACCTACCATTTCTTCCATTTGCCTGAACGCTTTAATTTATAAATGCAGAGGTATTTTATTGTGTGCTCAAAGGCTTTAAATTATAAATACAAATGTAATTTATTATATATATTTTTATTTGATGACAATAAACTTTACAAGTTGAACTAACTAGAATCTAGTTGACTTATTTTTTTATTTGAAAATAATAAATTTTACAAATTAAGTTAACTAAAATCCAGTAGACCTATTGTAATTAATGCATAATATGTATGGCATAAATAATGATTTATATAAGAGTAATGTAATTCTATTCATAACTTATCTCCTTAGTAATTCTCTAAAAAACTTATCTCCTTAGTAAGTTCTGAAAAAAAAAAAAAAGTTTATTAAACACAATTCCTTTTAAAATTATGGCACATATTGTACATGTTATGCTTTGTGAGAAGAAAACAAACCGAATTGAGAGCTGATCATTTTCATCTTTTGAATGGCCTGGCCCGAATTTGGATGTTACAATTCAAGCCTAGGTAGCCTTCTAAAAACTGACAAATTTTAACCCAAATCCCAAAAGTTGCCAACTCATGCCCACTACGAATGGATTGAATCGATTGATGAGTAGGATACTAGAATTGTGCCGAAAGAGGTTGTGCACTTATGTCCAAACATGGTTTAAAGACCCAACCAGTCTCTTCCTGCCGACTGCGTAAAAGTCATTAACCACGCACCTGTTTTTCCAGCCCCACCACTCCTCTGTCACATCATCCCCTTCTCAACCTCGAATACAGTGAGGAAGATAAGTCGCATTGCATAGCATTTTGCATCCCAATTTTTTCATGAGAAGTGAAGACATTAACGTAGCGAATCAAAAGGGCCTTTATTTTATGTACAAACCTGATTTTTTTTTTTTCATTCGATATTACACGGTATCTTGATATTTTTCTCTCAGTCAAAAACACAAACACCTCGTGCCTCTCAGCTACAAAACCCACCAACCAAAAAGAAAGCGTGTGTGTATCTTACAGTGATTTTTTTTTTTTTTTTTTACAAAGCGCCATAAGGAATTTGCTGTGGAAGCCTAAACCGGACCTGAGAAGCCGGAGACTTGACCGCAACGCCGTGCCAGCAAATACCGCCTTTGCACATCTCGTGGGCGTGCTCTTCGGAAACCGCATACGTGGCCTTGCGAGACAAGTCCCACGTCAACGTGCCGATCAAGATGAGGCCCACCACAGCGGTGGACACAATCAGCACAAACCCAGCGCTAAAGCTTCGCCCACCGACCAATCCACAGGCCTTGATCCCGGCAATCACCGCCACGTAGATCGTCGCCAAGTTCCCCACCACAGCGTCACATAACGCCATCTCTCGCTGACTTTAACCCCCCTAGGCTGTACTATTTTGGCTGGGTGGTAAGCTCTGAGGGCCTATTTGGGAGGGTATATAAGGAAGAGAAAAAATTTGGGGTTTGGTTGTTTGGGTTGGAGGACTTGACTTTGACTTGTGACTTGGAATTGAAGCAAAGTTTGGGTGAGTGGGTGCGTGTATGAGTATGAAACGATGCGATTTGCAAATGCAATTATACAAAGCAGCGGACCTGGTGGGATTGTAAATTTTGAGGGGATTTAAATTTAATGAGTCGTATTGAGAATGTTTTGAGGGGAATTGATTACTATTAGGTTGAAATTTACTAAAACAGGGTATGCTAATCGAGGAACTCTGAGCTTATCTCCATTTTTTTTTTTTTTTTTTTTTTCTGAATTTGTGTTTTTCATAGAAGGGGAAAGCGGTAGGTAGCCATCCACTTTTGTGTTTATTGTTTTGCACAGTACTGAGTAGACCCGCCGATTTTTTTATAGTCCAAAGAAACACCGCCACGTTTTTTTTTATTTTTATTCCCCCGTAGCTATAGTGAGCTGCATACGTGGCAATACTGCAATTCGTTGTGGTGCTGTTATTTGTTATAATACGTGGCACTGTAGTGTAAAACTGTATACGTGTAAGAGGCCAAGAGCACGAGGTTTGGTGAACAATAGGAAAATGTCTTTGTAGAGAGGTTAGTTGTTATAAGTGATTAGTTGGGTAAGTTTATGACATTTTTATAATAGACTATAAGTGGTTAGTTATTATTAGTTCAAGTTTAAATGTAACATTAATGTGGCGTTTGGTACATGGGAATATTTTAGGATTCTTAGGAATATTTAAAGATTCCTATGTTTGGTTGCAAATTACGCGAGAGAATCAAATGCCAGGGGAATCTGGATTCCTCCCTTAAACCCCTCTCAGTGGGAATGTGGATTCCCTTTAAAACAGGTGGGTATCCAGATTCCCAAGGTTAAAGGAAATTGTATTATTTATAAATTGACAATTTTAACCTTTTTCTTTTATCATTTAAGCAATTAAGATAAAATATAAAACAAGTTATCAATTCTTTTCCCTTGTCTTTATCTTTTCCCGCCAAAACAACATAAACAAGATAGACAATTCTGTCAATACAATTTTTAACAAAGTTCTATTTAGATATATTAGACTAGAGTTTTAATGAATGTGTTGCTAATTAATAGTTCATATTTTGTTTTTCATTATTTATTTAAAGGGAGATATATATTTAAAAGACTAATTAATAGTTTATATATATTTTTTTTTTATTTAGAGGAAGATTTTTTTTTTAAGGACTTAGTAGTTCACATTCAAATATAAGGATAGAACTGGAAAAATAAATAATTCATTTAAGATTCCTTGGAATACACCAAACATTATCATCTCACATTCCCGAGAATCTTCCAATGAAACCAAACATAGAAATAGCTACATTCCTAGGAATCTGGATGCTATGAGTAATGTGGATTCCCCTGTACCAAACGCCACATAAGATTATTTTTTTTGTCCCAACAATAACAACAATAACAACCTGCTACTTAAGATTTATTATAAAAATATTGTAAAAATATTGTGGACATATCATTTCTCTTGTCTAAAATGAGTCCCATTAATAAGTGTATTATTGATTTAGAGCAAGACTTAGGTACACTAATTAGATGCTGTTCTTTAGATTTTTTTTTTCAAGATTCTGTCATGTAAATTTTTTTCTCATAAGATGGAAGTGTATTTTTAAATTAAATAACCACGTGGCTGAATCTTAAAAAAGGAACATAAGAAACATCACTTAAGGTATTGTACCTAAATTTTGTCCATTGATTTATAAGAATTTTTTACTAATAATCATATAAATTTACACTTTAACACAAGTATTCATTTTGCATTTAATTAATTATTTATTTATTTTACTTATTTCAAAAATAAAGGAAGATAGTAAATGATGACGGTTGTATGTGATAAAATAAAAACAATCATAAAAATCAATTAAATCTGATATTTTAATAAAATGTAATGTAAAATAGATAATTTAATATAAGTGTTTTGAAAAGTAAGTAATTAGAAAAAAATGCGATGAGGTTTTTTCTTTTTTGTTGGTTTATTGTCGATATTTTTCTTAAAAAAAATGGATAAGTTTGTTTTGAAGATACGGATTAGTAGAAAAGTGTCATATTTTGTAAACATTTTAAATGAAATTAAAGATATATTTTTACCAGATTGTCCTCAAATTTTTTTCTTATTAAAGATAAGATTTAAGAGTACTTCTGAATCACATAAAAGTCCAATTTAAAAAGAAAAATTCTCTTATAAATAGTATAGATAAATATAATTTTTTTATGAAGTTATGTGAATGTTCTATGGTGATATTGCTAGCCTAACAATGCTAGGACCACATGTCCACAGCACTTTATACAATTTTTGTCATAATTTAGTAAATTCACCATGAATTATAAATGATACAAAATAATTCAGTAAATTCACCGTACATTGAATTATGAATGGTAGAAAAAAAAAGAGAGTAAATTCACGTAATCACCGCTCACAATATAAATTGTGACAAAAATGGTATAAAATGACGTGGTTCTATCATTTTTTGTAGCCGGCATGCTAGGGAAACTTCACGATTCACGTGCTCAAGTGGGAAATTTTGTGGTCCTGCGAAATGCATCCTTATCATTGTCCTATAAACAATAAATTCTCTACCCAACAAAAAAAAATAATAGTGTAATAATCCCTCTCTCTCTCGATAAAAAAATATCTGATCGTAGAATTTTTTTAAAATTTAATATAATAAAAAGAATTATTAAGTAGTACAAATGTATGTAACAATAACAAAGAATTGTACCTATCAAAAAAAATAAAAATAAAAAATAATTATAATATGTATAACTTGATTTATCTTGATATAATAATTATATATAAAAGTTATAATATGTATTAATAGCTGATGAGCATTGAGCCAGGACCAAGCCTTGTTGATAGGCATGGTTGCTCGTAATTGATAAGTCTAGGATTTGCTGTTGCTTAAAGCTTCTTCTACCGCACTTAATTATGGAGTTGGATTAACGATAATGAAATGAAGGGGAACCAATAACCATAATGCGCCATCTTTCGTTGTATACGTATAGGTGAACAATGAACATCATTATCTACCGTATCGTAATTGGATGACAAAAAAAGGGAGGATAAAGTAAAATTGGTATGGTTCAAGCTAATCAAAACTGTTTGAATGAAGTTTAATTATTTGTGGGTTCTAATTAACTTAATTAGTAAATTTTGTATATTTGAATTTTAGATTTTAAGTTCAATCATCACCTATACTAAAAACTAATTGGTGTATTGATTTAACCATAAAAAACACAACCGCCAAAAGTTGATGTCATAAATTTAAATTTAATATAAAAATAAAAAATAAACTAATTTAATTCAGGTGGTAATCATGGAGGAGTATGGTGGTAACTTTAAGGTTCGGTTTTGATCATAGTTTTCAAAAAGTTTAGAATTAAAATACTCATAGGGAAATTTTGAACCAAGGGGTGTGGGATTTGCTCGTTGATGCCCACAGAGAAATATTGTTATTCTTTGGTGTGTGAACTCCTAGGCTCTAAAGTTAAGCTAATGATTTTTATGCTCCGATGCAAGGAATCAAGCTTCCCAATAAAACGTATCATCCTCGGAAGCTAGAAAAGGCAACCAAGATTGATGATTCAGAGCATCTCAGTCCAACTAAAACTAATATTCTAAAATCATTGTAGTTCGTGGCCATATGCATGAACAAATCTGGTTCACAAGACTTAAGGGTGAAGGCCCAAACAAATTTTGGAGCTTTTTTTTTTTTTTTTTTGGGATAATCTGAACTTTTATTAACGGAAAAAACTAAGGAACACATAAAAACAATCTGCCCTGCAAATGTTGACAATAATAGCAGCGAGGTTAGACTTATTAGCCAGCTTAGCAGAAGCACGGGCAACACCATTACAGTCTCTACTAATTCAACAAAATTTTTACAACTCAAAAAACTCTTTATTAATTCTAAACTATTTCTAATTAAAGTAGAGATGGACCAATGCACTTGATTTCCCTTTGAACTCATAGCCTCTAGAAAGTCGACACAAATTTTTGCATCACCTTCCACAATAATTTGATCCAATTTTTTCTCAAAAGCAATTTAAAGAGCCCGTAGAATAGATGCAACCTCAGCTTGTAAGGGAGGGCACAACTCATGAAGTTTAGCCTATACCTGAATGACTTATCCATTATCATCTCTAGCTACTACAGCCAAAGTGGAAAACTCATGGGAGATTGCAGAATCTACATTCAACTAAATCCAACCCACTATAGGGGGGCCCAATGCTTCACATCACCTTCCACTCTGAATGGCTTTTCACTTATCATTGCAGAAGCAAAATTTTTAGAACCTATTTTCAATGTTTCTGGCAATAGCAATAATGTTAGCTTGGCCACAATTGTGTAGAATTTGATTTCTCAAGTTCCAAATAGCATCCAAAGTGAAGGCCATCTATAAGGACAGCTTGAGAATTTCTTTTTCGTTATGTTGTTATCCACATATCCCATGTTCTAAAGGTTCTGTCACCACTTTGATGATATCTTCACATAAATTTACTGGGAGCATTATTTGATTTTAAACAGTGCTTGCTAGCAATCCATATTGCTCTAGCAACCGAGCATTTAAAGAATAGGTGAGTACATATCTCCATGGCACTTTCTGTAAGAAATAGAGACTTTGCAGCGGAATATAAACAATAGGTTTTTCAACATACCTCTCTTGGCCTAAACCGACGATCACACAGGAGTTTTGAGATTGTTCTATGCTGTCTAGAGTCAGCCTCCATGCAGACCAACTATTCAAACACGTTTTGAATTCCAGTTTATATAGCCCACGAACCAAAAACATTTCTCGAAGATGTTGCACACTACTAGAGTGATGCAAACATAACCTATAACCTAAGAGCCTCACTACACTCTGTAAACACTGAGAAATGCAAAATTTGTTCACAATTCAATGGATACCACTTTTGGTGTTTATATATACACCATTCCATTAATATTGAGTGAGATAGTAGACTTAGTGGGATAGAGTAACGACCCAAACCATTACTCCATAACTCTTGAATGTTACAATTATCTTGAGGTATACAGAAGGACATGCCCACTTTGGGTGTCCATCCATATACTTTTTCAGTTTCTAACATCACCCACTCATTTACTGTTGGCATAGCCCTATTGTCCATCTCTCAATGTGTTTCTCAGTGCATTCACACTGGCAAATAGGTTGTGCAATCGCCAAGCACACCTGAAAAACATATTTGGAAGCACTATACTAAATCTTATACCAATATCAGCATAGCAACATCCCTAAAGTGTCTCGTTATGACCTAGACATATATTAACACATCAAGTCAAGCATCTCTAACCCCTCTTGAGTTTAATACTCAGACTTATGCTTGATTCATCATAGCTATCTAGATGTACTCACGATTATTTCGCTACCATAAGTACTATAACCTATCGACAGTGAGTACAAATATAAGGATGTGTTACAAAAAATAGTCTTCCCTTTGCACTTATGTTCTTTAACTTTGATCTAATCGCTTTCCCAGCAATGTCCCTTTAGACCGAATCCAACATGAACATAGGTAACATGCCAAAATAGCAGACATCAAAACCTCAGCTTCATGACATAGTCAAAAGTAACAAGGGCTTAAGTGGGATCTTAATGAAAGATCCATGGGACTCACATGGTGAAGAAGCAGGGATTTATTCTCTCACCTCTGCTTTTGGTCGAGCAAGCACATGTAGTATGAAATACATGCTACGATGGAGTTCTCTTAAGTAAGAGTGTATGTCTTAATTCAATACAATGTACAAATCTTAGTCTAGTCGCTACTCAAGCGCCTAACTCGAGTCCTTTATTCGCTTACCACCTCAGGCATCAAATAAGGCCTCACATCTGGCTAACCACATGCTACATTATCATGGGCTATCCATGTACGGTCTAATTAAGATAAATATATTATAGACCTCATCTTAGTTCCAACTAAGGTGACATCTGTTTGTGTCAACCATCAATATAAGCATTAAATGACACACTGTCTCATCTCTGCTCACTACTTAAGCGCTAGAGGCAATTGCTCGTGTGAGTGAGCCGACCTAAGTATGTCAACATACCTTTTATACCACAGAACTTATCATATGGTATATGTATGTGTAAACATACATATTATTAACTGAATAACATCATATGCATTTAAAACAAAATATCCCAAAAGAGTACAATGAATGGTAATTAAAAAACAACGTATCATCATATTCTACGTAACCCTAAACTCCTAACATGAGCCTGAAAGACATCCCTTCCTATAGGCTTTGTTAGTGGATTAGCAATCATGAGGCTTGTAGAAATGTGTTTTAGAACCCCTTTATTGTGAGCAACCATGTTTCGAATGTAGTGATACCGTATATCAATGTGTTTAGTCTTACCATGATACTTAGAGTCTTTAACATAGGCAAGTGCTGCCATGCTATCACAATGTACCGTAACGGGATCTGAGGCATCCTTAACAACCTTAAGTTTTTGAAAGAACCTTCTCAACCAAACTGCTTCCTGAATAGTTGCTGAACATGCTACATACTTAGCTTCCATAGTTGATAATGCTATAGAGGGTTGTTTCTTACTACTCCAAGTGATGGCGCCATTTTTTAGCAAGAAAGCATATCCAGATGTAGATTTGTGTTCATCTAGGTCACTACCCCAATCAACATCACTATAGCCAATCATATGCAAATTTGAACATTGATAACAAAGGATGTAGTCCGCTGTCTCTCTAAGATACCTTAATATCCTCTTGACAGCTTTCCAATGAGCAAATCCTGGATTAGACTGAAATCTGCTGACTAATCCAACAGCATATCATATATCAGGCAGAGTACACATCATTGTATACATCAAGCTTCCAACTACATTAGCATAAGGAACACGAGCCATCTTTTCTTTTTCATCTTGAGTCTTACGACACATATCCAGGCTTAAGCTCTCATTTTTTGCAACTGGAGTATTTATGGGTTTGCAATTATGCATTTGGAAACGCTCAAGAACTTTCTTAATGTAGGTTTGAGCGATCCCTAAGGATTTTAACCCCCAGAATATAATTTGCCTCACCCATATCCTTCATCTCAAAGTTAGAGGACAACCACCCTTTTCTGGCAATAATCATCTCCATGTCAGTACCGACCAATAATATGTCATCGACATACAATGACAAAATAATGAAACTTCCTTTGGATTGTTTTACGTGGACACAGTGATCTTCTTCGATCATCGTAAACCCATTCATTGGAACGGCTTGATAAAATCTCAGATACCACAGTCTAGATGATTGCTTTAAACCGTATATGGATCGCTTAAGTTTGCACATTTTGTGCTCTTGACCTTTGGTCACAAAGGCAATAGGTTGATCCATATAGATTTCTTCATCTAGTTCTCCATTGAGAAAAGCTGTCTTAACGTCCATTTGGTATAATTCCAAATTCAAGTTTGCAACAATGGCCAGAATGAGTTGAACAGAGGCAAACCTCACAACCGGATAAAAGGTTTCCTTGTAGTCAACACCCTCATTTTGAGTGTATTCTTTTGCCACTAATCGGGCTTTATACCTTTTTATCGACCCATCCGCCTTGCGTTTGATTTTAAGAACCCATTTGTTCCCAATTTCTTTTTGCCCTGACAGTAGGTCTACTAGATCCCAGACTTTATTAGTCCTCATAGACTCCATTTCATCATTCATTGCTTTCATCCACTCATAGAAGATGAGAGAGCCTCTTGCACAGTCTTTGGCTTATCATCATCCTGTGAAGCAATAATGAAAGCTTCCCCCTCAATCTCAAAATGATGACAAGGAATATTACCACGGTTGCTTCTATGTGGCTGAGGTTGTTATGGATCAACTTCTAGTGGTGTACTCCCACTAGGTTGTAAGTCACTTCCACTGTCTCTAGGAGTTTCAAGAATTTCTTCCTTGTCCTCTACTAGTTTACTTGGGGTACCAACCTCTTGATCCATCACTTCATAAAGAGTCAAGTTTTTTTCAACCTCACCTATGTAAGGGAATTCACTTTCAATGAAATCAACATCACGTGACTCCAATTCAGTCACACTTCCATCTGGTCGTTCACCTATCAACACATAGCCTTTGGAATGCTCAGAATATCTTATGAAGATACACTTCTTTCCTCTAGGCCCTAACTTCTCATGGCCACAAGTTATTCAAGTCAGGTTTCTTGCTGGTCCATAGTTCATAAGGTGTGAAAGATACTGATTTAGAAGGCACTTAGTTAAGTATATAGGCTGCAATCAAAAGTTCATCCCCCCAATACGAAATCGGTAGGTTTGTTTACCCCATCATTGCTCTAACCATCTCTAGCAGTGTTCGATTTATCCTTTCCGCCACACCATTTTGTTGCGGTGTATAACGCATTGTCAACTGCCTTGTAATTCCTTTTTCATCACAAAGCTCCTTAAATTGCTCATATAGATACTCACGCCCACAATCAATTCTGAGAGCCTTAATGCTCTTGTCTGATTGATTCTTAACCAATCTTATGTATCATCTAAAGCAATCTAAAGCCTCAAACTTATGAGAAATCAAATAGACATGACCGTAACGTGTATAGTCATCTATAAATGAGATGAAGTAGAAACCTTCATGCCTTGCCCTCACATTCATTGGACCACATATATCAGAGTGGATTAGTTGCAATGGAAAAGATGTCCTTGTGGCTTTTCCAAACGGTTTTCTTTTTTACTTTCCCACAAGACAATGTTTACATGTGGACAAAGTGACCTTAGTGAGATTGCCAATAAAGCTTTTTCTAGCTAACCTAGTCATCCTCTCTTGCCCTATATGGCCAAGCCTAGCATACCATATAATTGAATTATCAGAAACATTATCAGATGAAGTCAAAAAAAAGGAACTATCATTATTATAATATTCAATATCCAAAATTAAAAAACCATTTGAAATAAAATCATGGCCATAATAAACTGTTCTCAAATGCAATAAAACATAATTATTCTAAAAAATAAACTGGAAACCAAGTTTTAACAAAGTAACTACAGAAAGAAAGTTCTTCCGGATCTCTAGAGTAAACAATACATCATGGAGTAACAGAGTGCGACCACCTCGCAACTCTAGCTTATAGGTACCAATTCCAAGTACCTCCACCCTAGCTCCATTTCCCACCTTGATGTCTCTACTCCTATCAAGAATCCGGCGGTACTCCACAAATCCCACTCTATCTCTCGCTACATGTTCTGTTGCTGCTGAGTCTACAGTCCACATAGGAGCAGAATTAGCAACAAGGATATGACTAGTTACAAAAACATGGTGAGATGTAGGATTAGGTGTTACCTTTTTTGGCTCAGTGCAATCACGAGCAAAATGTCCTTTCTTTTCGCAATTATAACAAGTCAACTTAGACTTGTCCTTCTTTGCACGCTTTCCTCTAGTATTGTGCTTGACAAACTTAGCCTTCTTAGGCGGTGACCCATTAGGTCTTACTTGTCCAAGTGCATAATCAGGTTGCTTGCGTTTAGGCCTAGATGCCTTATGTGAGCTAGTTTTAGGCATGTGCACAGAATTAATCGGCTTGGCTGCTCCAAGGTGCTCAGCTTCAAGTTCCAAGTGATGAGCCACATCATCAAATGTTTTAATGTTCTTATTATGTGTCAAGTTTTGACACATCATCTCCCATGAACTTGGTAGTGAACGAATCATTGCCTGGACTTGTTGTTCGTCAGTAAGATTGTTTCTAGTTGATTTGAGTTCTTGAATAATGGACATCGCTCTAAGATGCTGCTTCATTGTATGTTTAGAGTGCATCTTATATGAATCAAATTTCATTGTTAAGCCACGCAGTCTAGTAGCTAATGTCTTTCCATATCTTAACTTTAGAGCTTTTCACATGTCTCGCCTAGTTGTCTACTGCTCAAATTCACCAATCAAGTCATTGTGCATGCTGCTTAACATTGTAAAGCGCGCACACAAATCTTTCTTGCGCCAATTTTCGTAGGCAGCAAGATCATGTTGCTGTTGCTCAATACTTCCCTCATCGAGTTTACTCAACGAATGAGTCAGAGTCCCTGGGACTTCTTGCTCATTCAGCACATACTGGATTTTGCGGTGCTAAATATTGTAATTTCTACCATCCAGTTTCACTCCTTTATTGAGATCAGCAACTATACCTTTGGAAGCCATTTCACTACAAAATTTCACAAATGGGACATTACACACACAGTTCAAAAATTTTGACGTTCAATCTAAATTAAACTTAATAATCAACACACGTCGCAAGATCGAAAATTTGCTAAGCTTCTTAATCATCTCTTGCGCCACTAGTGTTTATTACTAAGCTTAATATTAATCAATTCGTGCAAAATTATGTATGGGAGATAACGCAGCTCAACTATACTCCCACTATTCCATATTTCAATTCTAAACATTTTTACAAAATATATGTATTAAAAATAATTCACCAATATTATAAATTAAATATTAAGCCAAACATGTTATTATAATTTAAACTCATGAGAACAATTCATATAGGCATCTCATTATTTCACTAAGAAATAATTATTGCTTTGTCGTGTTATAATATTTAACGTTGTGTAAATATTTTTAATGCCATATTTCACTAAGAAATAATAACAGAATAAAATAATTAAAAATAAAACAAACAATTCCATATCATTAAACATTTCTTAAAAATATATACACCACCAATACAGGGCGCATCATCATTAGTAAATTGTAACCGCCCTTTACATCTAAAAATAATGAATCTTCATGATATTTAAACTAGAAAGACCATTCACGTGTCATGATACAGGTTTAAGGGCAATTCCACCATCTTAGTTTTAAATGCTTTGTAATAAACACACATTCATGTAGGCTGACACACGCCGTATGTTGTGCTAGAGAGTGTGGGATTTGTTGGAATTGGTTGTCTTTAACCTCTAGCCTTCAAAATTTTTTAGCAAAAAAATGGGTTTAAAACAGAAACTTCAAGTGCTTATATCTTTTTCATTTCAAATCCATTTTTGATGTACCATATACCGATTTAAAGCTTATAACACGAAGATTCATAATATGAGAACATATTTTGCAAATAGAAATCATATAAGAGCAGTTTTGTCCTTAAAGTTTTGGTATTCTAAGTTTTGTTAAACTATATCTCATAATACACTTAGAGATTTGCTACGAAACTTAAGATAGATATTAATATATGTAATATAAACAACATATATTAATTTCAAGGCACGAAATGCTTAGAATCAAAACTTGCCATTGAAGGCCATGTGAGGTGCATAGAAATTCATAGCATATCTCAGAAGCATAAAACGTATTAAGAACTATTCATATATGCCTATGACATCAAGAATAACCTATAAATGCTCTGATATCAATGTAAGAAATAGAGACTTTGTGGTGGAATATAAACAATCGGTTTTTCAGCATACCTCTCTTGGCCAAAACCGACGAATAAGCTTTGAGATTGTTCTACGCTATCTACAGCTAGCCTTCACAAAGACCAGCTATTCAAACACGTTTTGAATTTTAGTTTGTATAAGCCACGAACCAAAAACATTTCTCGCCAGTGTTGTACACTACTAGAGCGATGCAAACATAACCCACAACCTAAGAGCCTCACTACACTCTGTAAACACTATGAGAAATGCAGAATTTGTTCAATGTTCAATGGGTACCACTCTTGATGTTTATATACACATCACTCCATTAATATTGAGTGGGATAGTGGATTTAGTGAGGTAGAGTAACGGTCCAAACCATTATTCCATAACTTTTTGATGTTATAATTATCTTGAGGTATACAGAAGGACATGCCCACTTTGGGTGTCCATCCATATTCTTTTTCAGTTTCTAACACTTTCACACAAAGGTAAGAGATTATCATTAGACCCTAATCTTAACATCAAATTTTCTTTGGTTGGTAGTGAATTTGAACCAATTTTTCACAATAACATCTTTACTCTCTCGAGTGCTTTTATGCTCCAAATTTTAGAGAAATGTTTATTGTTACACATGCTAATTAATCATGCTACTGCCACCAAGATATTGTATTTTACTTGTGCGAGAAAATCAGAAAACATAGGTTAAAAGGATTTTAATTAGGTTATTGTAACTGTTTCTTCTATATAGTAGTTTTTTTTTTAAATGGAATTGGATATTTTTTATTGCCTTTTCTCATTTGAAAAAATTGTTCATTGAATTTCCATTTCTTTATTAGAGTGTCCATCTAGTAAAAATTTTTAAACCACACCTTTTCAACTTACAACTATAGGGTCTCAGTTCGGATTTCCAGTCCACCAAGGGGATAGACTTAGGTCCAAAAAATCCAAAAGAATAAATTTGTAGAGATTAGGTTGGAAAAAACTGGGCTATAATGTGTTGAAAATAAGTATAGTAGATTCAAGCTCACAAATGAATAAAGATTGAATAGATTTATTCTAAAAAAGGTGTTCTTGGTTCAGTCCGAGAAGAATTGTTTCAGTAGATTGATATATCCAATGGTTACAGACTTGGTTCTCTCCTATTACAGTGTTTTCTTCTCTCCTTGCTTCCTCAGTCTTTTCTTCCTTTTATACTTTTTTTTTTCTCTCCTCCCATTGCTTTCCACGTGCAGGTTTGATGGTTGGTGTTGATACTTGTCCCATCAGCCCCTTCTAGAAGTCTCTATATAATAGCTGTAAGGCTGTAAAATACTGTTCAGGTATCACCTCCACATTAATGCGGCCAAAGGATTAGCTGCAGAGCATTCAATGCGGTGGTAGCAGCTTTCCCCTTTGATATCTTATGATCCTCCTTTGCTATACGTTTTTTCAATACTTATCTGTTTCAACAAAGCTCCCTGGAATGTTCTCTTGTACGGCAAATCACCAACACAGACCTCGGCTTTAGTAATACGGGGTGATATTCATCCTTGACAGATTCCTTTGACAAAGTTTACCTATCCTCGGGCAGATCTTAGTTCTCGGATTAGGCTCTTGGCCCAACGTGTACATAGATAAGGCATTCCTGGCCCAACGCTCCTACAACAACTTTCTTATATATTACTACTTTTTATCTGGGTACAATTTTTTCCAAACAATCTCACTTTAAAAAATCAGTAAAATAAGTTGATAATGTTGTATGGCCTTTGTCTATATCGCCATTCTTGTATAAACGCAAAACATAGCCTACACTTGCATGAGCCTTTTAGCCTTAATGATCAATACTGCTCATTCTACTTGATTAAATTAATTTTCATAGTCAGTGATATAGGAGAAAAAATATGCAAATTACATATATGGTTCATATTTCATTAGGTTCGAGAATTTAAAAAACGTTTATTTTTTTTTAGGAAAGCAAAAAAAAAAGTTTAAAAATTTGATATTAAAAACAAAAATAAAGATCATGTAAATAAAAGTAGGGAAAAACACCATTTTGGTTCTTATATTCTGGAGTCTCAGTTAATTAGATCCATACATTTTGATAGCGATCAATTTAGTCCATGTTATTTTCAATATGCAGTTAATTTGGTCCCTATCATTAACTCGCTAACGAAATTGTCTACGTGGCAAACGGCTTACACAAGTGGCAAAGTTGATAACATGGCTACTAAAATTATAATTAAAATGCAACGTTAGCATCTAAATTAAAAACAACGAAAAAATAATTTCTCAATTCTTTTTATTTTTAAAGAAAGAAAATAATGCTTCGAAATCACAACCAAGAACACTCATATTACTTTCTTTGCAAACCGGACCCAACCAAAACCCAAAAATTCAACTCATACATTGGAGCTCTCTTCACCAGAAATTTCATTTGTAAAACCACATCAAAGAAATAAGAAAACCCACTGAAATAGTCATTCAAACAAAAAACTCAAACCATCCATTTGTTTAAAGAATACCAAGTGGACCCAAGAGCTCAATGTCTCCAACAACATAGAAGGTATGACAAAGAAGGAAAGGAAGAAGCAAACTCAAATACTAACAGTGACCCCAAGGCCAAAATCCCACTTTGTAAACCCGAGCACAAATCAAATATTTCTCACAACTAAAACAAAACCAACCCATTATATCAACCAAAATAGAGAAATTTATATTAAAAAGGAAAATGAAATACAAAATGAGTTTCAGTCATAGATGAGAAAAACAAGAGGAAAAAATTAAAAAGAAATAAAAAAAAGGAAAATAAAAAAGAAAATCAAAGGGAGATGAGGAGCGATGGCTACAGTTGGTGGTGGTGGCGCTGTCGTGAGACTGTTGTTTGTTATGGTGGGTCTCGTAGAGAGACAAGCCATGGCTGAGCTCACGAACTCGAGAGAGAGATCCACCCTATTGTGTTTGGTTTTAAATTTGGATTTGAAATCTAGGTTGTGTTTGGTTGCAAAGAAAGTGTAAGAAAATCTGGAGAAATTTTTTTGTTTGCACCCTTCAATTATTTTATTTTTATTTTTTAGATGTGATTTTTTTTAATTTGTGGCTTTTTTTAAATAATAATTAAATGTATTTTTATTATTTTATTGGCTATGTATGCTGTCAACTGTGTAAGCCGTTTGCCACGTAGGCAATTTCGGTAGTGAGTTAACAGTAAGGATCAAATTTACTGCATTTTAAAAATAACAAAAACTAAATTTGACTACTATCAAAATCTAGGGACCAAATTGATTGTGACCTCAAAATGTAGGGACCAAAATGATGTTTTCGCCATATAAGAGTATATTACATATCCATATTAACTTATTAATTTGATTTAAATGTATATCCATTTTAAAATTAAGAATTCAATATTAAAAAAGATTGCAATAGATGTTAGATTTTTTTTTCAATGATATACAAGTTTATTGGTGTAGTTATATTATTTTAATATAACTTCATAAATATGAAAACCAACTAATTCAGGTCAATGATCAAGGTATCAGTGTATTGTGTGTATATTTTTTCAATTTTAACCATGTTTTCAAGGAAAACGGTAGATCAAATGATTTATTTTCTCATATTACTCAAATTCAAAATATGTATCAATGTATATATGAATGTGACATTAAATTCTAACGATCCAAATTATAAAAAACCTTTAATGACAAAAAAAAAAAAGTTATAAATCAAAATATGAAAATGTTACCATGGCTTTTGAGTGGAGTTGTGGTGTGCCTTTGTTTTAAAACCCCTTTCCCTCTCCCTTGTGTGTGTGTGTTTCTAAAATAAAATAAAAAATCCAATTATAGTGACAATAAGAGTGTTAAAATTTATATGTGTTTTATATTTTAATTATAAGGTACATGTATTTTTTATTCATAAAATAAGTGAAAGTTCTTTTCTTTTTGGAATAATTTTGGCAACTTTATTATAATAAAATATAAAATTACAATTAATATCTATAAAAAAGAAGAAGAAAGAAAGGAATGAAGGACATTCCTCCTTCCACACTACGATATCGCATGGAGAGGATTTTGAAAGATATATTCAAGAGCTTAGCCTGTTTGGTAAGAGATTTTTAGTAATGTTATTTAAGTGAGGGAAGAGGCACCAAAATCTCTAATGCAACCATTGCATAGTCTAATATCACCAAACACAGCCACAGATTTCAAGCAAACTCAGCAGCAATCCTAAACAACAACACCTTGGAGTGGCATTTCACCCTTTAAACTTCTCATATATCTATATATATTGAGTGTGAATTTTGAAAATCTAACCGTTTGATTGCATGTTCTTATTTTATCATTCATGCTTTTAAAATTTCAAGAAGATCAAAAATCAATTGCTATATCATCAAACAAATGTTAGAATTTCAAGTTTTTGTGATCTAAAGTTTGGTATAAAAAATAAATTTACTAATCAAATAGTAAATAACATCTGATTTAAACGAAATTTGATATGCATGTTAGGAATATGAAATTTAATCGTTAGGATTTTCAAAATTCACACTAAAAAAAAAGATATCTGAAAAATTTGAAGAGTTTCTTTCCAAACAAGTTCGGAGAGAAACTTTGTTCCTTGCAATCAACCCCTAAAGCCTACAACATTTTGTTCCAAATTGCAATGGGCAGGGTTCAATTTGTACCATTCTTTTTATAGGTAACAACCAAATTTTTTTTAATAATATACGTATGCCAATATGTATATATGATGTGGGAAAGTAGGTGAGATGGCCCTAAAGCTAGATATGAGCAAATAATGTTAAAAATGAGGTTTCATGCCCGTTGAATTGAGATTATGATGAGATGTGTGCGCTCTGTTACTTATTCGGTGAAGATTAATGGGCAACCTTGTGGTTACATTACCCTAACTAGAGGCTTACGCCAAGGGGATCCTCTTTCTGTTTATCTATTTTTGATTTGTGCAGAAGGTTTATTTGCGTTGTCAAGTTGAAAGGCATGGTAGCTTGTGCAAGGGGGCCTGAGGCATCGCACCTATTTGTTGCTGATGACAGCTTGATCTTTTGTTGTGCCACTACAGAGGAGTGCTTTAACTTGCTAGATGTCTTGGAAACATACGAAAGCGCCTCCAGCCAACAATTAAACCGTGATAAGACCTCCCTATATTTTAGTCGCAATACTCCCCAACTTACACAAGATGAGATAAAGCATCGCTTTGGCTCTGAGATTATCAAAGAACATGAGAAGTACTTAGGTCTCCCATCTTTGGTAGGGAAGAATAAGTGAAACACCTTCCACCAGTTGATTGAGAGATTGAACAATAAGTTGTCTGGTTGGAAAGAAAAAATGTTGTCTAATGCGGATAAGGAGATTTTAATTAAAACTATGGCCCAGGCTGTGCCAACATATACTATGAGTATCTTCAAGCTTCCTAATGCCATATGTGATGAGATGACAAGCTTGGTCCGTAGATTTTGGTGGGGTCAAGCTAATGAGAGAAATAAAATGGCTTGGTTGAGTTTGGATAAAATGTATCTTTCTAAGGAGGAAAGGGGTTTGGGTTTCTAGGACCTAGACCTTTAATTTGGCACTTCTAGCAAAACAAGGTTGGCGACTACAGACTCACACCACCTTATTTGTCCACTGGGTGTTTAAAGCTAGGTACTTCCCCAATGACAATTTTCTTTTGGCTGAAATGGGACATCATCCATTATATGCATGGAGAAGCATAATGGCAGCACAAAATATTGTTCGGTATGAACACCGTTGGCAAGTAGGGAATGGGCAAACAATTGATATTTGGCATGACAAGTGGTTGACAACGCTATCTACATTCAGACTTATCTCTCGACCTCAAGGTGTACCAGACGGGGCAAAGGTTTCAGTACTCATAAACCCTCATACTCAATCATGGTAGACAAACATGATTCATCAATATTTTTCTCCAGTTAATACTTTACCTATGCTGAGTATTCCGATAAGCTCACATCTGCCTAGTGATCGAATGGTCTGGGCGTATACCACTAAGGGTGACTTCACTATCCGGAGCGCTTATAAGCTAGCTATGTCTATGTGCAATGATGGTGGGTTAGAGCAGGTGTCAAATGCTCAAGGCCAAAGCCAGTTTTGGAGGAAGCTTTGGCTGTTACAAGTCCCGAACAAAGTTAGATCTTTTGCATGGCGAGCAAGCAAAAAAATCCTACCAACCAAGGTTAATTTGTGCCATAGGAAAGCGCTAGATAACCCAACCTGTAAGGCATGTGGAGCTGCTACCGAGAATGGAGGGCATGTGTTCTAGGATTGCATAACAACTCACGAAGCTTGGAAGGTCACAGGAATTTCATTTGATGCTCACAGTTTGTCATTTCCTGAATTTGCTGACTTCCTGTGGTATTTGATCTATGTTAAGCACTTCGGAGATGAATTACCTAAGCTAATTATTATAGTGGCGTGGTGCCTATGGTTTAGCCGTATCGAAAGTCGCCAAAGTCGAGCTCGGATTTAGAGTCAGCGTTAGTCCAGAAGGCTAGGTTCTTGTTGGAGGAGTTTCAAATTGCCAACCTTAAGTTGTCACATTCCTCATCTAGGGAGGACATCACATGGATTCCTCTAGCTCCCCCATGGTACAAGCTTAATGTTGATGGTGCTACTTTCTCCACAATCTATAGCTTTGGAGTTGGAATGGTCATCAAGGATAGCACAGGGAGGGTCACGGTAGCCATGAGCATGAAAATACCTTGCCCATTGGGTCCATTGGAAAGCGAAGCAAAGGCAATGGAGGAGGGGGTGATTTTTGCATGGGATGTCGGAGTTCATGAGGTATTGTTTGAGTCTGACTCCTTGATTATCACCGAAGCCTTGAACGGGACTAGGGAGGCTCCAGCAACTATAAGCAACATCATTGATGGCATTCGACTTGAATGAATGATTTCAGAGACACAAAGGTAGTACATGTTAAAAGACAAGGGAATCGTCTAGCACATCTCTTAGCACAATACGCTAAGAACATTGATGGTTATGTTACATGAATAGAGGAAAACCCTACTATCATTGAATTAGCGTTATTTCAAGATGTATTAGCTTTATCTTCTTCTTAATAAATTCCTAAGTTTCCTATAAAAAAAAATGGAATCTATATAGATGTATAAATAAGTATTAGTTTTTTTATTTTTATTTTTGGGTAAATTACAAAGTTTGTTTCTATATTTTATACCATATTTCAATTTAGTTCATAACATTTTAACTGTATCAATTTGGTTTCTAATATTTTCAGTGTTGTGTTAATTTAGTCCCTACCATTATCCTTTGATGGAAATAGATGATGTGTCAAGCAGAGCAATAAAAGAAAAAATTTAAACTACATCAATTGCCAACCGTACCGCCACGTCAATTAAAAAAAATAAAAAACCAAATTAAAATCTACACACGTGAGATAAGCTGTTTGGGGGAACTAATAGGTTCTAAAATCCCTAAAATCCATCTCTTCTCCCTCACCTCCATTCAAATCCCTAGAGTTTCAAATTAAAGAAGCTGGGCCAACTCAACGGTATAAGCCATTGATGCGGCCGCCTAAGGCCCCAAGTAAAGAAAAGCCCCCTAAATTTTAGCCAATAGTATTAATTAAGTCAAAATATTAACCAATAAATAAAATAATATTTTCTTATTAAATGAAAAAAAAAATAAAAAAGAGAAAAAAATGTTGTCCACAACGTTTTTCATAATATTTTTATAAAAAATCTTAATAGCAGATTTTTTTTTTTTTTTTATAGAAACAAACACACACACACACACACAAGGGAGAGGGAGAAGGGTCTAACACAAAGGCACACCACAACTCCACTCAAAAGCCATAGTAACTTTTAAGGGAGGGTGGGGTAAATTATACTACATATAACACACTCTCTTAAGTAATGTGGGACAATTACATATTCTTTTTTTTTTTTTTGAGAAACAAACACACACACACACACACACACAAGGGAGAGAGAGAGAGGTTCTAACATAAAGGCATACCACAACTCCACTCAAAAGCCATAGTAACTTTTAAGAGAGGGTGGGGTAAGTTATACTACATACAACGCACTCTCTTAAGTAATGTGGGACAATTACATATTCTTTTTTTTTTTTTTGAGAAACAAACACACACACACACACACACAAGAGAGAGAGAGAGAGGTTTTAACATAAAGGCATACCACAACTCCACTCAAAAGCCATGGTAACTTTTAAGGGAGGGTGTGATAAGTTATACTACACACAACGCACTCTCTTAAGCAATGTGGGACAATTACCCATTCTTTTTTTTCTTTTTTTTTTTGAGAAACAAACACACACACACACACGAGGGAGAGGGAGAGGGAGAGGGAGAGAGAGAGAGATGTTCTAACACAAAAGCACACCACAATTCCACTCAAAAGCCAAAGTAACTTTTAAAGGAGGGTAGGACAAGTTATATTACACACAACACACTCTTTTAATAGCAGATTGTTAAAGGTTGTTATTGACAGCAAAAAAATAATATTAGTGGTAGGTTCAACTAGAAAACAAAAAGCAACTTAACACCTAAGATTTGTCATGAAAAATATTCTGAATGTAGCACTTCTAAAAGAAAAAAGAACGGGAAGAAAGCAATTCACAAAAAAATTCACAATATTTTTCACAATAGTCAAGTTAGCAATCTTTTACTAGTTTTCAACCAGATTCACCACTGACATCACTCTTTTACTCACTACTATTAATCTGCCATATCAACAAATGTAAAAAGTTTTGTCAAATTTTTTTGTGTTTATAAACTTAAAAAAAAAATTCTACGTGGTTCATGTTGATTAACAGTAATTTTATATATGAAATAAAGTAACCAATTTTCACCTTAAGCCTCCAAATGCATCAAGCCACCCCTGAAGAAAGAGGCTGTTATGGCTTTCAGGGTTGTGGCTGTCAGTATGGTTCCTCTTTTTCACTTTCAAATGTTTTATTTTTGAGTTATACATTTCAAATGTTTCACTTTCGTCGCTGCTGTGTTGCACCTTTTTTTCCCACGACATTTCTCAATCACTGTTGGTTTATCTTGTTTAAGCTTAATGCTTTTAAATAATGCAATCTTTGTGAATCTTGCTTGGAATTGTCTGACTGAAACTCTTTCCCTCCCATCTTCATTTAGTAGAAATATAAAAGAATCTCATTTTCCATTTGCGCGCCTTCGTACGCATCTATTGTTGTGCCCAGGCAAAACATTCATCAACATTCATTTGCTATCACTGCCAGCATAATATCTGCTATCCAACCAAATAGTCATAATCAATCGAGTAATTGTTCCTATCGATCTACTAACTATGACTGAAACTGCAGATTGACTGGAACTTCCAGGCGCTCTAATTCTTCTTATTAGTTTCCCAAATTTGCAGATTTTAAAAATAGTTTTTTTTTTTTTTTTTTTAACTATGTGGCGGTATAGTTGCATTTGACATGGTATAGAAAATATTTTTTTATTATTTTATTTGATACATAAGCTTTTTTCATCTAGGAGATAATAAAAATAATTAAATTGATAAAATATTAAAAATGTTAGGGATCAAATTGACACAATTAAAAGGTCAGAGACTAAATTATAATTTGGTATAAAGAATAGGAGCTAATTTTGTAATATCTATACTATTATTTAAGCGGCTGCACCTGTTTGGGCCGGATTTTTCTTTTGTTCCAAAATACCCTTACAGCTTACCTTTAAGTAGGGTAAAACTTGGTAAAATTGTTTCTTTTAACTCCCACGTAAAACACTATCTAGAAAATAGGACCTGACTCCCAGTACAGTTATATATATATATATATATATTTAGCCTAGAAAATAGGACCTGACTCCCAACTTACTACATAAATCTTAAATATCTTGAACAAATATCTAGCCTCAATTCTTAAATCTTAAATAAACTTGCAGATGCAGTTAACATATTTATTTTTTAGAGCTTTTCCATTTTTTTCCCAAAGCACCATACTTTCAATTCAACATATTTGTTTTTTAGAGCTTCATAAGGACTAAGAAATTGTAACAAAGAGAGGAGATGTTAACAATAAAAAGTAAATCTAAACAAATGCCCACTAATAATCAGATAGAAACAACCCAGTTTTGAAAATTTTTCATATCAAGATTTTTGATAGAGAAGCAATACAACTACACACTTTATCACAAAGAAAGAGAGGGAGTGCAAATATTTATAAAATCTGGCTAAGAAACACATCAAAATCATAAAGTAAATACCTAACATCGATAATTTAATTTTCTCACCTCTATTTCTTAGATTCTGTAACAAATTAGTATTGGGGTAATTCACCAAAAACTTACCTCTTTTTCTGTCTTCAAAAAAGCAAAGAATTTTAGTTTTGAATTTTGATTGATATACTGTAATCGTCTTTTTTTATAGTAGAAAATGGTAGCTTGGTTGGATAATGTTTTGGGAGTTATTATTTATTTTTTTAAAATTTTGAAAAAAAAAATGTTATAAAAAAGAGTGGTAACTGTCTATTAAAACGTGGATGAGAAACTAATTGTAAGTTGGATAATTCAGGGGAAAAAAAAAAAGTGGAAGTGGGATAACCGGATAAGGGGATTGAGGGAGAAACTAAGACATGGATTTAGATGGCTATCAAAAAAAAAAAAAAAAAAGACGTGAATTTAGACTGCTATAAAAAAAATCTTAAAAAAAAAGTGGATTAAAGAAAGAAAGTTTCTTTTTAATATTTGTAAGTAACGTGTTTTAATAGGAGTGATTAGAGCAGATTGGAATTCCAATTTTGTAGGAAATGTTTTAGGTAAGACTTAAGAGTAAGTGGTCCTATTTTGTAGATAGTGTTTTCCGTGGAAGTTAAAGAAGCATTTTTAACTAAAAATGCTTATTTGTTTTTAGTCATAAAAAATGCTTATTTGAGTAGGAAGGCATTTCAACAAATAAGTAAGAATTTATTATTTTTTTCAATTTACTATTTTAACCACATTTTTAAGTTTTAGGTATGGGTATTTTTGACTTTAAAAAAAGTAATAACTAACTTTCTTTTGTCAATTGACTATTTTAACCCCATTTTTAAGTTGTTGGTTAATTAATTTAGGGGTATTTTTGACAGAAAAAAAGTAATAACTAATTTTCTGAATCCTCTTAATATATACAAACTAGCCTCTGAGCACGCGCGTGAGCACGTGCTCAGAGGCTCTTCTATTTTTTGGGTAAGGGTTAATTTAGAACATTTATTATACTTTGGGTTTACTATATTTTTCAATCACCAAAAAAAAACCTAAGGGTATGATGAATAAATTATTTCACCTAAAACGGAGAACACTTATCACACCCCTAGGTTTTTTTTTTTTTTTTTTGTGATTGAAAAATGTAACAATCCCAAAGTATAATAAATGCTCTAAATTAACCCTTACCAAAAAAATAGAAGAGCCTCTGCGCATGCTCAGAGGCTAGTTTTTTAATAATGCCATACCCTAACGTGTCCTTTTTCCGTAATTGTGGCCCATGGGCCAGCAATTGACTCGCTAGATTTATGCATTTTTAGTCAGGTTTGGTAGTTTGATATAGGCCCGAGGTCAAGCCCAAAAGGCCGAGGCCGACATATTCACACTATTCATTGTATTGCCCAATCCCAATGAATTCCTCCATGCAAAGCCATTGCGTGCCTCTGGTTTGGTTGCATTGCATCATTCATGCTGTTACAATTACAAGGAGTGCTAGCAATCACGAATCATAGATTGATAGGTTAACCAGGGGGTTTCCTGGGTTTGTGTTGTTGGAATTGCTAATTTTTGTTTTATTAATATGTAAATTAGACTTTTTTTTTTATTATTATTATTTTTTTTTTGCGTATACATGAGACAGTTGTGATTAAAAAATTTGTAAGACATCAACAGTTAATACATTGTTGTTAGTTAAAATGGTTATAAATTTATTCAGAAAAAAGAAATCATAAATATTGAGCTGGACATATTCCTATAATTTCTAGTACGTCATATTCCTATAATTTAACACTATTATTATGCCCATGCGATGCACGACTTAATTAAAAACTATGAATAAACTAAAGAAATGAGAAAATATTTTTCAATTTAATTAAATTTAAATAATAAAATATATTTAAATAGTAATCTCAATTTAATAGTTAAGAATTATAAACAACCCAATTACTAAAGATTAAGAATTTACATAATAATTGAATTTTTGTATTTGAAAGCGAGGAAGGAGAGACCAAATTTCAACCTATTAAAACAAAATGTGTGAGTATAAACTTCAATAAATTTTGAGAAAAACTAAGAGTTAAGACCCTGACAATAAGTTTGCATCAATAATTGAAAATAGTTTTATTAAAGTCTGTTTGGATACTGTTTATTGCTAAAAACTGAAAACACTATAGGAAAATAATTTTTAAATGTGTGAATAGTGCTGTAGGACCCAATTTTAACTCAACATTTGCTGAAATCCGTACTTGTGGGTCCCGTGAATAGTGCATGAAACCCATAGAAAAAAACGCCAAACGCAAGGGGTTTCATTTTTCTGTACAATCCAAACTCAACCTAAAGTATTGAGATGTGATGAAAATTAAAAAGTAATACTTTTTGCGAGGTCTGCATATCCCTCCTGGGCTAGTTTTATGAATAACAACATATATTATGAGTAAATGATGCATTTGGAATATAGATTATAACTTCAAGTTGTTTAAAACTTCAATGGATCATGCCATATTTTGACTAGTATCATTTTTTAACCCTACACCTTCAATAAATCTCGTTTTAGCAATTATTTTCTTATTTTATTCTGGTGTATATTTCAATTGACCCAAACTTGCTAAGCCAACTACATTTTTATCCCTTTTGAGAATCCTTTGTTGCGATCATATCCCACTAAATTATAGTTGATAAAGATCTAATTAATTAAGTTTGGACAATTCAAGCTTATAGTAACTACTTTTCAAAGTTTCAATATGGTTACTTGTAGTATAAAAAATATGATGTATTTTATGAACATAATGAAACAAAAAAGGAAAAAAGAATAAGGATAGAGTTAAATAACATTGGAGAGGAAAATAGAACTTGCAGCTTTCATTGTTAGCATCCTTAAAGTATCCACACAATCTGGCCTGGTACAGTACACTCTGGTGCTTCCATCAATAAACCCATCATAGAACAAAATTATCCAACTAAAAATATACACAAGAAAAACTAAGAATACAAAAACTATAACCTTCATGACAGAGAGAGCATAGTTCGAATGAGAAGTTCGAGGGAGGTGGAGCAAAAATATTTATAATTTTTTTTTTCCAATTGATTTTATTCCCTATGATCTAATCACAAGTTTTAGATATACTTGAAGGTAAGCGAAAATCGCAACAATTTTTTAGATAAACACAAAATCTTAATTGTTCTTATCAACTTTTTCTCTATTAATCTTTGAATAAATACAAAAATTTAATTTTTCTTGTCGGCTTTCCTCTATTTATCTTTAGATAGACACAAAAACTTAATGTTGATATTAACATTTTTTCCCTTCACTTTATGAATAATTGTAACACGGTGGGAAAGTTTAGTTATTAAGAGTTTGAGTTTGAGACAAAGAGTTTAATTAGAATTGATTTTACTTTTTTGATGGCAAGACATTTGGACATGTACTTGTACTTGCTCCCTAAGAAATTTTTTTTGGATAGACCCACAGGAACAATTTTTTTTCTTTTAAGATAAAAAAGAGTGGCCGTGCATTAAAAGATAGAAAATTTATTCAAAATTACACTCTTATATTACATTAAAGATAACTTACTTGAAAACAAACTTTATTAGTTATACGTTGTTGTTCTTGTTGTTGTTGTTGTTGTTGTTGTTTTTTTTTTTTTTTTAAATGTGTAGTAATTAAAAAATAAGGATTAGATGGATGGAGGACCAAAAAGTATACTTTTAAGATAAAGATTAGATGAAGAATTTGGATGATAATCAAATTAGAATTTTTATTAACTTAGAAATTATGGGAGAATAAGAAGATAAGAACAAAAAAAATTATATCTATTTTTGTATAAATCTAATTTTTTTTTTACAAATTTTACGTGTAATAATATAATATTTAAAAAATATATGGATTACATGGACATTTTTTTTTACGTAGGATTAGATGAAGAGTTTGTATTGAAATCAAATAAATATTTTGATCAACTTAAAAATTATAGGAGAAGAAAAATTATATATATATATTTTTAAAGAAATCTAAATTTTTTTCTACAATTTGGTGAAGCCAAATGACATAACCACAACTTTTAAGCTCAACTTTTTTTTAGAGAGTTTCAACCAATGTCTGCTCCTGATGATAACTCTTTATTATCAGATCAAGACACTAATCAGTTTTTGGTGTAGGTGGAGATTGAACTCTAGATCTCTTATTCAACTATTAGAAATTTTACCAGTTGAACTAACTAGAATCTACTTCTAAGCCCAATTTTTATTATATAATATATGATGTAAAAATACATAAATTTACACAAAAGTTTAGATTAAATATTAATTTTAAGGTATACTAGGGGAAAAAAGAGAGTTATGTTACTTATAACACTTTTTTTCTTTTACATATAAGTAATTCAAATAAAAAGATGTGATTGGTTTTAATATTATTTTCAGGTGTCTACCATTAAAACAAAATTTTTCCTCCACTAATCACAACATTTTTTTTTTTTTTTGAGGAAACATTGATCACAACATACTATTTCGATGAATTGTAAAAAAGTAACTACATGAACATTTTTTTTTAAGTGCAGGTTAGGATTGGTCCATTTGGGTCAAGAAAAAGTTTAGCTTCAAACCACTTTGGAGCTATATTCCTCCGACCTATTATGTGACGATTGAATAGTCTTATAAATCGCTGTGTAATTAGTTAGAGAAGATAAATCCAAACTAATTTAGAGCTAAACTTTGTCATTTGGGTTAGCTTCCTCAATCAAGATTAGCTTTTATCAAAGAGCACTATTAATCACAAATTGGTGTATGTGGTATGTGTGCTTTACATCAACCAAAATTTTGGATTCAAAAAACGATTTTACTTAAATTGTAAAGTTGTATTTTACAACATATTTTTTTTTTGAGGAAACATTGATCACAACATACTATTTCGATGAATTGTAAAAAAGTATCTACATGAACATTTTTTTTTTATAAAGTGCAGGTTAGGATTGGTCCATTTGGGTCAAGAAAAAGTTTAGCTTCAAACCACTTTGGAGCTATATTCCTCCGACATATTATGTGACGATTGAATAGTCTTATAAATCGTTATGTAATTAATTAGAGAAGATAAATCCAAACTAATTTAGAGCTAAACCTTGTCATTTGGGCTAGTTTCCTCAATCAAGATTAGCTTTTATCATAGAACGCTATTAATTACAAAATTGGTGTATGTTGTATGTGTGCTTTACATTATCCAAAATTTTGGATTCAAAAAACGATTTTACTTAGATTGTAAAATTGTATTTTAAGAGGGGGACTGAGCCCCAAATCTCTTATATAACTATTAGAGACTTTACTAGTTAAACTAACTGAAACCCAAACGATTTTACAATTTCAAATTTATAATTAAAATCGTTTTTTGAACATGAAAATTTTAAGCGTTATGTTCACGGTGTGTGAACTTCACGGTTAACGTCAATTTCCCTTTTTATCAAAAGCGACTTTGGATGAATTTTTTAGCTTATCTGTTTAAACGCTGGCCTCTTTTAAAATTAGACAAAACAAGCCTAAAAACTAGAAGTCATGAACTTATGATTTCTCCACGTCAAGTTAACAAAATGGGCCAGTAAAACCGTGCCACGATTCCTCCAAAAAGACCAAAAACCCAGCCACGTCCAAGACGAAAAATCCAACCGTTGGATCATCCACGAAGTCACTGCGAAACCAATCAGATGGGTCAAGTGGACTTAACTTTCTAAGTCGTCTGGTGGGTCCGACCCCCACTCTTGGTTTCTCCACGTCAAGCAAACAAAGAGAAACCAATAAAATCTCGCCACGTTTCACTTCAAAACCCCTCGGCCGTTGGATCATCCACGCTGGGAAACAACACCTAATCCAAGCGTCAGTTGGGGAGTCAATACCCCGTGAAATTCACGGCCCCCTGACTCAACAACGGAGCTATATATATCCAGAGAGCAAAATTGAAGTAGCCCAAGAACCGTGCCCAATCCAAGAGAACCATTTCAGTGAGCGAAGAAGCTACTAGAAAGTCTGTGAAAGAGTGCGATGAGGAAGTGGACGATCCCTTCCGCTTTGCTTTTGCTTTGCCTTCTCTTTGTTCTGCCAGATCAAGGTAAACCCTAGGGTTTTCGCATTTCGCCATTAAAGGTGGTACCTTTTTTCTTAGATCTCGTTTCGAATTTTCTGGTTATAAATTGTGCTTGTGATCTGTGGTTGTGTAGGTCGGAAAATTCACGCCAATGCGGAGGCTTCCGATGAGGTTGTAGATCCACCAAAGGTGGAGGACAAGCTCGGCGCTGTACCACATGGCCTTTCCACTGATTCCGATGTCGTTAAGAGAGAATCGGAGTCGATTTCAAACAGATCGATCCGTAACAGCGCGGAGAAATTTCAGTTCCAAGCTGAGGTGTCTCGGCTCATGGATATCATTATCAACTCGCTTTATAGTAACAAGGACATTTTCCTCAGAGAGTTGATCTCCAATGCTTCTGATGTAAGATTTCTATTCTTGATAGCATATTTCTTTTCATGATTATTGTTATGATTTAGTGTTAATGGAAAATTTGTATTTGTATTTGTATTTTTTTCTGTGTTTCAGGCATTGGATAAGATTAGGTTCCTTTCTCTCACTGACAAAGAGATTTTGGGTGAAGGTGACAACACTAAGCTTGAGATCGAGGTCAGTAACGGCTATATATAATTATATATATATTTTTGAATTTTCATGTTGAAGATAGTGAAAAGTTTTTAGTTTTGCCCTCAAGAGAAACACATGATAAAGCCATTAAATGTAATGCTGAATATAGAAATTGTAGCGATACGACGTCGTGTAATGCAAAAGCTAGGATTTTTCTTGCTTATAGAATACAGTGTTGGTATTTTGTGGAGTAGATAAAGTGTAACCTTTTATAAAACACAATGTAATGCAGATTAAATTAGACAAGGAGAAGAAAATCCTGTCAATTCGTGACAGAGGTATAGGTATGACAAAGGAGGATTTAATCAAGAACTTGGGAACCATAGCAAAGTCTGGAACTTCTGGTATGTTCTTAGTATACTGCATTTTGCAATGTAAAGTTTTGTGCTTGAGTAGGTTTTGGGTGTTAACCATGTGAATATGAATTATTCTTTTGTACAGCATTCGTGGAGAAAATGCAGACCAGTGGAGATCTCAATCTCATTGGACAGTTTGGTGTTGGTTTCTACTCTGTATATCTTGTTGCTGATTATGTTGAAGTCATTAGCAAGCACAATGAAGACAAACAGTAAGCCTTTTGATCAGTTCGACTTATTATAGTATTTTGTTTCTCCTGAACCTTGAATTGATTGGACTGATAATCATTCAATGAATCTGGTGTTCAGGTACGTATGGGAATCAAAGGCTGATGGGGCGTTTGCCATATCCGAGGACACATGGAATGAGCCACTAGGGCGCGGAACTGAGATTAGATTACACCTCAGGGATGAAGCTGGGGAGTACCTGGAGGAGAGCAAGTTGAAAGTGCGTATATTTTAACCATTTGATCTTAAAAACTTAGTTGTATATTGTAGTTGTTATTGCTTGTAGTACTGATGATTTCTTTATACCTATTACACTGACATTGACGGATTGGGAGGCTAAGGACTCACTTTATTTTCTATATTGGTGCTTCACTGCTTCTCATGTAGTTGGATATTCATTTTGTATCTCTTGCATATGATGGGTTTGATATGCCATATGCCTTTGAACGTTCTAATCTGTGTCTGATTTTTTATTTAAGATACTGGTATTTCTATATGTTTCTGGTTAGTGATGCACTACATTATTAGCTCTGTTCTTACTACTTGCTATTTCTTTTTTCCAATTTCCTCTGACTTGTTTTGCCTTTAAAGACACTAGTGGTTGGTTGGCCTTTCCCTAATCTCTCTGAAATTTGGTGGTCATTGTGTTTGGTTGCTGTCCTGTTCTCATTACTTCTTACCGGTCACTGTGTTGTCAATGCATGACATGTTAATTGTAGCCAATTATTCACAGTCAAAACCTCTTGATACTTGCAAAACCACTAGAAAATTGTAAACGAGTTTCATTTAGCTCTTGACAAGTGCAAAACCACCAAAATCTAGCAAGTGCACTATCTCATTTAGCTCTTGCACTTTTTGAGTCAGAGTAATCTGAGGCCAGTGGAACAACCTTGGAAATTAGTATGGACTAAAATAATTACTTCTTTGTGATATTCACTCTACCTTTTTGTTATTTGGTAATTCTTCAGTATGTCATTTTTATAATGTCAAGTTCTGCTAAAACAATTAGGGTCTGTTTGGATTGAGGGGGGAGTTGAGGGGAGTAGAGTAGAGTTGGCTGAAAATAGGCTAATTTTGGGCCAATTCTACTCTACTGTACTCCCCCTCAATCCAAACGGATCATTACTGTTTGTCTTCTTTTGACTTTATTGTCTTTTGAAGACATTTTTATGTATACTTTTGCTTGCATCTTAAAGTTTGGTTACTTATTATCTGGGATTATGATAAATTCGATGTGTCTTCTATTCTTCCTGTTAGATTATTACTAGGGGTCCATTTTTGTTTCCTCAGAAAGTCAGTCATGGTTATTCCTTTTTGCAGGAATTGGTGAAAAAATATTCTGAATTTATCAATTTCCCCATCTATCTCTGGGCAACCAAGGAGGTTGATGTGGAGGTTCCAGCTGATGAAGATGACTCCAGCGAGGAAGAGGAATCATGTATGCATAATGAAATATTAATATTTTTGTTTGCTTGTTATGTGTTGAAGTATTTATTTTTGTGTTTACATGTATGCATAATAAGACCTCAGTGTGGGTAGCCAAGATTTTTCTATGCACGTTGCATATTTTTTCTCCTTGCATATTCTGATTCCCTTCTCATTACTCAACTGCTATGAGCAGCTGAAAGCAGTTCTTCTGAGGAAGAAGAGGAGGATGCTGAGAAAGGTGAAGATGAAGATGCTGAGAAAAAACCAAAGACAAAGACAATTAAGGAAAAAAGTTCTGAGTGGGAGCTTTTGAATGATGTTAAAGCTATATGGCTACGGAGTCCAAAGGAGGTGACAGAGGAGGAGTACACCAAATTCTACCACTCTCTTGCAAAGGTTATTTGCCATATTCGTTAATTGCTGGACACTTTAGTAACTTTTCAAAGTTTTAGTTTGCATCATTATAACTTGTGTTGTTCAACAGGATTTTAGTGAAGATAAGCCTTTAGCATGGAGTCACTTTACAGCTGAAGGTGATGTTGAGTTCAAGGCAGTTTTGTTTGTGCCTCCTAAGGCCCCTCATGATCTATACGAGAGTTATTATAACTCCAAAAAATCCAACCTCAAGTTGTATGTCAGACGGGTTTTCATCTCAGATGAATTTGATGAGCTTTTGCCAAAGTATCTAAACTTTTTAATGGTAAATTTCAGATTATTTTTTATTCTTGCAAATAGATTTGTGTAAATGCAACTGTGAGGAAATGTGGCTTGTAGTATTGGGTCTTGATGGTTTACATTTTGAACAGGGTCTTGTTGATTCTGACACTTTACCACTCAATGTATCGCGAGAAATGCTTCAACAACACAGCAGTTTGAAAACAATTAAGAAGAAACTCATCAGGAAGGCCCTTGATATGATCCGTAGAATTGCTGAAGAAGATCCAGATGAAGCCAATGACAAAGACAAGAAAGGTATTTTATCCGTAACTTGCTTCTTCTAAGCTTTAGAAAAACGTTTTTTCTATTGATTCTGATAATCAACTTAAAGCTCTGTGTCATTCTAATATATAGACTGAGTCATCATTCCATATATGTTTTGTTCACCACAACCTGGCCATATACTGGCTTATGGCTATCCTAAAGCAAAAAAACATTTCTATTATCTCTCTCTTGCTTCATATTTAGTTGGTTAAATACTTGCTAGTTTTGAAATTAGTTCTGGAAGTGTTGCTGATTTTTTTTTTGCTTTGCTCTTTTGGTTCATGTTGAATGTTGATGGATAAGCAGAAGTTGAAACATCTAGTGATGATGATGAGAAGAAAGGTCAATATGCCAAGTTCTGGAATGAGTTTGGCAAGTCCATTAAACTTGGTATTATTGAGGATGCAACTAACAGGAATCGATTGGCTAAACTTCTCAGAGTCGAGACGTATGTACTTTGTTTTATGTATATTTTTTCAATCTAGTTTTTCAGCTGCCATTTCTTGTCATGCCTTTCACTTCTTTCTGGCGGACTTATTTGGTTTTGGATCTCTCTGACAGTACAAAATCAGATGGTAAATTGACTTCATTGGATCAGTATATCTCAAGAATGAAAGCGGGTCAAAAGGATATCTTCTACATTACAGGAACTAGCAAGGAACAATTGGAAAAATCTCCATTCCTTGAGCGGCTTAAGAAGAAAAATTTTGAGGTACATTTGCAAAAAGATTTTGCTTTTACTATAGATCCTTATTAAATTTATAATAGTTTTTTCTTTCCTCATTTCACTGTTTTTATTTGTGCTTTGATGTTGGAAAACATTTTTTTGTTAAAATTGTTTAATTTACTCAACTGACAAATTATTTTTCCCTATGTTGTTGCAGGTGATTTTCTTCACAGATCCAGTTGATGAATACCTGATGCAATACCTTATGGATTATGAAGACAAAAAATTCCAGAATGTGTCCAAGGAGGGTCTGAAACTTGGGAAAGATTCTAAAGACAAGGAACTCAAGGAATCATTCAAGGAACTCACCAAATGGTGGAAGGGTGCCCTTTCTGCTGATAATGTCGATGATGTGAAGATATCAAATCGTTTGGCTGAGACACCTTGTGTGGTTGTGACCTCCAAGTATGGATGGAGTGCAAACATGGAGAGAATTATGCAGTCTCAGACTTTATCAGATGCTAGTAAGCAAGCCTATATGCGTGGAAAGAGGGTACTTGAGATCAACCCAAGACACCCAATTGTTAAGGAGCTCCAGGAGAGAGTGGTGAAGAACCCTGAGGTACATTTTAGAATTTCCCCTCCTTCCATACATATTTTTTTTTCGATAAGTAATAAGAATATATTAAAAGAAGAGGGGAGTCACCTGAGTATACAAGAAGTATACATCAAGGACAAAAACAAATCAAGTGCATAAAGTACAAAAGTCCATGAAACCATGGATTGAATAAAAAGAACTAAAGCCAAACATTGAAACCCAATCCAGAAGAGTCTTTAAGGAAGAAGAGTTTAAGATCTGAAATTGATCTCTCTAAATCCTTAAAATGTTGGTTATTCCTCTCCCTCCAAATACACCACATCAAACAATGGGGCACAGCCATCCAAATAGCGGAATTCCGATGCCTCCCAAACTTTCCTTGCCAACAAGCCAACATCTCCACCACTGTTTTCGGCATAACCCAATGAATGCCAAACAAAGTAAACACCATTGACCATAAATCAAAGGCGAAAGAGCAATGGATGAGGAGGTGATCAACTGATTCCCCATTTCTTCTACACACACAGCACCAATCCAAAATCGAAATCTGCCGTTTCCTAAGATTATCAATAGTCAAAATATTCCCCAAAGTTGCAGTCCACACAAAAAAATTAACTCTAGAGGGGACCCTTAGACTTCCAAACAGTCTTCCAAGGGAAGGACTGATCGAAACTTTTTGTCAGCACCTGGTAACAGCAAAACCTTTTCTCATATCAGGTTTCCAACACATCTTATCGTCCCCAACTCCTTTCAAAGAAGCTCCATAAATTGTAGACATTAAACTGTAGAAGGAATCCAAATCCCAATCTTCGCTATATCTTCTAAAAGTTAGATCCCAAAGAAGAACACCATTTGGGAACTTCATCAACTCAGCCACTGAGGCCTCCTTATTTCGACTTTATAGAGCGCACACAAAGAATTGTCCCCACACCAAATATCCTGCCAAAATCTAACTGTAAACCCGGCCCTAACCTCAAATTGGATGTGACGAACAAAAGAAGGCCAACCACAACTAATAGACTTCCACAAACTTAACACCATGAGGGCCAATAACGGGAAGAGAGCACCAACCTCCCCCTTCACAACCATATTTTGCCACTATCACTCTCCTCCACAAGGCCTGTCGCTCATTCCCAAATTTCCATAACGACTTTCCAAACAAGGCTTTATTAAAACTCTCAGACTACTAATAACTAAACCTCCAGAATGAAGAGGAGTGCACACCGTGGCCCATTTCACTAGGTGAGTTTTTTTAACATCCCCCATACCACTCCAAAGAAAATTTCGTTGAAGTTGCTCAATACGGTTTGCAACCGCCACCGGGATAGGAAAAAGAGAGAGAAAATAAGTTGGAAGATTGGACAAAGTACTCTTAATAAGAGTAACTTTACCTCCTTTACAGAGATATAGACGTTTCCAACCTGCTAACCTCCTCTCCACCTTCTCAATAATTGGATTCCAAATAGATCTCTCTCTGACATTAGCACCCAATGGAAGACCAAGATATTTCATTGGAAAGGAGCCTTGCTTGCACCCTAGCACATCCACCAAATCTACTATATTTGGAACCACACCCACAGGGACCAATTCAGACTTATCCATATTAATTTTCAGCCCAGAAACTACTTCAAACCAAAACAGCACCAGACGGAGAAACAGAATCTGACCAAGATCAGCATCACATAAGACCAGGGTATCATCAGCGAAGAGAAGATGTGTCACTTGCAAAGAGTTATCTGTAGGACCCACCCTAAGACCAGACATGAGCCCATCCCTCCTTCCATACGTATTTAGAAAGCTGAATATGAAAATTTAGATAAGATAGAAATGGATGCTCATGTTGTGTGTGAGTTAAGATTTTGGCTTGCACATATCTTCTTGCCTGTGTGATTTTCATCAATCCTATTCAAACTCCCTACCATTTTCCCAAAGAGGGTGCCCGCCCTTTTTGAGAAGGAATACTTGCCTTCTTGCAGAATGTGTAAGGTTGTTTGACCTAGAACTTGGCTACATAGCATAATTGCACACTGAAATTACAATCCCCTAGAATTCCTAGGGTTACTCCCGCAGGGTGCTTATAATTCTACTAACAAATCATGTTATACAAGTAGTTTAGATTGCAATGTCAATAGCAACTTATGGTGTATACCAAATAATGCTTATTCAAGTTGTGATTGCCTTATAGTAATCTAAATGATTGTTTAGCATTAATGTAGGATATTAAGAATTGTTGCAGTAGAAATTTTAGAGGGCCCTGATTCATGAAATTGAATGATGTCTAGTTCTTTGGTTTGAAATATCTGAATTCCAACCTGGATCTGAAATAAGAATGGCCCAGCAGCTTTGTGAATTAGAAATTAGAATGATTAGCACACCAAAAGCAGCAATCACTTGATGGAGTGATTTGAGGAAAGTGAATGCCATTGTTAATAACGTGATTCTGATCCTTGGTGGGTGGTTTAAACCATGGTTACATATTGGGGAAGCTAGCCTGGCTTCTTGCTAGAACCATTTCCGTATTTGTATGTATTGTATTTTTACTTGGATGCAATTCAGGAAAGTGCAGTAGTTTTTTTAATATGTTTAATTAGGCATTCACTTGTTGCTGGTTTTGGTTTGTTAACGCAACCGAGTTGCTTTTCAGGATGATAGCGTAAAGCAGACAGCACAGCTTATTTATCACACTGCACTTATGGAGAGTGGCTTCACGCCTTCTGAACCCAAGGACTTTGCAGCTCGTATTTACAACTCGGTGAAGTCTAGCCTAGGCATCAATCCTGATGCAGCGGTTGAGGAGGAAGATGAAGTTGAAGAAGTTGAGACTGAAACTGAAACAAAAGAAGCTTCTGCTACTACCGAGGCTGAGGCTGATGCTGTTAAGGATGATGCAGAGACAGAACCTTCTGCTGTCAAGGATGAGTTGTAGATTGCTTGAAAGCTGGGCGACTTACTTCTTCTTCTTCTGCCCCTTTTTTGTGTTTCCCCCCTTAGGGTGAGTTGTCTCAATAGACAACCCCGAGACATTGCTTGTCTTTTTTTTTTTTTGGTTTCAGTTTAAGGAAGCATTAGATCATAGATGTTCTGTAATCATATCACTCAGAATTTTGTTCTTACCACCTAGTTAATGAGTTTAAAGATTATTATGTGTAATTTTATGCAAAATTGTTCACACATTTTATCTGCAACTGTGATCTTGGATTTTCCTTTGCAATGGTTTGCGGAAAGAAATATTTCGGCCATATGAAAGCAATCAAAACATGAACAGATTGCAAAACAGATAATTATTCAAGGAAAAAGTTTTCTAAACTGGGTTGGATGATTTCTTCATTGTAATACGTGGTGGCTTAGAGCACTTACAGCAATGGAGTTAAAATAGTTATATAGCTATTTTAGCTTCACCAAAATACAAAAATAGCTTTACTAGAGCTACAGTACACAATTATTTTGTAGCTTGAAGCTATTTTTTTTTTATTACACTTTTCTCTCCCCTCATTAAACAAACATTTCTCTCTCTCTCTCTCTCTCTCTCTCTCTCTCTCTCTCTCTCTCTCTCTCTCTCTCTCTGTGGCTTCTCTTCTTCCTTTCTCAATTTTTTTTTCTCTCTAGCTCGCTAGCTAGCTCCCTCATCCCTCAAAGAAACCAAAAAAGAAGCAAAATCGGGATTCGAAATGGCAAATTCGATTTTGGCACAAGTGCCACCGAGATCCGTGACAGAATTCTTCTCGGACTCGTTGGACTCTCACCAGCTATTGTTCAAGCACTTGCTCTTCCTCTCACCGAACTTCGACTCCGAATCTTACATTTCGGAGCTCTGCACCTTCGTACCCTTCGACACGCTCCTATCCGAGCTTGAGTCGCACCGCGCCGTGCTCAACCACGAGCTCATCGACCTCATCTACCACGACCACACTGATTTCGTCAATCTCAGCACCAAGCTTGTCGACGTCAACACCTCCGTTGTGCGAATGCGCTTTCTGCTCCTCAAACTACGCTCCCTTATTTTTGATTTTGTTTGTGATTGGTAATTTTGTTTGGTCTGAGTTGAGGAAAAAGATTAAGGATTTGGATTGGTGGTTTTTTCTTTCTTCTTGGTGGTGGTGGATGTTTGTGTTGTATTGGTTTTTTTTATTTTTATTTTTTAATTTTTTTGTGTGTGTGTGGATGCTTTTATTATTGTTTTAATGAGTTAATTGTATTATTATAATTAAATAGATAAAAATAGAGCTCCATTGCTGTGGAGTGTGAAGAAGTAAAATAGATAAAGTGACTTTTGTAGGTACCAAATAGCTATATTTTTTGCTCCACTGCGGATGCTTATAGGACTATCCACATGTGTTAAATCATCCACAATGTAATCATTTGGGATAATTAAACCTGTTGAAATAATCTCTTTTCCATAAATATTGAACAGTTGAACCTCATCAGTGGTTAAAAAAATCCAAAATAATGGTCCATATCCATTGACACCCAAAATTGCATCATAACCCACCAATGGAGATATATAACAATTGATATTAATTAGAACTCTTTGGATCATAATTTGAAACCGTAGGTCCGTAGCCGGTATCTCCTTCTAAACTAAATAATGCTAATAGAACCTTCTCCTCCCCAGAGTTTGATGAAGTTAAATAATTTTATCTGTTTTACAAGTCCTTCTCATAGTGCCTTAAGGCCCAGTAAAATGATAGAAGCCCAGTTTCACCATTTGAAGAAGATATGAGATGCATTAGCACTTGCTTAACATCCATCATTACTATTGATACTCTCTCATCTCATTGCACAAACACTTGATCGTTGGTGAGTTGGGTCGAAGTGTATACATTTAAGATTGAGAACATCTCTCATATTTCCTGGTGTATTTTCATTTGACCAATGAAAGGCCCACCTCCTTCTCTAAGCATTCTAAGTATCGCTCCTTTATAGTGGCTTTGATCACAACTTGTAAGGTAATTTTCTGGGCTAATCTCTTCTTAGATTTTCCTATTTTGAATTTTTGATTGAAAAACTCATACTTTGGCAAGGAATGAGAGAGGTGATTAATATACATATGCAACTTTACCCTTTTGTTACTTTTGATGAAAGACACTTGTTATTACACCAAGACTCGACCTTTATAAAGATTTACCTAGGAAACAAAAAACTCACTACCACTTAGAATTTGTTGTAAAAGTGTTGTGAACATAGCATTCTCTTTTTTATTAAGTGAAAAAAAATTATGCAAGATTCACGTGATCTCTCTTTTTATTAAGATAAAAAAAAAACAAATTAATCACTCACGCATGAATTCTACTATTTTTTTTACACCAACTACGATTTGTAATTGAAAAATCATAACTATTTGGTTGCCTACTCTGAATCTAAATTTATACATAACCTCTCAAGATAAGCACCGACTTCCAAAAATCTATCGACAAAACAAATCATTACCATTTTAAATTCAAACTAATTTTCTTTGAATCAATATAACATTTTTTAAATATTAATCACTTAATGTTAATAAAATAATGTATCAGTTTATTAATGTCATTCCTGGATTTAGGATTATTTCAGAAATCTCATTAATTTTTTTTCTATTTCTAGTTGCAACAATGGTAAGAGAGATTTGAAGCTTTCAGTTCTTTCTTATAAAATATAGTAGTCATTGAATTTTTAGACTACTAATATATCTGATAAGCCTTAGATATAAAGGAACATAATAAACAAATATATCCCAAATGGAGATAGATCTAAATAAATAATGCTTACACAGCCGCTTCTAGAGGCACCATCATTTCCTCCCAAAATCACATTACTAGCAAAGCTTGCAATTCCAGCAAAGTTGAGTAGTTGACCTACTTTAGCAGTTGCCCGCCAACCCATGTATGTATACAAGGACTTAAAAGTAAAGCAAACACTTTCAGTTTTCTAGCACATGGAACTCCGTTCGAATAATGAAATTCTCTTCTTAAAAAAATTAGCTTTTTCTTTCTAATTTGTGGCATAAATTACAAATCCTTCCACAAACTCAGAGTGAAACAATTAAAGCAATACGTAAATTTTCAAATATCTATGCATGTGGGATGTGGCCTGGAAATCTAAAACAAGGACTAAAATATGTATAATATATATGGAGAGAGAGAGAGAGAGAGAGAGAGAGAGAGAGACTAAGAGTTAAGCAAGAAGAGGAAGAGAAAGGAAGTCAATGTAAGAATGAGTAAAGTACAAGAAGAGAGGGTCTTGGATGAGTCTCCAGTAGAAAAGACCGGTAACCAAGAGCTGTTGGTCTCCATTGGCACCTCCCCTGACTCGGTTCCAGAGCTATTTGTTGTGCTTGTTGTGGAGCTATTTGTTGTGCTTGTTGTGGTTGTGGGAGGTGTATTTGTTGCAGCTTTTTGACTGTTCAAACAAATAACATTTGAAAAAAAGCACATAAATTTCGTTGAAGATGTATGACATAGCTCGGAATTATATTGTCTTAATGAAAACAAAATGCTATAATATCCTTTCCATTCAAATTAAAATAATTCCAACAGGAGTACTGAATTCTATAACATTTAGGTAAACATTTTCGTTTCTTGTCAAAGAATGGGTAAAGTCTTCTAATTTATGTTATGTTTTCTTATTGTGTAACAAGTAAATCAAATATCAAAATGCACTATTTAGTGAATAACTGTGTTTTGAAAGGGTTTCAAAGGTTGCTTATTTGATATATTTGTCTTATTAGGTATAGCTTTCTAAATTCTTCTTCAAAAAAAAGGTTCATTTATTTTAGATACAAATTTTTTACATTCATCATTTATTGATATGGGTTCCAAACAAATCTCACTTTTTAAAATAAGTTACAAAATTTAAGTGAAATCACGTGAATATTAAATGGGAGCAATGAATGAGATATTTGACTGACATGTGATCATATTAGGATATGTGTCATGCCCATGTCACCTCTAATAAATAAGAACATTAGAGGCAACCCAAACTCATATTAAACACTACACTATTTATTTTTTACACAACTCACCCAAATGACAAGTCATTATTGATGAATAATAAACCTAACATCATTTTTGCATAGACTTATCGCCAATCTTCTTTCTTTGCACATTGCTCACCACCAGCAATTTGTTACCTCAAGAAGTCATATTAAAGGTCATGTTGAGTGAATCAAATATATTAATTAACTCTATCAAAATGTAGGAACATATTAAATCTCATTAAAATATTATGATAAACTTCTAAATTTTGATCAAATATTAAAAATCATTAAAATAAGTTGATTCTATTTATATATATAAGGCTCATATATTTAACATGATCAATGGAACCATAGGTCACGATCATCTACCTTCCTATGGATCAATCAATCTCAACCCATTTCTCATAGGATGCGAATTACTACCAATATAATCAAAGACCAACTCCACATGAACTTGAATTGTATCACAGCCATTATATATTAAATTATTGACAGCATTCTTGCTTACAGGTAGCCTATCACTCACCTTTATGTATCCCACAAGTCAACACTAATTACATGCTAGCTTGTTGCATACGAAGGCAATGCAAAAAAGTAATATGAAAGCTAAGTAGAATAGTCTTAAAGAGGACAGCACAAATTGTCAAAACACATGATAGATTCATCTAAAAATGGAACAATAGATCCACATTATTTTTCACAATGTTAAGTTTTTATTGATTTCCACGAGGTTTATCATTTACATTTCTTTGTTATCTATCATTTATAACTTATGTTTTTTGAGAATATATCATTTATAACTTGTGACCTTAACAATTGTAAAAAGAGAAAAAAATGTAACTTTAGACTTATTGCTAAAAATGAGTATTAAATCTCTCACACTTCTTATTTTTATGAGCTATTTTATTATTTAAATGTGCATATCAACAAAAATTGTGGACATCCCACGCTAAATTATGAATGTTGTCTGTATGAAATGTATATCAACGAATGTGAGAAGATAATTACCGTTAAAAATACATCTTTTTCGTAATTATAAATAAATAAATATTTTTTAAGCTGCATTAAATTAATAAATTCAAGAAGAATAAAAACTTCAAATTTTAAAATAGAAAAGGAAAGAAAAAGAAGAAAAGATACGAAATAGTGGGATACTATCGTTACCTTGTGGATGAAGGGCAGAATGTAATGGTATAATCAGCTGATGTACATGTAAATGTACTGGTGGCATCATCATAAGCGTAGCTATACGCTCTTGGACACGCCGCTTTAAACATCTCCGAGTAAATCGACGGCTTACAAGTGTTCGGTGAACCATACGCGCCACGGCAGCAGTACTCATCGCTCCCTAAAGCACCACACGCACTATTACATGCCGAGCCGTCCCCGACCCGTAACTCATTCGGGCACTGTCGATTCAAGTCGGTCACACACCCGACTGACAAGCAATTACCCGACCCGCCACTCGGGTCAATAATCAAAGGCAAATTGTACCCGTCAACTATACTCACGTCGTAGAAGTCTTGGCTACCCGACCCGACTGTGAATTCCGCCAGAGTTGCCGGCGGTTTTTGGCCTCCACCGTTGCACTCCACCTGGTTGGACCCGCAGTCTCCGGTGGTGCAGCTTCCTTGACCCGTGTTTGGGTCGAATGTACAACCGGTTCTGCCCCAGAATCTTCCGGACCAGTTTGGTGGGGCTTGGAGGGTCCGAGACCCGCCTGACCCGAGTTCGAACCCGGTGCTATCTAATTTGGAGCTACCTGCATTGGCTAGAATTCCTGGCCATACCGTGTAGTCACACTTGTTTAATAATGTAAATGTAGCCCCAGATATACCTGTACCAAAGTAAGGAATATTGAGATTAATATATAAATCAATAGAATGTGATATTGATATATAAATCAATACTTCAAAGACTGCAAATTCTGAAGCGTTTGAAAAATTACCTTCACAAAATGTCAGCCAGGCTATGAGGCTGATAATAAGATCCATTACTATGAATATGGGTTATCGATGGTTTTTAGATTTTTCTATGGTGAAGGAAATGCTGCATTGCCTGATATTACTAAGAAGAAGAAAAAGAAGATGATGATGATGGTGATGATGTTGTTGCTGGGTAATGCGAGGTGGGGTTATATTTATATGATTAGTACGCAGGTAGAAGAACAGAATGAAGACGAATGGAGAAATAGATGGGAATTTTCATACATGAAAGTGAAAAAATTGCTTTCTGATTCTCTACTAGAGTAATGGAAATGGCAGGAGAGGTTTCCAACTTTATATGTATATTGACTATATTCTATATATAAGTTGGAATGAAATTTATTGTGGTATAAAGACAAAAGGAAAAGAATACACGTAAACTTCAAGTTTTTCTTCTGAGAAAAGCAAAAACCCGTAAACTTTGGGAATGGAAAATCGTGGGTTCCAGTTTACACAACTGGTAAAGTCTTTAACAGTTGAATAAGAGATTTGAGGTTCAATCATCGCCTACACAAAAAATCAATTGGGTTTGAAAAATCGGAGAAATGGAATTACAATTATTGAGCTTTCTAGTGGTCTTCCTCGTTTGTATTGTGTATTTGTATACCGCGTAACTGGTAATTACCATTAGGATTTTATGTGGGGCCTGCTGCTTGGGACCAATTACTAAAAGTGAACCTCCTATATATGGTTGTTCATCAGCACAATCCAACGGGGTCATTGCTAAAATGGGTCATTACTCATTAACACTTTCATTTCAAGTAAAATTTTAGTTTGATTTGTTTTGCGCTACACATATATAGTTACTACAATTTAATCTCTAGTTATTTTGTTAAGTGTCAAAGTTTGGTGCATTTCTCAATCACCGTACCTATTGTGCATGAATAAATTGAGAGTTTAACTGAATCAATTAGGACATTAAGTTCAATCTGATGTGTACGTAATACTCACTTTCTGCCTTTTCTATAGTTTTCTTTGATTTGATTAACTTAAACAATTACAAAACTCTCTATACGTTTCCAAAGTTTTATTACCCCAAAAAAGAAAAAAGAAAAAAACACAACCTCAAAAGTTCACTAAATTTAAGTCCCTACCATCATTTCTGTCATCCTCTCTTTCAATTTTTTTTTTTGATGAACTTTCTCTATCACTTTCAAATTTGGTGGAACGTAATATTTCTGCTCTCCTAACTTTTAATGATTTAAATCATTTGTTTCTCAAAAAAAAAAAAATCATTTAATCACCACTTTGTAGACAACTACACATGCTTCTTTTTTTAGTGGCCTCAGGCATAATTACCAATATTCCTTTTTATAATTTTTGGCGATCACGCACAAAAAACCTGCTTTTATGTCTCTACCCCAAATTTCTCGCCTTTCCTCCCTTCCTTCCTTCCCTTTTTCTCACTAAAATAAAATAAAACATGGATAAAGACTAATAATGCCACTTGCTTCGTATCAAATATCAAACAAGAAGTCAAAGTTACCGTTGCCAAAGCGCTAAACCGTGTAGGTAATTACTGCGGGTTTACATATGAACGGGAAAGTTATTAGATGTTTTAAAGTATTAGTTTAGGAACTATGTTAAAATCAACTTGCACTCTTGGTGTGATAATTATTTCACAAGTATAAGAGCTTGTGGGATGTGGAGAGCAATGACTGGGTTTCAAGTCTCTAGGATAGAGCTTCACATACATATACATTTAGATTTGGTTAAAATAGAATTTTTATCATGTATTAACAAAAAAAAAAGGAACTATGTTAAGAAAATTTTTATGGGAAAAAAATTAATTAATTATTTTTACGGTTTTTTATATTTTCTATGAAAATAGTGTCAAATTTTTTCTAAACTGATTTATTAGCAATTGCTATAAGAGCACTGTTATAGAAATGAGTTCAAGTTACATTTAGTGTAACTCTTGTCAAATTACACATTTTTATATCGTAAATTTCTAAGAGATCTAACGGGTGTAATTTGAACCTATCTCATATAGTTCGATAATTATAATAGGGAGGAGGGATTTGAACTTCAGGATGTCTATGTTAAAAAGATAAAATATTTAGGTATTACCGTATTTTGGAAGTACCTAAAAATTATTTGATAAAAAGTCAGGAGATACTAATCAATTAAGCTATATACTCTTGGTACGTAGTTTGCATATGATAATGAGTGCAAAAAAAAAAAAAAAAAAAAAAAAAAAAGTTTAGGAACACAAACAAAAAGAATAAGAAAAAAAAAAGTCGTAGCCAAAGCACGAAGCTTAATAGTAATTTATAAGACATAAGATTTCGTTGTGTTAAAACTCAAAACTCTCATCCTTGTAATAGAACCTACCTATAAACTATTATACTTTCGCTTGTCTGTGCTATTGGATAAAGCAATGCCAAAAAATCCTTTCTAATTAAGCTTTAGGGTAGGGTTGGAATGAAATCTTGAACTTCTTAATTACCTTATTTCCAGTATAAACATGGTGCAAAGTTTAATATTAAGGTGCTTATTAACATGTATAGACATATAGGCCTTGGAGGCCCTTGCTCTTTAGGTCTAGTGTACTTGCACATACTTATGCACTCACATACTTCCTATATATAAAGGTACTATTATATATTTTATTACAAAAGAAATACAATACATTCATTCGGTATTTTTATCATGATATCGGAGAATGTATTATATTTCTCAAGTAATAAAATATTTTTATTAAATTTAACCATATTTAAAGAGAACACTGTCTCCTCTGATTTTTTTCTTTTACCCAATAGATCCTATTGGAAGAGTATGTTTATGCTTCTTCTTAGCGATTTTCTCAAGTAATTAAATATCTTTTTTTTTTATAAACAATTAAATATCTATTTAATATAAGTATTGTGTGTTTATAAAATATGTATTATTGGACTTTCTATGATTCAGAGCGATTAATCTTGATAAGGCATTTCAGTTGAACCTCTTTAAATGTGCCCTAAGCATCTTTTGATTTGGTCTGGACTCTGGGGCCATTTTCCCACCTAATTTACAAACGTGTTCGAAGCATTATGTCTAAGAATCTTTGGCTTTCGGTTCCTAAATTCAACGATTCAGGCAAATCTGTATAAAAAAAGTGGCAAATCTTTTCAGATATTTATTGGCTCGACATCTCTTCAACTGGAATTAGATTCCAATTGAAATGACAAATCATATCAATTTTCTTTTATCCTTACCTTAATATCAGAATCACGTAATTGACGTTTTTATTTATTTATTTTAAAAAATATTTATTCGCAGAATAAAGGTGATAGAGGTTATTCAGCTAATGAGATAACAGCAACATGTAAAATTTGACAACTTTGATACATGACACAACCGAAACGAAAGCTACATCGAAATTGAAGAATAGAAAAATAACATAAGACTTAGTGTTTAGGCTTAGGATCAACATCAAGCAAGAAGGAATAAGACTAAGGATCAACATCAAGCAAGAAGGAATAAGAGGTTAATTTCTTGGAAATAATTAACGTGGAATTTTAATTTTAGTTTTAAGTTTTTTCTATTTAGCCTGTCTTTGGTTACTACTTAGTACTTACTAGGTATTTGACCGAGACGAGGACAGATTTAGAATCTGAATAATGAAATAATTTATGTCAATAATAGATGTGTGAAATAATAGATGTAAACAAGAGTGAAAGAATATTTAGTCTTATTAAAATATGATTAACAAACCATTCAATAATATTTTTAATGGCCCAATGAGAGGAAGTCTAAGAATTTTGAAAAGGAAGGATCATGTTTAAAGTGTCGTCTTTGCAAATCACAAACTATTATATCCAAGTTTTGTTGCTTTGGTTACTGCTAATTAATAAAACTTCTTCGGCTTCTACCTTTAGAGGATTTTGATCTTTTGTCAACTTCATCCATGCTCCTTTATGTAGTTTCCTCCAAGGTTATCAGGAATTTAGGATTGAGATCCTACCTGGGATTAGTAAAAAGGCTTGGGGATTGGATCGTATGATAGGCACGGGAATCGTAAAATCCTACTGTCTGATTAAAAAAATTATAATAAAAAAATACTCATAATTATAATTCAAAGTATATATTAAAAAAAATTAAAAAGCAATTTTAATACAAATTAGTGAAATTACTAATAAAAGGTAAAGTACCAAATTAAAAATATTATCACTACCTTGTTGCAAACACAATTTTTCTCATAAGATTAGTTTAGAAAATTAAGCCATCACAATTCACAATAAATAACTATGATGAATTAAGCCATACACTAGCCATATACACATTATATCAATTATAATTTTATTATTCACAATAAAAAGTAAGCAACTGAGAGCTAATACATCTCATATTCTCATGAGTAAGCAACTAACAGCAATTTAAAAAAAAAAAAAAAGGATTAAAAAAAATAAAAAACTCACCATTGTTGCCGATGGTGTCTCTTACAGTGGTGTTCCTATTGGATTTATCGGATTTTTGCATTTGCCTCCAACTTTCTAGTAGTTTAGTCTCTTCTTTTCTGTCTTTTGCGATTTTGTTTATTATGTTAAGTCGTTAAGGTGGCAGCTTATTACTGACATGAGCCTTAGGTTAGGGTTTTATTTTTTCCTTTTTAATAAATGTTTTTTTATAATATATAATTCGGGCTAGAGCCATAGGGTTATTTGTTTATTTAATTGCTTATAAGTTTGGGGCATTTGGACTCCATTTGGAGGCCCAATAAAAGAAAAAAAAAATTGAATTTTCCTCTATATCACAAGATCTTTAGTATCGCTATGAGATTGGGATTCTATAAGATCTTAAGATTTGGATTTGGATTCTACACGAATTTGACTTTAGTAGAGATTCTAGTAAGATCTAAAATAGTTTAAAGATATAGTATCTTAGAATCATAAGATCCTGTCAGATTTTAAGAACGATATATTCTATTGCGTAATTTACTTTATTTTCAAAACAATAGTTGGAATATTGACATGTTATATACATCATCACATTGTACGAAATTAAAAAATATATGAGGAATATATTATTCACGTGCTATCTGTTCCTATATATTTTTGCCGGTAAGATATATTTTTCACATACACCATCTTCAATGATTGTGGTCAAGGATAAGTGCACATACAGGAAGAGATAATGCTAAAAGCTCATTCTTGACTCTTGAAGGAGGACTATTGAAGGAGCGCTAGGAATGTGCATGGGAGGAAAATTCTATATCATACTTTGTATATAATAATATAGGGCACCCTGATAGTAAATAGCTCTAGCTAACTGGTCCTGTTTCTTTAATAAATTATTTTCTTCAATAAGAAGAATTATTAAGAAAACTCTGGAATTTTTTTTTCAACTATATCTGGGGCCTATATAAATAAGGAGGAACCCTTTAAAGCAAAAGGTAGGAGCTGGCTTTGCCTTTATTTTTGGGGGTTGGCAAATACTCAATCAGCAGACAAAACTTTGACAGGAAGAGAGGATCTGAGAATACATTTAATGAACCCCATTCAAGCTAGGCTGTGACAGTCGGTTTATATATAACATGTGGCTTTGCTATAAGAATTACTAAAAGTAATGCAGATATTGCGTCTCCAAGTCACAGTGCTCATGGTGCCGTGGAATGCACTTGAATTATGGGACCCTAGTACCCTACTCCTATTCATTATTTGCTTTGGGAACTTCCGCTCTCTAGAACTGTTTTATTTATTTATTTATTTTTATCTAGAATTCCCCATTAATTGTTCTAAAACCACGATTATTTTTGCTATAATTTCATCACGATGTAACTACCTATCGCTTTCACATTAATTTATTATTTTTTTTTCACCACTCATATCATAGTCTACTACATCATAACTGTAACAAAGTTGTGGCAAAAAGATTTTCGTTCATCAAGCGTTGTTGGATGTACAATATTGTTTATCACAGTGATGCTTATTATCACAAGTTAGAGCATCCATATAAGTGGATGCAAAGTCTTGTATAATAGAAAAAACATCATATTTTACATATTTTGACCCAAAAAAAAAAAAAAAAACACTCTTATCAGTGGGTGTAAAGTTATGCATTTATGTACAAGTGTTACAGTAACCGTGCATATATGCACGGTTAGAGCACTCACATCAACTTTTCTAAAATACAAAAGTGTACAATTTTACACATTTTACCTTAAAAATTACCTGCATCAGCTCCTCTAAAATAATGCAAATTTTCAAAAAGTTACAGTAACCATGTAAAGATACACGGTTACCATTCACTTGTGTATCAGTACTTAATTAATTTCTCTTTATCTATCTATTCCATTTTGTTACTTGCTTCCTTCTTTTTCTTTTCTCTCTGTCTATGGCTTTTCTCTTTCTCTTTTTCTTTCTTTCTTTCTTTCTTCTCCTTAATCTATAGTCCTTGCTCATCACCTGTTAACCACCACCACCACTCCAATTGGTGGCTCTCCTTTGTTTCCTACCCACTATCTTCTCTCTCAACTGAAAACCCATGATAGAGTAGTTCATTTTCCTCTTTGGTGCTCTTCTATTTTTTCTACCATGCCCACCAAGATTCAGAATTTAGCCAGAAGTGCGAGTGACTAGGTTTGGTGATTTTGGTGGTGGTTTGCTTAGTGGTATCTTGGCTTGAATTTGTTGAGATTTAGATGTGGGGGTTTTGTTGTAGGAAGAGAGGTTGTGATTTGTGCCTGTAGAGGCTGTGATTTGGGTTAAATTGTGTTTATTTGGTGAGAAAACAAAGAAAAAAAAGGATAGAAATAATAGTAAAAAAATAAAGGAAGAATTAGTATTATATTAAAAGAAAGTGTAAAATAGATGATCTGATGTTGGTATTTTTACAAAGTGATTGTGTAAAATAGAAAAAGTAGGTTTTAAGGCCAAAATAGATGGAAATTTTTAGACAGACTGATGCGGTTGCTCTTACTGTAGTTCTTGTATTTAATATTTTACATTTTTTTCTCTCTCCTTCACCTCTCTCTCACAGCTTTTCACTCTCACCTCTCTCTCGTTTTATCTCTCCCTCAGTCCACCGATCTCACCGATCAATCTCATTGATCTCACCGAACCACCCAGGACCACTACCACTACCACCGCTGTAATCTAGCACCACCACAACCCATTTCATGACAGCCCACCTGAAGAAGAAGAAGAAGAAGAAGAGAGAATCACCCATCAACCAAAATCACCACCAGAAAACCCATCCACCATCAAGTCAAAATCAAACCCAATGGAAACCCATATGAAAAACCCAATGACAAACGCTGAATCTGCCACTACAGCTACCAAATCTGTTGCCGGATCTACCACTATTGCCTTCGTGTGTGTGACCATCTGGGTTTGGGATACGAGAGACGCAAAGAGTTGAGAGGGGAAAGAGAGGTGGATTTGAGAGAGAGATGTGGGGAAGAGAGAGATGTGGAGATCAGATAAGTAAAGTATTAATAAAAAAATGAATAAAAAATATTTTTTAAATAAAATAAGAGTGTATAATAAAAAAACTAATGTGAGTGTTTTTGAAAAGTGATAGTGTAAAATAGAAAATGTAGGTTTTTATGCTAAAATAGACGGAATATTTTACAAAGACTGATGCTAATGCTCTTACAGACTTACACTAGCTATATATGATAAATATTCAGTTAATACTTAGCATATATATATGTGTGTGTGCATGTATATATGTATTGAAGTGTGCATTAAAAAGAGGAAAAAGGCATACGTAGAGAAGTAATGGATGTTTGCTCGATATTGCTTCACAAATAGTACTGCCCCATCGTGGTTCTTCAAAACAATACTCAATAGTCATTTAGTCAATACCATTGCCGAAGGAAAGTGAGAATTCTGAGTTCTGAATAAGGTATCCTCTACCAACAATATGCAGGCTAGGCTTACTTGGAATATTGGCAAAAAACATGTTGGTAATGTGGAAAAGCAAAATGCCTACGTTTCATTTAGAAAAGTTTATGGCTTTCCATGTGATCATGGTTCAAAAGTTCAATGTGGTAGTCTAAACTGGTTTGGTATGATTTTTAGGGCATGTAAAACATTTGAGTTGAAATTTAAGGTACAAAACAAATCACGATGCATGTATAATGACTGGATATAGTCTACAAATTAGAGATAACACAATTACGTTTCATTGAAAAGATTAAGAGTGGGTCTAATTAACTAGGGTTTTGGCGGTGATTTTTAGGACAAATATAAAAGTTTGACTTGAAAAGCGAGGGTCACTTTAACAAATCACGATCCAAAAATAAGAGGGTCACTTTACTTGTACTTACTGTTACTGATCACTGGACACACAAAATACATATATCTAATCTTTGCGAGAACAAGTAATATAGGCTCTTCTAAACAAAAAGTAATATAGGCATGTATCACTAACACAGAGAAAAAGTAATGTTCTACCAAAAAAAAAAAAAAAAAAAAGAGAAAAAGTAATGAGTCTAATTAATAATAGGGACTGTATTGGGATGGATTTAATTAAATTTTTAATCCATCCAAACTCAGAATAAATTTAAGATATCTTAAATGAATTTGGGATGAATTGTGGTGAAAAATTAAAATATGAAAATTCATTAGGATTTGAGATGGATGTAGATTTTACATAGCAAAGACAAAAAAAAAAAAAAAAAAAAGTATATAAAAAATAAATGTTTAATAATATATAAAAAAAAACATTTATTAATTAATTTATACACGTTTCCCCACCTTATTGTACCCCCATTTTTTAGAAATTGTCGTATTGCAGTATCTTGTATCGTACCATATTCGTATAGGTGCTTCTTAGCTTTAGATTATCTCAAAAAATAGCTTTAGATTAAGGTTATATCAATTGAGAGAGCACTATCTTTAGAATTGTTCTATTCATAAAGTTGCTCAAGGCCACGGCTTTCTAGGATAAGGTTCTAAAAAGGTCGATGATTCTTGGTGTTATGGCAATCTTTCTGAGCACACCAAACCAAGTGCTTGACCCTTCAAAACCAGCTTTATGATGACATGCAAAAGTGGAATTCCTACGCTGCTTGTCCCCAAGTAATCTGGTCCATGGCGGAGTGCCCTAGGGTTAAGTTAAGAGTTGTATCTTTTGGACCATATTACATTTGCATGTGCTGGAAGCAAGCTAATTAATTCAGTGCCACACAAATTGCACACACGGCCTAAATTAGTTTGATGGTTCTGTCATATAACAAATTTTCATGTAGCATGGATCTTCTAGCTATAAGCTTGATTGCCTATCATAGTACATTAGTACTGTAGTGTGTTGGCAATAGAATATCGAAAAACAGATCTTGTATAGGCAGAATTGCTTACCACAATGACGTGACGAATTAAAGGAAATTGTAAATTAGTAATTATGTGTCTTTAGATTGGCTAAATTGTTTTTCACCATTGACGTAAAAGTAACAGACTGGATAATCTTTATTACAAACGTGCCTAAAAATTCATGAAATCGAGAAGAAGAAGTCAACATATCAAAAAGGGTGATGAAAAATTAATCTTTATCACTAGGAAAATGATCTTCTTTCAACATCCTAAAATCTTCATTGATATGCTATCCATACTATCCATCGTGTAAAGAACCGGCCATTTGGAAAATTCATGAACGTGCTGAAATAATGAAATTCCAGGAAAACAAGATCAAGATGCAGCAGTCAACATATCAAAATGGTGATGAACAATCTTTAACACTCGGCAATGTTCTCCTTTCCACATCCAAGAATCCTCATTGACATGCTATCCATCGTGTAAAGAAACATTTGTAATTTGGATAACCAATATACCATTATTCCTTTTTTCTTTTTCTCTCTCTTTTTTTTTCTTCCGTACTTCTTTCCTTCTCAAATCACTTTATTAAAAGTTTTGTTTCCGCTTTCAAGTTTCGAAACCTCTAAATCTAAAGAAGGATTTTTCGCTTTTCCCTTTGATTATCAATTCTTCACATAATCTAGTAGTTCGTAGTCAATATCTTAGTCACATATGAATAGACTCTGACAAGTCATCTTAAAAGTGTCTAACATGTATATACTTTCAAGAGCATGTAACATGCATGCTAAGCTAACCTTGATTTTGATGGGAGGGTGAACAAGTGGGGTACGTAATTAATGGTTGATTTGCCAAAGATTGCGGATAAACTAGCGTGTAGAAATTAAGTTTTAATCAATTTACTATGGCGAACAATAAGTGACACTGCAGAAAATAATTATTGGTTAATAGGAGTGGTTGCTTAATCTTTAGTTTTGCATCATTGAATATTGATTTATATTGAGCCAATTTACAATTTGTTTCTCTCGGAGTAGCAAGAGGTCCACATTCTATCTTTCTTGGCCAAAGTTTAATTTCCAAGCGTCTTTTTGATGTCTTTATCTAAGAAAAAGCTAATTACAAATATTTGTATGTACCGGTTTTTGAAAAACCCATGTAGTAAATTTGTTGTATATCCTATTCCTATCAAATCATTGCTCTATGCTTGTTTTGACCCACAAAAGAAAGCTGCTATTAGGAGCTCGATCCTACATGTTTTGACATGCATAAAGTTCGTATGTGGGTCAGATTATCAGAGCGGACAAAGGAGAACAACTCTATGTGTAAAGACACAGTTGGACCCATCTAAAGATCTTGTTCTAGACAATACTTCCGGGACACTTTTAGATTCTATTCAAGGGGTTCTTACACAGAATGTGGACCCATATGCATGTCTTCGGCCAATGGATTACTCCTTGTTCATGTGCTTAGGCAAAGGCAAGTGCATTTGGAAAGTACTTTCTCGATTCCCGTAAAGCCGTAACGGAGGATCTGGTCTTGTTAAGGAATGAAGAATGGCTATGGAAAATTCACCAACCACATTAATCCGAAGCCATCATCTCCGCAAACCATGTTATAGATGAAGGTAAAAGAGAAAAGAAATGAGAGGCAATATTTGATAAATTACATTTATACTAAAAGATGGTTAAATCATTATTCTAATACTATCCCTCACATAGTCACAAATAATACAGGCCAGAAAGAGATGATTCAAATTTAAGATCATATTCTTTGATATCAATAAATTATCATTTATTTCAAAAATTTAAGCTGTTAGAAATTATTACAATAAGAAATTTCTTGAAGGTGGCTTCAAAATGTGACTTGAAAAAGCAACTACAACTGTGACTTGAAGTCACAATTTATAGTTTAAAATTGTGACTCCAAGTAATAGTTTTAGTTTCTTATTTATGTGTGTGTAACAAAGTGTGTAATAAATACTACTCTTTGAGAAATCTTAAATAGTATAAAAAGCTAACAATTTAGCCGATAAAAACACTATTAATGATCTTTTTAGATTGAAAGAGAGTAAAGTAGAGTTGGTCAGAAAAAAACAACAAAATTGAGGACAGTAACTTAAGAATTAAGATTACGTATTCTTAGTTTCCTTTTCAATGATCTTTCAACGCAAGTGTTTCATCACAATTGATTGCGCTCAAAACTTGAGGCAAGCTTAACAGAGCCATTTAGTTGCAAGATCGGTGATCTACAAGATATATGGCTTAGGACTTAAGGCTTCCAGCAAGTTTCAAGTTATGAGATTGGCCGTGAGTATTGAGATTTTCCTATTCTAGAACAGATACACGCGATAATCTAGAAGAAAAGTCTGCCTCAATTTTAGGGATAATATTTTAAAGAACTTTGTCCACAATTTGTTACATAATAAATTATAAGTAATTAGCAATCACTTTCACATGAGCTTATCATTATATTTTTGTTACGAGAAATAGTATGTCCACAATATTTTCACAATAAATTTTATGTGGCAAGTTGTTACTAGTTGTTATTGGTGGGTTAAAAAAGTAATTTCAGTGATAGGTTCAAATTAGAACCAATAACATTTAACCACTTATAATTTGTTGTGAAAATATCTTAAAAATGTTGTAGATGTATCACATCTCTTTTTGTTACTAACAGCTCACTATTCACCACATCAACAAACAACTAAGGTGTGACAGAAGTTGTGTTATTAGACTTATTCTGGAGGGATAAGTGGGGGGCCTTGAGGCCCAAGCTCGATGTAAAATCAAGGGCTTCTCATGGCCCAAGGTGAATGCACTCCCGGAGAAATCCCTAGGCTAGCACTCAAGCCAAAATGTGTTCAATTCGAGACAACATTTATGTTTCAAGCTCCACCTTACGTTGTTGATCGACCAACGTTGATATGTACCAATCACACCTCAAATAGGGACACTCGAATAGAAGTGCTCGATAACAAGGCTCGAGGAGGGGTCCTTAATTTTAACCAGTAAACTCCGATGCTTGATATTATTATCGAAGAAAAGTCTTTGCGCCATTCCAGTCATCATCCATTACTTTGATATTTCTCAAAAAAAAAAAAAAAAAAAAATCATTACTTTGATTAACCAATAACCACCCATTCCTTTTGCCTTAAATGCAATAGGTCAAGCTCCCACTATAAAGCAATAGCGCAAGCACCATAGGAGCCAGTTAAAAAGTCTTCCCCATTTCTTATTTCTTCGCCAAAACTCTTAGCTTGACTTAATTTTTAGAGTATATTTGATCATCCCCTTTGGTTGATAGGATGTTTTCTCATAAAAGAAGCATTTGAAAGAACATAATTTTTTATTATAGAAATTTTACATTTTATACCTTATAGTTGATTGAGGTTTAATATATTAAACTCTATAGTTTTCAAAAAGTAACAAATTGAGCATCAAGTATCAACCTATTAAGTGTAAGGCGTAAGGGCATTGTGTTTGTGGTTTAATAATATTGGTTGAGGGTTTAATGTATTATTTTTAAAAATATAACATTTAATTTATTTCTTTTTAAAACATAACCATTTAATTTTTAATTTTTTAATCTACGTGGGTTTAATTTGATGCCTTCCCAAAATTATAAATTATTGGATTCAAAATATAATTTTCCTAGATTTTTAGGCCTTTTGATATTTGTTGGACTCCTTTATTTTTGGGTGTTCGATGTTTGATAACAGAATACTGTGGATCCAAGATGATCTGGTAGGCGAATTTGGGCTCAGTTTTTACTCAAAAGTCAAAACTATAGAAAGGACGAATTTTAAATTAAAAAAAAAAAAAAAAAAAAAAAAACCTCAGGAATTTTTAGAAAAAGACACAGACTGATGTCATATTACTAGAACGAAATGGAGTTCACAGATTAGCTTTATGCTTTAAGAACCTGTAAAGAATTTAGTATTCTGCAAATTACAAAACACTTGAAAAGTTTTAGATACAGATACCGCTCATATGACATATCACGCGCTAACTATTATGCCTCACAACAGTTTTTGCCTGTGGCAAATCAAGCTATAAAGATTTAAATAAAAAACTGTTCTTCTGACCAATGTTTAACAACAACAAAAATAATAACATATAATATTAGGGTTGGTTGGTTAGGTTAGTCTAAGTATGTTATCCATTTGCACGCCATATAATAAGTATGTTATTCATTGAAACCCAAATACAATGAATGTTCAAGCAGACAGGCAATTCAGTACAAGGATATAGTCTGAACTAAAAACAAGTTTTGACTTATTGGACTATTAACTTTCTAACAACCAAAATTATTGTCCCATATGCCATACTCCCATATGCTAATAAGTTTGAAAATCAAAGATTGTTTATTGACCATGGATTCTAGTTTGACAGTTTCTTTGTGGCGGCTATACATACATATCCTATTGACTTCTCGTCCTGTTTCACCTAGTATAGGTTTTGTTATTTTCTAATGGTGGCAGCTTGTGATCGGTCGTTTTAGCGGTACGTAATCGAGGCTGCTATTTTAGACATACTGAAATACATGGTTAGGACTTGGGCATAAATTAATATATGTATGAATTTGAGTTTAGGCAGAGGAAAATGGCCAAAAGACTAGAGTTCCATGTGTTGGTGAGGCATCTTAATCACAATTTTCATGGTTATTTAATCACACTTGGTCAGGCATCTTAATATTTTTGAGACATTCTAACAACGACTTGCCTCCTACCTTTTAGCTGTCAAGAGAGTTGGCAACGCCTAACCCAAATTTAATTAATGTTCAAGATATATAGTGTGTTTTATTTTGTGTAAACACCCAATTTAGTGTAAATCCATTTACACCTAATTCTGGTTGTGTTATCTCTTATTACGGTGGTTTTTTTTTTTTTTTTTGGTGTTAAGTACTTCGATTATATAATAAAGATGTAAAGCTTTAGCTGCTACATCTAAAGCTTTACACAGTGAACGTAAATTGTCTGGCAGAACCACGTTAGCCTTTAAGTGTTCTTTAATTTTCTATTTTATGCTTCCGCCACATATATTTATTTAACAATTATGTATGAATTTGTGATGCATGCATGGCATCTCGTTCTCGTGACGAGACCGACCGAACACTTTGTATAATCTGCTATGCTGTAGTTGGTACTTGGTATCAATTGAAAATTAGGCCAAAAGTTGACAGATGAGTTGGCCTTTCATCACATTTTTCCCGGTTATGCATGATCCAGACCACAGTTGACAAATTGGGCGAAAAGATGACAAATGCATTGAGTTGATTACATCTGCCTGAACTAGTTTTCGATAGTATTCCTTTGTCCTTACTGAAGTAATGTAGTGAGTCTAGTGACTAGTGAGGTAAGTAGTTTGTCAGAGTATATTTAAAGATTGGATTTTAAGTTTTTAACTCATTTGTGTGAGGACCAGGGCCGGCTCAATGGTATATGTCATTGATGTGACCGCTAAGGCTCCAAGTAAAAAAAAAAGGTTCCTAAATTTTAACTAATAGTATTAATTAAGCCAAAATATTAATTAATAAATAAAATAATATTTTTTTATCAAATAAAAAACAAATAAAAAAGAGAAAGAAATGCTATGTCCAAAACATTTTCCACAACATTTTTATAAAAAATCTTAATAGCAGATTATTAAAAGTTGTTATTGGCAGCAAAAAAATAATTTTAGTGGTAGGTTCTACTAGAAAACAAGAAGCAGCTTAACATGCAAGATTTGTCACGAAAAATATTTTGAATATAGCACTTCTAAAAGAAAAAAGAACAGGAAGAAAACAATTCACAAAAAAATTCACAGCATTTTTCACAATAGTCAAGTTAGCAAACTTTTACTAGTTTTCAACTAGATTTACCACTGACATCACTCTTTTACTCACTACTATTAATTTGCCACATCAACAAATGTAAAAGTTTTGTCAAATTTTTTTGTGTTTATAAACTTAAAAAAAAAAAAAAAATTCTACGTGGTACATGTTAATTAATAGTAATTTTATGTATAAAACAAGATAATCAATTTTTGCTTTAGGCCCCCAAATGTATCAAGCCGCCCCTGGTGAGGACTGAGGAGTACTATATATATCCCGATGTATTATTCATAAATTTAACGAACATAGTTTCAAACACAGACAAAGTGGCAATAAAAAAGAGGAAAAAAGTAGTACTTAAAAATCTAGTCAGGTGTGGGAAGCGACGACATTGACCAACCCAACTTGAACTTTAAAATGTGCATGCATAATCAAAGTGCCCGTGACGATATCTGCCATGCGTGACTCAGTATTAGCGGCGTTTATCAAGCTAAAATGGTATTCACATGCAAGCATGCACAAGTATAAGAAGTTTGACTAATAATAATTACAGAAATAAACAATAATAGGGTTGGAGAGTATCATCCCTCCTATTAAATACAGCACTTATTTTTTTCTCATGAGATAGAAGTGTATTTTTTAATTAAGCAGCCGCATAGCAAAATCTTAAGAGGGGAACTTAAGAAATAACACATAAGATATTGTATCTAAATTTTGTCCACTTTAAAAAGACTAAATTAATCACAATTGAAGTTTGTTATAATTATTTATAAAATTCAGATCAGCCCAGGATAAAATTGATGTAGGATTCAATGCACAAAACCCATACAACATACACTTAACTAATTTAATATCAATCTTGGACATCGAAGTAGCATAACAAGAAAACAGTAGCAGAATAGGGAAGCAGCCGATGAGTACTTTTCTACTCATGTCTTTTTTTTAATTGATTGTATATGGGACTGTGGGAGTGTGGGACATAAGGACATTATGGACTTTGCCCAACTACGTGTAAACTAAAACTCTAAATTAAGAATAATATAATTAAGATTATGCCTGCAATTAGGAACACAAGCGGATTCCTAATAAATATGGATAGGTTAATGTATTACACTTTGATCTTGACTAGGATAATACAATTATAAGCTTGGTCCTTGATTATGTCTTTATTGGATGTATATAATCAAACCCAGCTAGTTCAGTCAGTAGAGTCAAATAATGACTTATTTTCGACTTGAACTTGAATGGAAAAAACAATACACGTATAGGTAAAACTAAAGTTCCTTTTTACATAGAAAAAGCATGATCAAATATTGATTTTTGCTTTATTATTATTATTATTATTTTTGTATAGATTCTTAACATTTCATTTGTATGAGTGAAATTGAGTGAGGCCCATCAAGATTTACAAGTGCTATCTTATCATGGTTTGTCACATTCAACTTTATCCCTTTCAAGGTTTTGTCTCTATTGGAAGTGCGATCCAACAAAACCTCTTTAAAAATATGTTTGTTGATTTAAAATTTTCATTTTAGACGTGACGGAACAGTGCAAGATGATGGGAAAGATTTTCCTCTCAAATGGCAGAGATGCTCGTTATTTCACATTACTTTTTTAGTGGTATAATCAGCGGAACTAGAAAATTTTTTCAAGGGGACTAAGCCAAATGTATCATTGTATTCTGGTAATATTAACTCTCTATATAAATGCGTATGACTTTATTTTGGAAAACAACAAAAATGTATTGCTAAAAAAATTTGCTTATATATTTTTATTAACTTATATTTTAAATGCTGACAAAAAAATCAATATTAAAAGAAAAATAAATGAAAAAACAATATATTAAATAACATTTGTACTTTTAAAAAAAAAATGAAAGGGGACCATTACCTAAAATTTACTCAATATTTTAAATTTTTAACATTAAATAGAGGGGGAGGAGGCATTTTTGGAAAATCAAGGGGAGCATCCCCCCCTCCCTCTGCCTATGGGTATAATTTAATAAAAGTTATAGAATTTTTTCAATGGAATAATATAATATGAGTTTTAATAACGTATGTCCTTAAGACATGTATTAATAAATTATTTTAGAAAATTTTTTATAAGAAAATGAAAAAATAACTAACTTTCTTAACAATTTTTTTAATTTCTTATAAAAAAATGAATAATTAATATATGCCTTAAGGACATACCTTAACTGAACTCATATAATATTAATGCATCCACTACAGCAAGTCAGCAACTCGTAAATAAATAGATAAATCTATGATAATTAAACTTGATAGACTGGTAGCTTGCACAGGTATCGCATCTGTATCCATTAACTAATTAGATGAACACAAGCTTGAGGTACTTTGGAGGCTTGGACCACACTATCAAAACAGCCATTAGAGTGTTAGATGAACGTTTAGCTTGGGGACTTGAAGGTACTGCAACTGTTACATTTAAAACAGGACAATAACTCTAACCAGTATAGTGACGCCCTCATTACTTCATTATGCATCCCGTCTTATTATAGATATTTTATAGGCATACCAGGCAGCCTATACCTAACCATTTTTTAAAGCATTAAATTAAATTTCATATTTTTAAGGTACAACCTTTTCAAATAATCTCAGTTTTTCAAAAATTAAATTAATAGGTTGTACCATTCTTTATTGCTTGGCGTCTCAATGCTACAGTGAACTAGAGTTACTAGACTACTACTAAACCAAATCAATATTTTTAATTTCCATCTCTGTTGGGGTTGTGTTAGGTTACATTTTAGGTAGGCTTAAGTTCTATGAATGTTTTCTTATTTTCAAGGCTTCTCCTTGTTCTCGTGGTTGATAGGATTAAAGTCTTCAGAAAAAAGAAACAAAAGTCTAGAGTAGTTATCGGATGGGAATAAGGGTCTAGGTATTTCTATAAGCATATTATTCAAATAAGAATTGGAAAAACTTCAAAAATTCATAGGAATGGTAGTTACAAAAACTTACATCTTAATTTAATTATGAGAGGCCATATAATTATTGAATCACTTAAATGCTTGATTTTCTTACTAAGGTACCGTTTGGATTGCGTTAGAAACGTCCACGTTTTGTGTTTTTTTTTTTTTTTTAACTAGTGCCTATTGCATTGTTTATGGAACATGAATAGTATAAAGGCAAATGAATAATGTTTATGGTGTGAACAGTAATTCGAAAATTATTATTTTTTATTGTTTTCAATTTTCAGCAAAATAAGCGGTTTTCAAACGTACTTTAAGTAAATCCTATAAGCTTGTTTGGTTCTGCTAGGTTATAAAGATTGGCGGATTCCATGACTTATAATCTTGTTTGAGTTATAATGATCAATTTTAAGATCAAGATCAAATGTCCAAGATCCTAGCTCAAAAGAAGGTAGTTTTGAAATTCAACTGTCCTTCAATCGTGTCGCGATTGATTGAACCAGGCCTCCAGACACACCTTTGTCTGCAACTTGCTTGATCGAGCCATGGGCATCCTGTTTTCTTAGACATGGGAATCCTCTAGACACACCCTCGACTGCAACTCACTGGAACTAACATGGATGATTGAGTGAGGTCCTTTACAAGAATACAGATTATAAGGTCCCTCGTAGAGTCGTTGACTATTAATATGGGGTGGATCCTAGCTCTTCTGCAGATAATTTAATGGCTTGTTTGGAAGTTTAGAGAGGGAGGAGAGTAGAGGGAAGGAGAGTAGTGGAGAGGAGAGTAGAGGGGAATGATTTCCCTCTACATTGTTTGGATGTTTTTAAAATTAGGGAGGGGGAAGGGGGTAATTAGCCCTTTAGAAAGAGTAATTTTGTTAATTTAGAAAGGGTAAATTAGGGAATTCATTTGGCCAATAACTTATTTACTCTACTCTCCCTCCAAATCTCTCCAATTTGGAGGAATTAAAAATGAGGGGTTGGAGGTAGTTGAAACCCCTCCAAACCCCTCCAAATCCCTCCCCCTCCTTCCTTAAAAAACTTCCAAACAAGATAATTGAATTACTCTCCCTCCCTCTACTCTACTCTCCCTCCTTTTTTTAACTCCCAAACAAGCTATAAAAGTCCTTTTCTTTATTAATATCGATTATTTAAAAAGTTTGTTTGTGAAGTTATTTAATAGTTCAACTCATTTCCAATTTTCTATATGATCGTATATTATTGTTTGAGTAAATAGATAAACAATATTCTTACGAAGGTCTATGGCTGTCAAATGCTGAATAGATAGCCCTCGCAAATATTTATTTGTGAATAAAGTCATAAATAATACTAATCGTTATTGCGTGATGAATTATTTATATTTTTTTTCTTCAAGAAGCAAATCACTTATATCTTGATTACGTTTTCATGTTTTAATCCTTTCATGCTAGTGATATAATGCTATTTAAATATTGTATTTCCTTCTATTAAATATTGTACATCCTTCTAATAATAAGAAGAAGTTAATTATAGTCAGTATGAGGAATTGCTATTTTATAATGCTACATATAAAATAGAATAAGCTAGAAGAATAATCAACATTAGAGTTCAATTGGTGCTTTTTTGTGTTTCTAATAAAGACATCTCAAATCCTTATTTTTTTCAACTATTAAATTATTAATAAACAAAGTATAATAAGAAAAAAAATATATAATATTTACATTATTAGTGTAATTTCATTATTTTTTCTAAAGTCGGCCATGCCTTAGTGGAATTTACGACATGTAATTTTTAATCAATTTCTTTGACATGAAAAAATTGAATACTATTTATTAAGAATCAAGACTTTGCCATAAAAAGGTTAGAGTTCTCAATAGTACAAGTGAAAAGAATTAAACAAATACAATTGATTTCTCCCAGCCAAAGAGTGGTCATGGGTAACCTTAAAGGGTTGACCTAATGGTAATGGTTTTTAAGATTACATAAAATCAACGAGGTTTGATTGGATTCAAAATCTCTAACCAGGAACTTATGGCCACTCTCAAGGGATTACAAAGGGCTAATCTCCTTTGTAATACATGATTTGATGGGATGCAGGACTACATATACCCGATAGAATAGTTAAATATTTAGAGCTTTAAATACTCTCTTTCTATTTAATAAAAGTTGTAGGTCAATTTGGATTAGGTAAATTTCAATTGAAATGAACCCACTATCGATCACTCGAAACACGATTGGACTACATAAGCCACCGCTTAATACAAATTGAGAAGTTAATTAAAACCATCCTTGAGTGTGCCCTTCGGGTGATTAGTTGGCTCATGAGGTTTAGGGCCTTAGGCGGACAGTAGGCCTACCCTTTTTTTAAAAAAAATATTAAAAAAAAAAAACTATCTAAAAATCCAACTTATGGTGCTTGCCGCTGCTTGTTAAGTCTTGTTACTTTTTTTTAAACAAGATAAATATTTTAGGCCCTAATTTATAAAGCTATTTAGTCCCTAATATATTATTTTTAAAAAAAATTACGGGGAAAACATTTCATTTTTATTACAACTAAGTGAATATTTGGATAGAGCTGACATGATTTTTCAGAGTGTTTTTTAGTGAGTCTCGTGTATTATGTTTAGTAAGTCCTGCTAGTACTTTTTCAGTAAAAATAACTTTAAAATTGAATCTCATGCTACTATTTATATATTTAAAAATTATTTTATTACAATATTTTTAACTCTTAACGATAAATAGTTTCTAAACAAACTGTAAAATCTAAAAGTTTCCTCAAATCGTCGGGCAACTGGATGTTGGCTTGTTGCTTGCAAACTAGAAAAGTTAGTAATAATTACTAGTAACAATCGGTCCAATCCTGTACCACTAGTACTAGCGCCGACAATTTTTTTTTTTTTTTTTTTTTTGAATTCGTACTAGTTCCTACAAATTGTAGTCTTCTAATATTTAAAAAAAAAAAAAATATATATATATATATATATATATATACACACACACACACTAGTGTTGGCTGCACGTGCAAGGCACGTGCTGCCCCAGTAGTGAAAAAATTAATAGATTTTGTGTGTGAAATCGTGAATTTTGGCTCACCTAATTTGACTATATTAAAAAAAAGTCTAAGAATACAATAAAATATCACAATATTTTCACAATATCTTCATTTTTAGGATTCGAATGGATATTTTTTTATTTTATTTGAGAAAAATGCTACATTCATAACATTTTTAAAACAAATTCTAAATGACAAGTTGTTATTGGTTTTAAACTGATAACATTGTTATTGTTATTCTCAAAACATTATTTTCAGTCGTGGTAAGTCACAATCTCATATTTACTATTTTATTTCGACTTGTAAAAAATTGATACTTCAATATTTGTAAAAATATTATGAAATTTGTTATGTCAGTATAACAATATATATATATATATATATATTAACTTACATAAATATTTAAAAGAAAAAAAAATACAAACCGATTACTGGGAAAAAAAAAGTTTAGGCACTGTAGAAATTAATGTTAAAATGTTGTGGACTTAGCATTTTTTTATTTAATCTATAAGAAACTGAGATCTAAACAATTGTAAAAATATTGTGATAATAATAAGTGTTATAACATTTTCTCAAAACATTTATTTTCAGTTGTAGTTGGTTATAGTCTCATATTTTATTGTTTTATTTCGACTTGTAAGAAATTGACTCGTCAATAATTGTAAAATTTGTTGTGTCAGTATAACAATTTATATGTTAGCTTACATAAACATTTCAAAGAAAAAAAAAAAAAAAACACAAACTGATTACTGGAAAAGAAAAATCTTTATGCATTGTAGCTATAGTGCCAATTGAATAAATCAAAAGCACTGTAACTCCAATGCTATTCATTAATAAAGCTTACCTATGATTTGTTATGAAATTAATGTTAAAATGTTGTGGAATTAGCATTTTTTTTATGTGATATATAAGAAACTATGATCTCAACAATTGTGAAAATATTGTGATAACAATAAGGGTTGTAACATTTTCTCAAAACATTTATTTTCATTTGTGGTTGGTCACAGTATCATATCTTATTTTTTTATTTTGAGTTGTAAGAAATTGATACCTCAATAATTGTGAAAATATTTTGAAATTTTTTGTGTCAGTATAACAATATATATGCCAGCTTATATAAATATTTAATAGGAAAAAAAACACAAATCGATTACTGGAAAAAAAAAAAAAAAAACTTCAGGCTCCGTAGAAATTAATGTTAAAATTTTGTGGACTTAGCATTTTTTTTATTTGATTTATAAGAAACTGAGATCTCAATAATTATGAAAATATTGTGATAACAATAAGTGTTGTAACATTTTTTCAAAACATTTATTTTCAGTTGTGGTTGGCTACAGTCTCATATTTTATTATTTTATTTCGACTAGTAAGAAATTGATACGTCAATAATTGTAAAAATATTGTGAAATTTGTTGTGTCAGTATAATAATATAAATGCTAGCTTACATCAATATTTAAAAGAAAAAAAAACACAACCGATTACTGAAAAAAAAAGTGACTCACAAACCATAATTGTGAAAATATTGTGAAATTTATTGTGTCAGTATAACAATATAAATGTTAGCTTATATCAATATTTAAAAGAAAAAAAAAACACAAACCGATTACTGGGGAAAAAAAAAAAGTGACTCACGAAAATGGCACTGTAGATGAACAGTGCCAAAACACTGGATTTACAGTGCGAAAGCACTATAACGGCATTATCAAAACATTTATTTTCAGTTGTGGTTGGCTACATGCTCATATTTTATTATTTTATTTCTGTAGGAACCTAGGAGTAGCTATGGATGGGCCGGGTAGCACTTGGGCCTACAACTTATTTGTTGACGTGGGTTATGGATTTCCTACCACGAGCAGCCCACTACACCGAGATCCTCTCCCCTTCTGGTTTTGCTTCGTCTTCTTCTCTCTAGTGTTCTCTCCTCCTTTCTCTCTCTTTCTTTTCTCCCCCCTTTTTATTTCCCAGCTGCTCTTATTTATACCCTCAAAGTTAGTGAGATGCTGTGATTTAGTGGATGGGGAGATCCAATGTGAACGTGGTTAAGTGGGATTTTAGGTAGAAATGGCTTGGGAACCTGTTTCTAGTTCGGAGGATTGCTCGGCAAAGTATAATCTAGCGAATTGTCGGGCATTTACTGTGCCGTGCCAATTCTCGGGGACGCTAACTTAGATGGGTTGCCAATATATGGGCCGGGACATATGTGAGGCGTCGACCATCTGTCGTGCTTGAGTCATTTCCACGTTCAGGGTCCTCAGATCGTATAGGCTGAGCTACTGGAATAAGCCTTTGAAACTTTAGTGGGCCTGGATGCATGGCACCGTACAATTTCGACTTGTAAAAAATTGACATGTCAATAATTGTAAAAATATTATAAAATTTGTTGTGTCAGTATAACAATATAAATGTCAGTTTACATCAATATTTGAAAGAAAAAAAAAACACAAACCGATTACTGGAAAGAAAAAAAAGACTAAGTAAACCGTAATTGTGAAAATATTGTGAAATTTATTGTATCTGTATAACCATATAAATGTCAGCTTATATCAATATTTAAAATAAATAAAAATAACACAATCCGATTAATGAAAAGAAAAAAAACGACTCACCAAAACGGCACTGAATGCACAGTGCCAAAGCACTGCAGCGGCATAGCCGCTTTTATATATAAAAAATTTGTTGTATTAGTATAACAATATAAATGTCAGCTTACATCAATATTTAAAAAAAAAAAAAACACAAACCGATTACTGGAAAAAAAAAGTGACTAACTAAATCATAATTGTAAAAATATTGTGAAATTTATTGTGTCAGTAAAATAATATAAATGTCAGCTTACATCAATATTTAAAAGAAAAAAAAAAACATAAACTAATTACTGAAAAAAAAGTGACTCACGAAAACAGCACTGTAGATGAACAGTGAATAACACTACATGAACAATACAAAAACACTGTTATATAAAAATTTGTTGTGTCAGTATAACAATATAAATGCTAGTTTACATCAATATTTAAAAAAAAAAACACAAACCAATTACTAAAAAAAAATGTGACTAACGAAACCATAATTGTGAAAATATTGTGAAATTTATTTTGTCAGTATAACATCATTTAAAAGAAAAAAAAAACACACACACACAAACCTAATACTGAAGAAAAAAAAAAGTGACTTACGAAACAATAATTGTAAAAATATTATGAAATTTATTATGTCAGTATAACATCATTTAAAAGAAAAAAAAAACACACACACACAAACCGAATACTGGAAAAAAGAAAAAGATAAAAGACTCACGAAGCCAAGTTACTGTGCCCGCTATAGTGCAACAACACTGAATGCACAGTGCCGAAGCACTGTAGAGGCATTGCCGCTTTTTATATAAAGATATATACATATATATACACACCAAAGCATAAAAAATTAACAAAAAAAAGACTGCAAGTGTGAGTTTGGGTAACAAATGTAGTTTGCGTTCGCGTTCAAATTTGGGTAATGTATACTGTTAATGAGATCCGTAAATTTTTTAATAAAGTAAATGTAACATTCAAATTGGGTTCCACGGACACTATTTATAGTTTAAAAATTATTTTACTATAATATTTTTAGCCATAAATTTTTAATTTTCAACAATAAACAATACTTAAACAGACCCTAAATAATTGGCAACCTAGCACTTATTACACAAAACGATACTTCTTCACGTGCAAAATGCATGCCCGTTCAAAGAGAAAATGGATTCAAGTTACAAGTTCAACAAGCAATAAATATTTTTAACCAAGTCTAAAAAATTATTAAATACAGTACATAAAAGTTCGCAACCTATTACTATTATGTATTATCATTTTTTTTGGAGAATCACTATTATGTATCATCTAGTGCTACACCTACTATCTTCGAGTCCTACGGTAGTATCCAAATTAAGATGCATACAGTACAACTTTTTACTCACCGAAAGCTCACAGAGAACTGACTCACTACAAAAACCGGCCCCTTTAGGCCTCATTTTTTTGGGCCGCGTTTGCAAAAACGCGGCCCAAAACGGACTGAAGCCGCGTTTTTGCAAACGCGGCTTAAGTCCTTAAATGGGCTGCGTTTTCGTAAACGCGGCCCAATTATTTGGTCTGAGGCCGCGTTTTTACACGCGGCCTAAAGGGTTTTCTGAAGCCGCGTTAATAAAACGCGGCTTCAATTGGACATGGGGCCGCGTTTTTTAAAACGCGGCCCCAATTTTCCCTTTAGGTTTTGTATATAATCAATTTAGACCGGGTTCAGCAAAAACCCTAGCCTCACATTATTTGCAAAAACGCCTCCAGCACTACAAAGCTCCCACACACATCCGATCGAGATCGCGGCTTGGTACCCATTGATCCGAGATCGCCGCTTGGATCTCCGATCGGAGATCGCGGCTTGGATCTCCGATCCGAGATCGCCGCTTGGATCTCCGATCCGAGATTGCGGCCTGGATCTCCGATCGGAGATCGCCGCTTGGATCTCCGATCCGAGAACGCGGCCTGGATCTCCGATCCGAGATCGCCGCCTGGATCTCCGATCCGAGATCGCCGCTTGGATCTCCGATCCGAGATCGCGGCTTGGATCTCCGATCCGAGATCGCGGCTCGGAGATGGAGTCTGATCCGATCGGAGATCCAAGCCTCGATCTCCGATCTCCGATCCGAGATCGAGGCTCGGAGATCGGACCCTTGGAGCTCCGATCAACGTCCTTGTTGGTGCTGGTTAGGACTTCGACAGCCGGTTCGGACAGTGAGATTTTGAGATCAGAGAGTGCTGGGTTAGGATTTTGTTCTTGTTCCGATTTGTATTTTTTTATGTTCTTGTTCCGATTTGTATTTGTTCTTGTTCTTGTTCCGATTTGTATTTGTTCTTGTTCTTGTTCTTGTTCCGATTAGTTACTACAGGAAAAAAATTTAGCCTTTACATTATTTTGTATTAGTTATATTATTGTTGGATTTAGTTGTTTAGGATTTTCAGTGTTTCAATTTTGAATCATGTGCTGCTGTTTGTGTTCAAATTTTTTGCTGGGTCGTCTGTGTTCAAATAATTGGTGTGTTTGTGTTCAAATTTTTTACTGGGTTTGTGTTTGTTTAAATATGTAATGTGTTTGTGTTCAAATTGATTGCTGTGTTTTAATTTGCTCTGTTTTAATTTTCTTGTTCTTGTTCATGTTTAAATTTGCTGTGTTTAAATTTTTTGCTGGGTTATGTGTTTGTTTGTTTCAAATTTATTTCAAATTTTTTTTTAAATTTACTGTGTTATTAGTTTTTTTTTCAGAAAAAAAAAATCAGAATTATTTTTCAAAAAAAATAACTCTGAAAAAGCAATAAATATTTTATATTTATTGCTTTTTCAGAATTATTATTTTTTGAATATTTTTGGCAGTGGCCGCGTTTTAAACGTGGCCTAAGGCAGAATGGTCTTAGGCCACGTTTAGAACGCGGCCATTGACCTTAGTCTTAGGCCGCGTTTCAAACGCGGCCATATACCTTTATCTTAGGCCGCGTTTTTAAAAGTGCGGCCATAGACCCCGGATGCCTATAGTCGCGGGGTTTAGGCCACATTTAAAAACGCGGCCTAAAAAAGCGCAGCCATAGCCTATAGCCGCGTTTTTAGGACCTTAGGCCGCGTTTTTCAAACGCGGCCTAAAGTCTTTTTTTTTGTAGTGACTTCTCCCCAAAATTTTATAATTTCTTCAAAAAATTTATTTTAAGTTCCTTATTTATCTGTATAGGGTGTATAGAGTGGGGAGGGAGAAAAAGGCAGAGGGGAGTAAGGTATTCTCAATTGTTTGATACAAGAAAATTAAAACCATAAGATACTTTGGGATGAGGCAGTTCTCTTTTCACAATACATTTTTAAAACGTGGGTAGAAAATGAAATGGAGAACGACAAATAGATAAAAAGGGAGAGAGTTTTTTTTTTTTTTTTTTTTTTTTTTTCAGTAGTTTTTCAGCATAATTATTGTATTTATTGAATTCTCTCCTTAGTGAAAATTACTAAATTAGTCCTCAAGCTTGGCTACAATCATAATCCCAAATAATCTATAAGATAATAAGGCTATATAACACAACTCCTTTCTCTCTCTTTTTGACTGAACACCACTCCTTTCTTTAAAGTCTTGTGTAAATAAAATTTTACATTTTATTATATATATTACTATGTCATATTGGATTAGACTCATTCCAATATGGTTGAAAAATCCAAATGTGCTTCTAATAAAAGTAAGAAAACCAACCAACAATGATATCATTTATACAAGTAATTAATAAAAGAGAAATGTTTTACTGCATACAGGGGTATGTGGCAATAAAAAGAAGAGGATAGGGTCATGTGTAATGCACATGACTAGGTAGACCTTAGACCCATATCCCTTTTTTTTTACTGTCACATACCCTTGTATGCAGCAACAAATGCAGCGAAACCTTTCCCTTAATAAAATTTCATGGCATTTCCATGACATTAGGGTACAAACAACAAAGCCTCCCTCATTGTTAACCGTTATAACTTATAAATATTAACTTATAGAAGTTTCTTTAAAAAAAAAAAAAACTTATGTAGGAAAAAAAATAAAAGCCAAAAAAATCCCACTGGGGGAATATAATTTCATACTATCATCGCTCATTTGTTACTTTCAATAATTGTCTTCCACCTCTTACATACACCATGATTGTTTATATTATCCATACTCTAATATTTATTGTTGTTAATTTTTCAGTACCTTCTTATTACGCTTTCTTTATTCATGTGTGGAATTATAAATGAACAGAACATGCGGAGTAACATGACATCAAAAAGATCAACACACTATACAAAATCGCAAAACTAAAAAATTCAATAATATTTGAGCACCAAAATGCGGTGGTTACATAAAATATAGATACTTCACCTAACAATGACATGATACCCATCCCTCCCTTATCTAAATAATTGAATGATATATCAAAAGAATTAATTTCTTTCGCCTAATAAAGTTCTATTTCGTGCAGTATTACTCTCTTTCACTTTCTTTCACATTGAATGTCCTCCTAGTATATGTGCTGGTGAGTAAGATATACCATCAATAATGACTCACCACCGCATTACCATGGCCAACTTTGTGTCGGCCCTATCCAGGTCACATGGCCCATAATAAAAACAAAACCAGTAGGGGGCCCACTACCTTTAATACCATCCTTGTTTGGGCTATAAAGTTTGAGATGGGCCTAACAATTGAAAATAAAAAAAGATTTTACTAACGTGTGTCCTAAAGGCACACAATAGTATACCATTTTTTGTAAAAATTTTATCGAGAATTAAAAAAATTTTGACAATTTTTTCAATTTTTTATAAAATTTTTCTAAAAATGAATTTGTTAATGTATGCATACATTAACCGGACTCAATAAAAAAAAGTTAGCTAAAGAAAAATTAGAAGAGTTGCGAAATCCGCCAAATTGCCACTGTGATGCTGACAAAACCCGCAATGGCTTTGGATCCGAACACGTGGGTACATCCACTTTGATCAAATTCTGCACCTTCGTAGATCATTGTGCTGTTGATGGACGGTGAGCTTGTCGTTGTAGCGGGAGTTTGCGTGCTTTGCTCTTGTGAAGCTTTTTGGCTGCAGAGAAAAAAAGAAAGAAAAAAAAAACAATTTTAATGTTAGTAACGTGCACACCAAAAAAAACGAGTTTCAAGAATTGATTGGGCAATCTTTTTTGACTCTATATGTATAGCTATCCGTTACAGAAATCTGTGGCGATGATAGGCTTGGAGTTTGTGCAAACCCCATATGGCGGTTTGGCATTAAAAGACTGGACCACCGTTTGAGGTTATATAGAGATTCGGGGAATAACGGTGATTTTTTTTTTATTTTAAATGTAATGTGCTTCTCATCATCTCATGTGCATGTGAAATCTATGCATTGGGTAGGAGATAATTGTTACATCGCATAGTTTATGATATTTTTGAGACAAGCAGACGAGGTTCCTGAAAAATGGACATTGCATTATTAATATGGGGACCTTAGTATTAAAGAGGTATCGTTATCTTTTGGGCAAGTAAAAAAAAAGGTATTTTAACAGCAAAGTTTTTGCCCCACTTTTTTTTTATTCATTTGATTCGATTTGAGCTTTGACATTTCGATGATTGTTGCTAATTAGACTGTATCATGGGTAGAGATGGATTGTTAGGCAAAGTTATTAACGACAATTGACTACTGACCAAATATCTTCTGTGTTAGAAATGGTTGGTTTGACAGTTGAACAACTTGAAGTTGCAACGATCACCCAACAAACAAAGCAGCATGTTGCGGAACATAATTAAAAAAAAATTCAAGAAAGTTAAGTAACACACCCATAATAATTATGATTTATTATGACCCATGTTCTCCGTGTGTGTGTGTGTGTGTCTTGGTTGCCGAATTTATTGACATAGATGAGCAAAACCAGGTCGGCAAATACCGCCGTGGGAGACTACTGACATACTAATAATTAGCATGATTTATTTAAATAACGTGTTGTGATTCATGAAAAATAAATAATAATAATAAAAACATATGTGTGATATACTATTCAGATCTCTCTCTCAACAAGTGTCAACATGAAAAGTTGCGCTACCAAAAACAAAAACAGTGAAAAAGTTAGGCAGTAACATGGGGATAAAACAAAACAGTAACCCAAACGTTCAATTTTTTTTTTTTACGAGCCCAACGTTCAAATTGACAGTCTTAACTTTTTAAAGACAAAATTACCCTTTACCGTTACGCGAGAAAGACAAAAAATTACTGGCGGTATTAGGGAGACAATAGCTAGATTGTACGGATAATTAAGGTGAGCGAAAATAATGATGTATCTACCGTTTTAAGTTATAAGTTTTTAAAAATTTGTATATACTCTCAGGCGGTCATTACAAAGGTTTGGTTATTTATTTATTTATTTATTTATAGTAGTATTCTGGTTATATAATGAATTATAAATCTTGTTAAAAAATTATATATATTACTTTTGTGTATTTATGTTTCATTAAAAAAAAGTTCTTAAAAATTATTCAATGCTATGTTTTATTTTACTCGTGGCATACGAATGTTATAAACTTTTAAAAATGGCTTATATTGCTATGTTGTATCTGTTTACTTGTGTTTGTGCTTTTTAAAAGTAAAACTAAGCCGTCTAAATTGACACAATTTCATACTATAACTCTTTATGTTTAGAATTGTAATCGGTAAAAACGTGATGATATGTTATGTGAAAATATACTTTTATTAATTATAATTTGTCATATAACGAGTTATGACATACAATGGTGTTAATTTATGTGTCCGTCGAAGAAATAAAAGTAAATTTACCTGGTGTTAGGGGTGGGGCAGAAGGTGATGGTGTAATCCGGCGAGGAGCCACAAGTGAAGGTACTGGTCTTGTCGTCGTAAGCATAACTGTACGCGTGTGGGCACGCGGTCTTAAAGATCTGAGAGTACGTTGAAGGCTTACAAGTGTCGGGTGTGCCATACGCGCCTCTACAACAGTACTGATCTTGGTCTAATGCAGCGCACGCGCTTTTACACGCGACGCTCTCACCTCCGTCGGCGGTGCTCGTAACCTTAAGCTCCGAAGGGCAAGACTCGTTAAGGTCGCTCACGCATCCAATGCTTGTACAATTCTGACCTTTCCCACCCTGAGGCACTACAAGCATAGGGAGGTTGTACCCATCGACCAAGCTAACATCGAAGAAATCTAGACCGCCATAACCATCGAGCTTGAACTCGGCTAGAGTTGCCGGTGGCAGAGCATTGTTTCCTGCACACTCAACTTTGCCGGAGCTGCAATCAGCTGTGACGCAGGAGAATTTGCCAGTGGAGTCTTGGGAACAATGGGTTCGACCCCAGAATCGGCCACCCCATGAGGCTGGTGCAGTGATTGTTTTGGACTCATCCTTCTGCAGAGCGAAGCCTGTGGTTGAAAGTGAAGCTATTCCTGCGCTGGATTGAATGCCTGGCCATACCGTGTAATCGCACTTGTTTAATATGGTAAAAGTCGTTGAAATCACTCCTGTAATTGAAAAGAAAAGAAAATAACTTGGTTAGAACTTGGCATGTTTTAATGTTAGGTTGCCACTATACTCACACTTAGATAAAAAAAAACTGCTAATTCAAGTAAAATGCTACTATGGTTGCATCCGGTGGAATATTTCCCCTGCCCATTTTTGTCTATAAAAAACAATGTTATGCAATTGTTGCTAATTTGTTATTAGTTTCTAAGTTATTTACCTGTTGTTGATAGAAAAAGGGTTAACAGGGACATCAATAATGTTGTTAATTGAGCCATTATAACTCAATGACTATAACAAGAGAGAAAGAAGGAAGAGAAATTTAAGAGAAGTAAAAAGATTGAGAAGAAGAAAGAAGTCGCATAGGCCAAATCCGACTTTCTTTCTTCTTCTCCGGAGTTGGGAGCAATGTGAGATTCTGTAAGAGCTGTGAATCTGTGAGGTATTTATAAAGGAATTGAAACAGCGAATGTCATAATTTACGTGGCTCTGACATGGTCCACCGTTCTATTAAATTATTCACACCTATTTAAAATTGTTGAGTTGAAAATTTTTTTAAAACACTGACTCAGCAATTTTAAACAAGTGAAACTTTTTTAGTGAAATGGATGATATGGTCCACCAGAGGACTGTATAATTTCTCATAGGGACCATGGTGTGAAGGTAAAAATAAAAAACTAAAAAAAATGTGACTTTATAAGGTTTTTAAACCCGGAACCTCTCACCATCATGGTTCTTTTAATCTTAAGAACCGGTCTATGCCAAAAAAACAAGAAACCGTTCGAACCGTGGTTCAATTGCACAGTTTTGAGAACCGTGATCAGACCGTTTCTCATGAATCCCTTTGAATCTGAACCTAAAAAAAAAAAAACAAAAAAACAAAAGAACACAATTGCTGGGAGTACATCATGTCTTCAAAAACTCTGCCACTGCCATCTCCAGAGAAACACATCATGTCTTTATGTTTCTTCTTCTTCTTCTCTCTTCAGAATACATCACGCAGCTCCCTCTCTTCAGAAACTCTTCTTTTGGGTGAAGCAAGCTTTAAATTCTGGCTTTGTTCTCCGCTGGTAATGTGTGTGTAACAGGGTGAGAGTATGAGAGAAAGAGCATGAGGAAGAGAGAGCTAGAGATAAAGAAAGAAAAATAAAACCAGAGAGGAGGACACGCTGTGTGGTGGAAGAGTCTAGAAAAATAAAAACAAGATGAGAGGAGTGGGGATGGGGATGGGGATGGGGATACGTGTGTGAAGGAGAAAAAACAAGAGAAAAAAAAAAGGAAAAGAATCGTATGGAGGCAAGGAAAGAAAGGAAAAAGAATAAAAAATCACAATTAAATGTTACTATAATATTTTTACAATGTTTCACAATAAATTTTAAGTAATAAATTGTTATTAGTTAATATTGATGAGTAAAAAAATACTAGTAATTTTAATAGTGAGTTCAAACTAGAACTAATAACAATATTTTACATAAATTTTGTTGTGAAAGTATTGCTAAAAATGTTGTAAATTTCTTCGCTGCTTTTGGAGACTTCTTCTTTACTGCTGCGTGCTTTAGTGTCAACTACTAACATATAATGCTTGCTTGTTGTCAAGCACTTCCTTCTTGGGTTTTGTTATTTATTTAACTTTAACAATTTTTAAATGCATGGCCATCTTCAGATCTAGCTTTTGATTTTTTTTTTTAATTCATAATAAATGGTGAACAGTGACTATTCAAATGGGCTTGGGATAAAAAATGATCGGCAGTCAAATGGGCTTGGCCATGAGCAAAAAAACTCATTTGTTTCTTAACTATTTTATTGGTTTCATAAAATAAAAATTATTGGGTACTAAAATGTGCTTTGCCATGAATTAAAAATAATTTAAAAACTCAATAGCTATTGTTATTTTAGAATTTAATAATTTTATTTGTATTATGAAAGTTATGTTATAAAAAATACTGTCTATATTTGTTTTGGACTATTTTAGTTAATTTTTCTATTTTTTTACTAATTTAATGTTTTTATATATATTTAAATAATTATTAAATTAATTATGATATCATCACAGTTCGACCTTGGTTCAAGTTTAAAAATCTTGAACCTCTCTCTTTTACGGTTCAATGAACGGTCCGGGTCTGAAAACTTTGCTTTAAATTACTTTGTCAAGCTTAGGATTCGTTTAGATACCGCTTGTTTTGTTAAGAACTGACAACACTGTAAAACCTTGCTTTAAATTACTTTGTCAAGGTTAGGATTCGTTTAGATACCGCTTATTTTGTTAAGAACTGACAACACTGTAGCAAAATAATTTTTAAATGTGTGAATAGTGTTGTAGGACCTATTTTTAATGAAATTTTTGTTGAAAAAAAAGGTTTGTAGGTCCTGTGAACATTGCACGGGACCCACTGAACAGTAAAAAAAAAGCTAGTACACGTTCTTTAAAAAAAAAAAAACAAAATGTAGGAGAAAAAACGTTATCCAAACAGGTATTTAAAACACAATGTATAGAACAAAGATTTTTCCTTATGGAAACAAAGGAAGCTCAAAGGCACAAAGCTGTGATAAATGAGTAATGCAACCGTTACAAATTGTTTTACGATATTTTTACAAACTATTGATATAATAAATTCTTATTAGTTCTAATATGAGTCCATTACTAATATCACATTTATATTTATCAATAATTATTTAAAATTTGAAAAGTACTAAAGCAACATTAGCAACCTGTAAAAATATTATGAATTAGTTTTTGTCTGTAGTATTACTCGTGATAAATTACATGTTTCCGATATTGTTAACAAGACACTTATTTTTGGAAAGAAAATAAGAGCACGTCTTATCCATACAGGTTATCAGTATCCCCTGTTTTCGGCTGATTTTGCAATATTAAATTATCAATGGCTAATTAATTTCAAGCTTACAAACTCAAGATCTTTTATGAATATGCATAATAACGAAGAAAGTGTAAAAAAAAAGCTAGTACACGTTCTTATATATATAAAAAAAAAAAAAAAAAAAAAAAAAAAAAAAAAAACCCAAAACGCAGGAGAAAAAACGTTATCCAAACAGGTATTTAAAACACAATGTATAGAACAAAGATTTTTCCTTATGGAAACACAGGAAGCTCAAAGGCACAAAGCTGTGATAAATGAGTAATGCAATCGTTACAAATTATTTTACGATATTTTTACAAACTATTGATATGGTAAATTCTTATTAGTTCTAATATGAGTCCATCACTAACATTACATTTATATTTATCAATAATTATTTAAAATTTGAAAAGTACTAAAGCAACATTAGCAACTTGTAAAAATATTATGAATTAGTTTTTGTTTGTAGTATTACTCGTGATAAATTACATGTTTCCGATATTGTTAACAAGACACTTATTTTTGGAAAGAAAATAAGAGCAAGTCTTATCCATACAGGTTATCAGTATCCCCTATTTTCGGCTGATTTTGCAATATTAAATTATCAATGGCTAATTAATTTCAAGCTTACAAACTCAAGATCTTTTATGAATATGCATAATAACGAAGAAAGTGTAACGTTAGAGATATCAACTTTTTTACAAAATTTTTTACAAACTGTTGATGTAGTAAGTAGTTATTAGTAAATAGAAAAGTAATGTTAGTTGTAGGCCTAGATAAAACTAATAAAAGTTAGCCACAATAAAATTTTGTAAAAATATTGTAAAATAGTTTGTAATTATAATATTACTTATATAGAAAAAATACGAGAGTATTATGCGTTAAAAGTTAAAACAACATTTTTTTTATTTGATACAAGATAGAATTCTACTTTAACCTAATCCAAATATATATATGTGTGAAGCTCCATTTTAGAGTCTTGAACCACAGTCTTTGCCCCCACACCCCACAAGCACTTATACTTGTGAAGTGACCATTGTATCAAAATAGTACAGTGATAAACACAACATTTTTAACTTTAAATAGAAAATATATGAAAAATTTGTGATCCCTCCTATTTAGTATTTATTAATTTTTTTGCATTAACTTCCTTTTCTTTTTTCGGTATGTCATTAATTTCCTTGTCAATATGTCACCTACTTTACTTTTTTTTTTTTTTCAGCACTACAAGAGATATGCACGAGTGCATGTCATTTAGGAGTAGTAATATAATAATTGGCAAAAATTAAAGTACAACATCCCATTACCAAAGTTGTACCTAATCTTATAAGGGTCAAGATTAATGAATGTCTACCACCGCGCACTTTTGGTGCGGTGGTCACTCCACAAATATTTATATTTGTGAAGTGTAGGGGGTAAAGACCAAGATTAATTAGCAAAAATTAAATGTACAACATCCCATAACCACAATTGTTCCTAATCTTATAAGGATCAGGATTAATGAATGCCTATCACCGCGCACTCTTGGTGCGGTGGTCACTCCATAAGTATAAATGCATGTGCGGTGTGAGGGGTAAGGGCCGGAATTTAAGTCTGTAAGAGGGAGCTTCACACACATATACACTTCGATTAGGTTAGAGTATAAATTCTATCTTGTATCAAAAAAGGATTAATGAATGCCTTAGGAATGAGAAATCCAACATAGTTTACCTACTTTTCTTTAAAATGCCTAATTAAGGGCACTTGCTACGTTTCCTTAAAATGCCTAATTAGGGGCACTTGTTAACAATCATCTGCATAATGGTCACCAAATAACCCATGCCTTGGCACGGAACTATGGTTTTAAAAATCAAACTAGTCAAAGAACTAGAAAAAAGACCAATTCTCGATTTAACGTAGTTCTTGACCAGTTTTCTTGATTTTGACTGAGCCGATTCTAAGTCCAAATCTTGGTTCAACCAATTGAATTGGCCGATCTGGTCTAGTTTTTGTTGAGACCATTAGTCCAGTGAGGTGGGTTGATTTTTTTGCCCATGGGCTCTCGTTGGCCTAGCCCTTCAACTTGGCTTGTTGCCCAACCCATCATTTATAACAAAATAATTAGGAGATGTGGGGTTGAACTTGAGAGTTGCGAGAGGAAAACTTTAAGACTAGACACCTAACAACTAGGATACCTAAAGTGATTGTGTTAAATTATATTTACTAAATATATATTGGACAAAGTTTAGCTACAAAATTAGTTGTAGCCTAAGGGTACAATCTTACTCAATATCATTGATATTGCTCATGGCAATTCCCATTAGTAGGCCAGCCTATTAAAAATAAAATGGCAATTGCCCATGAGCAAGGATATGAGCTAGGGTTTTCCTTTTTGGCTCACCCGAGCCCAACCCATTGACCAATCAACGGCCCATTAAGCCCACTAAAAAAGTAAAAAATGGGCCAGGCCGTCGTAGCCCAGCCCATTAACGACCCTTACATCCATAGCACTGATTGTAACTTGATGTAGTAAAAAAGTTGCATGGCCCATAGACTCATAGTAATTAGTTGCCTCCACTCCAAAAGAAAAACAAAGAAGAATGAAAGAAAAGATTGATAACTTCCATTGTGCCCAACAATATGTTTTGTGATGCACTTTATTGATACATTTTTGCTTTTAAAAAAATGCATTTTATTTTCACTTATTCATCCAATAATTACAACTTAATGCATTACTATTTGTGAAAATTTTTGAGAAATAAGTTGTGTAAATAAATTTACTCTTTTAAAAAATAATTTATATTCCCATAAAAGAGAGATTTTTTCAAAATAAGATGCATTTGGGACTATTGTAACAAAAAATAAGAATGCCTAGGAATCTTGAAAAGGTTCTCATTAATCCTAAGAGAATATTCCAAATCAAATGACCAGTAATTTTTTTTTGTTTATAACATGATGTGGTGAATTCAGAATTTGGGACATCTCCTATTGTGATTTGTGAATACATTATTATCTATGATGTTTTTCTTTTTATGTTGGAAAAAATATTTTTGTATTTGAAATAATAATGGTAGGGATGAAAGGCCCGGATAAGGACATTGGGCTGTGGGCCACATCCGAGGTCGTCAAAGAGTCCTAGGACAGACAAATATTAGTGAAGGCAAGTAGATTATTGGGCCGAAAAAGAGGTCTAGTCATAATAAACAGGTGACGTTGTCCAAGGAACCACCCTTCCTCGGCCAACAAAGTGGAAGCCTAAAGTCCAACTACCCATCAAGTACTGGGCAGTGGGCAACCGTGCTTGGAAGGATAAGCTTTAGAGAGAGGTGAGTCAACAGAGAATTGAGAAATATCTGGGAAGAAAGTTACACCACCGCATTGAATGCTCTGCACCTAACCAATTGGCCGCATTAATGTGAAAGTGATACGTGAAAGTGATACCTGAATAGTGACTTCTAACTTTACAGCTATCCACAAAACTTCAAGAATGTGCTAATGGGACAAGTATCAAGGAGATTAGTAATCTGATCTACACGTGGAAGGTTAAGATGAAATAAGGGAAGGGAGTATAAAAGAGGAAGGATTCCATTACAGAAGGGAGCATGAAAAACGTGTCCTTACAAAGAAAACTATTTTGTAATTAGGAACTTGAATATTTGTATAAGTTTAAGAGAAATATATATAAAAACATACTATTCTCGAACTTGACCGAGGAGTATTTTTCTTTTTCACTTGTTTGTCTTAGTCATTCCAACACCAACTAACTTATTGTAATCTGCGCATTAACTCATTGAACGTTCAGTAACAAATCCACTTTCTAACAAATCTATTTTTTTGGGCTTATTGAGCCATTGTCCAAATCTCTTGGGCTGTGGACCAAAACGTGTCCTTACAATAATAATTTTATATAAAATATCCCACGGTCATTTAAATATATTATTACGGACAGAAATTCAGCAATGTATATATATACACACCGACAAATTAATCCTCATCATTTCAATCATCAAAATACATTTTGGATTCATCCCTTCGTAGTCCTCGGAACATGTTGTCCTGCCATTCTTGCAGTCGCTAATAATTCTTTATCATTTTTTTGATACTTTGGATATTAGAAGTAACCCATTCAAATGAGTATATCTTTTGGCACGCGCTCAATGTAAGAGGAGGAAAATAAAAGCTTCTTGTTATAAATATATATATTTTTTTAAATGTGAGTTTTAGTTATCTCAACTGATAAAATTTTTAATAGTTAAATAAAAGATTTAGAGTTTAATTTAGTATGATAATAAAGAGTTATCATTAAGAGCGGATGTCATAAGTTGAAATTCTTAAAAAAAATTATTATAAAAGTAAATAAATAAATAAAAGGAAAATAAAAGCTTCTAAATTATATGTTATCCATAGGATAAGTTTTTTTTTTTTCCAAACCCATTGGAAGAATCTCCTTCAACTCTTTATAGAAAATTATAAAATGCTCAAAAAACACATTAAACGTGTAACCTTCTTTCAAATAAATATTGGGTTCCCTTCACAAAAGGGAAAAAAATTGTGAGTTTTACTTGAAATTTAATTAGTAAGATCTACTATTATGTGAGAGGAGAGAGAGTATATTTATATTGTGCATTTAGAGTGTAAGGGTATTGGGCCCAGGAGCTTATATATCTATGTATATATTGGGCATGGGGCCCAATTCGAGAATATAAAGTCGTCCGAGGAGGAGTAAACATTGTCAGGGGAGTCCGTGTTAATAAATGAAGAATTTGGTTTTGGTCATAAAGGCCCAGAAGGGTGGGCTGAGGATGAATGCCTCCTCGGTCAACCAAAGCTGAGGTCCGAAGAGGTGGTCTGCCGTCTAGAGGAACATTCCAAGGAATTTTGTTAGTACGGATAAGCATTACAGAAACATAGGACAGGGTGAAGTTTTAAAATAGTTGAAGAGAAAGTTGCTACTACCGCATTAAATACTCTACAACTAACCCTTTGACCGCATTTATGTGGAGATGATACTTGAACAGTGGTTTTCAACCTTACATCCACTACACAAAGACTTCAGGAAAGTGTTGATGGGACAAATATCAACACTAACCATCTGGCCTGCACGTGGAGGGTAAAGATGAAAGGAGAAGAGAGTATAAAATAAGGAGGCAATGAGAGAAAGGATTAAGAAACTGAAAGAAAAACACTATAGCATTTAATAGCTGAACTTGTAATCATATTTGAGAAAAATATATAAAAACTGATCTTCTCGGATTGTACCGATGACGATTTTGTTTAGATTAAACTAGTTTATTTTCATCTTTTTGTCATCTGGATACACTTTGATTGTTGTTTGATTCACTAAAGCCCAGTTTTCCAATCCACATTCTACAAATTTATTGTATTAGGCTTTTTGGGCTTAAGTCTATACATTTTTTGGGCAAGGAACTCAAATCTAATCCTTACATAGAGTATTCTATAATCACCCTCCATTATGTGTGGGTTTGTAGTCCACGTTTATTAATTCACATAATTTAATGAGATAATAATGTTTAACACCACAAATACACGTAAATCCTCTATTTATTTATATAGAAAATTTGATAGTTGAGGGTGGGAGGATTTGAATCATGGATATCTCTATTAGAAATATCAAAGAGTATTAACCGATTGAACTACAAAGCTCTTAACCGAACACTTGCAAATCATAACAATGTGATTTTAACTCTCTTTTATGAATATTTTTTTTTCAAAATTTTTTATCTCACCAATTAGGGATCGGTTTTATATGAACATGATATCTTGATATTACATATCATGGGATCAAAACAACTGAAATAATTAATAAACCTCCAAATAGATACAAAATAAATAAAGAAATAACCTGTTTACAGCAAGAGCAATGTATAATTTACACACTCACTCGCCACTTTTGCATAGAAATTGTGATTTGAAGTAATTATTTATTTATTTATTTTTTGCTGAATATTTGAAGTCATTATTTAAGTTTTAAAAACTGTTCATGTGTATTGTATATGTAAATAAGTGTGTGCAGTAGACATTTCCCTACAAATGGTCTGGACCAAAACAATCTAAGGAAAAAAAAAAAAAATACACAAGTTAGTAGGAATTAGCCAAAACCTATGTTACTATGTATTGAATAATGATAAAAGGGAATTCAACTGAGTCAAGATCTGGTTACCCAAATAATTAGCAATCCAATCATTAACATTCATATTGGATTAGTCCACTTTGGTTAGCTTTTCAATTTGAACACGTTTTGTTTTTTAGTATGATATCCTCAAAAAGGTCAATCTTCCTCAATTCGTATTTCTTCTGGTCTATCGTCTATTGACCATATATATTTTGTTCAAAAAAAAAAAAAAAATTGACCATATATATTCTGGCCCACAAATTAAAACAGTTGACTAATTTAATTAAACCGAGCAACTGCCGACATTGGATTCTCGAGGAACAGTTGAACTTGGCTTCAACTTCCGAAACTGTCTCAAACACCACATGAATATGATTCAACTGCTATCATAAATTTCAATATGAAATTAGGTTTTCCAGGGAAATAGTCTTACCAGAAACAACTTCTTGGCATTCTGAGGTTCAAGAAATAATAAGCCCACGTAAATATCCAAGTGAGATTTTTATATGAAGTAAAATATCTCAAGAAACATGCTGAATTTTCTACAAATGATGGAAAAAGATTGTTGTTTTGAAAAATATATATACAAATACAATATAGCCACGTCCTTAGACTAGAGTGCAGGTTGTATTTCACTTCTACAAGTTAACTAATATAGCACATAAAATGAAGAAATGGTATACAGATTCCAGTACTGGTCAGCCAGGGAGGCTATCAAGGGTTTAGGAAAAATGGGTTAATTGTGTTGTATTGGCCATGTTGTCACCCTCATTAATTCGTAGCAGTTATGACTATATATGGATTTACGACCATTTAAAATGAGTGGTCAAAATGCATGAGCACGACTTCACAAGAGGCTATTTTTGTTTACTCAGCTCAAACAATTGGACTGAAATTGTGTATTCCAAGCTATATATGTTTTTCCTGTAGGGCTTAAATGGTCTCCTTTCTTTCCTTTGATTTGGTCTTTCTATGAAGTGATTAGGTGAAAGGAGTAATCAGAGCCGGCTCTAGTATATAAGCAAAAGAGGCAGTCGCCTAAGGCCGCGGGTAAAAAAAAGGCTCCCTAATTTTAACCAATAAAATTATTTCTTTCATTTTAATATTATTAATTAAGTCCAAATATTAGCCAATAAATAAAATAGTATTTTTTTATGAAAAAAAATTCTACGTTCACAATATTTTTCACAATACTTTCACAACAAATTTTAAGTAACAGGATGTTACTGGCTGTTATTGATGGTTAAAAAAATAATTTCAATGGTGGGTTTAAATTAAAATTAATAACAACTTAACACCTAAAATTTGTCATGAAAATGTATGAATTTAGCTTTTCTAAAAAAAAAAAAGAGCAATACACAAAAAATTTCACAAGATTTTTCACAACAATTGAGTTGACAAATTTTTACTAATTCTTATTTAAGTCCACCACTAACATCACTTTTTTACTTACCATTATTAATTATTGCCACATCAACAGGCGTGAAATGTTTTGTCAAATTTTTTGCGTTTATAGACATTCTCAAAAAAAAAATATTCTAGGTAGTTCATATTAATTAGTAATTTTGCATCTAACAAGAGAATAGAGTTTAAGCAATATTTAGATTTTTTTTTTATAGTCATTTTTAAATACATAGAAGGCCTCAATTCATTTTTCGCCTTAAGCCCCTCAATGCATCAAGCTGCCCTTGGGAGTTATGCCCAAAAATCTGGTTCTTGATTATTAATTGCCCCATGCGATCGTTAGGTGCAATGCTAGAGAAAGAACTATTTTAACAATGTTTACCAAAAAAAAAAAAGTGATAAGTCATGATTAGAGTAATATCATACATCACTTTTATTGTATACAAATTACAACAAACCATGTAAAAATAGTTATGAAAAAAAAAAAACGTTTTACATCACAAAAATGTCATTTTATTTATTTTGCATAATCACATTTACAACATATTCTATATCTCATTTTTTAGTCTGCAATTTATCATACTAAAATTAATAATACTATTCTATATACACACCAGTAACAAAAGAAACAAAATTGCAGCCAACCAAGCAAGAGAGAGAGAGTGCAGAGGAGAGAGAGAAGAAAAGGGGAATAAATTTTTTTTTTTTTTTACATATTACTGCAACACATCTGCACATGTAAAGCAATATGCAATTTTTTTTAACAGATGTGGATTTTCTAGTTATTTATATGTTTGATGAACAATATTATATATTTTGTATATATAGGGAATATGCATTACCCAATATGAATGTTTAGGAAGCACTTGCACTTATATGCACGGGTACAATATTGTTACATGACAATCCTTGAAAAAGTAGAATATGGGTATGGTAAGGATGCGTATATTAATTAATTATTAACTATATTTTTATTTATATTTTTATATATGAATGTGCAATATTATTATTCAGGGCATAAATGTTTTCTTTATTTTGTGAAAGGGTATTTGATTCCTCTTGTTCTCGTGTGTCTTGGCTGTGTCTTGTATTTTTTTCAATTAAAAAAAAAATAGCTAGGACATACATGCAAAAGTGTATGAAGAGTGTCAAGTGTCCATCACGTATTTTGACATGAGTATGACACCCCAAATGAGGTGTCTGTACTTCATATAGGCAAATGTTAGACATGGTTTATGCTTTACATTGGTACTTTCTTTACCACCAAAAGTCACAACTTAGATCAAAATATGAAAAAAAAAAAAAATGAGAAACATCCCAACAAACATACACCTACGAGAGAGTGAGTTTTTTTTTTTTTTTTTGAGAAGACACAAGAGAATGACTTGATAAAATAGCTTCACAAGATACATCTTCATTAACTATATAATAACCGGATTTCTCACGAGGCGGCAATCGGCAGAGAAGTATATTTTGTTTTGAACTTTTGATGAGTATAGGTGACTGTATTATTTTGACAATTTGACTACCTTTGTTTCCCACTCGATCTATATATATATATATATATATATATATATATATATAGTCCTAATTAACGGCGCTTATCTTATCGAATTTGTCCCCCCCGTCTAAACTCTCTAGTCTTGTGAGTCAGGCGCGGTCACGATCAAATTAGGCTTTAGGCTCTATCTGACGTACCAATCCAGCAGCCACGACTTTAACCCTGATTGGGTCCGCCACTATCCAATATTCCAATGCATATCGGCTCGGTCGGCCCTACTTCCTTTGTAATTCTTTGTTTCTCTCCCTATTCTTCACTTTTCACTTTTCAGTTTTCAGTGTGTCATGACTCATGACACAGCCAATATGTGTATAAAACCTAGCTACTCCACTCTCTTTGTCCAGTTTGATTTTGATGCTTAAACTTTTAAGAGAAAATTATTTAATATTTTTTATTTAAATATAAATTTTCAAATTTTCTTTTATAAGACTTTAATAAAAGAAATGCCAAGAGTATATTCGGAAAGAATAATGCTACAAACACAAATTATTTTACAACATTTTTACAAACTGCTAATGTGGTTTTAGCATTTTTCAAATAATTATTGGTAAGTAAAAATGTAATGTTAGTAGTGGGCCCAAATTAGAACTAGTAAGAATTTGTCACATTAATAGTTTATAAAAATGTTGTAAAATAGTTTGTGACTATAGTATTACTCTTTCAAAAATCAGTATATTAAAGATTGTTCGTTAACTTTTAAAATTTGACAATATTTTAGGAGAACCAAAAATAGAATATTCCACTTAAGGGAAAAAAAAATGGATGGCATTCTTTGGAGTAAGTTAAACAATAATTGTACTCAGGGAAAAATAGTGAAAAGAGTATTGTTCTTTTTCTTTTTTATTGAGTGAGAAGATATTGCGGTAGTATTATACTATTAAGTAGAAAGTATGTGCATGATAGGCTCAGTGAAAAAAAAAAAAGTTTATAATTAAACACATAATTTTTACCACAATTTTGATATATGTGATTGTAAATAGTAGAATATATATATATATATATATATAAATTCATTTAAAAATGATGGTTTACGGATAATATTAGGACAAAGTTTAGCTACAAAATTTGTTGTAACTTAGGCTACAACCTTGCTGAATAAAATAAATATTATTGTATATTTTGAAAATCTAACCGTTGAATTGCATATTTGTAGGGATCAGAGGCTCAAATACGTGTATTGGGCCTTGGGCTTGTCTGAGGAGGCTTAATTGTTCGAGGATAGGTCAATAGTGTAGAAAATGCAGGGTGGTGAGTTTCACAAGTAGATTGCGACTGTGTAGATTGAGGAAGGTGGTCCAAGGAGGAAAACGTCTTCGGCTAAGCAAGGTAAATGTTAAAGTATGTATTTTGCTATATAGGATGACACACCAGAAGATTCTGCTACCCTATGGGCGTACAGGACAGGTGGGAGCTGAGAAATATCTAAAGGAAAGCTGTTACCACTGCATTGAATACTTTGCAGCTAACTCTCTGGCTGCATTAATGAGGATGTGATGTTTGAACAGTAACTTTCAGTCTTACAACTACCATATGAAGACTTTTTAGGAGGGTTAATGGGATAGGAGTGAAAAAGGATAATCTGGACTGCATGTGAAGGGTGATGATGCAAGCAGAAGGAAGTATAAAATGAGAGGAGGACCCTGAGAGAAGATGATCGGAAAAATAAAGAAAGAACTACTATAGCAATCTGGAACTAAATTTGTAATAAATTTATGAGTCAATATATAAGAATTAGTCCCCTCAGATTGAGCCGATGATGTTTTTTCTTCAATTAAATCCATTATATTTGTTCTCTAACCCACTGAAGCCTAAGCTTTCTAACCCACTCTCTACAAATTCATTGTTTTGGGCTTGTTGGACCTAAGTCCATCATTCTCGTGGGCTAGGAACTCAAACCGGGTCCTTACAATATTATTTACGCTTTTAATACACATGTTAAATTTTGTGTAAATCGGATATTATTTACTAGATGATCTATAAGTTTATATTTTAAACATAATTCTTAACTACAAAAACTTGCAATTTAAATAATTTATTAATAACATAGCTATTAATCTTTAATTTTCTAGAAATTTTGCAAGCATGGAAGATATAAGAAGAAGATATAATCCAATGGTGGATTTGTCTAAATTCATTTCCAATAAAAAGATGTTAAATAAGGTGGTAATATCAGGTTATAACTAATTTTGTAACTAAGCTTTGTCCTAATAATAATAATAATAATAATAATAATAATAATAATAATAATTGTAAGGACATGATTTGGTTCCCCAGCCCAAATGATGAATGAACCTAGGCTCAAAAAGCCTAATACAATAAATTTGTAGAGAGTGAGTTGAAAAAACTGGGTTTTAACAAGTTGAACAAGAAGAATAATAGATTCAGGTGATAAGAGAAGGAAAATAAACTGATATATGCTACACAAAATCTTCCTCAGCACAATCCGAGGAAATCAGATCTTATATATTTCTTTTAAGTTTGATTACAAAGTCATTTCTTCATGGCTAGCTACAGTGTTTTTCTTCTTTTTCTTGATCCTCTTCTTTATTGGTATCTTCTCCCTTTTATACTATCTTCCTCTCTCATCTTCACCCTCCACGTGCAGGCAAGATGGTTGGTGTTGATCCTTGTCCCATTAGCACCTTCCTAAAGTCTTTGTGTCTATAAGATTGAAAAACATTGTTTAGGTATTACCTCCATATTAATGCGGCTAGAAGGTTAGCTGCAGATTATTCAATGCGGAGGTAGTAATTTTCTCCTTAGATATTTTAGGATTTATCCTTACCCTACGTTTCTGTTATTCCTATCTGTATCAACAGAATTTCCTAGAACATCCCCCTAGATAGCAGACCATCCCTTCTGACCTCGGTTTTCGTTTAGCCGAGGAGGCATTCCTCCTCGGACTACCCTTACGGGCCCCTAAGACCAGAATTGACCTCTTTATTTACTAACACGGACTCTCCTGACAACGTCTACTCCTCCTCGGACGAATTCACATCCTCGGATTGGGCCCCAAGCCTAAAGTATACATAGATTATGTGCCCCTGAGCCCAATACCCCTACAATAATAATAATAATAATAATAATAATAATCAAATTGTGAAAATATTTTAGGAGAACCAAAATTAGAATATTCCACTTCACAAAAAAAAAAAAAAAGGGATGTCATTCTTTGGGGTAAGTTAAACAATAATTGTACTTAGGGGAAAAAAAAAAAGTGAAACCAGTATTGTTCTTTTCCTTTTTTATTAAGTGAGAAGATATTGTGGTAGTATCATACTATTAATAAAAAGTATGTGCACAACAGGTTCAGTGAAAAAAGTTTATAATTAAACACACAATTTTTGTCACAATTTTGATATATGTGATTGTGAATAGTAAAAAAAAAAAAAAAAAAGAATTCATGTAAAAGTGATGGTTCATCGATAATAATTAATAATATATACCTTCAAGTCGTGACTAATTGTATAAGTGAAAAATAAACCATTGCCCACAAGTAAGTGCCTGCCTTAAGAACTTCACATTTTCTACTAAAGAATTATCTCTCTCTCTCTCTCTCTCTCTCTCTCTCTCTCCTCTCGTTTTTTTCCCACGAAAAGTTCAGATGTTACAATCTTATATCACTCTCAGAGTCTCAGTATGAAATGTCCCCAAACCACAGCAGAGTCTCCATAGCCTTAAACAACTGGCCTCCTACTTAAAATAAGAAAGCCACATTAGATTTTGAGATATGTTAGATATAGTCGGTATACCATATAATATACGAAAAAGATAGAGAAAATATGACATTTTGTTTCTCTTTTATTTTTTTATTTAAATATTAGTAGAGGCCAGATCTTGATGCAATGACAAGTGTTTTTCACCAAAAGTAACAGGGCACGTGTTCGAGTTTAGGACTCAACCTCTTCAAAATTAAAAATTGAAGATAAAACTGCCTACCATCATACCATAACACATATATTATAGAATAGATAATAGTTAGATGATTAAATTCATCGTATCATATTTTTTTAGACAATTAATTACTAATTATCAAGCTGATAGCCATGCAATTCTCCATTTTAAACCATTTAAAAGGTTAATAAAAATCTCATTTATTGAAGGGGAGTTAGGATACACACATGAGAGGAAGTGTTAGAAGAACTCTTTTGATTATGGGTTCAGGTATAATCTTGTTCTATTTTGTTTTGGTTTACTTATGGTAAGCTAACACCTTGACTTATTATGAGATTTCGTTGTGGTCATTGAAGAATTCTTATAGTTAAATGATTAAATTCATTGTCTTAATTCTTAAAAAAAAAAAAAAAAAAAAAAACACTCTGTCTTAAGAAGTTAAACTTTTAGAACAATTAGGATTTTTTTTTTTTTTTGGGTTGGTATAGGTATGGGAACAATTAGTAATTTACCGGAATATGTTTTTGAAGTCTAGGTTTTACTAAAGTATGCCTTTATAGTATACATTAGTAAATTATTTAAAAAAAAAATTGTGGAAAAATGAAAAAATAACTAATATTTTTGTCAATTTTTTCAATTTCTCATACAAAATTTCTTAAGGCATACATTAACTGGTCCTTGAAGTATTACAATGCACGGCAGCTTTTAGTACATGTTGTTGGTGTGGGTGTGTGTTCCAAACATTTTTATTCTTATTTATTTCTAGCCGTTGGACAATTATGAGTAAAATAGCCGTTGGACAATTATGAGAAAAGTAGCCGATAGGCAATAATTGATAATATAGCCGTTGGGCTTTTAAGGGTTATTAGTAACCAATAACTAATGAGTATTATATAGATATACACAACTCTACTATATAATACTCATCTTAACACACTTTCTAAGGGGGTCTTTTTACTACTCTATATTTTAGATATACACAACTCTACTATTTTTCTCTTCCACATAATTTTTCTACAAGAATATTTGTTCTAAGGAAAGACAATAAAAGGTTATTCTTAAACCTTTTGTGAATGGAAGTGCGTACATCACAAAGGTCGACGCTATAGTCTAATCTTGGGGGGTTATTTGGCCAAGAGAACCAATCGCACCAAGTTTTACTTTGGGTGGCACGAATCAACCTTTAAGGACAACACTCTTTGCGTGATTCTATAGTACTGTGAGATTGTTCCTAAATTTACTTAAATTTATTTTATTATTGCTTATTGACGTTCTTGCTAATTATTTGAGATATTATTTATGTATCAAAACTTGTTTATTCACTAAAATATTTCCAACACATGTTAACCTCAATTTCTATTCGCACGTGAAAATTTATAAGAGACACTTGATTGCATTACTGCTGGTCATAGTAACATTTCCGGCTGATTCATGCATGAACCAAAGGAAATACTTGTCAAAGACAGCGTAGGTATTGTCTTCATCAATCATAACAAAAGAGGACTAGTATAGCACGCTAGAAAGCAAAAATTTCATGGGTTAGTTATGAGATACCAAACTTCCACGCGAGTAGCAGAAAATGTTGAAATTGTGAGATAAATTTTCAAAAAGCAGAATTCAATTCAGACTCGAGAATGTGTACGATCGCAAGGAAGAAATTTCTTTCAAGAAAGATCAAGCAATAGCTGGATTCTGAGTGTGACTATTTTTTTATGTTGTCAAAGCGAAATTATACTTTAAGAAACAAAAATAAATTGGCAACCGTTAAAAGTGCGTGCATTCCAAAATAAGATTACCAGCCCATTTCAAACACTTTAGTTCACATTAAACAAAAATAAAAGATACACCAGAGCTTCCATCAGAAGCCGCAATCTTGAAATCATAATTCATAGCCTGATTAATTAAACACACTTGAAAGGTTTGGCATCTTTTGCTTTGTAGTCTTTCATGCATGGCCAACAAGTGATAACAATCTTTAAGCAAATCATGATGTGTGTGTATATATATATATATATATATCTAAAATATTCTTATATCACATCAGCTGATGCAAAAAGAGAACAAAATGTGAATATCTAAGACTTCATTATTATGAAACACAACCATACAAGATAGCTTATTATATCTGCAACTGTGTATTTTTCTTTCGTGACAAATCCATTACTGTCTTAAGAACCGTCCACTGCTGGCCACTAACCGCCTACTACAAGTTGACAAGTGATGTTATTAAAATCGCAAGTTGTCTATCGTAAATTCATGGAGATTATTCATGGTTGTGAAGATTTTTATGCACCTGTGTAGATATTTTAATAATTGGAGGCGGAATGATTTGAACTTTGGAGTCTCCGTTGAGAATACTAAAAAATACCAGTTGAGTTATGAGACTCTTGACTAAACAAATTTGTTAATAAAGTGAAAAAAGATATTATGAGTCAATAGAGTTTCCATTAACCGAAAATTATATGAGTAATATAGTTATGGATTTTATACACTCATTAATGACTGAGAAAATTATACGAGTAATATAGTTATGAATGTTATACACTAGTTAAGTTCTTCACGAGCACGAAGGGAAGAGTGAGGAGCTTTATGATCCCACTGAGCTGCATCACAAAGCCCTCGTCTTATGGTGCAAAGGGTTCTTTCAAAGTTAAAGCCCTACAGAGTACTGAACTAGCCTTTCTTCCTTAACACACACACACACACACACACACACACACACACATATATACATATATACATATATATCAATTGGTAAAACTTAAAGAAAGTCCAATTATAATTTCAAATTAGGACATGTTTGGTAGACTGTAATAGGCGCTGTAATGTAATAGTTATTTCTATGATTTAATTATTCTTTAGTTTGGTTATATTTTTATTACAAGGAATAATCATTCCTTATGAATAGTTATTCTTCAAAATGAAGAATAACTATTTCTCTTTAAAAGGTTGTATTAACTATTCCTTAGTAAGTGCAATAATTTCAAAACTTAATATATTTCTAAGTAAACAAACTTTTTATATACTTCTAACAATTATAAAAATAAAAAATCATAAAAAATAACACATATCTCTTTTAAATTTAAAAATAACAATTTTTAAGGAAATAAAATTGTATGAGTAAGAAATTTCCTAAAATAAATGTTAAGTTTCATTCTATGTTATAACTCACAACCAAACTAATAAATAGGTTTAGTTATTACATTACAACACATTTTATTCTTAGTAATAAAGATTACAATTCCCGTCATAATCTCCATTCAGTGTACCAAATGTACCCTTAGAGTCCAGTTTTGCGCCATGCGTTTTAAATTATTTATTTTTAGAGAGAGTTTTATTTCCTAATTTTAGAATCAAATGTGGGATTATACCATAAATATTTATTCAAGTGAGTTATTGAGTACAAAAACTAAAAAATTTAGAATAAATGAATTGTTAAAAAAAAAAAAGTACTTCACAATAACAAAAATTAAGAAGTAATAAATAAATAAATAAACATGGACAGCTTACATTTTATAACTTATAATATTCTTGCAAAACTTTTTGAAAAGTTAACAAAATATAAGACTAACTATCAATAACATGGACAGTTTACAATAACAAAAATTAAGAAGTAATAAATAAATAAATATACATGGACAGTTTACATTTTATAACTTATAATATTCTTGCAAAACTTTTTAAAAAGTTAACTTTGTATATCTTTTAGTGTATCCATGCATATGTATGGAGTTACAAGCTAGTATGTATTAATAAGCAAAACTGAGAGAAAATTCAATTAGATTTCAAACTGGAATTCAGTTAGAGTTCTAATTTTACGCTATTTGTTCCATATAATCTAAGTTTTTATTTTTTTTGTGCCAAGTTAGTTAATTTAGTAAAATTTGAAATTTAATTAGAGTTTAATTTTACACCACGTGTCTTATCTAATTTTAGTTTTTAAATTTTTGTGCTAAGTGAGTTAATTCAATGTAGAAAACGAAGAGTTCAATATAAATAAACCGTAGAAAACGTAATCATATATATATATATATATATATATAACCAATGCTTAGAGAAAATTTAATTAGATTCAAAAAATGAAATTTGCTTTTATTAGCTTTCCATACAAATTAAATTATTTAGACTTTTGCTATTATTTCTCTGAACTAATGAGCATATTTTTTATACTATTTCTATTCAAATATTTTGTATGCTAGGATCTTAAACGTAACAAATTGTATTTGAGCTAAATGATCCCATACACCTATCCCCATTTAATAGGAGATACTATTAAACTAATTTATTCTTTTATTTTGTGTTATATTTAGTAAAATTTCTTGAACAGTGATTATAAATTGATATTGTATATGTAATATCTAATAATAATTTTCAAAACTATATACATAATAACAGTATAATGAAAAACTTGGCATAACCAATATCATGAAAATTACAAGAAAAAACTGTTTTAATAACTCCAAATGTCCTGGTCAAACTAATATCCTAGATGTTTTATAACTAAAACTAACATCAATAACGCCACTATAATTCATTATTCTCATGCGTAAACATGAGTTACATATTAATTTTCTTAAACAACGAACCTAATTAGTGGAACTAGCCTTCTTTGTTTTTTCAAATTAAGGAACCTCTTCGATTTTCCCTTGTGTGGTGTGGGTCAAAATTGGAGATCGTTTATTCTCGAATGTGGATCACCACTGCAAACAATTCCCATTATTATTAAAAGTTAAAACTAGGCTCTAATCTAGGCCCAAAATTTTCTGCTGGTATGGCCCAACCTCAACCGAGTTGTGCACAAGTGTAAACGCTATATCACAACGGCCCAAACCAAAACCTAGGGGCCCTCTAAACTAGAAGTTAGGCCTGCTGAACCTGAAATTTAGCCCCTTATCTGATATTTCAATTCAATTCATTACCATCTTGTTCCATAAAAAAAATGGTGGGTTTGGGCCTTTGACACCAGGATAACATACAGCTCCCGATTGGGGGCAATGCTAATATGGCATCCAACAAAGGAAAACTGTACCTACATTACGCCGGTGCCCACTCATGATACATCAATATTATCATGCTTCTAAGAGAAGGAATTGCTGACGGGCACAAAATTAGGATACAGATGAATAGAATAACATGTTAATCACTTGGCATTTTCTTCGCAAGTAAATGAAGGAAGCGGTTGAGGGACCGTCTGGCGGCCATCATTGCTGCATCTATTTCTTTCTTGTTTTCCTCTGTAGAGGTGGCCTGCTGATCTTGAATTGAGTGTACTCTCCGAATTAGTTTACGCAACTCCTGTTAACAAATGCTAAAATAAGAAATAGAACAAAACTTACACAATCCAATGGTCCCACTGAAAAGAGCCATACAGTTTATAATTATATTAAGCAGATTAACCTAGTAAGGACTATTGATTTTGAGGCTTGAATAATATGAATTGCCTTTCTAAAAGGATGCCACAAGTTCAATTGCACATTAAAATGATCATAATGATCATGTTACAACATAACAATCTCTTTTCTTTTTCCTTTTTTTTTTTTTAAATCTATAGTTAAAATGGGGGAGAGGGGCTCAAGGCTCTTGAGCAATTGAAACATAACGATCTTAGCTCATCTAAACAGCAAACAAAGTGGCCAATAAAAATAAAATAAATTGGAATTCTTTTTTTCTTTTTTTTTTAAATGAGCATTAGCACCAAGGGGAGGGGAAGGGCACTCAAATTAGTGACCTCCACTTCATGAGGCAAATAGAGTTTCAAAGTTATCTAGCTAGCATTTTCTAAACTACTGTCAGACAGTAGTGCTTAAGAAATATACTCGATTTATGTTGTAATCAGAATCACAAAGGTGGAATTCAACACACCTGACGGTCAAATTCAACACTCTGAACAGAGTAAACTTCACTGGTGATTTTTATGTCCTTATTAATCAGTCCTTCAGACCATCTGGTTGCTATGCTGATGTATTCATCAGACCCCTGAAAACAGTACTCAGGAAGTAAGTAAGACAAGACATGGCTCCAGAGATGAAAAAATTTTCAAAATATGAAACCATACCTCCTCTTCCACTTTGTCTTCTGTTTCTTCAGCTTCTTCCTCATCATGTTCAATGATCAGTGAATCACTCAAAGCCCGCAGCCTACTCTCGTCACCATCTTTTGTAGCCTGGATTAAAGTATCCATCAATTCAGGTTGCACTTCCCGTAGCAGTTTACCTAACAAAAATTAAGTATCCTCATTAACATAACATACATGTGAACCATTGAACATACAATCTGGTTCAGTGGTTTAGGAGCATGACAAGTTACATTCTGAGAAATTTCAACATAATAAGAACAAATATCAAGTGAAATACAGGAAAAGGAAAAAAAAATTATGAAGACATTAGATAAGTACAATTGCATTATATGGAGATATATGTGATCTGGATGCTTACAACTAAACTTCGACGGTATCTTTCAGAAATAACAGAGTTAAGCATTGCCATTGAACACAAAATACAGTCAACATATTATATGAGCGAGTAACTTATAGTACTTGCATTTTTGTAACAGATGCAGGGTGCACCTTGACATAACTGAAGCAAACTACTCTAAATTTTGAGCTCTTACAATTAAGAAAGTTTCAAAATCTCCAAGTTTCAGCTAATTCTAGAATCACCGAAAGTTATCGAGTTTAATTAATGTTGTCCAAGCTTGTGTAGACTTCAGGTTAGGTCATCCAATAACTCAAACACCTAACAAGCAGAGCTAGTAGATATCTTCTATTTACTATTGTCTTTTAATCTTTCAAACTTGACTGAATACGAATTTAACAAAAGAATAGATAGGCTCAGACCAACAAAGATTAACTTCAAACCAATTTGGAGGAATCTCCTCCAACCCACTAGGTGGCGATTTATAAAACTAAACAAGTCACATGACTCGATCAAAAAGTCATGTGACTAAAACTACAATTGAATGGTCTCTTCAATTGCCACATAATAATCTGGAGGAAGATAACTCCAAACTGATTTGGAACTAAACTGGTACAATGCCTAAGACACACTGATAATTAATGTTTTGCCAAAGCTAGAAACAATTATAACATGTTTTTCCAAGCCAACGACATCAACACATTTCCATGCAAGTTTCAAGAGGAACACAACTCTAGTTTCATAATATGATAAAAAGGAATAAATTTGAGTACCAATATAATTGAACTGCCTTCGCTTTCCTTCTCGAACATCAGACCCTAATCTCTGCGACAAAATAACAAACACCTTATGTTCAATATCAATCACATAACCAAAAACTTTTCAGCAAGAAGAAAGAATATTAACAAACTAACTAACCACAAAATTCAAGCAACCACCTTCACTAGCATTAGAGCTTCGAAAACCTCTTCTTCAAGAGAAGCCACTCTGAAATGAAAACAAGCACTCATGGTGTTTGACAAAAGTACAGTGGCATTTTTATGTAATGATGAAAGCGGGTTTGGGGGCTTTTAGTTACCTGAGGATACGTCTGATTTGACGGTTAGAGAAAGAAACGAGGTCCATGCCCCAAAGGACAGCGCGGCGAGCCTCGCGTTTCAGCTGGTTTCGGCTCTTTTTCGAATCGGGGTCTGAGTCGCTCGATTCGAGATCGGACGGTGAAGGTTCGTTGTGCAATCTGAGTCCGCGTGATTTGAAATGGACTTTGCGACGAGATGAAGGCACTGTGGTTAGTGAGAGAGGTGGAGGAGGAGAGAGAGTTTGTGATGTGAGTGGTAGTAAGGGTGAGGAGAAGATGTGATGTAGTGTTGCGCAAGTGTAGCAGTGGTGGTGCTGCAACGTCGGCCATTGCTTTAGAAGCCGCAACAGATTAGCCATTTTTCTTTCTCTCTCTCTCTCTCTGTGCTTCTATGTAAATCATCTCTTCTCCACTTTACCAGTGTGTTCGAATAACTATCTGAGGCGCGGCCCAGTTGCCCAGAAGTCCAACAAAGGCCCAACTTAAAAAAAGAAAAAAAGACAAAAAAAAAAAAAAAGAGAAGAAGAAGGTGTGTTCCACCAGAAAAGAGTCAAAAGACAAGTCTGTGCAATACTATTTTTTTTTTTTTTTCCGGATTTGAGAATCAACCAATCCGAAAATTGGGAATAGCAAAGTGTGAACCCTGTGCATTACTACTACTTTTTTTTTTTTTTGGGCAACTATAAGCCTCTCCTAGAGTTGAGTGAATCAAATGGGCGAAGGGATTTATAGCTGGTGACCCATTATGGACTATGGAGTAAAGTGAAGCTGAAGCAGCTAGCGTATTGAGATTAGGTTATTGCCCGCAATAGTTTTGAATAATTGAGGTTTAGGGTCTGATCAGATAGCGCTTATTTTGCTGAAAATTAAAAATACTGTAACAAAATAATTTTTAAATATGTGAATAGTGCCGTAAGACATATTTTTAACGTGAGTTTTGATAATAAAAAAAAGTTTATGAATCTCATGAATAATGCATGGAACCCACTAAAAGTACGTTTTCAACATTGAAACGCGCTTAAAAAAAAAACAAAAGAGAAACGCAAACGTTGGGAAGCGCAAAACACGCTTCCCAAATGCACACTTAAAAGTTGAAAAAAACAACTTTAAATCTCAACTTTTGAATAAAAAATTTTTAAAAGTAAGAATGGAAAAAAAAATATTTGTGAGGAGAATAAGTTAATTGCACTAGGAGCAATACCCTAGCAATTGCACCCAATCTTAATCTGCATTTAAATTCATAATAGTTATTGCAGCTTAGGATCATAGTCTTAAATATGTGATTTTGGGTGGTGATGCAAAATGATGTCATTGAAGCTTTTAGGAAGTAGATTTTTTTTTAAAAAAAAGTTTCAGTTTATGACGTCCACTCCTAATGACAGCTCTTTATCATTGAACCAAGATACCAAACATTTTTTGGTATAATCAGAAATTGAATTCTAAATTTCTTATACAACCATCAGTGACTTTATTGGTTGAAGTAGCTGGAACCCACTTCCAAGAAGTAGTTAGATGAGATAGATTTGTCAATTTTTGAAATCACCATTAATACCAAAGCTAGGCTTAACTGACGACTGAGATTTATTCCATCCAAATGGGAAAACTTTTTTTTTTCGGCCTCACTATTTGACTTATTGGGCTCTTATTTGTAATATGATGGCCCTATTTACACCCCCCCTATTCCTCCATGGTTCTTCACGCTGGAGAGTGAAGATGGCCCGTGGTTTTGCTCCACCTTTTGTAAAATTTTCTGAATAATCATATCTTTCTCCTCTCTTTTTTGGGTATCTTTATCCTTACTCAGCAAGGGAAAAAAGCCCTTACGAATAGTGCCTAAATTTTAGACATGGCAAAACGGGTCAGAATTTTTTGACCCGGCTCGACCCGAAAAATAGTCGACTGAACCCGATTTTTTTTACCCGAAGCAAAAACGGGTTGACCCGTGACCCGACACGTGTTTTTTGCGGGTCAACCCAACCCGACCCGCAACCCGACCTGAACCCGAAACATTTTTTTAAAACTTTTATTTTAGTAAAAAAAAAAATAAAATTAAGACAATATTGGTTTAATTGTTTATTGTGAGCTTTAAGGAAACAATTGATACATTTACATAACTGCATGCAAATAATTGAAAGATAAATGGTTGAGCATTCTGTAATGAATAAAGATTTTTAGATATCAAATAGATTTAAAGATAATTTGATTACAATAAAGTTAAAAACATAGATTTAAAATTGTAGACATGTGTGAGAAACATTCACAAGTGTGAACATAGTGAAGCCAAAGTATCAAAATAACATAAATTATGAATGCTTTGACCTATTTTTTAACAATTTATGTCCAAAATAAATGGCTTTTTAATATAAATTATGATATTTCCTAAAGTGTGTGTTACTTAACAATTATATGATATTCATAAAAGAAACTATGAATAAATAAGTAAGCAATCAAACTTTAATGTATATTTCAAATTGAAATAGAGTATCAACTACAATTGATAATAGATTATAAAATTAATTTTTAAGATTGTAAATTTCTTATATGTTTTTATTCTTTATCAAATGAGTTATCCAATAAGTCATTTGTAATTTTGTTTTATATTTTGAAATGTTGATATTGTGTAGAAATAAAACTTGTGTATTTGTTTTACTTATCTTTGTGTTATTATGTTTTAGATAGCAATATTAAGATTTGTATAATTTTAAAATTATTGAATAAGTATTAATAAGTTTAACTGAGTTCATTTTTGATATAAGCGGTGAATTCAAAATAATGCATTTTACATCAAGTAATTTGTTGCATAACTTTCTAAATGACAAATACATGTTATTTTCTTTATAAAAAAAAAAAATTCATGTGAAAAATACAGGTCAACCCGACCCGACCTGCAACCCGATTGACCCGAACCCGTTTTTAACCCGCTAAAAATGACCCGTTTTTGACCCGTGACCCGTTTGACCCGTAACCCGTTTGACCCGACCCGAACCCGACCCGACCCGCCCGTTTTGCCATGTCTACTAAATTTATAGAATATTGTGAGTAATTTCAGCCCAAATTTTGTATAGGTCTACAGACTTCAAACCCAAATTCAGTATTCTTTTTTCCTCAATAAAAAAAAAAATCAGTATTCTTTATCAAGGAGTATGCAGAAGTTAATCAGATCAAATTTCAATACTGCTGGTAGCTTTGGCAACATTTATTTAAAAATAAATATATAAATAAATATAACAGACAAACAAACAATAGTTGCAACTAAGGGACTTAAACTCTTGACATTTTCATTAGAAACATAAGAAGGTACTAATTAAATTACAAGAATTTTGATATGTTCACATTCATTTATTAAAGAGAAGAAATCCATCCTCATATTTTAGCCTTCTCAACTACTTACCCAGATACTTTCTAATAAGAAAAAACTACTTACCCAAATATATATAATGGAATTTACGGTCTAAATTAAAATAATAATGTCCATTACCCATAGTAATTGGCCTAATTCTTTACTAAGAGAACCATTATTTGAATTCACTTTCCCATCATTGTAAATTATCAATACATTGATTGGATTTAATGGACATCAGTTGGCAAGGGGGAAAGCCCTGACTTTTGCAAACCCTCACTGTCTTTACTTTATCATCTCTTGCCCCATTTGAATATTTTATAATATCCAATACTAGTTATTAATTTTATATATTATTTATTTGCATTTATCTCCATTTTAAGCTGTATTTTTTAAAAAAATTTAATACTCTAACTAATAATTGTTGTTTGGGATTATAGATGTTTGGAAATTCGTATATGTGTCATGTAATTTATCAATTCATAAACTTATAGTATCACTTAATTATGATTCTATTGTTCTAACATCATGTTCGCACATGCCTTTCATAAGATTCTTTTTTTATCATTTATTTTATGATATATATATATAGGTGGGACTTTTTTTTTTCTATCTTTTTTTTTTTGAGAAGAATATAGGTATGAGACTGGTTTCTCAAAAAGTTGTGAATGGGATAATTGTTCGATTGCTACTTACTGAACTACATAAATTAACGTAGTGTTTATTAAGACTTACATTTCTTATTTTTATTGCCTTATTACTAGACCGTGAATTGTCAAAATATATTATTTTTTAAATAAGTTACTAACTTAAGTTTGTTCACATCGTCTTTTTTAAAAAAAATTTGTTCACATGATCACATCACTATATAACATTGGCCTAGAAAGGGGGAAAAATAGTTTTGCCACTATTAGTAATAGTAAGAGGCCATTACTTTTACAATCAATTCTTGAGACACTTACCATGGCTTTTGAGTAGAGTTGTGGTATTAATGTGCTTTTGTGTTAGAATTTCTTTCCCTCTCCCCTGTGTGTGTGTGTTTGTTTCTCAAAAAAAAAAAAAATTTGAGACATTTATTAAATCTACCAACCATTTCCATTTACATATATTATCTTTAATCAAAGAAAGAAAAGTGATACTAAAGATTTACTTTGGAAATCTACATAAACTAGAAGGAAAAACCGGTTTCAGACTTTCAGTGATAAACTAGAATTATTGTCATGATATCTGGGATGCAAAGCACAATCTACTAAAGAACGCACTAATCACAAGCTAACACTTAAATATGTTGTGGCTTTGAGTGTGGAAATGATTGTGTCTCTAAAGTTCCCTTTCTAGCACCTACTCAAGAAGCAGGAGTCATATGAACATCTCAATCATCAAAGTAGCTTGATCCTATTATCACTTTGCCAGACTTGGTGTGAAAGGTATTGTCGTTGTTTAAAGTTCAATCTTGACAAAATATATGAGTGGAAAAACAATGGAATTAGTATTCTACAAATTATGAAAACTTCCAAGTAGTGGAATTCATTCTACCATAAAATCATCCATGATATCCCTAAATCCAGTAGTTAATGCGATTTTAAATTTACTATACAAAATAAGTAGATTATGTTCTAATAAATTACATATAAGATTACCTATCTCCTTCACACAGAAGAAATAATAAGGGACTCTTCAGTGTGTGTGTAACACCAGTAGAATCAATAGACTTCAACATTCCATTGCTCTGCCTTCTTCAATTGTCTCCTGTATTCAAGCCAATCGATGCCTGCAAGAGATAGGTATAAAGTATTAACTACAAATGTTGTATTGCATATTCATTTCATGAATTTGCTTCATATTAAATTTATTATGAGATTACCATCTTTAGCAGCCAAAGAGACCATTATGTCATCAATCCCCTTCTCCATTCCTTTGAGTCCACACATATATACATAGGTGTTGTCTTTTTTGAGTAACTCCCATAGCTCCTCAGCATACTGTGCCATTCGGGTTTGGATATACATCTTCTCACCCTGATCATTTGTTTGTTCTCTGCTCACTGCATAATCGACTCTGAAGTTTTCTGGCGCCTTCTCTTTCATCTTTGCAAACTCCTGTTTTCAAGCACAATTTAATCATACAAAGCAAGTCTATCCCATTATAGTCTAGCACACGAAAGTAAGATGAAAATAAAATTAAAAAGAAAATTCACCTCCTTGTAGAGCAATGAGCTAGTTGTTGGAACACCCAAAAAGAGCCAAGCCAATCCATTGAACTGCATTGCATATCAAATTATTATCACTCACCCATCACAGCTAGGCATTTTAACCTAAATCTTGTCCATACCCCCTTACCTTATAGTTCTCATGCTTCTCAAAAAACATTTTCCACATGAATGAACGGAAAGGAGCAATTCCAGTTCCGGTTGCAAGCTACAAAGAAATTGTTAATAATTAAATGACAATAGGATCTTACAGAACAAAGACTCCAAATTTTCTCAAGAATACGGATGATAAACAACATATTATGGTTATGCAACTGCACAAAACCTACCATTATAACTGTGGCATTTGGATCTTTAGGCATAAGCATTTCTTTTCCTACAGGTCCTGTGATTTTCACATCAGCCCCAGGCTTCAGGTCACCTGAATTAAAGAACCAGAACGGCTAAAGTAATAACAAAACCGTTTCCTGAAGTCTGCCCATCAGAGAGACCAAGCTAATTACAGCTGATTGCTGCTTGGTGCCAAGTTTATGCAAACAAATTTCTCTTGCTTCCTCAAGTTCAATATAATTTCTAACTATATGCTAGAAGATAAGATACAGAAAGGCCATGTTTCATTGGAATATTTGACATCATTAAATATAGAGAAGGAAAATTTGAAGATTTTCCATACAAAAATGGAAACAGGTATGTCTCAAGCATACTAAGGCAACAAAAGCATGCCCTTGCTGTTATAATTTAACAAGAAGTGTATATTTGAATTTGTATCTTATTAATTGCAGCTTCCTTACTCATTACAAAAAGATGCATGATTTAAAATCAATTACAAGTGTGACCCTGCATATCTGTCATGAAGGACTGCAGAAGTTTAGCATAAATCCAATTCGAGCATTCCATGTATATGAAAATTGTTGGGGATTATAAAAAAATATGGAGTGGATAGCTCCCTTTTCTAATATTTTAAGTGTAACACCCCAGGTGTATACTAGATCGATTAAGGTTATATAGATAATTACAAGGAGTTTCCATTGTGACTAGTATTTTCATGGTATAGCATATATGTGATTAGTGACAATGGTATCATAGCCAACTTGGGCACTGTCGCATGATGCAGGCCCTGACAAGAACATCAAGGAGTGTGCTCAGTCCTACAGTAGTGGATTAGGGCTAAAGATAAGTACTTTTGAGGTATATCACAAATATGTATAACACGTTACTCAGTCATGACATTGGGTACTCATCGTGACATCAAGTAACATCATATGTTTAGTGAGGCAATAGATCAGCTAAAAGATTGTGGAATTTTTCTGAACAATAAATATAGCACAAAATCATAAAGTGAGGAAAGATATTCGTAAGCATATATGCTTCTTTGACCTGAGTTGCTTACACAAGAAATTTGAGCAAACTCCTTTAACCATCTCTCCTTGATCATTGGTGTAGACAAGCCTCTTGACACACAAAGAAACCTACAAATATATGCTCACCCAGATTATTTAAACCACCAAATATAACAAATGCACCAAAGAAAAAGAGCATGCCTATAACAATTACAATATTTCTTAATACACTTACAGTTTTGGAATTCCCAAAGTCTCCAAGAGCACTACTGGCAATAGAATACAATCTAAGCTTGTGGGGTTTCCCATTCTTGTCAATGCCATCAGGAATAACACCAATGGATTGTCCTTCTCTATAAGGAATTTCCCCTGTATTATTCAACCCCATATAATGAAATAAGCAAATAGTCATAACAGTGTATCAAAATGTGAACGACATAATTTCTTTCAGTTATAAAAGATATTAAAAAATGGCAGAGAAGTACTCTTACAGTCTTACTCACCCTCAGTAGTGAACACCATGTGCCAAGTCTCTCCCGGAGCATCGTCCGCTGTAATTTTGGAGTTGAGAAGGCACTTACCAATGTAAGGCTCCTTAGGCTTGAACTTGTTTACAACCACACCCTCGTCATCTTTCTTGGAAACTTTTTCTACTTTGGCTGGAGTTTCTGTAGTGACTTGGGCTCTAATCTGAACCATTCTCTTACCAACGTAGACATTTCTAGAATAGAAGATATTCTATAGAGAAACAAAACCAAGATGATAAGAAAATCATTCAGTAACTTTAGCATGAACATTGACAATTATGGATTACTTCACTGTACCTTACAGAAGCTAACTCTTTCTGAATATATTGTAGAAGCTCTGGTGGTTAGAGAGGATGAAGTGGAAGATGGTAAAGAGACCGATGCATTTACTGCAGAAGCCATTTTTTTTTTCGGAGGAAAATACAGTCACACAATAGAGTTAAATGGGGTTGCGAGGAAACTTGAAAAAAGGAGACACATAAAAAGATATTTTAAAAACAACAAAACAAAAATATTTAAGAGGATTACAGATTGGGTGGATAACGTTAAAGGACAAACGCAGTATTTGTTAGTCGACATGGACTCAATGGTAGGAGAGAATTAGAGATTCTATGGAGATAAGACTATCTATTGTAACAAAAAACCGTAGTTGTTTTGTTGCCTTTACATAATATTCCATGACAAGTAATGTTTGCTGCTTGTTGTAACAAATCGTTGATACATCAAGAGCTGTAACGACAAGATAAATCTCGTTACCAAAAACAATCCATGACTTTTTTCCTCTAAGTAACTAACATCAAATGAATAAATGAAGGCTTGTAATTGTTAAACCCCAAATCCACCTAAGAGTATTTGCTTCAGCTTGTGCAATTTTTTTTTTTTTTTGTCTATTTTAATATAAAAACCTACTAATTTTGTTTTACATACTCACTTTTCAAAGCACCCAACATCAAATTATTAATTTTACACTATAGTTCATTAAAAAATTAAATTTTCTTGATTTTTTTAATCGTTTATTTTTCTTCACACACAACAACCATCATCTATACTCTTCATTCGTCCTTGGAATATGTAAATAAATAAATGCAAAATGAATAATACTAGTGTAAATTTACGTAAATGTAGATGAATTTTAAGTTTGATTAGCTAATATTTAGTAGTTTTTTATATTATACAAGCACTAATATAAGTGCTTATATGGGGGAGAAGGAATGACTCCTCCCGTAGAAGTAAATAATTTCTCCGTAAAATGAGTACTACTCTAACTCTGGAAAGGTCAAATAATAATTAACTTAGAGTCTTACACATTAATCTATATATATATATATATATATAATAATAGGTGAAGCTAAGAAAAACTCAAATTAGAATTTCAAATTAGAGTTTCAATTTTACACCATGTGTCTTAAATTATTTATTCTCAAAGAGTTTTATTTCTTAATTTTAGAATCAAATGTGAAGTTACATCATAAATATTCATCCAATTGAATTATTAATTACAAAAACCAAAAAGTCTAGAATGAATGAATTGTAAGAAAAAAAAATGCTTCACAATAATAATAATAAAAAAAATGGACAATTTACATTTTATACCTAATAATATCCTTACAAAAATTTTTAGAGAGTTAACAAAATATAAAATGACTATCAATAGTATTTCAATTATATATATAGGAATTATATTATGCATCTTTTTGTATATCTTTAAGTGTATCCATGCAGATGCATGAAATTACAAGCTAGTTCATATAATCAAAAGGTCATAACTGTCTATATGACATTTCCTCTGAACCAATTTGGAGGAATATCTTTCAACTAATTACATGGTGACTTATAAGTTTATCCACATATATTATCTAACTATAAACAAATTACATGACTCATTAAATAAGCCTTGTGACTCCATTAAGAAGAGTCATGGATGACCAATATCTGTTGGGCAACAGGTACTTGACCTGACCCAATAAGTGCAGGTTTTGCATGGGCATTGTTTTTCCCAAAAATTTGGTGGATCGGGTAGGATATTACCTGACTCAATTTCGTTTTGGTTTTTTGTTAATGACACTCTTATAAATTGGAATTCAAATATACGTTTAAAAAAAATCTTAAACATACATTACATCTCTAATATCCATCACGAGTTGGCAAGTCAATATAAGTTAAAAATACATAACACCTCTAATATCCATTTGTAACCTGTTTTTGATTCATTAGACATAAAATCATGAGTTGGCAAAGTCAATATCAGTTTATTAGGGAGCTTTTTAAAATGTTAGTGGTTTCATTTCAAACAATCAATTGATTACATTTAGACATGGCAAAATGGGTGGGACGGGTCGGGTCAATTGGGTTATGGGTCAAAACAGGTCGTTTTTAGCAGGTTAAAAACGGGTTTGGGTCAATCGGGTTACGGGTTGGGTTGATCCGTATTTTCACATGATTTTTTTTTTCTTTTTCCTTTTTTATTGTTATAAAGAAGACAACATGTATTTGCTATTTGGAAAGTTATACAATAAATTACTTGATGTAAAATGTATTATTTTGAATTCACCACTTTTATCAAGAATGAACTCAGTTAAACTTATTAATACTTATTCAATAATTTTAAAATTATGCAAATCCTAACATTGCTATCTAAAACATAATAACACAAAGATAAGTAAAACAAATACACAAGTATTATTTCTACACAATATCAACATTTCAAAATATAAAATAAAATTACAAATAACTTATTGGATAACTTATTTGATAAAAAATAAAAACATATAAGAAATTTACAATCTTGAAAATTAATTATATAATCTATTATCAATTGTGGTTGACACTCTATTTCAATTTGAAATATACATTAAAGTTTGATTGCTTACTTATTTATTTATGGTCTCTTTTATGAATATCATATCATTGTTAAGCAACACACACTTCAGAAAATATCATAATTTATATTGAAAAGCCATTTATTTTGGACATAAATTGTTAAAAAATAGGTCTAAGCATTCATAATTTATGTTAATTTGATACTTTGGCTTCACTATTTTCACACTTGTGAATGTTTCTCACACATGTCTACAATTTTAAATCTATGTTTTTAATTTTATTATAACCAGATTATCTTGGCATGTACTTTGCTATTTGATATCTAAAAATCTTTACTTATTACAGAATGTTCAACCATTTATCTTTCAATTATTTGCATGCAGTTATGTAATAAACAATTAAACCAATATTGTTTTAATTTTACTATTTTTTTACCAAAAAAAATGTTTTGGGTTGGGGTTGGGTGGACCAGCAAAAAACACGGGTCGGGTCACGGGTCAACCCGTTTTTACTTCGAGTCGAGTATTTTTCGGGTCAGGTCAAAAAAATTCTGACCTGTTTTGCCATGTCTAATTACAATACTAGTAGAGGTGTGCATAGGTCGAATTGGGTTGGGTTGGGTTAGGTTGAGAGGTTTTTTTTAATTCAATCCATCTGAGTGGATTAAAAAAATCCAACCCAACTCAACCCATTACAGATCGAGGTCCAACCTAACCCAACTCAACCCATCTGGATTAGGTCTGATCCATGAGTTGGGCAATTTTTTTTAATTACTTATTATTATGAAATTGAGCATTAGAACAACACCACCATAAATAAGAGCAAATTTAGAACCAATTAATTCTGAGCATAACATCAAATCAACACAAATTATATGAAGAGAACTTAGAGTTTAGATTTTAATTAGGAAGAGAAGCAAAAAAGTAAATAAAAAAATTATAATATACTTTTAAATATATATTAAATATACTTTTTATGTTTTAAATATATATTAAATATAGGTGAGCCGAGTCAAGTTAGGTGAATTTTTCAATCTTATAACCCGAACCCAACCTAGCCTACTGTTAAAAAAAAAAAAACAAATAAATAAATAAATAATTCACAACCCAACCCACTTAAAAATTGGCCCAACTCAACAGGTTGGGTTGGATCAGATCGATTTTGACGAGTTGGCTGCACACCCTCTTACTAGTTTTATTGTAATAAATCTTTCCTTGTTAAATGTTTTGTTTTTCTTACTAGTTTTTAATATTTTATGAGTTTTAATTTAATGCATTCAAAATAAATTTATAAAATTATATATTAAAAAAAATTGAGTGTGGTAGGATGGGTACTCATGGGCACTCGCTGGTATACACTAGAACGGGGGCAAGAAAAAAAAACACGCTTGAAGCATAAATGGGACGAGGGTGGAGAAAAGGAAACCCAACCCATTGTCATTCCTACATACTGATATAAATCTTTGATATGAGAATTATTATTTATATATTGATTATATTTCATCAAATTTGATTATAAAAGGAAAGTTATTTTACTATTTAATCCCATTAAACATACTTTTAAAGGATTCAATATTCTATATGGTGCCAAATGTCCAGTCATAAAAGAGGAAGATCAATTTTTTAAGCTGCAAAATCACGTTTTTAATTTTAAAAATAAAAATAAAAAGGTAAAAGTTTTATTTTTTATTTTTTTAAATCGAGTTCAAGTTGGGTATAGATATTCACGAGCAAGATATCTAGTAGCAATGTGGTAATTGGATTTAGGAGTCCATGTATCCATGGGTAAAAAATCAAAGTCAAATTTGGGTATACCTGACCCAAAACTGGCCCGCTCTCATCCTTAACTACCTTAACTAACAAAACACATTGATAATTTTTAGCAATTACAACTTTAAAATATTGAGATCAGTGAGTTAGTTAGAAAATACTAATGCATAAGAAAATAAGATGTGAAAAATATTGTTGAATATGTCGAAAATTTTAATTAATACCATAATTTAGTTTTCGCTATTCCTTTCACACGATTTTTTTTTTTTCAAAAGAAAAAATTATTGTAACTCTTTGATACAAAAACACAAGTTAAATTAATTTAACAATTGTATACCCATAACATGAACAAATTCTTCATCAATTGTATACCCAAAATTCTTTATTGATTGTACTTTTTTTTAAACAATTTGCCATAATGTATTGCACATGTACAAACTGTCATTTCTACGCGTTTTGTGAAATTTCAATAATGAAATTATATATTACACGTTAATTTAAAAACAAATCCTTAAAAAAAGAAAAGAAAAAGAAAGCTACGTACGTTTGGGAACAAAATGCGAAAGCCATAAAAAGAGTTTTTTTTTTTTTTTTTTTTTTCATGAGACTGTTGAAATAATATGTGACCAAACTATAGCCTGTCTATTAACGCAAAATACAAGTATAATAACTGAACCTTGTTTATACTATTTTTTTTTTAATATAACTGTTTATACTAAAAATCAGATTAATATCTTAATCTGATAATAAAAAACAAACATAATTGAATAGAAATCATTCAATCATATCTATTCCAAAAAATAAATAAATAAATTCATGCCCAACTTAATTTGAAATGTACCAACGCCTTTGTTGTTACGTTTAAAACCAACACAGGCCAACCTAAAGTTGTTGGTCCGTCAGGTACCAATGTAATATTATAAATGGTAGGAATGGTGATGCATCTTACGAAATGCTATTAAATACAAAAGGTGCACAGCCCAATTGTCAATTCATTCTCACAAAAAAAAAAAAAAAAAAAAATCATAAGGTCAATTGGCTAATTTCATATTTATATTTATATTTATTCTTTTTCTTTTTTGTTGCTTGAATGTGTAATGGTACATATAACTATATGAACAAATGAAATGTTTCTAAAAAAAAAAAATTTAAATTGAATTAAATTTATATGCGTAATCTTCTCAGTTCAACCCCAAAATAAGTACCGTCAAAAGAAATACGATGATTCCCCAAATGGTAATGGATAATGTTTATAAATTCATACTCATTCTTTTTCTATATAGTATAAGGATTTAATTTAAAAAAAAAAAAAAAAAGTAAAGATTTGATTTACCATAAAGAGTAAAGGGAATTCTCTGAAAAATTAAAAAGTAATTGAAAGTGGAAAATGCAAAATCTCCATAAATTCAGGCTGTAAAAAAGTCGCCTGATTACAGTTTACAAGGTTATACACATATTACATGTGCACAGTCTAATAATAATATACTGTGCCTGAGAACTCTAAACCTAAAATCAAAGCCTGAGCTCCTAAGATTCAGATACCCTTGAAACCAGGAATTACAAATCTAACTAAAAAAACAAGTCTGATCTGTGATTTTTAATCAGAAATTCTAGTCTAATAGTAATAATTTTCCAACTTTTTTTAGGTTACCAGCATTGATCGGTCTCCCATTTTCGCCGTGCATACCCAGAAAACCGTGTAGCCATCGTGTCCGTACACGTGCACATTCCCAGCGGCGAATAACTCACAGTTGGCCGGCGACTGTAAAGCACGCGATCGTAATCGGCGCGTTTCTCCGGGTCTGACAGCGTGGCATAGGCTTCATGGACCTTCATGAACCGATCCCCAGCTGAGGTCTGACCCCGTTGACCGTTAGATGCAACATCTGGGTGCACAACCCTAGCCAATCTTCTGTATGCAGCCTTAATCTCCTGACACGTGGCACCCGCTTGAATCCCAAGGACCTCGTAGAGTGACGAAGTTGTCGTAGCGTGGGACCCAGTGGCCGGCCTCTCCGCCGTTGATGTGCAGCAAGCGGCGGAGATACGAAGCGACGAACGGTTCTTGATGGATTTTGAGGAGGCCGTGGAGACAACCTTTGAGGAAGCGAAATGGGCTGAGGAGAAAGCAGTTGACGTGGAGATTGAAATCATGATGAGTTTCTTTCTGTTTTGTAAGTTGCTTGACTTGTTGTGGTACTGTGGAGGGTTCTTTGATTATGGTTTAGTATTGGAGTGGATGAGTTGGGATTTTATAGGGAGGTGAGTTTACCATGGTTAGTATAGAGCGGGTTAACGAATCATACATAGGCTTATCCATAACGTGATTGGATCTATCCTTGGCTGACTCAGCGAACCGTCGGTGTCCATGTGTCCAGCATCTCTCCGCGTACATCTATGTCAAACTAGCCTCTCTTTACTTTTCTTTTTCTTTTTCTTTTTCTTTTTTTCTTTTTTCTTTTTTTTTTTTCAAATAGCATACTCCTATGAAAAATTTAGGAGAAACTCATTCGGCCAAACCTATTCAGTTATATAACATTTTTTTAGAATTCAAAAAGTGTAACAAAACTATATAAATTTAGCTGGATGAGTTTTTCCTAAATTTTTCTTAAAATTATACTATTTGACAAAATTAACATGGCAAGAACCTTTTTGTTTATGTTTTTCTTTTTTATTTGGTCCGTAAGATAAATGTGGTAGTTAGTGCATTAGTTGCCCGAATTTACAAAATGTGTCCTTTAAAGATTCCCAATCCAAAACATCCCTGCAAGCCCCAAAAAAAAAAAAAATGGGGAAATTTTTTTGTTAAATAATATATTTTAATAAACTATTAGCTAAATTAACAAAGTTGTTAAATTACTTTACAAAATAGGCTTCCACGAATGAGAAGTGCTACATTATCAAGATTTTCATAATATTTTCACAGTAAATTTTATGTGGTGTGTAATTATGGTTCTAAATTGAACTTGCCTTTAAGATTTTTTTTTTCCCCACTAATAACAACTAATAACAACCTGTCATTTATAATTTATTATGAACATAGTATATCTCTTCATGAATTTGTACATCCAAAAGACAAGTTTCACATGTGTTATGCTAAATTAGCTTGCTAGCCGCTTTCTCAAAAAAAAAAAAAAAAAAATTGCTAACTAGATATGTGTCCAAGTATACTATAAGGACCAGTTTTGAGTTCCTTGTCCAAAGGATGTATGGACTTAGGTCCAAAAAGCTCAATACAATAAATTTGTAGAGGGTGGGTTGAAAAACTAGGTTTTAGTGAATCAGACAACAATCAAAGTGTATCCGGATGATAAGAAGATGAAGATAGACTAGTTTAATTTAAAGAAAATCGTCCTTGACACAATCCAAGGAGATCAATTCTTATATATTTTTCTCAAGTATGATTACAAGTTCAGTTATTGATTGCTACAGTATTTTTCTTTTAATTTCTTAATCCCCCTCTCTCATTGCCTCCTTCTCCTTTTATACTCTCTTCTCCTTTCATCTTTACCATTCACGTGCAAGCCAGATGGTTGGTGTTGATATTTATCCTATCAGCACCTTCCTAAAGTCTTTGTGTAGTAGCTGTAAGGCTGAAAACTACTGTTCAGGTATTACCTTCACATTAATGTGGCCAAAGGGTTAGTTGCAGAACATTTAATGCGGTGGTAAAAGCTTTCTTTTATAATATTTCATGACCATTCTTTGTCCTGTTCCTTTCTGATACTTATCCTCACTTATGAAACAATTCAGAATGTTATTCTTGATGGCAGACCACATCCTCTGACCTTGAATTTTCTCAGCCGATGAGGGATTCTTCCTCGGATCACCCAGTCACGACCTTAACCGGATTTCACTTCTTCACTTACTAGCACGGTTTCTCATGAAAGCATTTACCTGTCCTCGGATTGGGCCCCTAGCCCATTATATACATAAATATGGGCTCTTGGGCCTAACACCCCTACATATACTATTCTTTTCGAAATATAAATTTCATTATTTTAGAAAAAAATCACATTTAAGGAAAAAGAGATTCACTCAAAATATGAAACGACCATGATACCATTCCATGCACATTAATCATGTCAACATAGCGGGGTGGAGTTATCTCTTGGATAGACAAACTTAGTGTTTGAACTCTTCTCTCCAAAAGACAAGTTTAAGAAAAGCTATATTGTTAGTTAAGTTTAAAACTTACAAAAAGGAAATCACTTAATTGGAGGACACTAATGTGATGGCGAACTAAACTTCTTTGATATTTACATCAAAACCCACTAGAGAAGTGAAAACAAAAATAATAGCCTTCTTATTAATGAATATAACTAAATATGTTACAATAAACAAAACTGTAAGGACCCAAAAGATCCAACAGCTCAAGCCCACTTAGAACAGTGGCGAAGCAGTTCAACCTTAGCCCAAACCAATTAATTTGTAAGAGAAATAAACAAACAACAAAAGGGGACTCAGTCTGAGGATGCCCAAAATAAAGGAGGAAAGTGCTTTTACTTTTTAATAGATGAATTAATCTCCTCCTCGGAGTTAGTCTGAGGAGGTCAAATAGGGTAAAGAAAAAATGGCCCTTGTCACTCTCTTCTCTCTCTCTCTCTCCTTCTCTTGATACTTGTGTTCTGATCCTCTTTTCTGTTAACACCCATTTTCTTTATATACGTCTCCTTCCTTCCTATCTCAACCATCCATCCCCACCTAACTAGCTTCTTTTCCTGACACTTGTCTTTTTCACATTTGAAGAAGGTGGTGGAAGGAACTTGCTTAGTTGTGACTTGCACTATTCAAGTCACTTCCTCATTAATGCAACTGCTAAAACTGTTGCCTATCATTTAATGAGGAGGAGACAGGCTACCCCAAGCTATAAACTTCTCTTATAGCCATTGATTCTCTTTCTCTCTCACTAGAACCTCGTACCTACTTGGAACCCTTAGAATACTTTGGTCCATTATCTTCCTTCCTCGGGTGTCTTTGCTCCTTGGGTCTGACTATGACATCCTCACAGTAATACCGCGACCCTTTAGATCCCTCCTCGGTCCTCAGGCACCCATAAAAACAATGTCAAGCCTAGCATTGTGAAATAAACAACATACAAAATAATTAATTAAAATTGATTTTAGTTCGAGACTTAAAAAGGCTAGATGACTACCATTTGAGTCTATCTCCTGTCATGTTAAATATATAAAAGAAGAGAACAAATAAATCAAGTAGTATATAAACAATTTTTAGCGTGATCAATAAAAAAATAAAAATTAATTAAATTTAAACATAAAATTTAATTTATAAAACTTAGCTAGTATTTAAAATAAAATAATAATAAAAATATTTAATTTAATTTAAACATAAAATTTAATTTATTAAACTTAACTAGTATTTAAAATAAAATAAATTAGATAATCTTAAGCTTTTAATATTCAAACTCAAGTCGGTTTACTTGCAGCCTTACACACAGTAGTTCGACCACTTTGAATTGGAGCTTAGCTGATCCTACGGCTTTACCACGGAAATCGGAGACAAAGGGCCCCAATGCGAGGTGACAGTTAACTGTTGGTCAAAAAGACAATGTCCTATCGGATTACGTGGCTGTTTGGATAAAACCTCGTCTCCTGTCTCCTGTTTTGGTGAGCACACTGACTACGGCTCACGGGTTTGTGAATCCGAGTTTGTGGTTTATACTTCATAGATTATAGTTTATACAGTGTTAAAATAAATACTGTGGATCCTAAAATGGTAATGGATAATATTTATAAACTCACACTCATTTCTCTATAATCTATAGGTTTTACTAACTTCTCTGTATTCTATAGGTTTTACTAACTAATGTCACTTTTTATGAAAAAAAAATAAAAAATAATTAATTTTTTGTCACTTTTTAAATTTTTATAAAAAAAATTTCTTAAATAGATTATTAATGTATAATTAAAGCATATGTTAATTGGACAATAATCTACATACTAATAAGAAATTGATTTAAAAACAAAGATTAAAAAGTAAGGATTTGATTTACCATAAAGAGTAAGGGAATTCGCGGAAAGTGGAAAATGCAAAATCTCCATAAATTCAGGCTGTAAAAAAGTCGCCTGAATACAGATTACAAGGTTAATAACACACACATATTATGTGTGCACAGTTCCAAGACAAGAAGATACCCTTGAAACCAGGAATTACATTCTATCTAACTAAAAAACAAAGTCTGATCTGTAATTTTTGTCCTAAGTACTAAAAAATCTTCATGCTTTTTTAGGCTACCAGCATTGATCTGTCTCCCATTTCCGGCGTGTATACCCAGCAAATCGCGAAGCTATCGTGTCCGTACACATGGACCTTCCCAGCGAAGAAAAACTCACAGTTGGCCGGTGACTGTAAAGCACGCGATCGTAGTCGGCGCGTTTCTCAGGGTCTGACAGCGTAGCATAGGCTTCATGAACCTTCATGAACTGATCCCCAGCTGAGGTCTGACCCCTTTGACTGTTAGTTGCAACATCTGGGTGCACAACCCTAGCCAATCTTCTGTACGCAGCCTTAATCTCCTGACACGTGGCACCAGCTTGAATCCCAAGGACCTCGTAGAGTGACGATGTTGGAGCAGTGTGGGACCCAGTAGTCGGCCTCTCCGCCGTTGATGTGCAAGCCGCGGAGATTCGAAGTGATGAACGGCTCTTGATAGAGTTTGGGGAAACCTTTGGGGAAACGAAATGGGCTCTGGAGAATGAAGTTGATGTGGAAATTGAAATCATGATGAATTCTCTTTCTGTTTTGTAAAGTTGGATTTTGCTGTGGTTTTGGAAGCTTGGAACCTTTGATGATGGTTTGGGAGTGGACGAGTTGGGATTTTATAGAGAGGTGGGAATTGGGTTTACCATGGTTAGTATAGGGTGGGTTCACGAATCAAACGTATATTGGCTTATCCACATAACGTGATTGGATCTATCCTAAGCTGACTCAGCGAACCGTCCGTGTCCGAGAATCCAGCATCTCTCCGCGTTTATCTACGACAAAGGTTTTTGTTGTTCACTTTTTCTTTTTTGGTGTAATATTGTATAAGACGAATGTGTAGTTAAGGCATTGTTTACCCCGAATTTACAAAATGTGACCTTTAAGATCCCCCGAGGATCTTGAATCCCAAAACATCCCAGAAGCAAACAAAATTAGGACCCATTTTTGTTAAATAATTTATTTTAAAAATTTACTAATTTAACGACGAAATGAAATTTATTGCAAAATAATTTGCTAGAAATGTAAAGTCAACAATATTTTTGTAATAAATCTTAAGTGATAATTTGTGTAAGGACACAAATCGTGGGTCGGGCCTTTGAACAGAATAGGTTGAGGCCCAAGCAGCGTATGATATCCTTAAAATGAATTTGTAAAGAGAGTGGGTTGAAGAATACTTGACTGAATTTGTATGAGTTGGAGGCCCAAGTATGATTATGACCAAATTTGTATTAAGAAGATATTTGATTGTTGCAGTGTTCTTCTCGGCATTGTCCGAGGAGTATGCTTATACAAATGCTATGAATACTTCTCTTTTTCTCTCTCTCTTTCTTGATTGTTATCCTCCTCTTTTATTGTGGGGACTATTTTTGCCGTCCTCGGCAAGACTCTGGGCGCAGTGCCGAGGAGGCTCAGAGTGTCCCACATCGAAGAGAGCTTCCCCCACTTTCAACCTTATAAGCCATGAAGCGAAGGAAGTAGTGTACCATCATTTCCGATTTAGCTTCTTTTATTGTGGGGACTATTTTTGCCGTCCTCGGCAAGGCTCTGGACGCAGTGCCGAGGAGGCTCAGAATGTCCCACATCGAAGAGAGCTTCCCCCACTTTCAACCTTATAAGCTGTGAAGCGAAGGAAGTAGTGTACCATCATTTCCAATTTTCAAAACACGAGAATGATGGTACACTACTTCCTTCGCTTCACAGCTTATAAGGTTGAAAATGGGGGAAGCTTTCTTCGATGTGGGACACTCTGAGCCTCCTCAGCACTGCGCCTAGAGCCTTGCCGAGCTTCTTTTATTGTGAGAACTATTTTTGCCGTCTTCGGCAAGGCTCTGGGCGCAATGCCGAGGATGGAAATGATGGTACACTACTTCCTTCGCTTCATGGCTTATAAGGTTGAAAGTGGGGGAAGCTCTCTTCGATGTGGGACACTCTGAGCCTCCTCGACACTGCGCCCAGAGCCTTACCGAGGACGGCAAAAATAGTCCCCACAATTTGTTATCGGTTTCAAATAAAACTTATTGTTGAAATTATTTTTTTGTTTATCAATAACAACTTGTAACAATTTGTCATTAAATATTTGCTGTGAAAATATTTACGACGTAATATGTCTCTTTAGGAATTTATATATCCAAAAAGATTAGTTTAGCATATGTTATGCTAAATCAACATACTAACTATATATGTGTCCAAGTGTACTAGTCTTTTTGAAAGATAATTCATTATTAGGTAGTGTTAACAGACACCATAAGGTGTCATGTTAAAGAATTGCTGTAGGGGAGGATTTTGTTCCAGCCCCTGCAAACTATTTGTTTTCTTTGGGGAGTCAAGTCTGCAAGGTTTTGTTTTCAAGCGACGTGGGAAGTGACAATTTTTTAGACTTGCTCCAGCAGTCTCACATCGACAAGAAATGCGCTCTACTCATGGTTTATAAGCCCTTGAAGCAATCATGAGTGTACCACTACCACACACGTGTAGTAATGGTAGAGGCGTGCCTTTCGGGATAACAAAATCGTGCAGTCGGAGCAAGTCTCAAAAACTGCCACCTAAAGCGAACAATACCTTTGATGGGAACTGCCCTCAAAAGCGCCTTTTTGTAGGGGAGGATTTTGTTCCAATCCTTGGAAGCTATTTGTTCTCTTTGGAGAGCCAAGCCCGTAAGGTTTTGTTTTCAAGCGACGTGGGAAGTGACAGTTTATTAGACAAATTTTATTTATTTATTTATTTATTTTTATTAACTGAATCTCACAATAACTCATCCTTAAAGAGCACCTATAGTGCTTGTTAATATTTTCCTTCATTATTTGAGAGGAAACTCTTATTTGAAGAAAAAGTGATTCACTCAAAATCCACAATGCCATGTCACAGTAGTCATTTCAACATAGTGGGGTGGAATTATCTCTTAGAGCGACAAGTTTTAGTGTTTGAACTCGTCTCTCTAAAAGACAAGTATAAAAAAATATATTTCACTAGTTAATTAAGTTTAAAATAGGATTATTTTAGCAAATAATTTATAAAATAATTTTTTTGAAAGAATTGTGAAGGCAAGATTCATAGATAATTTGATGATTTGTTTGCTTTACTCCCTTGCACGATAGTTACTTAGAAGATATGATGAAGCTCCACCTTCCGTCAATTAACATACTGTCATCGTACGACTATTTTTTCACAAAAACATTATAATATATATTGTAAGGACACAAGTTACAGATTGGGCCTACAGGAGAGATGGACTCTGGCCCAATGAGTAAAAGATATCCTCGCAATGAATTTGTAAGAGAGTGGGTTGAAGAGCTAGGCTTTAGTGGGTCAAACAGAGATAAATCGAGTGAGAGAGCATCCTCGGCACAATCCGAGGAGCTTTGTTCTAGTAAATGTGTTCAATGAGAATTGTTACAGGAGTTCTTGAGATTGTTCTCCTCCCCCTTCCATGGTGGATTTTTTCCATTATATATTCCCTTTCAAACGATCTGGGCCTTCCATTTGTTGATTATCCAAGCCTATACTTGAGTGCCTGTCCCATTAGACACCCTCTTTGATGTTCTGTGAGTTGCGGTAACCGAGGTAGCACTGTTCAAGGGTCCTGTCAACATAAATGCGGTGTCAGCAGCTTTATGTGAAATATCTCATTGTTGCCACCTGTTCCTTTTGGCCCATATAAGTCAGGGGACTCCTCGGAAATATCAGGACCGGTGCTGGAACATTCATCTCGGCCGTTCCTTTGATGATCCGAGCAGTAAGTTCTCCTCGGACAAGTCCTTTCCTCCTTCACGTAGTTTATACGACAGAGAGGAGTCAGGCCAGGTACTTTCCTCAGGATGGGGTGTCCTTGGACGGATGGCCTCCTCGGACAGGCCCGCGGCCCATCATCTGGCATTGGGCCTTTTACCCCCACATATATTAAACAACTAATTGGTTAAAGTCATGTAAATTTAACTTTCTTCATTGTACAACTACTTTTCTTTTTTCTTTTTCCAATAATTTTGATTAGAAAAAAAATAATAGTTTTAGTTAATTAAGTGAATAAATTGAAAAAGTTACTTAATTTTTATGTAACATCAATTGATTCATTATATATATAAATCTTTTTATTTTTATGATAATAATTAAGTATGTGATTGTCCATTCTAAGGAAATTTGATTAAATTTACACGAAAAGTATCACTAAATATTATGTTTTTACATTTTGCTATCATATTATTACTAATAAACTTATTATATTTTTATTCATATAATTTAAAATTTGATTAATTATATTATTTATGACATCACCAATTCGGCCAAAAAACCAATAACCAGTTTCTTTTCCAGTTCTTTCACTGTACTGGTTTATAAAATCATGAAAAAAACTCCAAAAAAAAAAAAGAACTTGAACGAAAATCTGGAAAAAAAAAATTATAATAAAACCACTAACAAGGCCCAAACCAAATGCTAATAGAAAAGTCTAGTACAAGATCAATCTCATCTCAGACTAAGACTATCACTACTCCAAGACCAACAAGATTACGTTTTTAATTCAACTGATAATAAATAAATAAAAAAATCCTCACTACCTCAGTGCTTGCGGATTCACAAGTCATTAATCAATTTAAACTAAAACTAAATTAAACCTAAAGGCTAAAAGGAAATAAGAAACTCACTTACTCTCTCTAGCCATCGTCGTCCATCCCTGTTCAGCAACACTAACAACAACTACAACTGAACTCCACAAGTTTTATATTGTAAAACTTTATGTATTTGCATATTTTTTTAATATTGTTGTTGTTGTTGTTGTTGTTATTGTTATTGTTGTTAATATATAAAATTTTTTTATTAGATTGTGTAATTTATGTTTGTTGAGGAATATCCTGAAAAAAATTTATGAAACCGCCATTGATTGGATGGCATCAATATGATGTTGAATTAAACTTCTTTGATACTTGAGTCAAAACGCACTTATCCCAATTTAGAGAAACGAAAACAAAAATAATAGCTTCCTAGCGAATATAACAAAATATGTTACAATGAACAAAACAACATTAAGCCTAGCATAGTGAGACAAACGACAGAAAAAATGCTTAAATAAAAATGATTTTAGTTTGAGACTTGAAAAGGTTTAAATGACTACCTTTAGTCCATTTAGTGTCTTCCCCTTATAACGTTAAATATATAAAAGAAAAGAACAAATAAATAAATCAAGTAGTACGTAAACAATTTTGAGCTTGGTTAATAAAAAATTAATAAAATTTAAACATATAATAAAATTGGTTTCCATATATTACTAAACTATTTTAGAAAATTTTTTATGAAAAAGTGAAAAAAAATGATTAATATTTTTGACAATTTTTTTACTTTTTTATAAATTTTATTAATGAAGTCAAATAAAATAAATAATATTAAATTTTTAATACTCAAACTTAAGTCGGTTGAGCGGTTTACTTGCAGCCTCACACTGTTTACACACAGTAGTAGTTCGACCACTTTGAATTGGAGCTTAGCTGATCCTATGGGCTTTGCCAGCAGTTACCACGGAATCCGGAGACAGAGGGTCCCATCGCGATGTGACGAGTAACTGTTAATCAAAAAACAATTGTCTTATCGGATTTCGTGGCTGTTTGGATAAAAACCTTTGGCTCCTCTCTCCTGTTTTTGTTAGCACACTGTACAACAGCTCACGGGTTCGTGGACCTGAAGGTTTAGTTATAAACTTTTTCAATTTTCTAAAAAACTTTTTTTTAAAATGATAAATTATTGTGTGTTTTTTTTTTTGAAAGGATTTATTGTGTGCTTTAGGCACACGTTAGCAAAATTCTATTTTATATAATATATATATTTTTTATAAGATATTTTATATAGTACTTTATACAACGTTAAAATAATAATTCGATCCGCACTGCACGTCTGAACCGATGAAACTGCATATCACACACCACGTGGAGACACGGAAGCTCCAATAGGAAGTCTTTATAAACGTTAGACGCGTGTCGAGCTGTCATAGAATGGGCGGTGGTAGTACTGACTAAAGCCGACAAAGTATAACAAAAAATATATAATATTTTGGATAATATATTATAGTCGGCGACAGCGCTCAGGAACTTTCAGAATGAGCACCTCCCATTGGATTTAAATCAGTTGCAATATTTAGAGTATTGCATGTATTTTAATTGGTATAGGTGGTTGAGATTTAAAGTTACAAAAAGTAACTTTAGATCTCAGCCATTCAATATAAAAAATAAATAAAAATAAAAAAAGTAAAATAATTTTGTAAAAGGATTAGGTGAATTGCACGGTGCAATTGCACCGGATCCCAATCCCCACTGACACGACTCGTGAGAATTTTTTTCGGTAGAATATTCAGGAGAATTCATTTCTTATATTATATGCCCATGCTGCTTGTACTGCGTAGCTTACGGCATTTGCCCATTCGAGAATGAGTGAAATAGCTAGAAACCCTTTTTTTCCAAAAAGGCAAGGCCTTTTAAAATATTTTTTTTTATATGAGATGTGATTTTTATTTTAATTTTTTTTGGGTGCTGAATAGATGTATTTATTTTACTTGTTTGTAATTAACTAGTTTTGTAGACTCTTTTTTTTTTTTTTTTTATAATGAATTAACTACCTATAGTTGATTAATAAGACTTTTTTTCCAAATACTTTATTGATTGATCTAATTAAAACGTAGATAGCACAAATTAATTTACTCTACATTTAACTTGTAAAAGGGTAATTGCGTAAGTCCATAGAATAAAAATGGTGGGTTAAAAAAAATATTGGGTTGATTGTAATGAAATATATAACTAGCAATTAATTTTAAAAGAATTTGAGAAATATTGGTGACAACTGACAAGTATATTTGCTTAAAAAAGATTTAAGCCCAGTTAAAGCCTACAAACTAGTGCACTTAATTTTTATTTGACTTAACACCTCTATAATACGAAAAATCATTAAAACCGTCGTTTGACTAAAATTAATTATGCAATAATAGCTTAATTTAAAAGTCAACCAAATGGAACACATTTTTTAACCAAACATTCTAATTTATAATGATTACAGAATATGCAAGCATACTTTTTGTTGATATCTATTTTCGCAACACATTTTTTAAGAGCCCAATTTAACCGAGCCCAATTTCTTTGTATGCTCAATTCATGTATTATATTTTGGTCTGTTTGGATATCATTGATTTGGATTTGAATTTAGATTTGAGAGGACCCAAATCCAAATTCTTTGTTTGGATAAGTTCATAGAAATGGATATGAATTTGGCCCTAACTCACATCTTGTTCTCTTATATGGTGGAATTTGGAATTCTCTCATGCACGTTTGTTCTCTATTTCTCTCTCAGCTTGTGTTTTTGTCTCTTTCTTCCTAGCCACAACTCACAAGCTCTTTTTCTTTATCTATTTCTTGAGGCAACTTCAGGTTTGTCTGCCTCAACTTTTGATTTGTTTGTGGGTTTTATTTGGTGTCATTTGATTTGTTTGTAAATTTTGTTCGATAGTATTTTCTATGATTTATTTCTAGGTTTCTCTTTACTCTCTATTTCTATTTTCATTTATAGGTTTGAAATGCAAATTACATGTTTGATTAAGGGTGTGTTTGGTTGGGGTGAAAACAGGAAGGATAAAAAATAGAGAGAGAAAAATAGGGTGGAAAATGCTGTTTTTCACTATTTGGTTGAGGAAAGAAAATAGGAGAGACAGAAAATAAGGGAGAAAGTTTTCCCTCCTAGGCCCACTTTTTTTATTCTTCCAAATTGGGAGGAAAATGAGGAGAGAAAAGTGATGAGAAATGCATTTTACACAAATACCCTCACTTTATTACACTCTCCTACCCTTTTCACTTTTCCACTATTATATAACAAAGACATAATAGTCAATTTATATAAACTACATTTTCCACCATCTCCTTTTTCTCTCAAACCAAACAAAAAAGTTTTCCACCCTTTCACTTTTCCACTCATCCAACCAAACACACATGAGGGAAAACCAAATCTTTTCTATCCTCCCACTAATTTTTCATCCCCCTACTTTTCTACTCCTTCAACTAAACAGACCCTAAATGCTTATGTGAACTATCTATGAGTTGTTTAGGTAGTACTTTTACTCTATTATTATGTTTAAAGGGTAGGGGCAGTGGAAGTGCAATTGCACACCGAAAAGAGAGAGTTGAGAGTTTGGATTTGATTCTCTCTTTGGTATAAGGCAATAGGAAAATACTTGCTTGTTGTGCTTGTTGGGTGCTTACTCTTTTTTTATAGAGAGAAGAAGAAGACTTTGTCAAGTTTTTCAAGTGGGTTCCCTTGGCTTATACTTAATAATTGATGAACAATATCACAAAGCTATTAACATGCATAGGAGGATCACATGAAGAACTTACTAATGGCAAAAAAAATATCCTCAGCAAATATCAATATTAAGGCCACTCTCTAATTGCAACAATGTTCCATTAGGCTTGTGGCACACTAAGGCAGTGAGACAACCAAGATAAATTGATAGTGTGCGTACCAAGAAGGAGATTGTTGGGCCTGACTCTCTCTTGTTTGGGCTCAATTTATTTGTGACGTGGGTTTTGTTTTTCCTACAACGGGGAGCTCAGTACATTGAGGCCCATTTTAGCCCACTTGCTTCCCGATCACTCTGTTCTCCTTTCATCCATTTCCCCTTTCTGTACTTCTTTCTTCTCTCTCTCCTCTCAACTCTCTCCTCTCCCCCCCCCCCACTTCTTCACAGCTCTCTGTTATTTATAGCTTTCACTGGGTGGAGGTGTTATGATTATTCCTATCAATAGTGGAAGAGGGGGTCCAATGTTATCTTTGTTAAGTGGGAATTTGGTAGTTGAGCAGCAAAGTGGCTTGGGAACTTGTTCTTCGTGGCTGTGTTATGCACGGCAACGACTACTGGGCGTTTTGCCGACCAATCCGAACACCATACTTCGCCGTGATCAAACACTTAGGATAACATAAACTACTGCCCATGGTCGGGTAACTTGCCGGCCAAGTGACAATGAAAGAATATTGTGTGCAACGGAGCTTCCATCAGCAATACAAACCTGATTGGGAGCTCAATACTGCCCGGCCTGGCCCAGTTCATCAGGGAATGTTCGGGCCTCGTGTGCTGCGTTGTGATGAGTTATGCTCGGCCCTAATGAAGGCTTGGGCCAGGACCGTACAATAGCCCCCCCTTGATTAGCATCCGCTTGCCGGGGGCGAATCAAGGTGACCCGGGCGCTGCTTTTGCCGTTTAAGGTGAAAGAGTTTTTGATACTGAAAGGTTAGTAGGCAAAATTTTAATGCGCCCTGAAAAGGCGCGTCATTCCAGCCAGCTGCTCTACCCATCATTACTGCCTGACGGTTCGCAAACCGAGGCGCTACAATGTGAAAAGCTGCAATCGTTTCCCGCTCCTTCTCTCTTCATTAAATGATGCTCATCATTGCTTTCTTCACACCTATAAATATCCCATTCTAAGTCGTTCCAACACTTTTACTCCCCTCAATTCCTGAATTCCCTCTCTGCCGAGCATTCATCTGAGTGGTCATTTCCCAGCCCAGAACACCCCTTTCCTATAATCCCAAATAAGTTCTCTGCCTCTCCTTTCTACTTTTATCTCTTCCTTTAGCTTCCATTTCTTAGTTTCCATACTTTTTAGAATGGGTTACGCTCATCTGTTGAACACCGAAGCATCTTTAGCCTCCTTTAGGCGGACATTCAACATCCCAGAGGATGTGAATGTTGCGTACTGTCACGAGAGCGAAATCGCTCTACACAAAGGACCCAACATTGCCTTTTTTCCTTTAATGGCCATTCTAGAGGGCGGGGTTAGGTTTCCCGTGAACCTCCTGTTACTTAGCACCCTTAGGTTTTACGGGCTGTCTCCCGAGCAACTTCCTCCCAACTTTTACCGGGTAGTTAGTTGCGTTGACCGATTGAATCAGATTTATGGTCTGCAATTGGATCATAATGACATAAATCACATGTATAGCTTGTGCGGAAGTAAAAGGACCAATTATTATTTGAAGGTCAGAGATATGAGGGTACGGCTGATCTCCTGCCTACCCGATTCCAATAAAAATTCTGCCGGGGAGTTTGTCCGGGTGAGCGGCAACTGGTTTGCCGATGATGCTCCCTGCCCCCTTTCTCGGCGTGAAGTCGGTTCGTACCGCACATCAACCTCCCCCTAACTTCTCCCTTTATTATTATTGTTGCCCTCTTACCTTCTCCTTATTTTTCATCCTTGTCTCGTTTGCAATGGGGTCTGATTTATTGTCTCCTTCTTTTACAGACGGAAGAGTGTTCACACCGGACATCAGATCAGTGCACGTGAGGGACCTCAATTTCGTGCTAAGGTCTGAGATTTTCGTACACACGGACGGGCAACTCCGGGCATCCCATCTAATTTTGGGCTGTATACCCGCCTACCGGACTTGGCAGCCGTTCTCTCAGGCTCTTTTGGTAGACAGTCCCTTGCTTTCTTATATTGACGTTCGGCACGCCCACTTCCTACCCCCCTCACTAACCGTAGGAGAGGCCCGAGATATCGGCCCACGCTACACAACAGCCGACGACCTCCCCCCCGTCCGAGACGAATCAGCTGAAAGAGTTTCTCGGTTACTAAGGGAACGAGCACACGTTCCAATCGAACAAGGCCACACTGAGTCCGGACTACCCCAAACCCACATTGCCGAAGGTATCCGAACCACTACCCCCACTGACGAGATGGTTACCAGAAGGACGCTGACCGTTGACCGTTTCCTGCCCGGCCCGAGGCAACAAGGCCAACCGCAACAAACCCGGACCCGAGATCGTTCCCCTCCTCCACCTGCTAGACAAAAGAAGAAGCAACGTGTTGAGGATCCCCCTCCCAGGAGGCAAGGTGACGCCTCCTCCAAGACCCCTCCCCGCCCCTCAGGCGGGATTGTGATACGCGAGCCAGCCGGTGGCTCCCAACCGGCCACCCGGGGAGTTGCTGGGCGGGCCTCCTCCTCCAGGCCGGCGCCCGACTGGCAACCGACCTTCTTGTTGGGGAACAAGCCCCTGCCGGCCACCGCAAGCCTACGGCTATGGGCACAAGGAGAGGGTGGCCGAGTAGCTCAAAGCTTAGCCAGTGGTCTGATGCTGCCCGCGGACGTCCAGTTTTTCCGGGACGGCACTGAGGAGTCCATAGCCAAGCGGCTCCAATGGCACACCGTAGCGGTGAGTTTTATCGTCATGTCCTCTCTCAATTCAATTAGCATGTACTTACCTCTTTGTTTCCCTTTAAACTCACCGATACTGTGTCGCAGGCCGCGCAAATTACTCATATGCTCGGGGAGAGGATGATCGAGCTGGCTGAGGACGCCGAGCGGGAGAAGGCGCTCAGGGAAGTGGCTGCTGATACGGCACGGGAGAGGTCCACAGCTGCCGAGAACGCCGAGAGGAGGGCACAATCGGAGGAGAAGGCTAAGCAGCAGGTCGAGAGGAGGGTGTCCGAGCTGGAGGAGAGGTTAAATGAGTCAGAGCTGAAACTTGCACAAGCCGAGAGCCTAGCAATGGCGCGTGCTGACGAAGTGGCCGATCTTAAGGTGACCTTGGAGGCGTGTGAAGAAAAATGGTACAACGAGGGCTTCGCGGACGCTGAGAACTCCGTGGAGCCCGTCGTTTCGCAGGCCAGGGCTCACGGCTTTCAGGAAGGTTGGCTGGCCGCCCTACGAGCAGCTGGTGTGCCCGGGGACTCTCCACTCTGGATCTCTGAAAACATTCCTCGACCTACTTCTCTCAATCCGGTCCAGAGCCAAGCAATTCCTGCCGATGAGGAGGACACCCCGAGCATGAGGGAGCTGGTCCGGGCAATTGATACTCATGTTGAAGACCTCGATTTAGAGGTATCCAACGCCCTCAATGCTCCTGGTGACGAAGAGTTTCAGCAACCCCCCACCGAGGAGAACCAAGGACGGGACATGACAGGCTCATCTCCACCCTCCCCGCTCAGCCCTGCGACTTAATGTACTTTATTTAACCTTTATTTACTTTATGTACCTAGGCACCGGGTTGTGGTGTCGGAACAATTTTTAGGCTCATCGTACAAGATTTACTTTGTTTGCCTAGACGCCGGGTTGTGGCGTCCGTACAATATTTTACTTTTTGGTTTTATCTATACTTATTCCGGTCCGTTTAGCTATTAAAGTGCTTAATCTGATTGTTGCATGCTCGTACTCATTACATACTCCCAAACGCTCCGTTTTCAACTCGATTGTGCCGTGAAGACGGTTAGAATTTGTTCAACCACACCCTCGTATGATGGTTTAGTCGTTGGATTTGATCATTTGGAGACAAGGATCAGTTCGGGGCGATCATTGCTCGGCAAATAGATTGTGCCAGGAATATTCTTCTGCATTTGGGAATTTCCCTTGTAGAATTCCACCTTTATAGTGACCATATCCGAGCCAGGGACAGGTTTACGTCTTTAGAAATTTTCCGTTTAGGTTTCCATATGCCCGGCGAACGTGATCTAACCGGGGATAGGTTTTTGTCCTTAGAAATTTTTCGTTTAGGTTTCCAAATGCCCGGCGAACGTGATCTAACCGGGGACAGGTTTCTGTCCTTAGAAATTTTTCGTTTAGGTTTCCACCTGTCCGGTGAAAGTGATCGAACCGGGGACAGGATTCTGTCCTTAGAAATTTTTGCGTTTAGGTTTCCACCTGTCCGGTGAACGTGATCGAACCGGGGACAGGTTTCTGTCCTTAGAAATTTTTCGTTTAGGTTTCCACCTGTCCGGTGAACGTGATCTAGCCGGGGACAGGTTTCTGTCCTTAGAAATTTTTGCGTTTAGGTTTCCACCTGTCCGGTGAACGTGATCGAACCGGGGACAGGTTTCTGTCCTTAGAAATTTTTCGTTTAGGTTTCCACCTGTCCGGTGAACGTGATCGAACCGGGGACTGGTTTCTGTCCTTATAGGAGGAGTTTACCGGTGGGCAAAACTGCGCCAACTACGCATCCCTGTGTCCACAATAAACAAAAACGAACTCAGGATAACAAAAGGATTCATAGTTCCTTTTAAAATTCCTCAACAATAGAATTTCTTCAGGTTATGAATGTTCCATGGCCGTGGAAGTGGTTTTTCGTCTAAGCTTTCCAAATAATAAGCCCCCTCCCCGGCTATCGCGGTCACCCTGTACGGTCCTTCCCAGGCGGCAGCCAGCTTCCCGGCGTTGGTATCACGCATGTTACCCACAGCTCGCCGCAGAACTAAGTCCCCTGCACCGAACTCTCTCGCCCTTATCTTTTGGTTGTAGCGGCGAGCCATCTTTTGCTGATACTCGGCGAGCTGTATTAGGGCGGTGTCCCTGAACTCTTCGAGCAGATCTAAACGCTGTGCCAGCATTTTCTCGTTCTGGCCGGTGTCAAAACCCCTCACCCGCGCACTGCATAAATGCACCTCGGCTGGGATTACGGCTTCTGCCCCGTAGGCCATGGAAAAGGGGGTTTCCCCAGTAGACCTCCGGGGTGTCGTTCGATATGCCCACAAAACGCTAGGAAGCTCCTCCGCCCATCGTCCTTTTGCTCCGTCAAGTCTCTTCTTTAATCCGCTCATAATCGTCTTGTTAACGGCCTCGGCTTGACCGTTGCTCTGAGGGTAGGCCGGTGTCGAGTATCTGTTCTTGATGCCCAGGTTGTTGCAAAATTCGTGAAATGCCCGGCTATCGAACTGTAACCCATTGTCTGATATGAGACAGTACGGCACCCCGAACTTGGTCACTATGTTTTTCCACACGAACTTCTTGACGTCGGTGTCTCTAATGTTTGCTAATGCCTCAGCCTCAGTCCATTTGGTAAAATAATCCACAGCTACGAGGACGAACCTCCGGTTTCCTGTAGCCCGGGGAAATGGACCGATGATATCCAGCCCCCATTGGGCGAAAGGCCAGGGACTGCTGACAGGGTTGAGGGGTCCTGCCGGTTGATGGACCGAGGGGGCGTGCCTTTGGCATTTCTCACATTTCCGTACGTACTCGGCGGCATCTTTTTGCATTTGCGGCCACCAGAATCCTTGGGTGATTGCCCGGTGAGCCAACGAACGTCCTCCCACGTGACTGCCGCACACCCCATCATGTAACTCAGTCAATAGTTCGTGCACACGACTGGGGTGTAAGCACAACAGGTACGGTCCTCCATAGGATCTCCGGTACAATTCCCGATCCGGTGACAACCAATACCTGGCTGCTACACGACGGATCTTATCGGTTTCCTTGTCATTGCCCGGGGTCTGATTATCAGTCAGGAATTCAATGATAGGGTCCATCCAGCAAGGTCCAGCACGGGTGATGCTTTCAATGCCTACTGCGGGGCCGGTAGCTTCCCCGACTCCTAGGATGCTGGGTTCCCGTACAAGTTCCACCTTGATCATCCGTGGCACACTCTCGGTTAGTGCCGAGGCCAGTGTGGCCAGTGAGTCTGCATGTCTGTTTTGTCCTCGGGGAACCTGGGCTATTTTTGCTGTCCGGAACTCTGCCATGACACTTCTTGCCAGCTGCAAATACCTCCTCATTCTGGAATCTTTGGCTTCAAAGCTTCCCTGCAGCTGGTTGACAACCAGCCGCGAATCCGAGTATACTTCGACGCTCTTTGCTCCTAACCTCGCCGCAGTTCTCAGGCCGGCAAGCAGTGCTTCATATTCTGCTTCGTTATTGGAAGCTTTAAATCCGAGCTTGATGGAATGTTCCAACCAAATCCCCTCTGGTGTGATCAAGACAATCCCGGCTCCGGCCCCTGTTGAGCTTGAGGCACCGTCCACATAGACCTTCCACGGTGGGCAGAGTACCTGGCAAACCACTCCTCCTCCATTCCTGGGAGATAACTCGGCTACAAAGTCGGCCAACACCTGACCCTTAATCGAATTCCTCGGCCTGTATCTTATGTCGAAGGCACCAAGCCGGGTCCCCCATTTAGCTATCCGACCTGTGAAGTCTGATCTTCTCAATAAGGACTGCAAAGGGTACTCGGTTAACACATACACGGTATGGGCTTGGAAGTAGTGCGGCAACTTTCTAGTACCGTGCACTAGGGCCAACACCAGCTTCTCCAAGGGCAAATATCTGGTTTCCGCATCGACCAAGGTCTTGCTAATGTAATATACGGGTCGTTGTGTATCCCGGTTCGTTAAGAGCACGGCACTGGCCGCGTGCTCTGAAACCGAGAGGTACATATATAAGTCTTCTCCGGGCAATGGTGCGGTTAGTACGGGGGCCCGTGTCAGGTACATCTTCAAGTCATGGAATGCTTCGTCACACTTCTGGTCCCATTCAAACCCTCTCCATTTCTTCAGTAGTTGGTAAAAAGGGCGGCACCGGTCGGCAAACTTTGAGATGAACCGGTTAAGGGTGGCCAACATCCCGGTTAGAATCTGCACCTCCTTTGGGCTTCTCGGGGGCGTTAAATTCATCACGGCCCCGATCTGGTCGGGGTTGATCTCTATTCCCCGTGTATTGACCAGATATCCCAAAAATTTTCCTGCTCCCACTCCGAATACACATTTTTCAGCATTAAGGCGCAACCGATGTCTCCGGAGGATTTCAAACACCCCGAGGAGATCCTTTCTGTGTCCGGATTCGCGTTTGCTTTTGACGACCATGTCATCTATGTATACTTCAACCGTGTGTCCTATCTTATCACGGAACATCCTCGTCATCATTCGCTGATAGGTAGCCCCGGCATTCTTTAGGCCGAACGGCATCACCGTGTAGTGATAGTTGGCCTCCGGCGAGATAAATGCCGTCTTCTCCTGATCTTCAGCTGCTAGGGCTATTTGGTGATAACCCTGGAATGCATCCAGGAAGCTCATCCTGGGGTGTCCGCATGTGGCGTCCACAAGTTGGTCGATCTTGGGCATTGGGAATGGATCTCTCGGGCATGTTCGGTTTAAATCCGTGAAATCTACACAAACCCTCCACTTACCGCTCTTCTTCTTCACTACCACCGTGTTCGCCAACCAGTCCGGGTAGAAGACCTCCTTTATTGCCCCCGCTTCCTTCAGTTTTTTCACTTCCACTTTTACTGCCTCGACGTGCTCCTTCGCCGATCTTCTCGGCCTTTGTCTTTTAGGGGTTATGGTCGGGTCGGTATTGAGACAATGAACGATGAAATCGGGGTCCACCCCGGGCACCTCGTACGGGCTCCAAGCGAATATATCAACATTCCGGACAAGAAGCAGTAACATATCCACCCTTTCCTCGTCCGTCAAGCCGGCCCCTATTTGGAAGTACCTGCACTCGTCTGGTAACAGTTTCACTCTGATCAGTTCCTCTGTGGGATTAGCCCCCGCTTTGCCCGAGGGCCGCAGTAATTGCTATGAAGGGGCCCCTTCAGGCTGACCCCCTTTTTCGGTGGTCTGACCCTCCCGGTTCACTGCTGCAATAAGGCACTGTCTGGCCTTTCGTTGGCTGCCCTTTACCACTGCGATGCCTTGTTCGGTCCGGAACTTGATTTTTACGTGAAGGGTGGACGGCACGGCCCCCATTGCATGGATCCATGGCCTCCCAAGAATTGCGGTGTAAGGGGAAAATGAAGCGACCACTATGAACGTCACTGTGACTTCCTTGCCTTCCAAAACCACGGGAAGGGAGATTTGCCCCTCTGGAACCACTACCTGGCCGTCAAAGCCGATCAGGGGCGTGTCGTACTTCGTGAGATCCTCGACTTTCAGCCCGAGCCCCCTGTACAGGTCGGGATACATGACCTCGACGCCGCTTCCTTGGTCCACTAACAACCTCTTCACCAAGAAGCCGCCTATCTGAGTCGTCACCACCAGTGCGTCGTCGTGTGGCTGGATCGTTCCCACGAGGTCCTCGTCGCCGAAGGAGATAATATCCCGGGCAATTTTCACCTTTTTTGCAGGTGATATTTCCCCCGCACCTATGTCAGCCGGGGTCGTCGTCAAGACCTCTCTCCTGCCGATCCTCATGACGTCTCTTGGTGCAGCGTGAATTACCTCAATTACTCCAATGGGAGGTGGGCGGGGGCCCTTGCCCGGCTTTGCGCCCAGTTCACCTTCATTGTTTGCCGTGTTGATTACGAACTCTTTCAAGTGCCCTGCCCTTAACAACTGCGCTAAGTGATCCTTTAACACCCGGCAATGCTCGGTGGTGTGTCCCTTATCCTTGTGGTATGTACAGTACAAATTTTGGTTTCTCCGGGATGGATCGCCCGCCATCTTATTTGGCCATCTGAAGTACGGCTCGTTTTTTATCCGGTCAACTATCCTGTGCACCGGCTCCTTGAACAGCACGTTTACTTCCTCATGCTGTAACCCTTGTTCTTGGACGGCTGGCCCCTTTCTGGGTTTCGGCTGAAATTCATACTGCCGAGGACGGGTGGTCAGCAGGGCTTTACCTTTATTTTGTATCCGGTCATCTTCTAGGCGTTTATACTCCTCTATGCATCTCATTAGCTGCCTCATGCCCTCCGGAGGTTTCCTAGTCAATGATTCTCGTAGCTCGGAGTCCTCGGGGAGCCCCATTCTAAAAGTACTTGCTTCTATCTTCTCGTTACCCCCCGATCTCGTTGTAGAGCTCCCAATAGCGGTTCGCGTAACTGCGTAGGGTCTCCCCAACCCTCATCTTTATGGATAGTAAGGCGTCCACGGGTTGCGGAACCCGGCTACAAGTTACAAACCAGGCATCGAACTCCTGAATTAGTTCCGCGAAGTTGCGAATAGAACCCTTTGGAAGCCCATTAAACCATCTCAACGCCGTAGAGCCGAGACTGGAGGGGAAGACTTTGCACATCAGCGCATCATCACGCTTGTGCAAGGACATCATGTGAATGTAATGACTGACATGCTCCACCGGGTCCGTTTTTCCGTCATAAGAATTGAACGGTGGCCGATTGAATCTGTTCGGCATCGGGGCCTGTTCAATTTCCTCCGAGAACGGGGATCGGGCTGCTTTACGTAGCGCCCGGCTCATTGCGTCCATAGCTGCATTTCGCGGGCGTTGCCCTTCCGGGGAACCTGATCCACGGTCAGCATAATCGCGTGATCGGGAGCGGTCCCGGCGTCCTAGCCTCTCCCGTGAACGTGGACGATCGCGCTGTCGGTGATGGATGGAATGCTCGGAATTGTCTCCCTGGCGGTTCCTTGCTCCTCTCTGTCTCCCGCCCTGTTGATCTAAGTTCGCTCCCCGGCGTCTTTCCGCCTCCAGCTCCAGATCCCTTACCAGCCTGCGTAGCCTCTCTAGTTCTTCGTCTCTCGGATCGGGGCGTCTATTTTCTGTGGCGCCGGACACTGTTTGGTGAGTTCGGCGTGATCCCTCGCTCTGGCCGGAATGCTCTTCACCCTCTCCTCGGTGCCTGTCTTCGTGCCTTTTCTGCCTTCGCTCCCGCCAAGTGGACCCTTGCGAGGACCCTACCGAGCCGCTCTCGGCATGACTTCCCGAACGTCTCTCAGACATCAATCCTGGCGTGGACCAAGGCTGAGCTACCGCATAGTAGGAGGTTCCCACAGACGGCGCCAATTGTGCGTACCAAGAAGGAGATTGTTGGGCCTGACTCTCTCTTGTTTGGGCTCAATTTATTTGTGACGTGGGTTTTGTTTTTCCTACAACGGGGAGCTCAGTACATTGAGGCCCATTTTAGCCCACTTGCTTCCCGATCACTCTGTTCTCCTTTCATCCATTTCCCCTTTCTGTACTTCTTTCTTCTCTCTCTCCTCTCAACTCTCTCCTCTCCCCCCCCCCCCACTTCTTCACAGCTCTCTGTTATTTATAGCTTTCACTGGGTGGAGGTGTTATGATTATTCCTATCAATAGTGGAAGAGGGGGTCCAATGTTATCTTTGTTAAGTGGGAATTTGGTAGTTGAGCAGCAAAGTGGCTTGGGAACTTGTTCTTCGTGGCTATGTTATGCACGGCAACGATTACTGGGCGTTTTGCCGACCAATCCGAACACCATACTTCGCCGTGATCAAACACTTAGGATAACATAAACTACTGCCCATGGTCGGGTAACTTGCCGGCCAAGTGACAATGAAAGAATATTGTGTGCAACGGAGCTTCCATCAGCAATACAAACCTGATTGGGAGCTCAATACTGCTCGGCCCGGCCCAGTTCATCAGGGAATGTTCGGGCCTCGTGTGCTGCGTTGTGATGAGTTATGCTCGGCCCTAATGAAGGCTTGGGCCAGGACCGTACAGATAGTATTACCCTTGCAATCCAAAAGACCCAGATTACACGAAAAGCAAACTACTTGCAACACCACTCACAATCGCCACACTAACTAATGTAGCAACATTATCACAGTAACCACAGTGGCACCTCCTATTTCATTTTCCACGGCAGTGTTTTCTTTCAAGAGAAAGTGGGTTCCCTTGGCTTATAATTTCTACAATGGGTTGTAAGAAGTAAGGGCATTGGTATTTGATTATATTCATCTTCTTCTTCTTTTTGTGCTTTATATGTTTTGGTTAATTGGATATAAAAACTTCCTTTGCACCATTGCACAACAGCGCTTTAAGAGAGCTAAAATACCCAATTTGTGAAAGCTGGGATAGTACTAATGTAGTGTTTCACACATTACAGCAAACAGCTGCCCCTCACAATTAAATTCCCCAATCAGAGCACCAACACCTCCACCCGGGTCCTTCTTACATACTTATATTTAACTTGAATTCATTCACAGCAGGAGCTTTCCATTTTCATCTGGTTAACACATGTGATCTCTATTGCTTGGCATCTATAAAATGTAGGACTTATAGAACCTGCATTCCACAAAAGTGGACACTCACCATTGGGTTTGTCTTTATTTTCTATTTCTATTTTCTTTTGTGGGTTTGTAATGCATATTATGTGTTTGATGAAATGCATCTATGAACTGTTTATGAAGTAGATTTTGCAAACAAGTTTATTGGAGGTGGTCCTTTAGATAGAGGTTGTGTCAGTTGGAAGATTATATTTTCCACTATTGGTTTAAAGCAGTGGCAAATATAATTTTAACATATGCACTACAGTAATTGATTTTCTTAACTTGTAAATTAGGTCCTGCACATGGAACATGGATAGGCATGACCATATCTTGTTTAGGTCCAATAAAATCTACAGTCATTTGAGATTTGTTGAAGTCTACAATTGCGTATATTTTTTATTTATTTGTTATGGCTAAGGAAGGAGAAAATAAGGTGAATTCTCTCATTTGTAGCAGATATTGGTTCTTTTCTTAAAGAGTATTGTTCATTTGTAAAAGAGTATTTCTACAAAGAAAAATCAAGAGCAACCACAACCTTCTAGTGAAGAGATACATGCAATGGTTTCAAAAGTGCTTGGACTCACACGGCTTGAAATATTCAAAATAGTTGAGAAGTTAATGCATAGAGGTGTAGAGGACATTAGGTTTTTGAAAAGTCTTTCAAATGATGATGATAAGAAGGACTAGATACGACTTCTACTTAGTCTCCATTAATTTGTTCTTTTGGAAGTTATGTAAAAGGCTCAAATTTTGGGTATTTAACCTGTCTTTCTTAATATATAACTTTTTAGTTGTTAATAAATAAAAGGGAAAAATGTAAAATTGACCTTTTAACTTTCACATTTTTTCATTTCAGTCCTTTAACTTTCAATTTTTGTCAATTCAAGGCTCCATTATAGCTCAGGTAGTGCTGCCATTAGAACCATTGAAACGACGCCATTTTGCATTTTTTTTTTAAATTCGGAATTAAAAGAAAATAAGAAAAATCTGGAAAAAAAAAATTAAGGTCATTCCCCTTCCCCTGAATCAAAACAAAACAAGTGACCCAAATCCCTAACCCGTGTAACTTTGAGAAAGAGAGAGAGAGAGAGAGTGAGCCGATTTGAGAGAGAGAGAGAGAGAGAGAGAGAGAGAGAGAGACTGAGTTCACCAGCTGCTCTCCTCGCCGTCCCTCGCTATACCTCGTTGCTCTGCTCCTCCCAACACCTTTTAATCTCAGTCGTCAAGCTTAACCGCTTCGAAAATTGTATGGTATCGATGATCTTCTTAAGTGCATTCAAGTCTTCATTGCACTTCTCCAATGCCGTGAGCAACTTCCTTCTCTTTTTTGCTGCTGATTCCAGCACCATTATTATTGTTGTCGGCATAGCTTCCAAACCTATTAGGCGCGCCACCAGCGCCGGTGGAGTTCAGGAGTTTTGAGTCGAGTTCACAGAGTTTGACCTCCGTATCTCTGTCGGAAGTGTACGGCTTCTGGGCACGTTGCAAGAGAGTCTTTTGAGATCATTGGTGGGTTTGATGTCTTTTTGTTTTTGGTTTTGCGGTTGCATTAATGATGGGGATGCCTCTTGGTTTTGTGGTTCCCCTTAATTTTTTTTTTTCTAGATTTTTCTTATTTTCTTTTAATTCCGAATTAAAAAAAAAACACATACAAAATGGTGTCGTTTTAGTGGTTCTAACGACGGCACTAACTGAGCTGTAACGGAGTCCTGAATTGACAAAAATTGAAAGTTAGAGGACTAAATTGACAAAACTGAAAGTTAGAGGACTGAAATGAAAAAATGTGAAAGCTAGAGGGTTAGTTTTGCATTTTTGCCTAAATAAAATAATTTTTTAGTTTGAGATTTTGAATGTTGTGAAAAAAAAAAAAAACCATGCATTTGGGTGTTCTCTCTAGTTGATATAAAACACTTTAGTTGTCAATAGTTGGCAAAATTTTTTTTAGTTCGCTACGACTAAAAATATTTAGTCATCATTTTGTTAATTGGATTATCAATATTACCTCATGTATTTAAAATTAAAATGTATAAGGATTAAGAAAAATAATAATTAAAAAATGTACCTTATTGATCTTAAATTCAAATTCAAATCCAAATTTAGGTATCCAAACAATGAAATTTCAAATCCTTCATTGTTTAAAAGACCCAAACAAGGCATTTTTAAAACAGTGGATTTCAAATCAAGGCATTTCAAATTCAAACTCAAATCCAAATGTTGCTATCCAAACACAACCTTTATTCTTTTAAGCATAGCCCAAGCCCATGCGACTTATTGGGAAAATTGAGGAAGTGTGGTTTGAAGGGTATGGATTGGTTTCTTTCAGACCTTTTGCATGAGCGATGAGCCTAGCCCATGTGTGCTACCAAGTGGGCAAGGTCGTGTACCTAAAATTTCCACCCTAAAAGAGCTTTCATGCTCTAGTTGACTGCGGCCTAAAGTTTCTGCTTGAACCCATTTTTGCCTTTAAACATAGTTGGCTCCCATTAGCCAACTCCATCTGCTAGCCCTCGCTTAAGCGAGCCTTCCAATGGTTTGAAATGTCTGACCAAAGGAAACCAATTAGAGTAAACCCCCTTTATTTCCAAAATTATGTAAAAAACAACTAACTTATTTCCTAAGCAGAAGGCAAACTACACCAAATCATGGAAATAGCACTCAGGAGGTCCAAAGCCTCTCTCTCTCTCTGCCCAAAAATCGGTCATTAGTAACACCTTAAACTCATAAAACTCTCCTTTCAATTCAAAAACTGTGGGGATTAGTTTTTCTTGTGAGAGCATCACCCAAAGTTCAATACCAGAGTCTTTCTTTAGCTAAAAAACCAAAATCCACGTTTTAACCATATAGCTTAAATTTTAGAGTAAAAGCCCATTCAGCTAGCTAATATTCTCACAATTCTGAACCTTGGAGGTGGAAATATGGGTACAAGGGAATCTTCCCTCGCTTCCTCACAACCTCTCTTAATTTTTTATTCTCGCTGACTGTGGGTCGAAGTTTCAGACCTGTGTTTTTTTTTTTTTTCTGCATTTTCTTGTATTTCAGTTATGGCATTTTGATTTCTCTCTTGTTAAAGCACCATTAGCCTTTTGTTCATTATACATTTGGAATGTTTGGGCTTGATTCTCCACAAATAAACATTTTTAAAGAACCGAAATGGTAGGGAGTTTATACTAAAGAATCATTATATTTGTTAAGAATTTCTTTTTCCAAAGGCTTAAATAGGCCAATTTAAAGTGATAAATTAGCAGTGTTTATCAGTTATATTTCCCACTTGTATAGTTGTATTTTTAGCCTCACATAGTTCACCCTTAAGACTATAGGACCATATTTTTCATGCAGTTAGAATTAAGGCCTAAAAGGCTATAACTGGTAGATTGTGCATTGCTTCTCTGGCTAAAAAATTAAAGATACAACACAGATTGAACCAAACAAAAGAGTCAAAAGACATAGTGAGGAAAGGGAATCTTCTTTTTATAATGATAATCTTAAGCTTGTACTCATAGGATGTTGAATTGGACAGAGTTCTGTAATTCTTTTAGAGTTCTTCAATTAATGTTTTTTAGTTTGTTTGTTTGTTTTTCCCCTGAATTCAAGCATTTTGTTGGTGTTGTCATTATATTGTGGGGACTACATACAGGTTTAGAATTTCAAACGTGGGCTTGAAAACATCCATTAATTTCAGAATTCAAGACCATTCGATGAGGCTAGTTGAGATTGAAGGGTCTTACATCGCTCAAGACGATGAGTATGATAGTCTTGACATCCATGTTGGCCAGTCTTACTCGGTCTTAGTCACAGCAAAGAACAACACAAATTGCACATCCTACCCTATGATTGCATCTTCTCGCTTTACTGAAAATATACTTTTTGGTCTTGGTGTCATTCGCTACCCTGGCTCTGTAGCCTATCCTTTGGGCCCAATTTCCCCAGGACCAACTCCATGTTACAAGCACAATTCACCAGATACATTTTGCCGTTGTAATTTGGGTAATGCTAACGAATGCCCTTAGAACATTGTTTAATAATCTATTTAAAGAAAGTTTTTATGGAGAAAGAAAGAAAAGCAATTAATGTTTTGACAGCTTTTTTCATTTCTCATAAAACTGATATTAAAAATTTCTTAAAATGGATTCTTAACCAATGCCTTAAGGCCACTCGTTAGTATGACCTTTGTAATTTCATTAAGTAATAAATTAAACCTTAAAATTGGAGGTTTAATTTATTTCATATGTCCTAAAATTCATCCTTTAGTACAACCAGATCATGTCTTTTTGGTCTTTGGACAGGAGGAATTTATTAGTGGGAGGATCATGGGCAAATCCGCAAGGAAGCTACCGCTATGGCCAGATTAACATCAGCCGTACACTCATTTTAAAGAATGGTGTTACATTCGTGGCACAGGCTTTGCTACACAATTAATGAAGTCTCATTGCCACTGGGCCTTGTAGCCCAATGGCACCTGGTGTCCCTGTATACCTCGAGCTCGGGGGTTCGAGTCCCTGCATATTTACCTAGCAAAAAAAAAAAAAAAAAAAAAAAAAAAATTAATGGAGTCTCATTTATACTACAGGACACTCCGTTGAAGTTGGCTGACTATTTTGTTGTTTACCTTTTCTTTTCATTTTGGTGTGTAAGATAAATGTGTAATTAATGCATTGTTTACCCGGAATTTACAAAATGTGCCCTATAACATTCCCCAAGGATCTTGAATCCCAAAACATCCCGCAAGCAAACAAAAATGGGAGCAATTTTTGTTAAATAATTTATTTCAAAAAATTACTAATTTAATGATGATGTAAAATTTATTTCAAAATAGTTTACCGATAAATTTTTGAAATAAACGTACACACATGGAAGGTCCAGAGCCTTATGAACCATGTGTGGGAGCGGTCTCTAGTCGATGTGGGACAACTCCCATACTTTGGCTAGAGAGATAAACCTTGAGGGCCTGGCAACCCAAAGAGGATAAACTTCTAATGTTGCCAGGCCGGGGTATGCCGTGGCCCTCAGGGGTTGCTCGCTCTGTGTCCTCACAAGTTTGATTTTTCATTGGACTTGGACTTGTTACAAAGATAGAGGTTCACTCCTTGTTAAGTTTGGATTAAACAAAAATAATTTTATTTAAATATTGTGCTGACATGAAAAATTGTGAGAGTTTTAGAGGTTTCGGTTATATATATATATATATATATATATATATATAGATGATAATGATGAGTTTGAGTTTAAGTTGGACTTGTTAGAAAGATAGAGTTTCAATCCTTGTTAAGTTTGGACTAAACAAAAATAATTTTATTTAAATAAAATGATAATTTTATTTAAATATTAACGATAATGATGCGTTTGAGTTTAATTTGGACTTGCTAGAAAGATAGAGTTTCACTCCTTGTTAAGTTTAGACTAAACAAAAATAATTTTATTTAAATAAAATGATAATTTTATTTAAATATTAATGATAATGATGAGTTTGAGTTTGAGTTTAATTTGGACTTATTAGAAAGATAGAGTTTTACTCCTTGTTAAGTTTGGTCTAAACAAAAATAATTTTATTTAAATATTATGCTGATGTGAAAAATTATAGGAGCTTCAAAAGTTTTGGTTATATAATAATAACCAAAACTAACCCGTGCGATGCACGGGATAGTTAAATAAAAATTAAAAGTACTTATTTTACTTAAAAGTTTATGACTTAACTTTTAAAAATGTATAACTTGAAAATGAGTGAAAATTAAGTAATATTTTGTTTAATATAATGATTTAGAAAAATTCTTTTTCTTTCATATCATTGGTTTCACATAACACATTCTGGCGTGAGCTATTCTATGGTGATGACTGCATATAATACTCAACTGCAATTAAATCTACTATGCACTACCAATCTAATCTATGTTTTCTTGATAGTAGATTTACAAATTGTATTCTAATATTCGTATAGCTTGCCACATCATTATTATTATCTATATATAATATAAAACTGAAAATTTTGACTTTTTGAGAGACTTATGTTAGAATTAGGATTAAAAAAATAATTATATATATTTTTTTAATTAGACCTCACGTTAGAAATATTTTTTAAGGACTCAATTTAGGTTTAAAAAAAAAAGACTCAAGTAAAAAAATAAAAAATAAAAATAAAAACTTTAGGATTGAGGAAAAAAAAAGAGAGACTCTTATTAGGACTCTTTCACTATTTAGTTTAAAAATTAAATTTTTTTTATAAATTAAAATGATGAGGAAAAAAGAGTGAGAAAGAGACTCCTGTTAGGACTCTCTCACTATTTAGTTTTAAAAATTAATTTTTTTTTCTAAATTAAAATGATGATGTGAAAAATTGTGGGAGTTTCAGAGGCTTCGGTGATTTGGAATATCACTGTCATGTAGTTTAATGAAATTGTATGAAGATGGTACCTAAACATCACATACATACATGCTTGGAAATTGTAAGTTTACTCATGAGAGCCGTTAATTTGTCATGATACTGTTGATATGGGATGGTCAACACTTGGTGACCAATGCATTCTTGACGGAAAACTCCTGGCTTGCTTACATTGCAAACAACCATAAAGCTATGGCATGTGTTTCTTTTCCTATTAAATATTATTTATCAACAAATAGCTCCTAATTTTAGTGGGCTCAAAAGTGTGTAAAAGCTTGAAAATTAAAAGACCCAAAAAATTGAAGCCACAAATTAGAAACACATACCCACGGTGGTAGACTTGGCTTGGCAGTAGGCTGAGGGGCTATAGTGGCATGAGGGTTTGTTTTCTCCATAACTGTTCCATTGAAACCACAACAATACACTAACAGTATAACTCACAACCAAACATAATCAACCAATAAATAAAGTTCACGAACAGACAAAATTTCATGAAATCTCTTTGCATACAAAAACTCATATATATATATATATATATATATATATACACACATACCAGTATATGATCTCCCCAGAAGAAGCTCTGCACACGTGAACAGCATGACCCATGTTCTCCAACACACTTCTGTACAGACCCCCAGCCCCAAAGAACCCAGGGAAGCAAACCCACCTTGAATCTAAGTCTCAGCCCACCATATCATCATCCACTTCCTTGGTCTTTAATATCTTATTATTTTCTTGAACCACTTGTTCTTTAATATCTTATTATTTTCTTGAACCACTTCCTTGTTCTTTAATATCTGGAACCGATCCACCAGAGCTTGGTACAGAGCAGTTTCTAATTTATCTCCGACCATGGAGGTCCCTGGACATGTTCAATTTGGAGTTTGGACTGAGGGTTTGTTTTCTCCATTTGGTTTATATGGTCGGGTTGTTGAAGGGTACTTAGGGTTTGTTTGAGTTTGAGATTAAGTTGGACTTATATATTAGAGTTTCACTCCTTGTTAAGTTTGGACTAAACAAAAATAATTTTATTTTAAAAAAATGATAATGATTTATTTTTTAAATATTGTGCTGACGTGGAAAATTGTGGGAGCTTCAAAGACTTCGGTTTTATATATATATATATATATATATATACATATAGAGTTTGTTATATATATATATATATATATATATATATATATAGAGTTTGTAGGCAATATTTTAGTGCAAGTGAGACATATATTTTTACTTGACTATCCTTTAGTTTTATCTTTACTTAGACATAGAAATGTTAAGAATATTTATGAACTAACAAAATATCTGCATGTGTGATGAGATTTTTTTTATTTTTTTACTTTGAGTTTAATACAATTTTTCAATTTGAATTTATCTATTATTAATGAGATTACATCAGAAATGATTTTTATAAAACTAAAATTTAGAATTTGAAAAAGACTTACATTAGAAATAGGAATAAAAAATAAATTTTTTTTTTTTAAATTAGACCTCACGTTAGTTTTTTTTTTTTTTAAGGCTCACTTTAGGTTTAAAAAAAAAAGGCTCATGTGAAAAAAAAAAAAGACTCCTATTAGGATTAAGGAAAAAAAAGAGAGACTCTTATTAGGGCTCTCTCACTATTTAGTTTAACAAATTAAAATTTTTTATAAATTAAAATGATGAGGAAAAAAGAGGGAGAGAGACTCCTGTTAGGACTCTCTCACTATTTAGTTTTAAAAATTAAAAAAAAATATAAATTAAAATGATGATGTGAAAAATTGTGGGAGGTTCAGAGGCTTCGGTTATATATATATATATATATATATATAGATAGATAATAATATCTATATATAATATAAAACTGAAAATTTTAACTTTTTGAAAAACTTTCGTTAGAATTAGGATTAAAAAAAATAATTTTTTTTTTAAATTGTACCTCACGTTAGTTTTTTTTTTTTTAAGGGCTCACTTTAGGTTAAAAAAAAAGACTTACGTGGAAAAAAAAAAAAGACTCCTATTAGGATTAAGGAAAAAAGAGAGAGACTCCTATTAGGACTCTCTCACTATTTAGTTTAACAAATTAAAATTTTTTATAAATTAAAATGATGAGGAAAAAAGAGGGAGAGAGACTCCTATTAGGACTCTCTTGCTATTTAGTTTAAAAATTAAAAAAAAATTATAAATTAAAATGATGATGTGGAAAATTGTGGAAGTTTCAGAGGCTTCAATTTTTAATATATATAGATAATAATAATAATAATAATAATAATAATAATAATAATAATAACTAGTCGCTAACCCGTGCAATGTACGGGATAGTTAAATAAAAATTAAAAGTACTTATTTTATTTAAAGGTATATAACTTAAATTTTAAAAATGTATAATTTGAAAATGAATGAAAATAACTAATTTCTTCAATATAATGATTTAGAAAAATTCTTTTTCTTTCGTATCATTGGTTTCACATAACACATTTCGACGTGGGCTATTCTATGGTGATAACTTTACATAATATTCAACTGCAATTATATCTACTATCCACTACCAATCTAATCTATGTTATTTTGATAGTAGATCTACAAATTGCATTCTTGTATTCTTAGAGTTTGCCACATTATTGTTATTATCTATATGTAATATAAAACTGAAAATTTTAACTTTTTGAAAGACTTACATTAGAATTAGGATTAAAAAATAAATTTTTTTAAAATTAGACCTCACGTTAGTTTTTTTTTTTTTAAGGGCTCACTTTAGGCTAAAAAAAAAAAAAGACTCACGTGAAAAAAAAAGAGACTCTTATTAGGATTAAGGAAAAAAGAGGGAGACTCTTATTAGGACTCTCTCATTATTTAGTTTAACAAATTAAAATTTTTTATAAATTAAAATGATGAGGAAAAAAAGAGGGAGAGAGACTCCTGTTAGGACTTTCTCACTATTTAGTTTTAAAAATTAAAAAAAAAATTATAAATTAAAATGATGATGTGAAAAATTATGAGAATTTCAGAGGTTTCAGTTATATATATATATATATATAGATAATAATATTTATATATAATATAAAACTGAAAATTTTAACTTTTTGAAAGACTTACATTAGAATTAGGATTAAAAAAAATAATTTTTTTTTAAAAATTAGACCTCACCTTAGTTTTTTTTTTTTTAAGGGCTCACTTTAGGTTAAAAAAAAAAAAGACTCACGTGAAAAAAAAAAAAAGAGACTTCCATTAGGATTAAGGAAAAAAGAGAGAGACTCCTATTAGGACTCTCTCACTATTTAGTTTAACAAATTAAAATTTTTTATAAATTAAAATGATGAGGAAAAAAGAGGGAGCGAGACTCCTGTTAGGACTCTCTCACTATTTAGTTTTAAAAATTAAAAAAAATTATAAATTAAAATGATGATGTGAAAAATTGTGAGAGATTCAGAAGTTTCGGTTTTTAATATATATATATATATATATAGATAATAATAATAAATTTAAAAAAACATAATAGGGTTTTTCTTGCAAGAAATCCTAAACTCATCATTCTATGTAATTAGATAACTTTCAATGTTTTATTTCTAAAGAACTTCTCAAATTTATACAAATCCACCAACGTTTCAAAAGCATAAAAATAGGACCACCTACTAAAAACAAGGACTCCAAAGTCCAAACAACTATTTAATACAAGATTTTGCGTCTGCATCAACTTCTAACCCTACATATATTTTATTCCAATCCCCGCTTTGGTTTGTTTCTCAAAAAAAAAAAAAAACACAATCCCGCTTTGGTTTTGATTTACCTTTGAATTCTCTTTTCTCTTGTATAAATAATTAACGTGGTGTGTAAATTGATTTATAACAACAACAAAAAATCTCGCTTTCTCTTCTCCTCTCTGACTGATATTGCCATGGATTTGATACCATGCATCAAAGAGTTATGGGCAGCTCTGTTGCCTTGGTGTCTTCCACACAGTAAGAGGCACAGTAAGAGGTCCAATCTGTTGGACCAAGGCATAAAAACAACAACTCTTACTCTTGATGATCTTCATGACAGTGTATTAGTGGAAATTCTGATTCGGCTACCTTTAAGGTCGGTATTTCAATGTAAGTCCGTCTCAAGTCGCTGGTTCTATTTAATCTCTACTTCCTATTTTGCTAACCGCTTTAATAGCCACTGCTCTTCAATGCATCCACATCCGCCCTTTACCTTGCTCATCCAGAGAAATTGTGATCTTTTCTTAACTCTCAATAAACCCGAATTCAAATCCTTTAAATCGCCAAATTTCATAGCAACGCCAAATCCAGTACACAACAGCAACGATAAGAGTGTTGTCATTGTTGAAGCTTCGTGTAATGACTTGCTCTTATGCAGCAGTAGCGAGTTTAAGCCTCCATTTCAATTGACATTTTATGTGGTAAATGCAATTACTAAGCAATGGGTGGTACTCCCTCCTGTACCTTTATTTGGTATTGATTTCCGGGTCGGGTTCATATGCCGTTATGACAATAATGACACCCTCAATTATAGGGTGGTATACATTCCCCCATACGATGCAGAGTCAAAGGAAATGGAAATTAAAGTAGAGACATTCATATCTGAAATGGGTGAATGGAGCGAGTCAATGGTGTCGTGTCCAGGTGACTTTGGCCGTCGTGGTGTTCCTTATAAGAATTTGCTTTTTTGGTGGGATAATAGTTGTGGACGCCTTATCTGGTTCGATCCATATAGCCGTGAATGCTATCGTTTCTTTGAGCACCCAATTAAGTTGGATCCATACCACAGTATTGAATGTCATGGAGTGTATGTTGATTGCCTCCGTCAATGTCAAATTTCAAAAAATCCACTTGGAGCGTGTCACGGTTGCCTAAGGATATGTCAAATTTTAAAGAATCCACAAATGATTTTACGCCTTTGGGAGCTCAGAGACTATGATGATAATGGAGGAGGTAAATGGTGCTTGGAGCACGAGATGCATTTTGATGAAATGGTTTTGGAAAAATATCCTCGGCTCAGAGAATACATAAATGGTGATTTTTGTCCAATGTTAGTAGCTTATCATCCAAACGACAGGGACATCATCTATTTGATTATTAACTTTCTCAAATTTTGGGTGCATGGTAATAATGTACCACAAGTAATGGTTATATCATGCGACATGCGGAGAAAAACATTGGAGGTGATCTATGACAATCCATTCATGCCAAGAATTCGTAATCGTTTTATTTCTTACCGCAATTTATTCGATGTTTTCACCTTTGTGCACCTGTGGTGGCCGACTCCGATATCTTCACTCTCATAGAATGTCATCTACTTATGGTTCGCTTGCTTCCATTTGTATATAATGATTTGTCTATATTTATTTATATTACTATTTCTATGGATATAAAATCATAATCATATTTATCTTTTATGGTTATTTGCTGATTTCTTTTTTATCTTTGCATTACCAAGTGTGTATCTTAGGTCTTTCTCAAAAAAAAAAAAAAAAAAAAAGTGTGTATCTTAGGTATTATTATTACTATTAGCATTGATTGTCACCTGTAATGCTAATTGTTTTGGATTTCGCCTGCACATTGTTGGGTTTTTTACTTGGCGATGCATAAAGTGTAACATATATGCAACAGTAGGGTGATAAGAATCTCAGTTCAGTCACTCAACTAATCCACTCGTGGAGTGCTAGTGGTATTGACGTATAGTAGTAGTGAGACTCCCCGCCCCTATGTCTCTTAAAGCTGAAGGAAGGTATTAATGCAGGCTTTCCCTCTGATAGAAAATCCACCATAGGATAATTTTGTCCCTTGAAAAACAAAAAGTAGGCCCTTTCTTTTTCAATAATAAGGACTAGATCTAATGCTGAAGCCGAGTATTGTGCAGTGACATTGACCATTAGTGAACTTGTATGAGTTGGATCTCTCTGACTTAATTAAATTGGGATTTCAATCACAAAGAACCCAATTAAATTGGGATTTCAATCACAAAAAACCCTATAGACATGTTTTGTGAGAATCATAATGCTATCCACATAACCTCCAAGTAGGTCTTCTACTAGAGAGCAAAGCTGTAGAGTGTATGCGAGTGAACTTCTTTAATTATATTCATTTTTAGAGTTATCACCAACCACTAGTGTGACTAAGTATAATAAATTTTATTCCCTAAATTAACTAAGAAAACCCTAAAGCTCATAAGCTAAAATAGGAAATAAAATAACTTCTCGAACCAAAAATCATAGATTCAGAAGGTCAATTATGTGTGGGAAATGTGTTACGCACCCCACAACACCTGTCTAAAAGGATATTACCTCATTTTGAATTTAATCTTAAAATTCACCATTTAAAGAGCAATTAAAATACTTGGCATTTGGTTTTACAAAGGAAAGAGGTTATGCATGCACGTGTAATAAAACAAAGGTAAATTTTAGCCTAGAATGACATGTAATCTATCTTAGGATAAAATGTAATCTATCCTAATGTAATCACATGACATTGACTAAAAGGTAAATGAGTTGGTAAATTTAATAATTTCAAGAAGTTTAGGGATCATTTTGTAATTTGGAAATATTTGGGTCAAACTGTTATTTCGGTAAAGTTTTGGGGTTGATTGTAATTTTGGAAGAAGTTGTGTGGCATTTTTGTAATTTCTGATCTTGTCAAGGGGGTTAGCCTTAATTTGTTTCACGGATTGGGCTAGAAAGAATTTAATTGAATGGGCTGGGGCTTGATGGGTTCAAATTGGGGTTGAGTGTATTTTATTTTCTGATTGGGCTTGTGCTGGTGGGTTTGGGATTGGCCTTAATAACACCTCTAAAAATGTATGAGTTGAAATCCAGTAAAAACATAACATCATAACTAGGACCTATATTTCACATGTAAAAAAATAAATACAAGAGCCTTACCATGGAGCAGCGCCAATAATTCCAGCACGATCAGTTGAGTGGCGGCGCCACTAATAGTTCAGGGTGTTCCTAGGAACACCCTGACTTGAATTTTTTTTTTTAATGTATAATAATTTAAATTTTTTTATTTGTTTAACCTTAAAAAAAAAAATAGTAACACCCTTTAGCAATATCAAGAACATCCTAAAAATTTTTATGCCAAACAAATTTTGAACTAAAATCTAATACATAGTGAGGTGTGTGCTAGTGTATGCTAATGCACAGTGGAGTGTGTGCTAGACTGCTAGTAGTTAATAAAAAAAATTAATGAAGCAACTAAACATCAATAATTAATAATTTAATTAACTAATACATTATAAAAGACAAACAAATCAAATTATGTTAGGCTAAACAACAATTAATAATTTAATAATTAATGAAATAATAATACAACAAATTATAGTTTATAAAAGACAAACAAATTTATGAAACAACTAAACAACAATAATTAATAATTTTATTAATATTTCAAATGAACTTATAGTTTATTGTACATGTACTTTTGTTCATTTCATTTCTTTTCATTTTTTTTCCTTTTGAGGTTTTTTGGTGTATTGAATGCAAATTTGTTTTGGTTTTAAGAATATTTTTTTTTTAAGGACAAACTTCATGCTGGCCAAATCTTGAATTTTGGCCGGTATTTACCAAAACGTCCCCAAATAGATTGAAATGACCCAAAATTTTTTCAGAATGGAATAGAAACAGCCTGAACAAAATTCCTAGAGCCGCCAGTTCTACGACTTATTTGAGTTTTAGGCCCTGTATTCTTGTAAGCCCCATCCACAGTGAGCAGATGAGAATAAATACAAACAATCACCACCGAGAATATAACAGCAAAGCGATCAAAGACATGCCTCTCCCCACGTATCAAATGAGGTACATACTGCCAATCATTGATATTATGTTTAGAATGGTTGCCTACACTTAGAAAAGAGAAATAACTGCAAATGATGATTGAAGATTACCTGTGAAAATAGTACTAGAACGATGAGTTTTGGCAGCCCAATCTCCACGCATTTTGCAAGCTAGACTTTCAAAGTCAATAGCATACGGATCAGATACAATTTAAACAAGATATTAAAGGAGGGAGAAGTGGTAATGACATTTTTATTGGAAATAAATAGTTACATACCACAGGAAAACCAAACTCATATAGCCCAAAACCTGACAAAGCAACTAGGGGAACAGCAGCAATTGGACGTAGGAACCTGGATAAGCGTAGAGAAACATGAATACTGACCAATATAATTTAGGAGGAATTTGCAGCATGAAAAACACAATTAACAACCAAAATCACCAAATTTTGAATGTTTTTGGGTCCATTTAAGTTATGTTAATTGAAAATGTCATTGAGAAATTAGAAGTAAGGAATATTTATCACAAATAGGAGTTCATACTTGCTCATTTGGCACTTTCTCCTCCCTGAGAAAAGATGGAGGATAAGGCTGTGGGTTCAAAATCCACTAAATACATAACTTACCAGTAAAAAATAAATAAGAGCCGACACTTGCACCACACAAAGGCATATTTTGAAGGAATAAGACTAATCTAAAACAAGTGCTGGTGGTAACAACTATGGATTTTAGTATACAACAACAGCTTGTGCAGACAAGCCAAGGAAGGACCACTGCAACTGCAAAATCTGGTAGGTTGCAATCATATTATAACTAAGTACTAAGCAACCAAAGTCCACTAAAGCCAAATATGATCTGAAGAGTCGATGTTACAATAAGAGCACCCTGGGTTCCACGCATTATCTTTGCAAATTTCTGAATATACATCACAAATCAGGTAAACCAGGATCATGATATAAAAACAATAGTGGAGCAGTAACTAAATTCGTTGGGAATCCAATGAACAAACCTCCTGAGGATTTAAAACATTACTGTATTGACCAGCCAAAATGATTGAAATGGTTGCTGGCACATAGGTATAAGAAACCCCAATCACAGCGGGTAGGTGAGTCCCAAAAAAGGCTTGAAACAATGTGTTCAAACCAGCGACAAACAATATTGTCCGAATCATTTTCGCTTTCTCCTCCTAAAAACAAAAGCTGCATTCTTAACTCTGGATCACAGCTCATATAAATCGAAAACATCCATATAACAAAACAAGAAACATCAAAATTGTTGTCTAATTATGAATGTCCTTGTCCAGACTTACATTGTCTCCTCCCTTCTGTGGAACAAGAGATGCCGGGATCAAAACAGTTGTGCCAAGCATCACCAGGTAATGTTGGAAAACAAGCAGAATTGCCTCGGCTACATTTAAAAAACAACCCTCAATTCAAAATAATTACATTTTTTTAAGAATTGAATGCTTGTCAAAAATTTAAAACAGAATAATGCATAGAAGTTTGTTATATATGTACAGAACAACAAATTTCAGAACTTTGTTGTATTTATCAAAAGAGTTCCATAAAAAGTTCATATCACCAGCAAATACAGAATAATGCACACAAGTTCCCTGCAGGGACGGACCCAGGAGTTTAAGTTGGGAGGGGGGGGGGGGGTGATAAGCGAAAAAAAAAATTTTCAAATACACATCCATATAATATTTATAAACTATCAATCAAGACAAATACCCAAAAATCATTGTTTCTTAATATATTAATATACAATCATTTACTAACAAAAACAAAAGAAACGAAATACTATTGTTTCTTTATACAATCATCCAGGGACGGACCCAGGTGGGGGCCTAAGGGGCCCTGTGCTCCCCTGGGCCCAAAAAATTTTTTTTTAGCAGCTAATTTTTTTTTTTAAAAAGGGCTTGGGCCCCCCTTGGAATTTTGCTTCGGCCCCCCTCCCAAATCTCATGAACCCAGCCCATTACCGGCTAGCCCACCAGCCCATGACCCGTTTAAGTGTAAAAAAAAAAATAAAAAAAAAGAAGAAGCCCTCGGCTCTTGCAAACGGAGAAACAAAAGACACAAAGGAAAAAAAAAAAGAAAAAAAAGAAACAAAAGAAAGGAAAGTGAGACTCAGTGAGAGGCGTGACACACAGGGAGAGACCGAGAGAGTCACAGAGAGAAGAGAGTACTCAGAGACAGAGAAAGTGAGAGACCCACGCCGCCCGCTCGCGAGACCCACGCCACGCGAGAAGATCCACGCCGTGACGGTGACGCTGTGAAGCACGCGAGAAGACCCACGGGAGCCACGCCGGCGAGACCGCTCCACCCACTTGCTTGATCTGCTCCAGCCTTCACAGGTATTTACATTTTACTCTATCTCTTGCTTCAAATTTCAAAACCTAATAAAATGTTTGTGTTTGTGATTTGAGAATCTGAGATTCATAGAAACTGTGCTTGTGCCTTGTGATTGTGGACTTGTGGGGTGTTTCATGTTTGTGTTTTTACCGATTGTGAAATGTGAATTGTATTGGCTGCTGCATGTGGTGTTTTTTTTTTTTTTTTTTTTTTGTTTGGCTTTGTGACTCTGTCACTCTGTGTCTGTGTGTGTGTTTGTGACTCTCTCTTCTATTATATAGAGATAGAGAGAGAGTAGAGATTAGTTTTTTGAGTCAACAAAGAAAAAACTCTTTTCTTTGTTGACTGGTAGTTGGGCATAATAGGGACAAGGACAAGTGGAGGTGGAGTTGGGCAACGGACAACAAGTGACAGAAAAAGAAGAAGAAGTAAAGTTAAGAAAAGTTTTTGTTAGTTGTGAAAGCAGAATAGATTTGTCGGTACTAGTGGGATTCGTTGGGTTAGTGGGTTAGTGACAGAAAGATGGAGACAACACAACACAAAGACATAACATAGATAAAGGTAGACCAAAGACAAAAAAAAAAAAAAAAAAAACAAATCATATAATATAGACAATTGTCACACAAATTTAAGAAAATAATGGTGATTCTTTTATGATTATTATTTTATTTGTAGATTATGAAAAAATCAACTACAATGCTTGATTTTTTCAAAAGAAAAAGTTCAACTTCAAATTCTTCCGATGTCAACGTAGAATTGCCAACAACTAATGTTGCTATTCCAATTCTAGAAAATGTGGAGGATGCTCCAATTCTCCCAATTCTGAAAAATGTTATGTTCCAATCTCTCAAATACAATTTCAAAGAATTGACCTTGATTCTTTGGATTATGATCCCGGAACACGCAAAAAAATATGGGAATATCATGTTAATCAACGTGATGAAATTCGATGGGCTTACATTATAAAAGGTCCGCACCAACCTCCTCTAAAGACATTAAAAAAAAGTGGAAAGCACAATCGTATCTTTCAAGCTTCTTGGTTTGGATAAAATTCAACATGGCTTGAATATTCTCCTACGACAGATGCAGCTTATTGTCTACCTTGCTTTGTCTTTCATAATTCAAATGGGGTTGTGGGACAAAATACATTCGCTATTGGTGGATTTAGAAATTGGAAAAAGGTTGGGGGCAAAGATTGTTATTTTCAAGGTCATATAGGAAAAAATCCTAACTCAGCTCATACAGTTGCCGAGCAAATGTGTAAGGATTTGATGAACCAAGGGTAGCATTGACAAAGGGTAGTTGATCATTTCACTATTGAACAAATTGCAAATAATCGGTTGCAACTGAAGGCCTTAATTTTTATTGTCCGATATCTTGCCTTTCAAGCTATAAGTTCATGGTCCCCTGTGCACATCATGTTTAAACAATAAGTTCATGTTTGCTGAAACTAAGAATACAACATTAATAGTGTATATACACTACATGGAATCTCGCAAATCAATGAGTAGCTAATGTAAACAGGACACAAAACCAACAAGACACGACATAATAATAAAATGGGCCACCTTTTTTTTTTTTGAGAAACTCACGCCGTGGAGGAGGACTAGTTATGCAATAAGAAATATTTGGTAGCTGATCTTTGGATGGATGTGGTTGTAGCTCTTCTTGTTTTGGTGGTGGTGCAGCTTGTCCACCTCCTGCCATCTTTGTTTCTCTTCTTCTTCACATTTCTTTGTTTTTTTCATAGGACAAAAACCCAAAACAAAAAATTCAAAAAATTCTTCTACCCCCAAAAGAAGATAACAAGAAATCGTAAAATCTTCACGAAAACCCATATTGTCCTATACCCCAAAAAAACCTCTACCATTCCAAAACCAGCTTAATAATAAAAGTAAGAAAAACTCACTTACAAGGAGTGTATTATGAATCAGAAAGCAAGCATTGCAGTGAAAAACACTCACAAGCTAGAACAAGTTCGGAGAATCAAAAGGGTATGTTTTTGAGCCACTTGGAGTCCAAGAAAACATAAAGTTAATGTGAGTGTTAAGAAGAAGGAAAAAAAAAAAGAAGAGAAAAGCAAAAGGAGAGAGAGAGAGAGAGAGAGAGAGAGAGAGAGATAGTGTTTATTTATTTATTTATTTTTTGGCAAGAAAGGAACTTCATTAAAAACTAAACAAGAGGAGGAACAAAAGGCCCAGGACACAACCTGGGATGATAAAGGCCATAGAGGTATGATACATAGACATAAAACATATTCGGGGGAGGGGAAGAGAAGAACATAAAATCTGAAGAAAGTCTTATCCCCAATCTGGTAAGGGCATCCGCACATAATTTGCTTCACGATAGCAGCGTTTCACTTTCACTTGAGGAATTTGGGAGATGAGGAGTCTACAATCAGCCACAAGAGAGGCATTTGCAATATTGAGGAGAAATGTGCTAGTAAAGTTTGGAATCCGGTTAAAGCTTCAAAGAGAGATAGTGTTTATATTCCCTCCTAAAGTGAGAAGGAAACCAAAAATTCCTTCTCTGTGACCCAAAAGAATCTCTTACTTCATTCTTGGTGAAGCAGTACTTGATTGAGAGACGAGCTCTAATGCCACACACTGCCACACTTATTGGGTTTTACAGAGAAAAGGAAAATGAAAGTCTAGAACATGAAGAAGAAGATGAAGAGTTGGCGGGGACTATGGAGGTTTGCTTTGATAAAAGGGGTGCAAATGCTTCTCCTCCTAAAAATTCGCCTTATATTTGTAACATGACCATGGATAAGCCACTTCCCAGGTGTGTTTTTGGTTTTTGGAATTCCACTTTTGCTATTTTTCTTTACCAATTTTTTTGTCTTTTATGTCTGTTTTTGTGAATTCAGTGTTTAAGATACAAAATTTACTTGTTGGGTTCTTATGCTATGTTGAAGTCAACATCATGGTTTCATTAGAGCCTTATTTTTAGCTGCTAGGATAGAAAAACAAGTTACAATAAGATAAATAAATAGAGATAACCGGTCCTATCGATGCTGTTACGATGCTAGGATTTGGGCTGTCCCGATGTAATACAGCTAGATGATCAGGACTAAAGCTGCCATTATACTCTAAAATTACCTTTATATGGTTTTGTTGGTTTCTTCATCCTCGTCTCATTGTTGTAAACATTATACTATAACAATGATGCCATCATCATGTGTGCCACATGCATGTTAAATTCCTCGTTCTGTAGATAAAACTAGAATTGCGCTTTAACTAATTAGCTGCGTTTTCTCAAAAAAAAAAAAAAAAAAAAAAACTAATTAGCTGCGAGTCAGGCATTAGGAGCTTTACCAATATTAAAATCCATGTTACTCCCATAACATGTTAAATGCTTGACATCCAAATTTCTTTATTTATTGAAAATACTTAATTTACCAACATCCAGAAGTTTATCATTCGGTGAGGAGTGCTTCAATGTTGGCGACAAGGACCCAGTTCCTTCAGATTTCAGAATTAGAGTATAGAATATGTTCCCGTGTTTGATGTGGAAAATATGGAGGGGGAGAAATAGGACGGTTATGAGGGGCAATAGTTGTCTATAGAGACACCGAAATCCAATTTGTTGGGTCTCATTCAATGGGAAGTCTTTGGATGGGAGTAGATCTTCAAATATGTGTGATTTCATAGTCATTGATACTCTTGATCTGAGGCCAAAATGGCCAAATACCACAATTTTTAGAAATTTTTAGCAAAAAAGCATTATTTCGGAAATAAATAGGAATGTACCACTTTTCTAGAACTCGAGTTTCAGAAACTCGAGTTCCAAATGGTACTCGAGTTTAAGAAACTTGAGTTCCTCATTAGTTCCGCCACCATGGTAGTGCTGAGTTGGAATTCGGGCGATTAAAAAAAATAATGTGGTACTCGAGCTTGGTAAACTCGAGTTCCATGCAACACAGTACTCGAGTATACTAGGTTCAAGTACCTATTAAAAATAAAATTATGTTTATGTTTATTTCTATGGTACTCGAGCTCACCAAGCTTGAGTACCTTGTAAGGAACTCGAGTTCCTTATAACTTTTTTTTTTTGGGATAATCGACAAATAAACATAAACATAAATATAAAAATAAGCAGTTTTTTTATGTTTTTATTTATTTAAATAGAAGCATTGTAAAGTATAGAGATTTTAATTTCAAAATATGAATTAATTTCTACATTAATTAAAACTGTTCATTGTTTTCTCATAAAAATTGTTCACTGTTTTCTGCATAAACTATTTCTACGATTTTGAATAAAATTATTTTCTGTTCAGCATTATTTAAAAAATTGTTCACTTTCTTTTCTGTGTAAATTATTTTCTGCTCACTATTTAAAAAATTGTTCACTGTTTTCTCATAAAACACCTAGTGACATCGTGTTTTCTAAATTTAAACGCCAAATCTGAATGCTTTTTCAGCATTTTGAATTTCACAATAATTGAATATATTTTTTTGCATTGATAAAATCTATTTCTACATTAATAAAATTTGCTCTCTGCATATCATATTTACTGTATATTCGAATTTGCTTACTGCATTCATCAAATTTGTTTTTTTGCATTAATTAAAACTGTTCATTGTTTTCTCATAAAAATTGTTCATTGTTATTTGCATAAACTATTTCTACGATTTTGCATAACATTATTTTATACTTTCAGCATTATTTAAAAAATTGTTCATTCTCTTTTTTGCGTAAATTACTGTTCACTATTTAAAAAATTGTTCACCGTTTTCTCATAAAACACCAAGTAAAATCGTGCCTTCTAAATTTAAACGCCAAATCTGAATGCTTTTTAAGCATTTAGAATTTCACAATAATCGAATCTATTTTTCTACATTGATAAAATCTATTTCTACATTAATAAAAATTTGCTCTCTACACTTCATGTTTACTGTATATTTGAATCTTCTTACTGCATTCATAAAATTTGTTTTCTGCTTTAATTAAAATTGTTTATTGTTTTCTCATAAAAATTGTTCACTGTTTTCTGCATAAACTATTTCTAATATTCTGCATAAAATTATTTTCTGTTCAGCATTATTTAAAAAATTATTCAATCTCTTTTCTGCGTAAATTATTCTCTGTTCACTGCATAAATTTTTTACTGTCACATAGATAGAATCATGGTAGAATTTGTAAAGATTTTGAATTCTAGTCACCCTGATCATCATCGCTACTCTTATACCACTACTCAGCAAGAGCACAAAGGTGTATAGAAATTATTTATTTATTATTATTATATCTGCAAAAAAATCAATCTGCACGACTTTCAATCGGTCGAGTCTAATTCTCGATCAATCGAGCTTGACAGATCTACACAGTAAATTCTGCAGAACACTCGATTCCAACTTTACATGTAAATACACTTTGAGCAAGTCTAAACAAGACTGAAACGTTTTGATCATGGTTTGCTAGCATTACACAATGAAGTTCTAATACATTAGTTTCTAATTCCTTAGAACCTAACAATAATTTTCTTATAAAACATTTTAAAAGGACTTTACAAAAGGACATTGATAGAAAGGCTTTGGAATTACATCTTGTTAACACCAGTGCATTTACTGAAGCATCTGGTTGTTAACTCCCTGGCAAGGAGGTTGGAGATTCAAGCTCCACAAAGACAGAATCATAGTCTCCTAAAAGCTATCTTATAGGAACAAGCTTTTCAAAGCTCCACCCTAAGATTCAGCAAAAAATGAGACTTGCCATTAGAACCTTACCCCCTAAAATCCAACAGAATATACTAACCCATAAAGCCATAACAAGTTCTTATGATAGATGGATGTACCTTTTGAAAGTATTAGTCTCTACAGTATTTATCAGAACAGAAGACATGACATACACAGACCACTATGGAGGGAAATGGGTTGGAAAGAAGAGAGATTTCCTTAATATGCCAATATACACGTACGAGAGTCTTGGAAGCGTCGGGCACATCATGGTCAGCAAACCTATAAAACTAAGAACAGATACCACCGCAATAGAGTTCACCGTAACAGAACCACTATGGTCAACCCTATATGAGAAATGGTGTGAGTTGGAAGTGTATTGTCGATAGCATAGGTTACAAGTTCCTATGGCACGCTCAGCCGAGTTACCTAGAAATGAACCTGCCAACATACTTGCTCGTCTTGAACAAGAGAACAATCAAATGCAAGGCGATTAGACCATTTTCATGCAATCCAAAAAGCTAGGAAGCATCTAAAGGGGAAGGCGCAAGAGCGAGCCATCAAGTCTATTAATGAAGTTACTGCGTTAGATGATGAAAGAGATATTTCAGACTTCTCAGATTCAAGTAATGATGATTTTCAAAAATTTCTACCTACGAACATTAGACGTTGTTGTTAATGTCCACCATTGTTACACTGATGTTCACAGTGCTGCATGTGCTACCTACGTTCTTTGATTTTCCTACGAACAGTTATAATTAATGCAGAAAATAGATTTTATCAATGCAAAAAAATAGATATGATTACTGCGCAATTCAAAATGTTGAAAAAGCATTCAGATTTGGCGTTTAAATTTAGAAAACACGATTTCACTAGGTGTTTTATGAGAAAACAGAGAACAATTTTATAAATAGTGAACAGAAAATAATATACGCCGAAACGAGAGTGAAAATTTTTTTAAATAATGTTGAACATAAAATAATTTTATGCAAAATCGTAGAAATAGTTTATGCAGAAAATAGTGAACAATTTTTATGAGAAAACAACGGATAGTTTTAATTAATGCAGAAAACAGATTTTATGAATGCAGTAAACAGATTCGAATATACAGTAAACATGATGTGTAGAGAGCAAATTTTATTAATGTAGAAATAGATTTTATCAATGCAGAAAAATAGATTCGATTATTGTGAAATTCAAAATATTGAAAAAGCATTCAAATTTGGCATTTAAATTTAGAAAACACGATTTCACTAGGTGTTTTATGAGAAAACAGTGAACAATTTTTTAAATAGTGAACAGAAAATAATTTATGCGGAAAAGAGAGAACAATTTTTTAAATAATGCTGAACAGAAAATAATTTTATTCAAAATCATAGAAATAGTTTATGCAGAAAACAGTGAACAATTTTTATGAGAAAACAATGAACATTTTTAATTAATGTAGAAATTAATTCATATTTTGAAATTAAAATCTCTATACTTTACAATGCTTCTATTTAAATAAATAAAAACATAAAAAAGCTACTTAGTTTTATGTTTATTTGTCGATTATCCTAAAAAAAAAAAGTTAAGGAACTCGAACTTGGTGAGCTCGAGTACAATAGAAATAAATATAAACATAATTTTATTTATAATAGGTACTCAAGCTTAGTATACTCGAGTACTGTGTTGCATGGAACTCGAGTTTACCAAGCTCGAGTACCACATTATTTTTTTTTAATCGCCCAAATTCCAGCTCAACACCGCTATGGTGGCAAAACTGATGAGGAACTCGAGTTTCTGAAACTCGAGTTCTAGAAAAGTGGTACATTCCTATTTATTTCCGAAACAATGCTTTTTTGCCAAAAATTTCTAAAAATTGTGGTATTTGGCCATTTTGGCCCTTGATCTTATAGTGAAACTTTTGGATATATAGTTACTTTGGTCCCATTTTTCCCTAGCCAAGAGCCCTCTGCTCAGTGGTATGTCTGGCTCCCGCTTTGAAAGAGTTCATGGTTCAAAAAAAAGGAGGTGTCATCCCCTTAAGAGTCAAGGGTCTGTTTGGATAGAACTTATTTTGCTAAAATTGAAAATTGAAAATACTATAGCAAAATAATTTTTAAATGTGTAAATAGTACCGTAGGACCCATTTTTAATGAAAAATTACTGAAAAGTGAGGTTTGTGGGTCCTGTGAACAGTGCACGGGACCCACAAACTGATGAAAAGTGATTGAAAAGTCAGAAATATACAACTACTGTTCATGAACAGTAGCCGTTTGTCCTCCTGAAACGCATGCTGCAGCAGGAAAAGAAAAAGAAAAAAAAAGGAAAATGTAGGAAACACCAGACGTAGTAAACGCAACTTGTATCCAAACAATTGTGTCTTTGTACAATCTTTTATTTAACAAAATTTCTTTTACCTATCAAAAACACCCCGAGTTTCAACATTTAATTTGTACATCAGGAGGCTGAAAGTTGAAAGACACTAGAAAGTAAGATTAACACAAATGACAAGAAATATAATGTATATAGTGGCTTCACAAAAATCTTATGGGAAATTACATGAAATGAGAAATGATATGTCCACATTTTTCACAACATTTTCACATTAAATCCTAAGTGGCAGGTTGTTACTGGTTGTTATTGTTGGGGTAAAAAGGTAATCTTAGTGTTAGGTTCAAATTTGAACCTATAACAACTAACCACCTATGATTTGTTGTGAAAATGTTGTAAAAAATGTTGTGGACGTAGCACCTCTCGAAATGAAATAGTTTTCGCCCATATCTGTCATTTATTACTGTTATTCTAGGAGTAATGGTAGCATATGTGATACTCATTTCGAGAGGTACTACGTCCACAACATTTTTACAATAAATTATAGGTGGTTAATTGTTATTGGTTTAAATTTAAACCTAACACTAAGATTACCTTTTTGCCCCAACAATAACAACTAGTAACAACTTGCCACTTAGGATTTATTGTAAAAATGTTGTGAAAATGTTGTGGACATATCATTTCTCACTCATTTCAGCTTTCCTGATGCCATACAGCCAGATGGTCAAGACAACAGCTGCTAGGCAGAGAGTATCGTTGTCTTTCTATAAAATCTAAAATTGCCTTATACGAGACTGGCATGGTTTCTTAATCCTTGTCTTGTTATTATAAGCAGCATTTTTATAATTTTAATTTAAAGAACACATAGTTTGGTCAGCATAAATTAAATGAACTATATAGGATAGGAGAATTCCATATAAATAGCTAAGGGTACTCAATTATACCAACATCTGCAAAAATGTTCACATCTGAAAAAACTTTATGAACTCAATCAAGGAGCTCAATCTAAGAAGTGAGGGGGTGGGGTGGGGAGATATATATCTCAAATTCAAATATTGCCAAAAAATGGAATAAAGAATTACCTAAACACCATTCGGTAATTGCAATAAAACAATTGTAGTGCAATGCAAAAGGCTCAAGTCATCAAGCACATAAGCATGGGTTTGTCTTGAGAATGGGAACATGAAGAAAAATTTCCAAGTGGCCATTTGACATAATCTTTTTCTTTTATTTTTTAGTTTATTTGTTTATGTACAACTATTTATCAAAATAATTTGTTTATGTATCTAGATACGACAATACTTTAACCAACTTTCAGACTTTCAACAAATAACGATATAATATTTTAGCAAAAAGCTCCATCCAAATGCACTCACTATGACCATATTGAAATCTTTCCTCTCAAACCATGTTTTGGCAAGACAAAAATATTGGTTACAGTCTTTAAGTTAGGGATGACAATGGGTAAAATTTAATGGGTTTTTCAACTTGATATGACCCTAATAGTAAGGCTTTGGGATTTTTCTTTTAAATGGGTAGTGGTTTAAAATTTTAAACCCGCTAGGGCTTGAGTTTTAGCCTTAGTTACCTGAACCAGTGAACCCAACCCGATTATGTATTTAAATTACTCAAATACTCCATTATTAATTTTACTTACACAAAATTAGGGTTTGTATAATAAAGTAAGGGTGCCTTTCTTTCTCTCTTAAAATAATAGTTAATTTACTATGAAAATTCTTACTAATTCCTAAACCTAGATAAGTAGTATTTTAGATAGTCAATCGTTTGACCTGACTCATGGTTACAAATTCAAGTACCTAAAAAGTGGTATCATGGAAAACTCTAGTACCCAAAAAGTGATATTCCCTATATATTTCCGAAATACTAGTAGATTGATATATATTTCAGTAAACAGTGCTATTATGCCATTTTGGCACTTTTTTGCACTTACCTGAAAACCCCATACAACAGTCATCTTCAACCATTCAAAAGCTACAAAAAAACCTCGCTTAGCAAAAAATACAAAATCCTTACTACAAACCACAAAACCCCAAAAATACCTAGAGAGATCCCTCATTTTTCAATTTCACTAACAAAAAAAAACTTAAAAAAATTACTCCTTTCTTTGACAAACTCCAAACAAACAGAAAAATCCAACCTATTTTATAAACCAAAACAGCTAGCTCCTAACACCATCTCTCCAACATTCAAAACCCCAAAAACAGAACCAAAACATAGAAAGTTCCCTCCTTTCTACCATTAAGCCCTACACCCACAATCACACACTACTTTTTGGGTACCAGTGTACCGCTGTACCACAATCAAACTTTGAGTGGCAAAGTTTCATCCAGAGAGTTTTTGATTTTTTTTTTTTTTAAAGAGTTTTTGGTTAGGATAGTTCACCAAGGCTAGCTGACAATAATTAGATGTGGCAAATGGACGGGTCGGGTCGGGTTCGAGTTAGGTCAATCTGGTTTGCGAGTCAAACGGGTCACGGGTCAAAACGGGCCATTTTTAAACAGGTCAATCGGGTTGCGGGTTAGGTCAACCCGTATTTTTCAAACAAGTTTTTTTTTTTTTTTTTTTTTTTTTTTTTTTTTTTTTTTTCAATTACAAAAACAAATCAATGACAACTTATTTAGAGAGAATGAATAAAATCAGTTAAGCAAATAATGCCACTTGTTAATATCCTTCCAATACTGACAGTGTTGACTTTTGAGCATGACAAAAATTATTTAAAGTCATAAATTCATGATGGAAAAAGTCTTCAATGTTAATAGTTCATTGTCAAAATGCATATAATTATAAGTTTACAACTTCAAAAAGAAATAGATCTTAAAACAAACAAAACAAGTAAGCCAGCAAAGTAGCAAGTTATCGATTTTCTTAATTGCACATGTTCCTGTTGCATTTAAAATAATAGTAAAGTTGGATTACTTAGAAAGATAAACTAAACAAAAAAAGGTTTAAAAATAAACATAACATATTAAGTAAAGAAGAATAAGTAAATATTTATAAGAATTACACCTCAATCTCAATCTACTTAATGTAGGTAGTAGATTCAGCACTGCAAATATTCATACTTGCAAATTGTAACTTAAGTTGGTTAATTTCGTCAGCATCTTCATCTACAATACAATATTTTAATATAAATTAATGTACCATGAAAACAAATCAATAAAGAATTAAAATTGTATAATTATGACTATAAAAAAAAATTAAATTACCTTCAAATCCATATAGCCAACTTTTAGTACATAACGTAGCTTCCACATTCTCAGGTAAAAGACGTGATTGAAACGGAGTAAGAATTTTTTTTCCAGTGTTAAAACTTGATTCAAAAGCAACAGTGGTTATAGAAATGCTCATGGGATCCCGTGCCATTAAAGAGAGCTCTGGAAACTGATTGTAATACTCTTTCCACCAAGAGAGAACTTCCAACTTTGAATTTTGCTTTTTGTCAAGTCTAGGGTCTTCTAAATACGAGTCCAACTGAGATTTTTTTGTTTTGGTACCACGACCATTTTCATAATGATCAAATTCCTAATCTTAAAAAAAATTGCAATGAAAAATAATACCACACAACATTACAATCTTTATTATTAAAAAAACATAACACAACATATACCAAACAAAATGCAATTCACTTACATCATATTCCTTATCTTCATCATCATCTGGATCATCCACAACACCGCTAGTATGACTAGAACTCCCAACACAAGATGAAACATTTGTAGTGGCCATAGGCTTGGGGCGTTCATATTCTGAAAAAAGTTTATACAATGTAATCTCAATGCTCTCCACCTTCATTTCAGCAATGTGCTCAATTGGCTCTATTTTCTTGAAAATATAGTCCACATAATCAAACTTATACCTTGGATCAAGAACAATGGCACAAGCTAGCACCACACTATAACAATCCCAATATTTGTCAAATTTAACTTTCATCTGTTCTGCCATATTACTAATAAATGAATCTTGGCTCTCCATTTCTTCAAGTAAGAGCAATTCAATTCGAGACACTCCTTGAAAATATAGATTTGCTGTAGGATAATCAGTTCTAGAAAATAGAGTTGTAATGTCATTGAAAGGTTTCAAAAACCGAGCTATCCTTTCAACTCTATTCCATTCATCCCTTGATGGACAATGCTTGAAATTAGCATCTTCCTCTGCTAAACGGTTCAACACAGAATGATATCTCATAGCACTGTCAATCATGTCATATGTTGCATTCCATCTTGTACACACATCTAAACGTAAACTCTTTGTTTTCTTCATACCAACTATCTTGGCACATTCATCAAATCTACACATTCTACTCTCTGGTCCTTTAAGATATTTCATAGTTTCTCAGATCTTAATCAACGAGTCATCTATCACTTTCAATCCTTCTTGAACAACAAGATTCAATATATGAGCACCACAACGCACATGGAAAAAGATACCATCACATAACAATAAACCCCCCTCATTAAGCTTTTTCTTTATGAAATCTTGGCAATTATCATTATTAGATGCATTATCTAAAGTAATGGAAAATATTTTCTTTTCAATACCCCATTCTTCCAAGAAACTTAAAATTTTCTCCGATAAAAGAGTTCCTGTGTGTGGAGGTGGCATATGACAAAAATTCAAGATAATGTTTTTCAATTCCCAATTATCATCCACATAATGTGCCGTAAGACAAATATATCCCTCACTTGTAACAGAGGTCCATAAATCCGAAGTCAAACATATTTTACCAGGAATTGATTTCAACTTATTTTTAACGTCATCCTTCTCTTTCTTGTAAAGTTTTAGAACATCAGCTTTTGAAGTATTCCTAGAAATATGTTTCATGTCTGAATTTAGATAGCTGAAAAATTTTCTAATACCCTCATACTCAACAAAGCTAAATGGTAAATTATGTTTGATAATAGCCTCCGCTAACATCTCACGAAACTCTTCTTGAGCTATCTTGTTTTGTAACACCCTACCCTCTTCTTCACCATCTTCTTTTACTTCATTTCGTTTTAAGCATTTGTGAAGATGGCAATGCAAGTTTGATGTTCCATGATGACTATCTGCCAAAAACATTTTCCGACACCATTCACAAGTAACCTAACAAGACTCTTTTTCATCAATAGGCAATTTCATAAATTTAGCCCAAATTGAAGAAGTGTGTTGTTTTTCATGTTTTTTTTTCCTTGAAACTCTTTTTGGTGTCTTAAACTTTGATTTTGAATTAGCTCTTAAAGATGGTGAAGGATCATTAGAAGTATTCATAATTACAGCGTCATCATCACTTTCCAAATTTACAGCCGGAGAAGCCGCTGTACTCTAATTATCAAAGCAAAATATATAATTAAAATTCTAGTCTATTTAAAACATCTAAAGAAACTGTGAACATAACTACATAAGACATTAACACACAAACAATTAAATATAATGTTAGTAGAGCGGTATGCTAGGTTCTAAAAGTTTAGAACAATTGGCAAATCGTGAGCACACAAGAACATATAAGCTGCAGAAAGAAGATTTCAGAATTTGCCTGATTCGACTGATCGAAAAATAGGCTCGACCGATCGAAAGTCGTATTTGCAGAATTTTAAGTTGGCCCAAACAGCAGTTCTAGCCTATTAAGGATTAGAGTTTCAAATCTACTTTTCCCAGTATATAAAGGAAACCCTAAATACGTTTTTTATAAGGCTTTTTAGAGAGAGAAGAGTGTGTCTCTTTTATATTTAGGGTTTTGTTTCTAAAACCTCTCTTATAACTTCTACCGGTGTTGTTCTTTAAAGGATCTCAAGATCCGGTATTGTTGAAGTTGCTGCCTTCTCTAGTCATCAAAGGTGCTGATGATCTAAACCTTCAAGGGTGGTCTTGGAGTCACAAACAGGAGAGTTTGTGTTGCTAAACCTTTGAGTGGAATCTCAAAGTCACAAGCGTGGGTGTTTGTGTTTTGCAAAGATTAAAGAAAAAAGGAGTCCGTGGTCTCGGAGCTATCACGTGGTCGTGGTAGTAAGTTTCCTACAGGCAGGTAGTAATTGGATGTTAGTGGTTTAAGTCGCTATTGTGTAAACTTCAATTCTTTCTAGTAAATTTTCTATTTTACCTTGAGGATAGCTAGGTTAAATCCTCCCCAGGTTTTTACCGGTTTGGTTTTCCTGGGTCATCATATCTTTGTGTTCTTTATTTTTTCGCTGCTTTACATGATATGATTATTTTGTTTTAACCTAGATCTGAATAATAAACCTAAGTATTCACTTGGTTAATTAATTAGGTTAAACAATTTAGTTTACAGGGGTCTAAACAAACTTTCAATTGGTATCAGAGCGAGTAACTCTTTTGTGTTAGATCTTTTGATCTAAGAGTTGATCCTTGATTCCTATTATCATGGATAATTTGAAGTGTCTTTCTGCTCATATTTGTGATGATTTGAATAAAAATGATACTGTTGTTTCTGTTGATTTTCTTGATGTCTGTGAAACTCTTCGTAAAGAATTATTGAAATCTATGAAAATTGCTAAAAAATTCAAGGAAGAGTTAAAATTGGCTAATCTTGAAAAAGAGGAATTGGTTGCTAGATTAGATGAATCTAATAAGAAGAATGAATTTTTGAGAAATCAAATTTTCTCTAAAGATGAGAAGATGAAAAGCTTGAAACAAGAGTTAGTTGAATCTAAAGCTAAAATTGAAAATTTAACTAGTACCAAGCCTGCTGTTGATAACAGAAGTGTTTTTGTTTCTCTTAAGCGTAAAACTGAAAAAGTTTATATCCCTCCTTTCAAGAGGAATAATAAAGAAAATGCTTATTTTGCTAGGTTAGACAAAGGTAAAAGTTCTGATAGAGACGCTGAAGTTTCTAAACCTATGTCTAAACCTATTGCTAATGTGCATAATAAATCTGTTTTTGTGCCTACTTGTCACCTTTGTGGTGTTGTTGGTCATATTAGACCAAATTGTTCTTTGTTGAGGCAAAAACCAAAATCTGAGACTAGATTTGCTGTTAGGAATACTGATGTTCCTAAATTTGTTCCTGTTTGTCACTTTTGTGGTGTCTCTGGTCACATTCGTCCTAATTATCATAAATTGAAATTTAAAAATTTTGTATTTCAAATATGTGATGATATTTCTCCTGCCATAAGTCCAAATAAATTGTTTCATATGCTTTTGAAAAATTTAAGCTTGTTGGCTTATGAAAGGAAGTTGCAGGATTTCAGTCTTTCTCAGAAGATTGGTGTAATCCCTCAAATACACTCAGCTTCTCATGAATTTTCACCTACAAAGCTGAAGACTCGTGCTATATGGGTGAGAAAAGATTCTCTAAGGTGAGTGTTGTTGATTTGTTCCTGATTTAATTCTTTCAATTATTTATGGACATGTTTTGTTTCTGTTTTTGGTTGTTTTTCTTTTTAGGTTGTTTTTTTATTAAAAAAATCCAAAAACATTAAAAAATTTCAAAAAGACAAAAATATTTTATTTTGTGTCTAGCTTTATTTTTCTTGAGGATTACATGAATTATGATATCTCTCTTAATTTAGAACATGCTTAACATTTTGGAGAAACTTGAATAGCATGTGTTATATAAGTGCTAAGCTATTTTTGATTTTGTATGAGTATGTACTAGTTTGTACATGTACTCAAGGGTTAATTAAGAAATTGATATTTATTGTTTGTGTACCCTCTATAGCTTAGTTAAGCACTGTCATGCATTGCATTTGCATTTTTAATCATTTAGCATAATGTGTGATTTTACTTTTGGTAATTAAATTTTTTTTAAACCAAAAAGATTTTTTATGTGTTTTGTATTATATATCTTGGATTTATAATCAAGGTTGGCCATATTATCTTTACATAACATATTTATGTAACTTGTTTAACTCGGATGAGCTTCTTTATTGCACGTTACTAGTTTAAGCTTTGTAGTGCATGCTGTGTGAGAGTTGTTTATAGTTTTTGATTACATGATCTTGATCTTAAAGTCACATGCTTTTGATTGTTGGACTTAAACATATTGAGAAAGGCATAAATAACCATCTCACCACTGTTTACTAGCCAATCATGAGCACCTTAGAGCATATCGTAAGATTTTGTGCTTGAGAAAGTGTAGCACATGCACAAAAAGAATATAAGGTGTAGCCTCGGATTAAATTCTAAAATTGGTGTGTACATTATTGGGCTATAATGAATTCAAATTAAATAAAATTGGTGTGTACATTATGAGGCAAATCAAGAAACTTACATGATTGCAAGCTTTTATTCTAGGAGATGTGAGAGTTATATGATGTAACTCTTTAAGTGATAGTCTCTCTCAATTGTATATGATGAATTGTGTAGAAATTGTGATTGCTTACTATTCACATATCACCTCACATGTTTCTCAAACTTTTGCTAGTTGCACACACTATACAAAGTTATTCTTTGCTAAACTTTGTACATGTTATTGTGTGTGATTTTATTGTGGCCATCCAAGATTGAAATTTTTTTGATTTTGATGCAAAATTTGAGTTTTGAGGAAATATAGGCAGATAAACTTGTTTTTGAAAGATCTGGGTTGAATTCATGTGTTTTTGAAAAACTTTTAATCTCATACTCATGCATTTCATTCATGAATTACTATGCTTTGAGGAGTTACTGCATTAAATTGCTCTATTTTTCAAAAATTTGAGTTTTCCAGAATTTTGACCGATCGAAGCTATTTCTTGACCGATCAAAATTGCGATTAAAATTTTTGGTTTGAGTCTACCTGGCTCGATTTGTATTCGATCGATGCTCGATCGATCGAAACTGAAAAATTTTCAGTTTCTAAGTTTTTGACCAAATTTTTTTATGCATCATTTATGTTTAGGATTCACATGAATTGCATTGTATTCTGTATCCATCTTGCAGTTTTGCAGTCATATCTCTCATTGTTTTCACACATAACATGCATACACTTTGCTAAATTGGGTACTCAACTTGATTTAAAAATTGGAGTCCTTTGTACATTTTAGTATATGCTATTTTTCTTGATGTGTGAACTACAGAAAATATTTTTCTTCAGAGATATGATGGATAATCAATGTGCAAATATTTTCTCTACTCATGCAATTTTTTATGGGTCACATAGTGTCAAGTTTGCACTTATTGAAAGAGAGAATATTTTTCTTCATGTGTATCCTCAACTCAATTTTTTTTAGGTTTGTGTGTTTTTCATTTATCCCCACCTCCTAAATTTTTCTCCAAAATTATTTTTCCCAAAACTTGTTTTGTTTTTCCTATTTTTATAGGAGGAGAAAAGTTTTTTTTACATTTGTTGTTCACAGGGGGAGTTGTCTCCATTTTTTATTGAGTTGAATTGTTATGTATTCCCTTAATTCTCCATTTTCTCTTATTCTCTGTTGCGTATGTTTTCTGTCTACCTTTTGATTGGGTTGTCTTTGTCAATACGTGACAAAAAGGGGGAGAAATAGATGAAATGTGGGCATCCTGTTTGTCTTGTTTAGGGGGAGATAAAATTGTTTTTGAAAGGGGGAGAATATAAAAACTTTTTGATGTATCTAACTTAGGGGGAGAGTTAGAATTTATTTGTGTTTTTATATTTCTTTTTCATATTATTGTTTATATGTCTTTCTTTCCTCACATACGGTGATGTGTTTGTTGAGTGTTTCAGGAAAGACAGGTGCATTCTGATCAAGACCTTCTACCTCTTTGTGCAACTTCTAGGTTAAGAGTCTTAGATTGGGATTTGTGATGTAATTGGGCATTTTATTGTATTGGGTTGTTCTTGTATTTTAACATTTTATTTTGTATGAAAGTTTTGTCACGAATTGCCAAAGGGGGAGATTGTTAGGTTCTAAAAGTTTAGAACAATTGGAAAATCGTGAGCACACAAGAACATACAAGCTGCAGAAAGAAGATTTCAGAATTTGCCTAATTCGACCGATCGAAAAACAAGCTCGACTGATCGAAAGTCGTATCTGCAGAATTTTAAGTTGGCCCAAACAGCAGTTCTAGCCCATTAAGGATTAGGGTTGCAAATCTACTTCTCCCATTATATAAAGGAAACCCTAAGCACGTTTTTTATAAGGCTTTTTAGAGAGAGAAGAGTGTGCCTCTTTTATAATTAGGGTTTTGTTTCTAAAACCTCTCTTATAACTTCTACCGGTGTTGTTCCTTGAAGAATCTCAAGATCCAGTATTGTTGAAGTTGCTGCCTTCTCTAGTCATCAAAGGTGCTGATGATCTAAACCTTCAAGGGTGGTCTTGGAGTCACAAACAGGAGAGTTTGTGTTGCTAAACCTTTGAGTAGGATCTCAAAGTCACAAGTGTGGGATCTCAAAGTCACAAGCGTGGGTGTTTGTGTTTTGCAAAGATTAAAGAAAGAAGGAGTCCGTGGTCTCAGAGCTGTCACGTGATCGTGGTAGTAAGTTTCCTACAGGCAAGTAGCAATAGGATGTTAGTGGTCTAAGTCGCTATTATGTAAACTTCAATTCTTTCTAGTGGATTTGCTATTTTACCTTGAGGATAGCTAGGTTAAATCCTCTCCAGGTTTTTTACCGGTTTGGTTTTCCTGAGTCATCATATCTTTGTGTTCTTTATTTTTCCGCTGCTTTATATGATATGATTGTTTTGTTTTAACCTAGATCTGAATAATAAACCTAAGTATTCACTTGGTTAATTAATTAGGTTAAACAATTTAGTTTACAGGGGTCTAAATAGACTTTCACGGTATATTATATATTTCTATTTCTATTGCTAAATCATGATATTAAAAAATCAATCCAAAAACTAATCACATTTAGGGATTTAAGAGAATGATGAAAAGGATTTAACTTATCTTCACCATAGTTGATGATTTGTGGTTGTGCTCCTCTTAAATGGGTCAGCGGGTGCAAGATCTAGCTAGGCTGTGTTGTGTGGCTTGTGGGTGGCGAGAGACAGAGAAGTGAGAAAGCAGAGCAGTGGAGTGTGGAGCATCCGGAGAAAGATTGGTCTGAAGATTTAAGGATTGAAAGAACTAAGAAGAGAAGATTAAAAAAGAAAGAAAAAAGAGTAGAGGCAGAGTCACAGAGAGAAAAGAGTAGAGAGCAGAGGTGGAGAGAAGCTGAAAGTGTAGAGGTAGAGAGGCACAAGCTTGAAAGTTGAAACTGAAAAGTGTGGAAGTGTGAAAAGAAAAGAAGGGCAGAGGAAGCTTCAAGCTTTATTGCTTTAGCCCTTGACCCTTGTGGTCCGTGGATGTGGTTGTGTTGTCACGTTTTTGTTTCACTCTTTCATTGCATGTTTGTGAATCACAATGGCTTTGGACTCCAGCTAAGCTAGCTAGTCAATTGAATTAGTTTTTTTTTCTTTTTTTTTTTAATGGTTGTGTTGTCTAAGTCTTTGTCTTCTCATATCATGTCTCTGTGTCTATGGTCTATGGAGGTAGAGCTGAAAAGCTATTGTTTTGTCTTCTTGTAATTTAATAATTTATTGACTATTGCTTATTGGTTTGGCTCTACCGTTCTGGTCCTTTGTGCTTTATGCACTAAGTATCAGGACGTAGTTTAAAAAAAAAATTATTGAATTTTTTTAACAGGTTAGGTCACGGGTTATTCGAGTCAGGTCGGGTTGACCTGCAAAAAATCGGGTCGGGTCACGGCTCAACCCGTTTTTGCTTCGGGTCAAAAAAATCATGTTCAAGTCAGATATTTTTCGGGTCGGATTGGCTCGGGTCAGAAAATTTTGACTCGTTTTGCCATGTCTAACAATAATACGTGTGCCAAAGCTAGCACAGCTACTACTAGCCTCTACCCCCTTACTATATATCTCATTCTCACCCATTTCTTTAAACTCTTCTTCATCATTTTTTTTCTTTTAAGGAAAACCCTTCTTCACCGTTACTTTTTGTGTTTTTGGAATTTGCTAGTTGTGAAGGGAAAATTTGAAACTCTTTGGCCTTCACCATTACAGTTATATATGGCTGCCATTACCAAACAGCTCACAGCACTATTTAGTCTGCGTTCCACAGCTAGATTTGTCCAACTCCACACTGTGGACACTAGAGTTCCTCCGATGAGTAGTGCTGCTAAAGTTGAAGGAGAAGTGCGTCCATACTACCAAGTCAAGAAAGATGAACAAAAGATGATTTTGAAGGTCAACCTAGCTATCTGGGGTGGACAATGAGGGCACAAAGGGTTGGGTGGAAGACCAATGGGGCTCTTTGCTTCAAAGCTACTGGACGGGACTTTAACGAGTTTTCGTTAAGGATAACGAAGAAAAGTTTTTCTGTGACACTCATCTTTACTACTGGATGAGTAAGTCTCAAGTCAACAATGGAGTCTTGAAAATCATTGTTCCCAAGAAGACTGGAACTTGATAGTTCTTCCATTGTTAATGAGTGTAGTTTTTTTTTTTAAGGTGGTGGTTATTTTTGTCTTTTTCAATGAAGTTTATGTTTCTTCATCTTCGTCTTTCCTTTCCTTTTTCTTTTGTAATTTACAAAAGAGTAATTTAGCAGACACTTTTACTTCAACATGCCAGCTTGCACTGATTGTTGTTTTTTAAGGTGAAAAACCAGGCAGTGGTTCTTCTTCTTCCATGCTAAGACATTACCATTTGATGAATCAAGCTTGCTGCTTGGAGGAGTTGACGGGCTCAATCACCCACCAAGTGATAATAAGGCAACACTCTTGTCAAACATGTGCATGAGCACACTATCTATCGAAATCTAATCTGGTTGTGTTTTAGGATTTATAATTAATGTTGGTCTTTTTGTATTAATGAAAGCATTATGATCCAGTTTCAATCATAATGCATGATATTGTATGTCAATATTGTCATGATGAAAAAATTTATCAAACTATTATATCGACTAGATTGGGCACGGTTCTAGTGTACACAGCTTGCTTACGCCTAATTCTGGAGAGACCCTTTGAAACTAATTTTTAAATACTTTCTAATAATCTTGGAGGCCCAGGCAATAATTGTTCTTCTCATGTAGAAGGATGATATAGCTGTTTACACTTTGTAGTTCAGTTTTTTGTATAAAAAAGGTCTAATGTTAACTAATATTATAGGGAGTAAGATAACAAGTGTATTACTCAACCTCTAACTTGTAGGCTTGTGGCAAGAAGTAATCAAATAGTTGTTGTATTTCATTGATTTCTAATAACTGAATACTCAGGGTAATTAGGTCCGTGATGAAAATGAGGTTTTAGAGTTAATCAGATCTGGCTTTATTAATCTATTCTCTTCAGAGATCATCAGTGTTCCCAAGAATGTTTGGGAAATCCCTCGTTGGCCGAAAGCCCTTGATCAAGAAGAAGCAAATCAGGTGGCAGTCGAACCTACCAGTAGGGAAATTAAGGAGGGTTTGTGGAGTTTAAAGCCTCTAAAAGCCCTAGGGCCCGACGGATTGCATGCTAGCTTCTTCCAAGCATACTGGAATGTTATGAGGGATATAGTTATCAAGGAAGCAAAAGATATCTTTGCTAGTTCTGTCATGCTAGCCCACCTAAATGAAACTTTGATCACCTTGATCCCCAAGAGACCTGGGGCTGATTGCTTGGTAGCCTTTAGACCAATTAGTCTTTGCAACACTGTGTATAAAATAGTGACGAAGATCATAGTGAAGAGGTTAAGACCCATACTACCTAACATTATCTCTCCCCTCCAAACGGCCTTTGTTCCCGGTAGACTTAGATTGGACAACATGATTATTGCCCCAGAGATCATTCACACCATAAGTGGGAAGGGTGGGCAAGCGGGTTACATGGCCATCAAAATAGACCTGGAGAAAGCATACAACATGCTTCATCTTGATAAGTTTCCTAAGTCCCTTATCAAATTGATTCTGAGCTGTGTATCCACCTCATCTATCTATATGCTTCTTAATGGTAGGAAGTTGGAATCATTTTTGCCTTCTCGGGGTATCAGACAGGGTGACCCATTGTCTCCATACCTCTTTATCATATGCATGGAGATGCTAGGGTTCTTGATTGATACGAAGTGTGAAGAAAAGCTATAGGACCTTGTCAAAGCTTCTAGAATTGGACTAGCCTTCTCCCATTTATTCTTTGCGGACGATCTGGTGTTATTTGCAAGGGTTGACATGAAAAACTGTTGCAATGTGAAGGAAACTCTAGACACCTTTTGTGAGCTTTCTGGACTAAAGGTAGGTTTGGCTAAGTCAAAGGTATATTTCTCCCCAAATATTAGTCATGAGCAGCGTGAAGAGATGTGTGATGTGCTGGGCATGAGATCTACTCCTAACCTCGGCAAATATATGGGTTTTCCCCTTAAGCACCTAGGGTCAAATTCCCAAGATTTTAACTTTGTTATTGAACGAGTCCTGAACAAGCTTCAGGGATGGAAAGCGAATTTGCTGTCCATGGCTGGAAGGGTGCTTCTTACTTAATTAGTGACCTCAGCCATCCTTTCGTATTTGATGCAAGGCTGCTTTTTGCCTTAAGAGTCCTAAACATCCTAGATAGATTGAATCGAAATTTAATCTGGGGGTCATCAGAGGAAAAGAAGAAAATGCATATGATTAGTTGGGAGAAAGTAACAAAACCCAAGGCAATAGGGGAATTGGGCATTCAAAATGCCAATTGGAGGAACCTTACATTGGCCGCGAAGCTGTGCTAGAGAATGAAGAACTCTGAGAATGCAAGGTGGGCTGAGGTTCTGAAAAAAAGTACAGATTAAGGACTCATAATAGGAAAGGAACGCACTTAAGTCTTTGGTCTGCCATAAAAAAGGGAAATATCTCTATGAAAAAGGATCCAAGTGGCTCATTGGGAATAATAGCCTGCTTAGTTTCTGGCATGACAGATGGCTTAATGAAGGGCCAATTCGATCTCTGGGGGAGGGCCCCCTAAATAGAGGGGAAGAAGAGTTAAAGTTGATTGACATGATGCTAAATGGCACCAGGTCCACTGACAACATCTCCTTTGAGTTGCTTGTTGGTGTGCTGAAGGCCATTAGAGCCACTCCAATTTGCAAAGCAGCCAAGAGAGAAGATCAACGGTGCTGGGTTTTGAGTGCAAATGGTGATTTTGAATCTAAAAGTGCTTATTTGTTAGCCATTAACGAATACTTAAGCACTCCAGATTTTTGCAGTCCTTGAACATAGAGGAATTGAAGGTCTAGGGGGCTGTGGAAGCTGCCAGGATCCCAATGAAACCATCTCTCATGTGCTAAAAGATTGCCCTAAGGCCTAAACCTTTTGGAGACAATAAAATTGTCCCTCATCATTGTGGCAATCCTTCTCAGGGGACCACCTCACCTGGATACACACTGTAGGGAATTAAACCGAAATTCCCAACCTGTGAGAAACAAAAAAAAAAAGAGAAAACACACGCCAAAGAAAAACAATCACACGCACAAGACAATATTTACGTGGTTCGGCAATTTACCTACGCCCACGGAGTTGCAGGGATTTCATTATTATCAGGGAAAAAATACAGAGTGCGGCTACAGTGTTTTTGCTTTCTCAAAAACTACAACAAGACGAAAACCCTAATCACAAAAAAAAAAAAACGGTTTTTATATCCTGCGCACAGGAGCTACAAAAAATAAGCGCTTTGGCTTGGGCCTATCGGCCCAAGCCTCCGCTCCATGGATTAAGCCTCAGAAAATCTCCCATTAAAAACCACGCAACATTATTCGGGTCGGTCGGGTCATCAACTGGATCAAATATAAACTAGTCTCCATAAAGCCCAACACACACAAATTCAACTAGCAAGTTGATGCCTGGGGAAAAGAACTACCCGTGGTGTACCTTCTTCCTAATGGGCATTTGGAATTTATGGTTTCAGAGAAATAGTAAGATATTCGGGCAGCATAATCCAAACTCTATCATATTGCAGTTGGTTGATATGCAAACTAGAGATTCATTTATTATGTTGCTGACCTAAGGAAAGTGAAGAACAGAAACCCAAGACTGGTAAGAAGGCTGAAACCCCCTGATGGCTGTTTGAAGCTTAATACAGACGGCTCCTTCATAACCTCTACTGGGTTGGCTGGAGGAGGTGGGCTTATCCGAGACTCAAGGGGACAGTCTATTGGTGGTTTTGCTAAAGCCTATGTAGTCAATTCTAGCTTAGCAGCAAAACTATGGGCATTGAGGGAAGGTTTATCGCTTTGTGTTGAGATGCAGGCTCAAGTTGTGGAAGTAGAGCTTGATGCCATTGCAGCAATGTCTTTAATTTCAAGCAATGCCAGCACTAATGGAGATATTTCTGTTCTTGTGGATGATTGCAAGGACCTGCTACTGCAAATGCCTCAGGTTAAGGTCTTGCACTGCTTTAGGGAGGCTAATTGCTGTGCCGATGCACTTGCTTACATAGGATCATCAAGATGTGATGTGGAGATCTCATTTGTAACCCCCTTCCCCTGCTTATTCCTCTTTTGGAGTCTGATGCTTTAGGAACGTATCATTCAAGATTTTGTACAGCCTCAGCTGATAACTCTGTTATTTAGTTTTTAATGATATTTCCCAGTTTACCACAAAAAAAAAGAATACTTTATTAAACCACATAATTGACAGATTGACATCAAACATCTCTTTTTTTTTTTTTTTTGGACAGATTTCATCAAACGTCTAGAACGAAAGGCATTTGAACCCCCCGCCTCCCCCCCCCCCCCCCCCCAAAAAAAAAAAAAAAACAAAAACAAAAACGTACCATACTCTACTCTTTCCTTTCTACCCTCTTGCAAATCTTGATAGATTTTGAGGTTCAACTATTGCCCCATTTCTAAGACATTCACTATTAACTTGAATTGAGTTTGAGGTTCAACAACTGCCCCATGCTGAGGTTCTACCATAAAGAGAAATGCTTCTGATATTTTGAGTACCATCCGAATAAACCCATTAAGGCAAATTGGTAATTTCAACCTTCTTGAAACAATGTCCCTTCGAATTATAGAAAAGCAACCACGCAGGGCTCCTACTCAAAGAATGCGGCTTTAGCAATATCTCCCCCTTTGGGATAGTCCTAATAGGAACAGGTTGACCACAGTCGCTCCACTCAAATGGAAAGAGTATAGTCTTCATAACCCACACATGATTGTGGTAATCCTTTAGTATCCACAACTGCAACATGTAATCATCCTCAACTCTTCTATATACGTCAGCTACCAAAGCCAAGCACCCATCAAGCTCAACTAACCGTTCAAATTCCAAATGGAACAGTGCAAAGTTTTTTTTTTTTTTTTTTTTTGTGAAGTCATGGGGAAGAGGGATAAGTCTAAATTTCTCATCTTTGAGATCAAAAGCCACAATGGAATCCCTATACTGTGTTAACCAATGATTGCACCATTAACTCAAACACTACTTTTCCAACCAATACCACACTTGATAGAACCAACAGGCGGCGGCACATGATTTACCTCTCTCCACGACATGTTGCTGCCAATTGTCAAAACAGTGCACACCATATTAATAACTTTAGGAATTGATTGTGGAATGAATTCTATCAATTTAACACGGAGGACTTTGTGGAGTTTGGTTGAAGGGTCGAAACCAAAATGGGTTCTAACCTCCCAAGTAATAGTTGTAGTTGTAGGGAGTGGAGGGTCTAGAGGAAGAGTGAGAGATTGTTAAGTGGGGGGGTTATAGGTAAGAATAGGGGTGTGATTGTAATGGGGATATTTAGGGTGGTGAAGGAGAAAGAAAGTGTTGAGATATTGGGAAGACGTGAGACCTAAGAATGGGAAAGGAGTGTCCCACAGAGAGCGGTTTGATTAATGGGATGGAGAAAAATTGTTGGTGACATGTGTCTTTGTTGATGGCCGAAATAAGGATGTTGGTGTCATCGGATTTGAATGTGCATAGTTGACGAAAGTGCAAGGATCTGCAACCACTTCTCAAATGCATCAACAACATACCTACTTGCTGCTGTCGCTGCCGCTGCTGCCAGTCTCTCCCTATCTCATTAAAGAAGTAGGATAGATTTTGGATTGAGTTAGAGCACTAGCATTGGGGGTGTAAACAACCCCAGTTGCTATTTTACAACTCAAAATAGCAAAAAACCATTCCATCCGGATTTGTATACTTAAAAAAATTTGCAACCTATGAATAGTAAGGTTGCATATATACAACCTTACCATTCATAGGTTGTAAAGAAAAAAAAACGTAATATTTAATCTAGTGGTTGTGTGTGATTGTGAAGAGAAAAAGATAGTGGGAGGAAAAAGAGAGAGAAAAATACTTTTTATTATTTTATTAGGTAGTTTATATTATTTTATTAGGTTGTATGTAAAAATAAAAACCGGAATGTAAGGTGAGTTAAGTTGTAAAATGAATTGGTAAAATAGATAAAGCAGTGTTTGAAAATGCAAAATAATTTTTTTTTTTTTTTTTTGCATCTCTAGTTGCTAGGGTTGAGAAGTCCACACCTCTTCTTTTCTTTTCCTTCATCTCATTGACGAAACCAAAATTCTTAACAACTTCCTTCAATGATGTTATTTTTGCAGGTTTATGTCTCTTTAAAGAGAATTTTCTATGGCCCACATTTGAGTGAATCAACATGATAATATGTGTAGAGCTCATGCAATCAATTAAACCAGAAATTCAATTACAATAACAATTCTGTGCACTCTTTTTTATGATGCCAAATAAATTGAAACTCAAATTGACAATTAGGTGTCAAACATTGAATGTTCTATATTTATCTATGATGCATGAATTACATGATTAAATAAGAATTAATAAATAAATTGAATATCATATATGTATAGGAAAAAATTTATGTATAGTACCTTAAGTACTGTTTTTTATGTTCATCTCTTAAGATTCTGTCATGTGACTACTTAACTTAAAAAATACACTTCCATCCATGAAAAAAAAAAAAAAAAAGCCACATGGTAGAATTTTAAGAGAGGAACTTAAAGAACAACACCTAAGTACTGTACTTAAGTCTTGCTCATATATATATATATATATATATATATTTGCTACCTACCTTACTTTGAAGACTTCACAACATCATCATTTTATTTGTTTGATTTTTAAACCAAATTTTATCACTACAAACGTGCTTCTCTTTTATTTATGTCGTGTACTTCAGTCCTATTTTGGTCCATAATGTTCCTTCGGTCAATTCTATCCACTTCGGTCATATTTGATCAAATTTGGTCCTATTCCGCCTTATTCGGTCCACTTTGGTCCTATTCAATTCATTTGGTCCTATTTGCCCCACTTTGGTCCTATTCGGTCTTATTCGTTCCAATTCGGTCCACATTGGTCCTATTCAATCCACTTTGGTTTTATTTGGTCCACTTCAGTCTTATTCGATTAGTTCACCACTTTGGTCATAGTTAGTCCATTCTATCTTATGCGGTCCACTCTAGTCCACTTTGGTCCTATTCGACCTTATGTGGTCCACTTCGGTCCACATTGCTCCAATTCAGTCCATTTTGTCCGCTTCAGTTCTATTCGGTCCATTTAAGTCCTATTTGGTCTATATCATTTTTTTCGGTACTATTTGGTCCATTATGTCCACTTCGGTCCAAGTTGGTCCTATTCGATTTATTCAATTCAATTTGGTTCGATTTAGTCTTGTTCGATCCACTTGGTCCTATTTAGTCTATTCGGTCTAATTTAGTCCACCTCGGTTAACTTTAGTCCTATTCAGTCCATTTGGTACGATTCAGTCCTATTTTGTCTACTTCGGTTTGACTCAGTCTATTTTGTCCACTACAGTTCATTTGGTCCAATTAGTTCTATTCATTTTGGTCCATTCGATATATTTGGTCTATTTTTGTGCACTTACAAAGTAGGAAAAGACGTGAATTCCAATTATCCCAATTGATAAAGTCTCTGATGATTGAATAAGAGATTTGGGTTCAATCCCTGCCTACACCAAAAACCGATTGATGTCTTGGTCTGATGATAAAGAGCTATCATCAGGAGCAGACGCTTCTGTGTCTGTGAGTTGCGGTGGCCAAGGTCGTACTGTTCAGGGGTCTTCTCCACATAAATGCGGACAGAAGAGTTGGTACAACATATTTAATATACGGTGGTAGCAGGTTTTCCTTAGATACTTTCGGGGGCCACCTTTCCTTCAGTTATGATACACCTCTCCATAGTTAGGGTTATGCGAGGATCACTCCTCGGACCACTCCTCGAACCACCTCACCCATCTCAAGCGTACCAAATTCCGTTATGAGATTCTTCATATTCATTTACCTCTCCTCGGACACTACACTGTCCTCGGATAAAGTTTAAGGCCCAATACACGATTTTGGGCCTTTATCCCCACAACATTAATTTTGCAGTTGCATTACATTAATTAATTTGTTATTAATGAAATATACAAAAACACACTAAATAATTTATCGTAAAAGCATTCCCATTAGGTGTGCCAAATGCCAAATATTTGGCATTTGACACACCAAAAAACACCTCATAGCAAGTGTTTTAAATGCCAAAACATTTGGCATAACAGTACCGTTCCAAATTTGAAACGGTACGGACACAAATGCCAAACCAAAAAAATAATTTTTTATTCAACTTTTTCTCTCTCCTCTCAATTCTTATTTGGCTTTTTCTCTCTTCTCACAATCTGTCTCTCTCTCCCAACCTGTGTTCTCTCTCTCCCTCTGTCTTCTTCATATCAGATTCCCAGCCCCTCTCTCACCCTTAACCTCAAATGTCTTTCTCTTTCTTTGCACCTCAAATCAAACCCAAATAAACTTCTCTCTTCTCTCTTTATCGAGTGGCAAAGCTATGGATCAGCATCAACGGTTTTTGGATCGTGGGCCAGTTAATTACGACAGCGTTGGGGTTTTTGGTCTGGTGATTGGTTGAGTTTGTTAGTTGATGGGTTGGTTGGGTTAGGGTTTTGGGTCAGTGATTGGTTGAGATAGTAGATAGGTTGGGGTTTTTGGTGGGTTGTTGGTTAAGTTTTGAGTTTGGGTGGTTGAGTTAGTTGTGATTTCGATATTAGGTGGTTCTGATGGGTTCAGATTTTTGTTAGTTTTGGAGGTGAGTTGTGGTGCCAATGGGTTCGACCAAACCCAGACTGGAACCATATTGTCGTCTGAAGCTGTGTCTTCCTCCACAGTTGTCATTGCCAATCTCATCACCTCATTCTCCACAACTCGCCGCCAACCTCAAAGCGCCGTCTCTCATGCCACGCTGATAACCTTCTTGCATCGTCCGACCTCTCACCTGCAGATCTCTCTCAATCAAGTTGTGGGTGTGAGATTTGGGATGGGTTTGAGATTAGGGATGGGTTCTAATGTGTTGTGTTTGTGGTTGTGGGTGGTGGTCCTATGGTTTAGGTTGCAATTTTAGTTAAATATTATTTTAATGTGTTGTATATATTATTTTAATGTATAGAATTGAAGAATAGAACATTTGGTGTATGGTATATTGTAAAATGATGTCCTAAAATAATGTGGTGTATGGTATATTATAAAATTATGTCCTAAAATAATATAGTAGGTTTTTTAGTGTATCAAAATGGCATATTTATAAAACACCTGCTGAGGATACTCCAATGATTAAAATGTTCTAAACAAAAATTTATATGGATCAAATAATACTTTTGATAGGAGGAAAGAAAAAAGAAATACTTGGTTTAGTTCCAAAAAAAAAAAAAAATACTTGGTTTCAAAAAAAAAAAAAACTAATTTCCATTAATTAGAACTTTTCATAACGGTATTTTAAATGGAATGGAAAAAGGTATATATAATTTAATTTTTTTTAAGGAATAAACAGATGAACAGATAATATATATGTATATAACTACTTTGATCTAAATCTTAGTATATCACATGTGAATCATATCTATGATTCATTGGATAGGAGATAGCAATGAGGAAGATCTTAAAAATCACTTTTCACGTAGAAATTTGGAGTATTGGTGTGGTCCTTGTACGTGGCTCCTTCGAGATTTATTCAAAACGGCCATTTTTTTTTTTTTTTGTTCAACATAAAAAGAAGAAGAAGATAGAAATGCAAACGAATATGCCTCGTTAATTTCTTTCCCTTTCTAGTGTTACTTGAACACCAAGCTATCTTCTTGGACTTAAGAGTATCCCAAGCCTGATTATTGTGAATCTGTGATAGTCTCCTTGTTGAACATCAACAAAAACTCATAATCAAAGGGCAGCAATGACACTCATAAAGCCTATCAGATTTATTACCTTGACATTCCTCTACTTCGTGACTGTATTAACCATGTTGGTTTATACCAGTGATCAAGAGATTTTCTTTGATTGGACAGTTTCTTATGCTCTACGTGCTCCTCTTGGTGTTAATAAACAGGTTCTTGTATTTCCATCAAACAAAATGGTTGTTTTTTTTTTTTTTTTTTTTTTTTTTTTTTTTTTTTGTGTTGTCTAAATTTTTTTTCTTTATAATATTGCTCACTGTAATGTGTTTTTTTACTGACATTAAGTGATTGTGATCAACGATCAACTTCCGGGGCCACTTTTGAACGTGACCACCGATAATGTTGTTCATATTAACATTCATAACAACTTGACAGATCCGTCTCTCATGACATGGTTGTAATCTATATATGTATTGAAACTTCTTCAATAACATAAATCCTGTGCTCTACAAATCTTATGATATGGTTCTTAAGTTTTTGATTTTTGAATTTAGGAATGGAGTGCAACTAAGGAGGAGTTCATGGCAAGATGGGGTGCAAGGGACTAACTGTCCAATATTGCCTGGTCAAAACTGGACATACCATTTTCAGGTTAAAGATCAAATTGGAAGCCTTTTCTATTTCCCTTCACTTCATTTTCAAAAGGCTGCTGGTGGATTTGGTGCCATTCGGGTGAACAATCGCGCTGTTATTCCTATCCCTTTCCCTCTACCATACCAAGATTTCGATGTACTTATTGGGGATTGGTACAATACTGATTATCAAGTATGCTCATAAAATAAAAATAGTGTTAAGACTTAGATTTATACTATCAAGTACCATAGTTAATATTTATTGTTAGATGGTTATGCATGTTGTTGCTTGTTACAGGTGTTGAGAACCTCACTTGATGTTTTGGGAATGGTTTGCCCATGCCAGATGCAATCCTTATCAATGGGCTTGGACCTAATGAAGCAACTTTTGATTTTCAACCAGGTTATATCTCACTTACAATTCCTTTTTGGTTTCCTTGTATAAAGGAATTTAAAGAGTAGGGTTTCAATTTCAATCTTTAGTTTAAATTACTTACGAAATGATAGGATTTGAGCTTTTATTAATATGGGAATATTACAAGTGTTTTTGTTTGAGTACAAATCTCTTGATTTTAAATTCTTAAATCCAAACACAACCAGTAGGAAATTTAGGTTAAATTTTCTTCCATGTAATATGTTTTTGAAACCTTTTTTTTAAGCAGTGTTTATCAGTTTATATTTCCCACTTGTATAGTTGTATTTTTAGCCTCACATAGTTCAACCTTAAGACTATAGGACCATATTTTTCAGGCAGTTAGAATTAAGGCCTAAAAGGCTAAAACTGGTAGATTGTGCTTTGTTTCTCTGGCCAAAAAATTAAAGATTTAACACATTGAACCAAACAAAAGATTCAAAATAATAGTCAAAAGACAGAGTTAGGGAATGGAATCTTCTTTTTACAATGATAATCTTAAGCTTGTACTCATTGGATGTTGAATTAGACAGAGTAATGTAATTCTTAGCGTTCTTCAAGTAATGTTTTTCAGTTTGTCTGTTTGTTTTTTTCCCCGAAATTCAAGCATTTTGTTGATCTTGTCATTATATTGCAGGGGCTACATACAGGTTTAGAATTTCAAACGTGGGCTTGAAAACATCCATTAATTTCAGAATTCAAGACCATTTGATGAGGCTAGTTGAGACTGGAGGGTCTTACACCACTCAAGACGATGAGTATGATAGTCTTGACATCCATGTTGGCCAGTCTTACTCGGTCTTAGTCACGGCAAAGAACGATACAAATGGCACATCCTACCCTATGATTGCATCTTCTCGCTTTACTGAAAATATACTTTTTGGTCTTGGTGTCATTCGCTACCCTGACTCTGTAGCCTATCCTTTGGGCACAATTTCCCCAGGACCAACTCCATTTAGCTATACCTACTTCATGTTACAAGCACAATCCATCAGGTACATATTGCCATTGTAATTTCAGTAAGTAATAAATTAAAATCAACTTTGATGGTGCTTTATTTGAGGAGCAGGCATGTGCCAGCATAGGAGTGGTGATCATGGACTCGGCAGGTTTGGTTATTGGTGCTTTGAGTCAAAATATTCGGTACCCAGGGTCTGTGGACATGGTGGAGGCTCTAGCCATTGTTTTTGCTAAAGAACTTTGTCTTCAGTCTATGGTGGTGGAGGGAGATTCCTTACGAGTTATCCAAGCTATACTTGCTGATCGGCCTTCAAGGACTATGTTTGGTCACGTTATTGCTGATATTCATAGTTTAGTTTCTGGTGTTAATTGTAGTTTTTGTCATGTTAAGAGAGAGGGGAATAAACTTGCTCATGCCCTCGCTCATAGAGCAGTTCCATCTGCTGATTTTGATGTGTGGCTAGAAGATCTACTACGTGATTTGGAGGATGTTTTTCAATTTGATTTCCATTAATAAATTTTCTTACCGGGTTCTTAAAAAAAACCGGAGGTTTAATTTATTACACAACTAAACTGTAGGATTTAAAATGCAATATGTCCTAAAATTCATCTTTTAGTACAACAAGATCATGTCTTTTTGGTCTTTGGACAGGAGGAATTTATCAGTGGGAGCATCATGGGCAAATCCGCAAGGAAGCTATCACTATGGCCAAATTAACATCAGCCGTACACTCATTTTAAAGAATGGTGTTATATTCGACGGACACAGGCTTCGCTACACAATTAATGGAGTCTCATTTATACAACAGGACACTCCGTTGAAGTTGGCTGACTATTTTCGGCTTAGTGATGTATTTGAGCCTAACATTATGTTTGATACACCTAATGACAATGTTCTTCTAGTTTTGGGCACCTCAGTTGTTGATGCCATGTACCATGATTATGCGCATGTGGTCTTCCAGAATCCTCTTCAACAAATACTGTCAGTTCGTTTAGACCCCTTTAACCCAACAGATTAACCTAGAGAATTAGCCAAGTGATTAACTTAGGTAATTTAATTAAAACTAGGTTAACACAAATATAACAAAAATAACAAAGCAGCGGAAAATAAATAACACAAAGATCTGATGACCCAGGAAACCACACCGGTAAAAACCTGGGGAGGATTTGACCTAGCTATCCTCAAGGTAAACTGAATCCACTATGAAAGAATCGAAGTTTACACAATAGACTTAGACCACTAACGTCTTATTGCTACCCGAGTGTAGGAAACTTACTACCATGACCCCATGATAGCTCCGAGATCCACGGACTCCTTCTTTCCGGAATTCTTCAACAAATCCACAAGCGCACCTGCTTGTATATCTTTGTGTTCTCTTGATTCTGCAACTGTAACGATCTACACAACTCTTGACATAAATCTCAAGTTTGTAAATCCTAAGTGTAAGTGAAGGTAAACACCTCTAGATCTCACAATGAGATTCACAAACACAGCAAAACAGAACTCTAAAAACGTGGCTAGGGTTTTCCCTTTTATACTTAGGGCAAACATAAAACCCTATACATTAAAACGGGCTTGGGCTGAGTTGGAATTTTCTGCAGAAAAACGTTCTGCACGATTTTCGATCGATCGAGTCTAATTTTCGATCGATCGAGTCATACAGAAAGTGAACAGTACTTCTGCATAAAAACTCGATTCCAACTTTACATTAAGACCCATACTTTGAGCAAGTCTAACACGCGACTAAACATTGTTTTGATCATGGTTTGCCAACATACAAATTGAAGTTCTAAATACATTAGATCCTAATCCTTAGAACCTAACAAACTCCCCCTTTGGCAATCCGTGACAAAACACAGACTTAACAAAACGCTCAAAGTTACAAATTGAAATAGCCCATTACAATAAAATAGCCACTCAACAATTCAACCTAAACTACTATCTAACAGTTGCAAAGTAGACAGCAGCTCGACTGAAAGCAACCTGTATATTCCTGTAACACTTAACAAACACATAAACGCATGTGTGTAAAGGAAAAAACAGTAAAACAACAAATATGCAAACTAACTCTCCCCCTAAGTTAGATACATCAATAATAATTTCAACTCCCCCTAAACAGAACATTCCTGTTTCTTCCACACATATTCCACATTCAATTTTCTTCCACACATATTCCACATTCAACTCCCCCTTTTTGTCACGTATTGACAAAGATAACTCAAACAAAGAGTAACAACTCAACGGAGAACAGGAGGAAATAGAGAATGAAGGGAACAAAAAATTCAACTCTATAAAAAATAGAGACAACTCTCCCTATGAAGAGCAACAACTCCCCCTTTGAACAACAAAGGTTAAAAAAAACTTTTCTCCCCCTATAAAAATAGGAAAAACAAAACCAGTTTTGGGAAAAACAGTTTTGGGGAAAATTTAGGAGGTGGGGATAAATAAAAACACACAAACCTAAAAAAAATTTGAGGATACACATGAAGAAAAATATTCTTTCTTTCAATAAATGCAACTTGACACTATGTGACCTATAAACAGTTGCATGAGTAGAGAAAATATTTGCACATTGATTATCCATCATATCTCTAAAGAAAAATATTTTCTGTAGTTCACACATCAAGAAAAATAACATATACTAAAATGTACAAAGGACTCAAAAATTAATCAATCAATTTTTAAATCAAGTTGAGTACCCAATTTAGCAAAGTGTATGCATGTTATGTGTGAAAACAATGAGAGATATGACTGCAAAACTGCAAGATGGATACAGAAAACAATGCAACTCATGTGAATCCTAAACATAAATGATGTAAGAAAAAAAATTTGGTCAAAAACTCTGAAAACTGAAAATTTTTCAGTTTTGATCGATCGAGTATCGATCGAATACCAATCGAGTCAGACAGAATCAAATCAAAATTTTTATCGCAATTTCGATCGGTCGAGAAACAGCTTCGATCGGTCGAAATTCTGGAAAACTCAAATTTTTGAAAAACAGAGCAATTTAATGCAGTAACTCCTCAAAGCACAACATTTCATGAATGAAATGCATGAGTATGAGACTAAAAGTTTTTCAAAAACATATGAATACAACCCAGATCTTCCAAAATTAAGATTTTCAATCAATTTGTCCTTAAAAACATAAATTTTGCATCAAAATCAAGGAACATATAATCTTGGATGGCCACAACAAGATCACACACAATATAATGTACCAAGTTTAGCAAAGAGTAACTTTGTGTAGTGTGTGCAACTAGCAAAAGCTTGAGAGATATGTGAGGTGATATGTGAATAGTAATCAATCACAAAGTCTACAAAATTCATCACATAAATTTGAAAGAGACTATCACCTAAAGAGTTACATCATATAACTCTCACATCTCCTAGAATAAAAGCTTGCAATCATGTAAGTTTCTTGATTTGCCTTATTATTCAATTTAATTTATTAGAAACTTAATAAAAGCCGGGATAATGTACACACCAATTTTATTTGAATTTGTGAGATTATTATAGCCCAATAATGTACACACCAATTTTAATAGAGGCTACACCTTATGTTCTTTTTGTGCATGTGCTACACTTTCTCGAGCACAAAATCTTACGATATGCACTAAGGTGTTCATGATTGGCTAATAAACAGTGGTGAGATGGTTATTTATGCCTTTCTCGATAAGTTCAAGTCCAACAATCAAAGGCATGTGACTTCAAGATCAAGACAAAGTGATCAAAAACTATAAACATCTTCTCACACAACATGCACTACAAAGACTTCAGCTAGTAAAGTGCAATAAATAAGCTCATCCAAGCTAAACAAAGTACATAAACATGTTATGTAAAAATAATATGGCCAACCTTAATTATAAATCCAAGATATATAATACAAAACACATAAAAATATTTTTGGTTTTTAAAAAAATTTATGACCAAAAACAAAAAGCACACATTATGCTAAATGAACAAAAATGCAAATGCAATGCATGATAGTGCTTAACTAAGCTATAGAGGGTACACAAACAAGAAATATCAATTTCTTAATTAACCCTTGAGTAGATGTACAAACTAGTACATACTCAAACAAAATCATAAATAGCTTAGCACTTATATAACACATACTTTTTATGTTTCTCCACAATGTTAAGCATGTTCTAAATCAAGAGAGAGATATCATAGCTCATATAATCCTCAAGAAAAATAACAAAAAAAAAAACAACCTAAAAAACAAAACAACCAAAATCAAAAACAAAACAAGTCCACAAATAATTGAAAGAATTAAATCAGGGACAAGTTAACAACACTCACCTTAGAGAATCTTTTCTCACCCATATAGCACGAGTCTTCGGCTTTGTAGGTGAAAATCCATGTGAAGTAGAGTATGTTTGAGGGATTACACCAATTTTCTGAGAAAGACTAAAATCCTGCAATTTCCTTTTACAAGCCAACAAGCTTAAATTTTTCAAAAGCATATGAAATAATTTATTTGGACTCATGGCAGGAGAAATATTATCACATGTCCTAGACTGAAACACAGAATGCTTAAATTTCAATTTATGACAATTAGGACGAATGTGACCGGAGACACCACAAAAGTGAAAAACAGGAACAAATTTAGGAACATCAGTATTCCTAACAGCAAATCTAGTCTCAGATTTTGGTTTTTGCCTTAACAAAGAACAGTTTGGCCTAATATGACCAACAACACCACAAAGGTGACAAGTAGGCACAAAAATAGATTTCTTATGCACATTAGCAGTAGGTTTAGACTTAGGTTTAGAAACTTCAGCGTCTACATCAGAACTTTTACCTTTGTCTAACCTAGCAAAATAAGCCTTTTCTTTATTATTCCTCTTGAAAGGAGGGATATAAACTTTTTCAGCTTTAGGCTTAAGAGAAACAGAAACACTTCTGTTATCTACAGCAGGCTTGGTATCAGTCAAATTTTCAATTTTAGCTTTAGATTCAACTAACTCTTGTTCCAAGCTTTTCATCTTCTCATCTTGAGAGGAAATTTGATTTCTCAAAAATTCATTCTTTTTATGAGATTCATCTAATCTAACAATCAATTCCTCTTTTTCAAGATTAGCCAATTTTAACTCTTCTTTAAATTTCTTAGCAATTTTCAAAGACTTAGATAATTCCTTACGAAGAGTTTCACAGACATCAATAAAATCAACAGAAACAACAGTGTCCTTTTTATTCAAATCATCACAATCAAAAACAGTAAGACACTTAAAATTATCCATGATAACAGGGATCAAGGATCAACTCTTAGATCAAAAGATCTACAACAGAAGAGCTACCCGCTCTGATACCACTTGTCAGTTCGTTTAGACCCCTTTAACCCAACAGATTAACCTAGAGAATTAGCCAAGTGATTAACTTAGGTAATTTAATTAAAACTAGGTTAACACAAATATAACAAAAATAACAAAGCAGCGGAAAATAAATAACACAAAGATCTGATGACCCAGGAAACCACACCGGTAAAAACCTGGGGAGGATTTGACCTAGCTATTCTCAAGGTAAACTGAATCCACTATGAAAGAATCGAAGTTTACACAATAGACTTAGACCACTAACGTCTTATTGCTACCCGAGTGTAGGAAACTTACTACCATGACCCCATGATAGCTCCGAGATCCACGGACTCCTTCTTTCCGGAATTCTTCAACAAATCCACAAGCGCACCTGCTTGTATATCTTTGTGTTCTCTTGATTCTGCAACTGTAACGATCTACACAACTCTTGACATAAATCTCAAGTTTGTAAATCCTAAGTGTAAGTGAAGGTAAACACCTCTAGATCTCACAATGAGATTCACAAACACAGCAAAACAGAACTCTAAAAACGTGGCTAGGGTTTTCCCTTTTATACTTAGGGCAAACATAAAACCCTATACATTAAAACGGGCTTGGGCTGAGTTGGAATTTTCTGCAGAAAAACGTTCTGCACGATTTTCGATCGATCGAGTCTAATTTTCGATCGATCGAGTCATACAGAAAGTGAACAGTACTTCTGCATAAAAACTCGATTCCAACTTTACATTAAGACCCATACTTTGAGCAAGTCTAACACACGACTAAACATTGTTTTGATCATGGTTTGCCAACATACAAATTGAAGTTCTAAATACATTAGATCCTAATCCTTAGAACCTAACAAATACAAACATGGCACCTTGATGGCTATAACTTCTTCGTTGTTGGGTGAGTCTTCTTTTCTCAAGTCCTTTGTAGATCCAAATTATAAAAGCTTATAGTTTTTATGATGAAATGGATCCATTTCATGATTTAGATCATATATCATAATTATAAATGTGTATCTAATGTCATGTTTTAAATATGTTTCACTTTGTATACCACTTAACCATGGAATGGACTCTCCTCATTTGAAATGGAAAGAACTATGGTTCATGCCAAATGGGGGATGACACTTATGCATCTTTTTCACTAGTAGGTGTTTGACGGTTAACGAGATTAGAAATGAGATATCATCCATGATAACTACTAATGTTAGAAACTCATATCCTGCATTTTTATATTATTCAAACTACTTAAGTAGTGGTTGATAGATCATTATCACCTAAATTGTGATTCTATTCTGATATAGTGAAAATTGGATTATCTAATTTGCAGCATGGGGTTTGGAACATGGGATGAGAGTAAGAAGGAATCATATAACTTATTCGATGCTGTTTCTCGCTCCACAATCCAGGTTTGGCAACTGACATCCTGTAATTATGCAAGTTATGTGTAAAAATTGTGAATCATCTTCTTACTTCTCAGTTGATTTAATTGTGAAAACTGCACAGGTATATCCGCTAGCATGGACAGCAATATTGGTGAAGTTGGACAATCAAGGAATGTGGAATCTCAGATCACAAAATGCAGAGAATTGGTATCTCGGGCAAGAGCTTTACATACGAGTCAAAGGAATTGGACAAGATGACCCATCAACCATTCCTATACAAGATGAAGCTCGGATTCCTGAAAATGTCATTAAATGTGGAAATACCACTTCTCTATAATTTTTTTTCTTAGGTATAATTTAGAGTAGATTCAATTCTAGCTGAGCAACAGTAGTCATTTTTAATTTTGTGACTTTAGGAAGCTGATTTTTTTGAAGGACTCTACTGATTGTTTACTTAGACAAGCAATTTAGATGATTTCTTTTTGAATATTCACCTGTCGTAAGTGGTGTATTTAGTTGAATAGTGAGCTAATAATTTTATTTTTATTATTTTTTATAGGAGTAGTGAGCTAGTATTTAGTATGACATAATTCGGCCAAATCCGTAGGACTAAAAATTTAGGTTAAGTATTGTCCTAATCCTTTACATAAAGCCCTCAAGATGCTAATTATATTTGAATTATTAATTTGGGTTAAGATGCTAATTATATCTAAATTATTAATTTTCAATTAGATTCTTTTGTTAAGAAATTCCTTGTTTACATTTTAAGGTTGCACTCTTTTATTTTATTTTATAAACTTTAAGGTTGCACCTTAGGCTACTGTATTAGCTACTTCAAATGCCAATATAAATATTTTGAATATCTGCTCCATCTTGAAGCCATTCCAAGGGCAGATCCTGATCCACTGTTAGGATTCGATTCTAACATGTGACTTCCAATTGTGTGGAGAACATCAAAAAAATAAACCAAAGCATAGATCTATGAATAAACCAAAGTATAACACATTCTTGAAGAAAATTCAGAAAATTTGTACCCATAATCTAAGCAGAGAAACGTACATTGCAGCCAAATTATACAAGAAAACATATAAAAATTGGCTTAAAAGATTTGGTCTATGACAGGCAGAGACAATTAACATCTATTACTGCATAACAGATCAGGGTGCTTTACATTTCTTGTTGGCTGTCTCAGATCATTGAGCCCAGATATATATCTCATATATATACTAGTTGTTCAAACTTTAGAGGAATTCAGAATCAGTTTTACTATTTCCATGGAAGTGTGATCATATGAGCTTCATTTGTGTCAAATCAAACTGGCAAACTAATTCCTTACTAGTATATTTCTCCTTTTCCCTAGAATGTGCATTCCTACTTCCTAGTCCTGTGTTATCAATTCATTCTTGAGAAACATGAAGCTTCATTCCCAATATTATTAGCTACTGTCATGAGGATCACAAATATCTCAATAAGAGAATCGAGATAATGATCAAATGTGTCCTTGCATCAAAAATTTTGGTCGTGTAGATTCATCATTTAGCATATTTAATCCGGCATCAATTGTCTTCTTGAATGATCAGATCATAGTCAATATACTCTTTGAGTTAAATTTCAAATTGCCACACAATAGCCCAAACATATAATTCCTTTTTCTTGGCTACTATTCATATCTAACACTTCTAGGCTTTGTACATAAAGTTCTGTTTAACCTCTCTACTCATCATATAATCAATTCCAAAGCATATACCAAATACCAATTAAACATGAACTGTCTCATGTCCCCCAGACCACTAAACTTTCAGAGTAAATGAGCTGAGCTACTGCTAATTGCATAATGCATTCCTTGTACCAATCATATTATAACCATATTTTTTATAAATTACTTTCAAAGTTCTAACCTTAAAATCAACCATTATAATTGTAATTTTTTTATATATAAAAAAAATCAACAATCACAACCAAATTAAGAGTCATGGAAACCATCTTGCTTGTGCACAGCCATCTCATTGTTAGATGACTTAATCTGCCAATAGTTTTTTCATCAAGTGAGTCTAGGACTACAAACTATTTCACAACTTCTTTGAGAAGTCGCTTATCACTTTGACGTGGCAGACTATGAGTAGTTTATCACTTACACATAGATCTACAATTTCTTCCCCACCATTCATACTCAGCCATATCATAGTTATGGCAAAAAAAAAAAAAAAAATTGTGAAATAGTTTACCATCCCATATTTTTTTCTTCTCTGCCTCCCTTTTTTATATGGTTTTGGCACTGATCCTTCAAGGAACACGAAAGTCACAATTGTTTTTACTGACACTTGAATCAGTCCTAAGCGGCATGTCACAAGACTCACAACCTGGCTGATTAATCGATTAGTTGGGCTGTTTATTCATTATTATTGTACGCATATACAGGGACGCAAGAAAATTAAGAGTCATGGAAACCCATCTTGCTTGTGCACAGCCATCTCTAACAGGATTTTAATCATTTTTTTCTCTTTGAATTTTATTGTTAGATGACTTAATCAGCCAATAATTTTTTCGTCAAGTGAGTCTAGGACTACAAACTATTTCACAACTTCTTTGAGAAGTTTTTTTTTTTTTTTTTTTGATGGAAACTTTTTTGAAAAGTTGCTTATCACTTTGACGTGACAAACTATGAGTAGTTGTTTATCATTTACACATAATTCTACAATTTTTTCTCCACCATTCATACTTAGCCATATCATAGTTATGGGAAAAAAAATTGTGAAATAGTTTACGGTCCGATAATTTTTTCTTCTTTGTCGCCCTTTTTTATATGGTTTTGGCACTTATCCTTCAAGGAACACGAAAGTCACAATTGATTTTACTGATAGTTGAACCAGTCCTAAGCGACATGTCACAAGACTCACAACTTGGATGATTATTCTATACTATTATTTAAGGGGTTTCTCCTGTTTGGATTCCTCATTTTTTAGTTTAAAAATACCCCTACACCCCTATGTTTAAGTAGAGACAAAACTAAAGGACAATCTGGTAAAAATGCAACTCTAACTCCCACTAAAACATTGCCTAAAAAATAAGACCACTTCCCTATCAATTTTTAAATTGATTTATTCATTTTTAAATTAAAATTTTAAAATTAAATTGATTTATTACAGTTGTACGCATATACAGGGACGCAACAAAAGAAAGGAACTTAAAGGAATCCCACATCGAAAGAAAATATTGGGTACGTGTTGAAATCGCTTCTTTAAAATGGGAAATTGAACCCAGTTACAAACCATGATCCTTCAGGCAGATAACGGGATGTGATGAGTGGTTGGCTCTCGCAATTGAAAATGTGAGAAGGGTGTCCGCCCCAAAGCCTGGTTACGACAAACGGGCATTCTCATCTTAACCAATCTGATCCCCGCTTGAAGAATTCGCACTTTTTAATCAGTCCAAAGGCTTTGTAGGCCCAACTATCAATTTAGAGGCCCACTCTCTTTAAAAGGAGAAATATTTATCCTGGGCCGATTGGCACAGAATGATAAGGGGCTTAAAAGATTGATTTTCGCTAACTCTCATTATCTTCGATTTTAATTCGGGGCCATACCCACACGCAACACCAATATTAACTTATATTTTTCTTGTCGCTTACTTTTAATTTCGGGGGCTTACTCATTTTAAAAGAGTAATTTTCAAATTCTATTTTGGGTTCAACACTAAAAATTATTTTTCTTGCCAAATTTTTTTCAATGCGAAGTATGCAAAATTGTTAAGAACAAACAAAACCTAAACCCATGTCCCAGGGAGCTCAGCCACAAAACTTGAGTAAAACCTACTACCCAGAAAATCTCACCACTTAATTTCCAAAACTTATTCATTATTATGATTTTTTAATAGAATTCAATTTTCTTTCTTAGGATTTTTTTAATTCAAATTTTAGTAAATATAAATATACAAGATTATTATAGGACAGTAATATTTATTTTCAAAAATTTCCTTTGAAATTTATCATATTTATCTAGCATCAATTCTAAGTTGTGTGTTCACAACCCCCATCTCTCCCTTTTTTATTTTTTTTAACATACTAAGTATTTTTAACACACACACAGGAAGAGGGGAGAAAGTTTTTTAAAGAAACTTACAGTACTGTATATTCAAAATGGCCTAACTCTTAGATACAAAGCACATGTTTTAAACCTCTTTAGCACAATGACAATTCTTGACAACCCCCAACTCATTTGAACTTAAGAATATATGACGTATTGGTGTGAGACCACTTGAGCAATATTGAAGCATGTCACCGCTCGAACTCAAAACTCTCAAGTGTTAAGGTTACTAGTCGCAGACCCGCGCATCAATATGATATGATTATTTTTTATTGGATAGTGACTGAATTAATATATTAGATTGTATATTACTAAAAATTCAATGTGTTATTTGAAATTATGTTTTAAATTAGAAATTTTTTTAGTGTAAAAAAATATATTTTGTAGTCTAGTATTATATATAGTGAGATATGTATGAAAACACAAATGCAATAATTTTATTTTATTTTTTTTAAAAATTGATAGTGTGAGAACTATTAGACCAAGTTGTAACTATGTATACTTTGTTTATTACTAAACAGATGTATGCGATTTAACTGTTATAGATATATTTTTCTTAAAAACATAAGTCCATGTCTCTTTCTTCCTTACAATTGAAACTAAGTGAAAAAGTAAATAAAAATAACTATGCAATAGATCATTATCAATAAATCATATATTATAAAGTGGAAATATAAAATAAAAATAAAAGAAAAAAGAAAAAATTCCTTGAATATCTATACGTAAAAACATTAATAGTCTAATGATGTTATAAGGTAAATTATATTTTATCTTATTCTCTTTTTAGCATTTTTAATAAAGATGATCAACTAAGTAAAGTAAAAACTTACCAAGAAAGTTCAGATAAACTAAAAATTTGATAGTAGAGATGCTAATTATTTGTAATAAAATGACCAAAATAAAAATAACAAATAGATTTGAGAAAAACATACAAGATTTCTAAGAGAAATTTTACCAAACACATGAGATGCAACAATACAAAATTACTATCATGAATATTTTTTTACTTTTTTGATACTCTACAAATAAAAAAAACAATTTTATTCACTTTTTGTCACAGTATAGACTATAGAGCGATTACAAAATAACAAAAAGTCAAGGAACTTATAGCAAAAGGCTTTCTGTACAAAATTCCAGTAAAAGGGAGACTAATAGGTCCTCCACTTTCTTCAAAATATAGAAGATTATGAAAGATCATACATCCATTGCCTACCTTTTTCTCTTTCTCAAATTCACATTACCAAAGAAATATATGAAGCTAAAAATATTGTAAATACATCTCTGTTCAATGGAAGTCCATTGGTAGGCATATTCAAATTCGTAGCCATATATATTTTGTTTTGATATAAACTCAAATTTTATTTAAAAAAAAACTACATATTAACCCAAACCAAAATTCAACCAAAGTTATAAGAGTGATTTGTGAAAGGAAATTTAAAAAATACAACACCAAAAAATTAAATAAAAAACCCATCAATCTAAATTAGAGTTATAAGAAAGAACAAAAATCAAGAGAGAGAGAGAGAGAGAGAGAGAGAGAGAGAGAGAGAGAGAGAGAGAGAGAGAGAGAGACTATTCACAGTTTTTGTGTGGAAAAAAATGGATTGAATCAAATAAATGATATTAGATTTATACAAAATATGATGGGGAGAAGAAGAGTTAAAATATAAGAAAGGAAATAATGAAGAAAGTTTAACGATAAAGTAAAGAGTAGTAGGGAGATAAAGAGGCAAAAAAAGAGGGGAAAGGTTGGAGGAAGAGAAGAAGAGTTTTTATTTTATTTTTTTATTTATTTTATATAGAATAAGAAGATGAAAAGTTTAAATATTCAATTACTTGAAATTAGAAAGAAGAAAACAAAAAGCTGAAATCAATTTGGATAGCTGAGTATAGTTAAACATTTGCATCTAATGAATAGTAAACATGTGCATATATTCACTAAATGACAATGAATTATTTAATTTTAACAATTAATTGAAATTAGAAAGAAGAAAATGAAAAATTGAAATCAATTTGGATAGCTGAATAGTAAAATATTTGCATTTAAAACAAATAAATAGTAACATGTTGTATAGTAACAGAGTGCATAAACAGGTTTGTCCATTAATTATATTTAATTATTTTATATAAAAAAAATAAATAAAATCATAAAGGAAATTAGAAAAAAAAAGTGTGACATTAAATTTTACGTCTCATCTTTTAGATATATATAGATGAGGGTTTCCTACCACTAAGCTACACTCTTGGAAGGTTCCATTGCACCCATTTCAATTGTTGGACATTTGATGCACTCCACCATCAAAAGTGCAACTTAAAAACGAAAAAAGATGTTTTTCTTTGTACCTAGCAACAGAATGCATGAATTCAAATCGTCATATAAGCCACAATGTCCAAAAACACACACACACACAGGCCATGCACAATGCTGATTATGATACGTCTGTCTACACTATCATACTAAACAATAAAACCAAACGTAATTATCAGAGAAGCTAAAACAACTCCTCCCATGAATGGTTTTTTTCTTGAAACCCCATTACCAAAAGGTGTGTTGCCCACTAAACCTTGCTGGTTATTAGTCCCAAAAGGCTGATTTTGAGATGAAAATGGCTGATTAAACCCTGATAAAGGCTGATTGGTAGAAGAAAATGGCTGGTTAAACCCTGTTAAAGGCTGATTGGTAGAAGAAAATGGCTGATTAAAGCCTGGTGAAGGCTGGGACCCGCAGTTTTGATTAGTAACAGGATTATCACTTGCCTTCCACACAAGCTTCCCATCTTTGTCTCTTATCCGCATGTCCCCAGAATCAAGCAAATTCAATTTCTTCAAAAGCTTCCCATTGGCCTTTGTGTCCCATGTAGATCGACTCTCATCAAATATTTCAAGTCCCACATCTGAAAAAACTAGGCTGCATGTGTTAATGTTGCTTATAGAAGCACATTTGGATACCCAAATAATCACAGTGCTTTTTTGGACTCGGATGTAACAAAAGTCACTTCCAAAGCCTCCAGCACCATTGGATGTTTCTCTTAGGAGATGGGCCGCATATTGTCCTGAAGGGGAAGTGAGGAAAAGCTGGGATGAGCTAGATGTTGGTGTGGTTTCATGACTCGGTTGGAGGCTGGCTAGGATTTGTTGTTTTGTGGTTCTTAGCATTGTACCTGCAGGGGACAAAGATTGAGAAGGAAACAGAGAGGAAAAGAGGAAGATGATAAGAGAGAAAATGGTGAGAAATTTGTGGGTCGTGAAGGTCTTCATTGCTATGAATTCCAGAGCAAATGTGGTGAATGTGCATATATTAGGGGAGCTTTATATGAACTCAATGAAGTTGGTGCGACCGATTTTGTGAAGTAGGAGCAGTTGAGAATTCTATGAGATTAGATAGTTTAGTATTGTAGAACAAAAACTAAGAAAGAAATACATAGAATAGGAAAATCATAGTTTCATATTTGTGGCGGGACTATGGTCTAAGTGAAAAACAATGGAAGCAGTTAAGAAAAAGTGCAGTAGGCTTAACCTAGTCCAATAGGCACTTTAATAATTAGAATTAGATCCTTAAATTAAGGACATGTAGAGGGTTAAACATATGCTTTATAGGAAATCTTTATAAATTTAATCTCTAAAAACTAGCCTTTTCAATCAAAAGTGGCCTTAATTCCAATAATATCTAATCCTTTGGGAATAGCTAATTTTGTAAAGTTCATTGTTTATGAAATTTTAAGAAGAGAGCATTGTTAAGGACACAACTTTTTGTTTCACAACATTATTATTATGCCACTTTTTTTATGCTCCAGTCACAATATGCCATATCAATAATTGTGAAGAAGTTGTGACAATTTGTGTCCCTAAACTTAATTTTAAGAATAAAGGCTTCAAATTTCTAATCTCCTTTTCTCTTTATTAGACTAGATAAAACCCTAAACCGTGACTTGTAATATGATTCATTATCGATGTTTCCCTTTCTTTTTTTCTTTTGGTTAGAATCTCAATCTTTCATACTTCTTTTGTTTTTTTTCATTTATTTCGTCCTTACATGAGAGCCTAGATGTCCAGCTCAACCGCTATAGGTCTGGTCCTTGTGACCCCAATGTCGTTTCCCTAAGACCTTGAGGAGGAGGAAAAGATATCTTATGCACATGATATAAACATCCTCTCTCTTGTAGCATATGTGTCATATACATATATCTGAATCTTTGATGCATAATTATTTCAGTTGCTTTTTTTTTATGTGTATTAACATGTTTGCAACAAGTTTTTGCCTCCTATAAATTATTCATTATTCTTTGATCAGATGGCACAAAGAATGCTGTATCATAACCAAAACAGACGACATAATGAAAAGCAAATGTTTTTTTTAGATACTATCTATACATCTTTTTTTCACAATGTTGATGTCAGAAACTGCCAGAGTTCACATTGATACTGAATTTTGAAGCTGAACTGTATGACTGCCTCCATCTCTTATTCCACTGGGCTACTACTTGAGAAACCAGAAACAAAAATTGTAATATAATAATCATATCATATACAACAATCAGACTCCAGGAATTTTGTCCAGGGTGTTCTTATTTCACTTTGAAAAAATTTCGAGTCATTTCGGTTTATTTTAGGTGTTTCGGTAAATACCAACCGAAATTTAAGATTTGACCGGTAAGAAGTTTGTGCTTAAAAAAAAAAGTTCTTAAAACCAAAACAAATTTGCATTTTGTACACCAAAAAACCTCAAAAAGAAAAAAAAATGAAATGAACAATGCGGTTTATATACTATTAATTGGGTGCCTTTTTTTAACAATGTGTTTTTTTTTTAACAAGTGGTACTCCTATTTTTAACTGTCAACTGATGTTAGATTTTTGCATTAAGGACACTATTTGCCAGTGATGATGTCAAGAATCAAACCAGTGAGCTGCAGGGCTTGCGCGTACTTCGGACTTACCTGCACAGGAAAGAAGAACCTCAAAGGGAAGTACTGGCGTAGTACCGGCCAACGACCCTCCGATGGTTAAGTTAGTATTGTTCACAACTCCAGAGTGCCAGAGTCGGGTCTTAGTATGCGTACCTCGATTTTGGAGGTTCGTGGTGGTGTTTATAGTAGTAGTAGAGGTCTTTGGCTGAGGCGTACTGGAGAAGGTATCACTGTACCGGAATTGCCCCTGGGTAGCGTGTGGCGTAAGATACTCCTTGGGTCGCCAAGTGTGTTGGGCAAGACATCCCTTTTGGGAGAGGGAATTGTGCTACGTAAGATATCAGGCCAAGTAGTAGCGTATGCGACAAGATTCAATTTCCTAGGGAAGCGTACGTGACAAGATGGGCTTCAGTGCCTGATGACAACGTCCGTCGACCTTCTCTCCGTCGACCTCTAGGAGTCAGGTCGTTAACATACGGCGTTCGTCATATATATCCGTCATCAGAGGTCGAGCCGTCAGGGCGTGCAAGCTCCCGTCGCTTGGTGGGATTTTTACCCCTATCAGTTGCCCCCTCAGCCCATCAGTCCGAGAACCTTCAGAGGACGGACTAATGGGGTGACGGTTTCAATCCCGTCGCTTGGTGTGGTAGTGGTACACATGTAACAGCCCCTGTGGCAAAGACGCATGTGGGAGCGCCCTCTCGTCGATGTGGGACTCACAGGCCCCCATAAGCCCTGCGGAGTCCTACCCAAAGCATTGGCAGAGGGATAAGCCGCTGTGGAGCCAGGCAACCCACACGGTCATAAACCTTCGAGGGTGATGGTTCGCCCTCCCACCCAAAAAGGCGCTTTTCTGATGATGCGAGGATCATTAGGCAAGTATAGTACGCTTCGGGGAGCCAGGCCCTTGCGATTTACCTCTCTTAGGCGATGCTTTGGGTAGGACTCCGCAGGGCTTATGGGGAGCCTGCGTTTGGATGAGTCCCACATCGACTAGAGAGCACCCTCCAATGTGTGGTAGTGGTACACATTGGCAAGCCCCAGAGGCATATAAAGCCATGTGGAGGGTGCTCTCTAGTCGATGTGGGACTCATCCAAACGCAGGCTCCCCATAAGCCCTGCGGAATCCTACCCAAAGCATCGCCTAAGAGAGGTAAATCGTGTGGTAGTGGTACACATTGGCAAGCCCCAGAGGCATATAAAACCATGTGGAGGGTGCTCTCTAGTCGATATGGGACTCATCCAAACGCAAGCTCCCCATAAGCCCTGCGGAGTCCTACCCAAAGCATCGCCTAAGAGAGGTAAATCGCAAGGGCCTGGCTCCCCGAAGCGTACTATACTTGCCTGATGATCCTCGCATCATCAGCTAGAAAAGAAAAAATGTGTCAATATTTGCTTGGGTGTCCATTTAGAGCATCTCCAACAGGCTCTTCAAATTTTTGTACTGTTTGGAGTGTGAATAATTCATTTTACGTTTTGTCTACCAACTTTTTTATATATACTTTCCGACAGACTCTCTATCATTTTCTCTATTCCATTTAAATATTATTTCTTCATTCTTTCTTTAATATTTCTTTTTCAATCTTCTTTCATTCATCTAATTTTAATAAGAAGTGCTACGTCTTTAATATTTTACAATATTTTCACAATAAATCATATGTGGTAAGTTATTATTTATTTTAATTTGAACACTTCATTTACATTTTTTTTTTCATCAATATTAGTTAATAACAACCTACTACTTTAGATCTATTATAAAAGAATAGTAAAAATATTGTAAGGAGATTTCTCTATTTAAATTTTTTATTCTTTATTTTTTTTTTCTCTTATTTTTTTTTTCATCCACACGTGACACGTTTCTTTTCTTTTCTTTTTTTTTCCTCTTTTTTTCTCCTCCACATCTTTCCTTATCTCCATCTTTACTTTTCTTGTTTCTTTTGTTCTTTGCCACTTCACTTTTCTTCACCGAACCTCTTTTCTTTTCTTCGTTCTCTTCGTCACTCCACTGGAGCTCTCTTCACTTTTCTTTTTTCTTTTCTTCTCTTCGTCTACTCTAGAGCATTCAAGAAGGTCTCTCTTTCTTTCTCTATCTCTTTCTTTCTCTATCTCACACAAACAAATTCTCTCTCATACACACATAAATCACTGGCAGAGAAGTGAAAATTGGCGTTTTACACGTTTTTTTTTTTTTTTTTTGTTCTGGTTTGATTAGTTTTATTTTATTGTCTTACGAGGAAGATTGTTTTTGTATTTCAAATCTTTCGATTGAGTTTTGTGATTTTGTTTTGATTGTGGTATGTTTTAGTTTGTAACCGTTGCCACAATTTTTTTTTCTTTTTTAGATTTTAGTTCAAAATTTGTTTGGCATACAAATTTTTGATTTTGCTGTTTTTTGTTTTTTTAAAGGTAAACAAATAAAAAAATTTAAATTATTATATATAATTTTTTTTTTTCAACGTGGCCTCGCCACTGACAACGATCCCACATATACAGGGATATACATGATGAAATGAGTATTTGGCCAAAAATGCCACGGAATAAAGAGATGGAGGCAAATGAATAAATAATTTTTGGGAGTGACGAAAAAAATGCCTGAAAGGGGATATCGATTAAGAAACCTCACTGAATATATACATATACATATATATATATATATATATATATATATATTCTAGGCCACCCATGATATCCTTAATAAGCCTCACTGAATATATATTCTAGGCCATCCGTTATATCCTTAACATGAGTGTTGAAGTCTTGTATTGCACCCAACTCCCTACTTGGAGAACTTCCTGTGCTCCTGCTCAAAGGCCACACTGTTGTCTCTCTCTTCTTGGCCGTACCAAAGTCCTGACTTTTACTGATTCCAGGCACTCTCAGACTTCCAATCACCTCATCTAACAAATTTCTATCTTCCTGAGAAAGTTGAATTCCATGGATTTTAGAACTACAATTCATGGACAGGAAATGCTGCATCTTGGAATGAAAATATAGCGCCTTACGAGTTGGAGATCGTGAAGGTTGAGGCTTGAAACCATGATCTCTGCGTCTTATTAAGCTGATCACGCGGTGAAGCAAGGTCACTAGTTCAAGAATGTATTCATCTGCTTTCTGCTTATCCGCATAATAGAGAGTCTGGAGGCGGGTCATGTTACTGGGTGAGGTTGAATTCTTGCCCAACTCGTGACTGTCAAATGAGAACAAACACTACTAAATATCATTCTATTGAATTATACATCCATTAAATATTCCATTATTGGAAACACAAGCACAAACAGGCACATGCATGCACGCATACACAAAGGCCTTTTAACTAACCTATCATTTGCCCATTGTGCAACCCACCCGAATTCCTGATGTGATCTGTCACCAACAGAAACAAAGGGAAAATTAGCATAAATTTAAATGAAGTACTCTTAACAATACTCAAAATTTAGAAAAGAACCCCCAGAAAAAGAGAGGAAAAAAAGAATTGAAAATTGGAACACACAATTATATTTATACCAGAAATGGAATGGTGGCATGCAGAATTTAGACATGTAAAGAAAAAAAAAATCCCAATTAACACTTTGTATAACCTACTTAATGGTATTTGTGGCAACCGGAACAAGCCACTTAAGAGTTTTTTCCATTTCAGCTTTGACCTGAAAAATTGAGAGCTGTAGAGAAAGACAGTGTGAAGCAATGAAGAATGTTAGTTGCAAAAATGTGTAAACGCATACACCATGTGACCAAAGAAAGACACTTAAAGCTGAATTTCCAAGAAGCAATAAAATGAATTAATTAGAGAAAAGTACAAGAAATTGAAACGGTTTTTCTTCAGAGGAAATACCTGTTCATTGGAATCAACCGCAAGCAATCGGGAACGTAGAGCTGTCTTAACACTGGTTGGCAATGCCCGATATAATTGGTCTCTTAGATTTGGAGGAAGGGAAGTTGGCCGAGATGCCTGTTAGCATATAACATTCCATTCACATACATATACATGGAAAATCTATACCAAATATATGAACAAGTGATTACCAAAAAGGGGAGATTTCTACTCACAATGATATTTATCTGATTGATTACATTGGCATAGTGTAATGCAACACCAGCTTCACCAAGTCTTTCGGAACCCTTATGAGGTTCCTTGCTGACCAATGCTATAACTGCCATGAAATGACAACTCCATATGAATTTTACAAGTAATGAAGCACATCTTCCAAAGACAACAGTCTTAAACTGTCCTCATGACATGTAGTTAAGGAGATCTGGAAAATCAATAGCGGATGGATACTAGCAAATTTAAAAATAATACCACATTGCAAAGAAATCATAAAACCATGTTTTTTAAAAGAAAGAATCTACGTAGCAAAATTCAATTGCATATAATGGAATCCACTATCAGATTTATTTCACATAAGAAATTAGTTTTACACATGCAAGGAATAACTGACAGGTCATTGAATTTGTTCAACAGTTCTCTAATTAGGACATCAAACCAAGAGGAAAAACACATTTCGACCAAAACTATTACATTGGCAATAGGCAGAGGCTGTAGTAAAACTAGGGCCCAAATAGTTGTAAGAGACAGGCTGCAAGGAAAACACAACTAAACCAAATCTATTATGTCTTATATGAGGGGCATACTTGGCAATAGGCAGAGGCTGTAGCAATTTTTAGCAAAAAGATGAACATTTTTGAGAGATTTTAGAGTGTCCAGAGAAAATTTTGGAATATTGGTGAATAATCTGTATACCTGAAAATGGATATGATAAATGCTCCTAAAGCCTAAACAATACCCAGTTGCCCACAGTAACAGAATTTCTACAGACCCTGCAACTTTCTGCCTTGCAGATCTTGCACTTTGGCTGTATGGGACTCTTATTTCAAACAAAGTACTATCTTGTGGTACTCCTAACACTCACTGCTTCAGAAAAAAAAAATCCATAAAATAAAATGTTGAGTCATACTCAGATGATAAGTCATGCATTTGATAGGGTCAAGTTCAAGCAATAAGCTTGCTAAGTCCTTTGGAGTAGGGAGAAGGAAATAGAAAATCATGAATAACACATTCACCATGTTTATCACATTTATGAGGCAATTTATTGTTATAGGATGTTGATTTTATACCACTAATTCCAAATGCTTCCCAAAAAGCTTGCTGTATACAGGTAACAACATCTACAAGCTTCTGCATAATCTGCAATGAGCAACAGAATCTCAAAAATGAGTAACTTTGCGATGATAAACAAATACTGTACTCTGTACTACGAACTGAGACTGAATAATCTGGACATTTTCCTCTATTTTATGATTGGTTTCATATTAAATCAATAGGTATATATACTTGACTGCCATTTACATCAATTAGCTGTAAAATTTATAAATTGAAGCACAAACGACCTTGAAAAACAATTGTTACAAGCAAATTGCTACTAAATTTTTATACTAGGTATCCAATATCACAGTTTTCTCTCTTCAGAAACAATAACATGTGCCCATAGTTATATACCTCTTCCAAATTTTTAGACCAAAGCGATTTCTTTTGCAAACTCCTTACAAGCTTTTTTTGTTCTTCTAGCTCACTTTGAAAAACTCCGAGGCTCTCTCCTACAATTACAAATAAAGTGACCTGTTAATAAAATTAGAGAACCACTACTCAGGAGTTGGCAGTTAGAAAACATTTTCAAGATTTAATCCATAATTAACAACTTTAAGAGGACACTGATGACGTCACACCAAAAATTTTAATATACATGTAAATGATGATAACACAGAAGGCCAACAAAGCACAACAGAAGGTAGAAAATGAAAAATGAGTACCAATAAGAGCAGAGAGATTTGAGTCATTTAAAAAATAAATCCTTCAAATAACAATACAAGAATATTACTTACTGGACAGTATTGTTGCCTGATTGTAAATATACATATTTTATTTATTTGTGTAGCATGACATATTATTACTGATGTGTGAAAAAAGAGTTTGTTGGTCCAACAGCACATGACTATATTTAATCACCATAACAACTTTCGGTAATGTTGCTTTGCATGTCCCTAGTCACACTGATCCAAAGTTCCACATAATATGACACACATATATAACAAATCTTTGCCCGGTTTTAAAGATTTTTTGATGCCTAACCTCCTCGAGGAAGATTCGATGACTCAGCTTCCTCAATCTTTCCCCGAAAGTCATGTTCAAATCTTTCAAAAGCTTGCTGCTCACGGTATAATTCCTACAAGTTAGATATAGCCAAGAGTAAATTCCAATTTTAATTGTAGATAGATAAAATGGAAAACATAAATAATGCATGAAAAGTAGCCTTGCAGTAAAAAATTGCATGGTCTACACTTTAAATGGTTTGATAAAACATCTCCAACATGTCTCAGAAGTGGGCTTATATGTATAGCAGATGGGATAAGGAAGAATGAACTAAACGTATAATTTAGCATTTATACAGGATGATCAAATGCCGCATATGACATTGCTTAATTACTACTTCACCAACTAGCAGCACATATAAATGCAAATCTTTATATTAACTTACGGAAGTATGATGAGCCACAGCAGTCAACTCCTTAATGGTCGTTTCTGCATCTACTTTATGTCGTTTGTGGCTTGGATAATCTGAATCTAATCTGAAATATACAAACCAGTTCAATAATCATATTTGTATTGTCAACAAACATGAGCTATATATCTGAACTGCCTTTTATAACTCAACTTACGTGGAAAAGTATCTATCTAATTTGTGCCACCGTGAGTCTTTACACTGATCTCCAAACCTAATCACTTCTCGTGAGAAGACCTCAAACTCCTGCCTAAAATTGCCCCAAGGTAAAAGATGGATGGAAAGAAAAGAAATTGAAATTATAAATAATGAAAGGGGAAAAAAGGTACAATTAAATCCTTCTGAAGTAGATACAATAGACAAGAACAACTCATAGCAAAAGCAAGCTAGTCTCTGAAACAAGAAAATACCTTTTGTCAGCAGCAACAAAACTTAGCAACTCCTTCATATCTGTGGAAACTAACTGTCGTACTCCATCTGAATGTAAGATCTCTTTCTTCAAGACCTGGATATTTTCTTTAGAAAGAGAATGCAACAAGCTCACACCTTTGACTATTGTATTAGCTACTTCAAATGCCAATATAGATATTGTGCTCCCTCTTGAAGTCCCTTTTTTAAATATTACCTTCGGGATAATCTACAAAAGCAAAAGACAAAATGAACCAAAGCAAATATGAATGAAAGTATATCAAATGCCAATAAAGGGAACAATATTTCCTTAAACAGAATTCAAGATCACTAAATTTGAATGTTTATTTAATTATCTAACACAACAAACCCAGATAGACATTCTTGAATAACATTCAGAAAAATTGTACCCCTAATCTAACCAGTGAAACATTTATTGCATCCAGATTATACAAGAAAATATATACGAACTGGCTTAAAAGATTTGGTCTATCTTATGTTTTCAGATTTTGAGAACAGAAATCATCAAGAAAGAGAAAATTGATGTCTATTACTGCATCAAATACAGATCAGGGTGCTTTATATTTCTTCCTGGCTGTCTCAGATCATTGAGCCCAGATTTACATCTAATACTAGTTGTTCAAACTTTAGAGGAATTCAGGATCAATTTTACTATTTTCCATGCACCTGTGATGATATAAGCTTCACTTGCGGCAACTCACAATAGCCCCCTATATGAGTATAGTTCTCCTTTCCCCTAAAATGTTCAGGGAAGTCACTCATTCCAAAACACAAGGAATTACTTGATGACCACTCTTCTTTATGCTTACTGAACCAAGCAGGATATTCCCACTTCCCAGTCCTGTTTTGTGAATTCATTCTCAAGTCACTAGTGCTGAGAAACATGAAACTTCTGTTCCCAATATTAGCTCCTGTGATGAGGATGACAAAATATCTCAATAAGAGAACCGAGATCACGATCAAATATGTCCTTGCACCATGGTCGAGTAGACTCATCATGTAGCATATTTAATCCAGCATCAATTGCCGTCCTGATTGTTCAGATTATAGTTAATTTACTCTTTTGAGCCATCTTCTGAATTGTCTGGCAATAGCTCAAATATATAATTCCTTTCCTTTTACTTTTTCTTTGCTACTATGCAGATCTAATACTTCCAGGCTTTGTAAATAAAGCTCTATTCAACTTCTTTTCTCATCAAACAATCAATTTCATAGCATATGAAACATGAACTATCCCTTATCCCCATACACCTATAATTTCAAACCAAATGAGCTACTACTAATTGCATTATGCATTTCTTGTAACTACCATAGTATAACCAATGTTTTTTTTTTCGTCTAACCTTAAGTCAACCATCATAATTCATTAAAAAAAAAATTAAACAAAAAAAAAACAACAACAATCATAATTCATAATTCATAACCAAATTTAATAGTCATAAAAGCACACACCCATGGCCTGGTTGGCGTAGATGGCGTGGACCGAGTTGGCGATGGCTTGATACTAGGCGGCGTTGGTGGCTTGGAGTCACTGGGAAACGTCTTTGGCCGCCCCGGCTTAGGCTCAGGCAAAGGGGACTTTAGTTTGGTGGTTTTGGTGATACCATTTGCATAAGGATTTGAATTCCAATCCCGGCCTTCTTGTTTGGTGGTTTTGGTCTTGTTCGTGTTCGTATAATCCCCAGTGACTTTTGGATTTTGCTTGAGCGTCCCGCCGGGACATAAGCCTCCCATTGTTACTCCCAAAGCTGTCCAAATTCAATGAGTTCTCAAACTTGTCTTTGTAGCATAACTTTTCCCAAGAAACAAAATTTATATTCAAACAAACCAAAAAAACAAAAATCAACGAGCTGAGACCAATAGAACAGTGTTCTGAATTATTTGCAAGCAGTCAACGAAACCAAACAGAGTTGTTGAATTCAGTCAGAAACAAAAGCTGAATTGAATACTATGATCAAGAAGAAGAAAGAACAAGAGGAATAGAGACAAGACAGAGAGACAGAGAGTTTTGCTTCGTGATTGAAAAGGTTTTGAAGAGGCAAAGAGGGAATGTAATTCGTGTGTTTGACTTTGTTGTATAGACAGTGGACTTTCACATGATTAGAGAAAAGAAAGACACAACCGCGTTTCAAAAAAGCAACGAGAATCTCGTGGGACAAACAAATTTTTAGGTTCTTTTTGGACTAAATAGAATTTGAGGGAAAAAAAAAAAAGTTTACATCAAAACTAAATACCAATGACTCGTAAAATAAATAGACTTTATATGAGTGTGAGAACGAGGACGGGGATAACGAAGAGAAGACTATTAACTATAATACGAAGTCCCGCCCACCGTGCACCGTGTGCGAGTTTTGACGTGACTGTCGTTGTCATCTTCAAACTTTGAATTTCTGAATTTTCACTATTAATAATTATTATTTTCGCTCGCAGCCAATTTCAAGCGCATTTTTCACAACTATCTGACGTGTAAGTAGGGTCCATACGAAAAATGACAAATTATTAGTTATAGCTTGAAATATTGAATGGTTTTGCATTTTTCACATTTGTCGACCGTGAGTCTTAAAAAAATAAATTTCATGTAAAAATGATAGAAAATCAATTATTGTCTACTACATTAAATAGATGTGATAATAAGTGCGAAATTAGTTGTGATTTTAGAATAATTTACTTGTTCCTTGAGAGACAAGTTAACTATTGGTTCAATAGATTTAAACTATGTATCATATATTTGGATATCTTAAGTTGGTTCTATCTCATAATTGGTCAATGAGATTCTTAGGAACAAAGACTGGAATAAGATACAACAATTTTCATAATTATAAAGCTGGGGAAATTTTACTTGTAATACCTAGATTCATTAATTTTTCTTCATAAAAATTTTTTAAAATGATTTATTAATAAATACCTTAAGTACGTCCGTAAGTAAAATCTTTAATTTTTATCGAAACTTACTATTGAGTGTTGACATCATTTATTACCTACGTTTGCAACTTATCATATTTGACAAATAAATATTTATATTTTTTGAAAAATTAGTGTGGCTTTACTGAGGAAAAAAAAATTACTATGGCCTTGATGACCTTTCTGGGATTTTGCCCTCCCCAGATATTTTTTTGTTTTAAGAAAAAAATATGAAAGTGAAAAATGTCTAGGCGGATAGGAGATTAGCAAGAGCTTAAAAGGTCAAACAGGCACTAAACTTGCCATGTCTATAAATTAATGAGTAAAGGACATGTCATAGGTTTGAAACCAAGCTAAGGCCCACATGATGTGAGGTCTTTTATTAAAATACAACTTTAACAAGATTCATTCAAAAAGATTGGGTTATGAAGGATTATAATATTAATGAGAAAAAAAAAAAGTCAATGTTTTTGTTTAATCACAACATTTAGCCAAATAAGAATAGCTTTTGCTCTTTTCCGGGAATATACTAGGGTTCAATTATAAGTTTTGTAAAAGTTCTTGCTTATTGTATACTAATAAGAAAATAAATATATAAATAAAAAGTTAATCGGATTATGAAATTGGAATATTGTAGACTTGTAGTGGTCCTATTAGATTATACTTGGAACAAAATTTAAAATAATTTTGTCAACGGATCTTGTGTCAAATATGTACTTGATCAGATTGTTTATATCATATATTGTTTAGAAAATTATCAAAAAAGTCAATCATGTGATGTTGGAGTTGCGGTAAAAGATAAAACAAATGACAACTAGAATGATTGAGAAATGTATTGAATGAAAATTTGTAGTTTTTCTAATATGTCGATTTGTCTTCAATTTTATCTTACTCTTATAGTGACGATTTGTGTTATAATTCAAACATTATTATTTTCTAGGGGTGGCCATGGAACATATACCCCAATATGATGGGTTTATGATTTCTTATTAGGCACGGAAGTTTTGCAAAAAATTTCACACTTACTCTTCATTTTTTTTCTTCATTCGGTGGATAGATATGCATAACAAAATTTTGATGATTATTTTATTATTAGGCTAAGATATTAATCAATTTTTAGTGAAAGCAGAGTTTAAACTCTATATCTATTATTTAATAATAAGAGGCTTTATCAAATGAGTTAATTGGAACTCACTAAACACTCACTTTTTTTTTTTATGACAATGTCGTGGTGAAATTTTCTGTACTTATATAGGAGAGTTGTTTCTAAAAAGGGCTTGAGTTGGTTTTGTTTCAAAAATTTATAATCCAATAGAATTTGAGATGGTGTTTCCAATAGAGACAATTAGGGTTCAAATCCTCTCTCTGCCAACTATTGGATTATCCACAAAAAAAAAGAAGAAGATAGGTTTGGGTTTTAAGAGTTGACATCCTAAATTGACTTGATTATATAAATCAACTAAACATAGACATTCAAGATTCAAATCCCCATTTGCCAACTATCAAATTATCCACACACAAAAAAAAAAAAAAAAAAAAAAAAGAAGAAGAAGGGGTGTGGGTTTTAGGGTTTGATATCTTAAATTGACTTGATTATATAAATCAACTAATCACTAAACATGCAATTCCTAAGAAAATTTCACACATATATAATACATTTTAATTCATAAGCATTAGTAATAAATAAAAAGTCAAAATAACTAATTTAATTAGATTTTATCTAGAGACTATCGACCCTAATTTAGGGTTCAAAACCCCCCTCCCCCAACTATCGAATTATTCGAAAATAAATAAATATGATACGGATTTGGGTTTGGGTTTGGGTTTTAAGGGTTGATATCCCAAATTGATTTGAATAATATAATTTAACTAATTGATAACCGTGCAATCCTCATAAGATTTGACGCATATATAATACATATTTAATTCATAAGTATTAGTAATAAAAAAAAGTCAAATTAAACAATTTGAACAAAATAAACCTCCTAATTTAATTAGATTTTATCTAGAGTCTATCAAACCTAATTTAATGATAATTTGTTTAATGTTAGGTTATTTATTGAAAAGGACTATGAGTTCAATTAATTTAAAGGCAAGAGTGAATTTCACAATGTAAATTTGATCAATTATCATTTTAGTTTATTAAGTTAAAAAAAATTATAATTTTAGTCCATTAAGTTTAAAAAATTGCAATTTCAACTCACTAAAATAACTGTGCTACCAAACTTAATGGACTAAAATGACAATTGATTAAAATTGTAAGGAGTAAAGTGTATTTTTCTTTTCCTAATTTAAACGGATATCATTTACTACTACTATTTGTAACTTGGGAAATTATTGTGCGCTCTCAGAGTATCATAAATGTATACTCTCCCCTCTCACATAAATAGTGGGTCCCACTAATTAAATTTATGGTGGGACTCACTATTTATGTGAGAGAGAAGAGTACGCATTTATGGTAATCTGTGAGTACCTAATAATTTTCCTTGTAACTTTGAAAGCCTAATTAATATAAAATGACGTCATTTACCACTATTAATTGAATTTAATCTCTCTCTCTCTCTCTCTCTCTCTCTCTCTCTCTCTCTCTCTCTCTCTCTCTCTCTCTCTCTCTCTCTCTCTCTCTCTATATATATATATATATATATATATATATATATATGACAACACTAAAAGTAGTCAACAAAAGGAATCAAAGTCTTTCTTTTAATATATAAGTAGTGACCAACATATGCAATGCACATGAAAGTTCAATAAAATAATATTTTATCTTGAAAATTTGATTTTCTCTCTCTTTCATTTTGTATACAAATATGAAATTTGATAATTATGATAATAGGTATTTATTATGATTATATTTTTATATGGAACTATTAAATATATAATTATTGTTGATGATGCTCTTTCGAATCAATAGGCTGAACGTTTGGACTTTGATAATCTTGAAGGCCTGTAAAGAAAAATGAAGAATCAAAGGAGACCGGGGTTGGCTGGTCTAAGACCCTCCGATGATGAAGTTAGTTTTCCTCCCCAAGATTAAGAAAACTTCTAATTCTACCAAGAGTGTCTCAAGAGATTCAGACTTACTTTTTCTGTCAGGGAAAGGTGTTTATATAGGGTTAGGGGGGCAGTTACCTTTTAGTGACTTCCCCATCATTTGTGGAGGTCGGAGGATAATTGCTGTAGGAAGTTGAGTGTTTTGTCGAGAGCTTACAGCGATGTTTAGGATCTTTACACGTGGTTTGATTTCCATATTTATGGGGGAATTTCCATTGAGGCTCGTCCATGCTTGGACGAGCATCGAAGGTTGTTCACCCTTGGACGAGTGTTTAAGGTCCTCGGCCCTTGGACAAGCTTTCTAGGCACCTCTACAGATGAGTTAAGGCGACGGAAGGCCATATGAGTGACTGCCGTGTATCTCGTCCTGCGAAGTAAAACTCTAGAACGAGCTTATTTCTTGTGGACGGCATCACAAGGATGAGTTATACTTGTTTTCCCCATCAATTGTAATTATTAATAGATATTTATTATGTTGTGTTTGTATATAAAACTATTTATTCTATTATTTTAACGACAATATGACGTGAAAATATTCTAATTGAGGGTTTTAAATATATTTTAGAATTTAAATTCAAGTAGCATACATACATACATACATACATACATACATATTAATTATAATAATGACATGTTACTTCTTAACTTTAGTTTTGTTAATGTGATGCAATAAATTTATTTCATGTGCGCATTTTTCAAACAAGATATGAAATTTTTTTTTGAACTAATAATAAGTTTTTATAAGAAATTTTGGATTAGTTTTAAAAAAATTTCAAAATGGTTTCAAATGGGATCTAAAAAGTAATGGTTTGAAGTAGTTTTAGATGGATATAAAATTGGTTGGAAGTGTTACACATTCAAAATTTTAAACAAAATTGTAATAAATTTTTAATTAAGTCTTTTTATATTTTTTACATTTAGATTCAAGAATTTACACGTAAAGACACATGACACAAAATGAAATATTGAATGATAATTGGCAAAATTGAAACCCATTTAAAATATAGAAACACTTGACATAAAATTAGTATAAAATCAAAAGGATACTTGACACAAAATTGACGTTCAATTAGAATCAAAGTTGGAAGCTTAATTGAATTTTCCCTCAATTCAATTTTAGTATAAATATATATAATTAGAGATTACAAATACTAGTCATTAACTTATCTATATATATAATAATAGGTGAAGCAGAGAGAAACTCAAATAGAATTCTAAATTAGAGTTTCAATTTTGTGCCATGTGTCTAGATTTGAATTCTTAATTTTGCGCCATTTGTCCTAACCAAAACTCAAAAAAAAAAAAAAAATCTAATTAGATTATAAATTGGACTCCAATTTTGTGTTATGTATTTTATCTAAATTTTCTAATTTTTATGCCCAAATAAATGATGCATTAACATTTAACATGGAAGCCAAGAAAACCACAATGATAATGCTCATTGGCCTAAGCAAGAACATCTCATCTGCACACTTTTATGGGTGAACATCTCACCTGCTCATTACTAAAACCAAGGAGTCCAACGATAAATACTATTAAAGTAAAACATCATCTCCTCCTAATGCCATATCGTCATCCCATGTCTCCTCCTTCTCTCTCAACCTCTACCAAGTAGATCCACACACTACCCTCTCCTCCTCCTTTCGGATTTCTAAGAGTAAGGCCGGGTTCAAACACAATATTCAATCCCACTCTTCCTTGCTTCACACTCTTATACATCACCGCTTTATTGGCGCCTCCAAGAAGATTCCAAGCTCAATGTGGAAACTGAATCTACCAAGATGAACATCTTATCATCACAATTGTTAATATTTTCGTGCATAAGCACGGACTACATGCTAGTGCAATTTATAGAAAAGTTCAACAAAAGTATTTATATAAGATACATGTTTAATAAATACTCTCTCTCTCTCTCTCTCTCTCTCTCTCTCTCTCTCTCTCTCTCTCTCTCTCTCTCTCTCTCTCTCTCTCTATATATATATATATATATATATAAGTACTGGTGAAATGGAAAAACTATAAGTTTTCAAAAGTTTTTTTTTTTTTTTTAATCTAGTTTTCAAAAGTTTATTTAGCAATATTAGAAGAAACCAATAAAAATTCAAAAACTCTTTATATGTAACTCTAAATATAAAATTAAAAGATATAGTAAAATAATGATATAAAAAAATGAGCTTTCAAAAACTTATGTCCTCTTATTATATAAAGAAATTAATAAAAAAATCAAAGACTTTTGTTGTGGGATGCAAAGGAATAAAAGGTGATGGTGAACCACCTCCTATTAAAACTCGGCACGGCTACATCTACGGCAGGACAAAGGAGAGGAAACAACCTTCCTTACAGTGAAATGTTTTCTTTGCCAGACTCAACGGTGGCTCTAGAATTATTTTTAGGGGGGTCATTTAGAAATTGAAATTAAAAAAAAATTAATAAAAAGAAAACTTAAATATATTTAGTTATCAACCAAAAAAAAAAGTCACAAATACATAAAATGTTACTATATCCTTTTATGAGTTTTCATATTTTGAAATCATTACATGATAATTCATTATCAATCATTATTATCTATTGTCAATGTAGGTAGATATGATCATTTTATTTTTATTGAGTTTGTACGACATTTTTATTTTTATGCAATTGTCACTATCTATTTGTCATTGTTTTTATAAAAATATTTTAAACTTGATAAGGGTAATTTTGTAATATTGATACTCATCCATGATAAGACTAAAGGCAACGGTCTTAAATAAACTCATCAGCTTTAACCATGAGAGACGACGAGTATAAAGTCTACGGCTCTACCCCAAAGCTAACGAGGGCAACTTGGACGACGAAACAGGAAGCCGACGGGGAAAAGTTGAAGGGGATATGTAAAACGTTGACGGGTCTGACGTGGCCTTACTTGGTCTCCACGCATGCGTGTATAAGGAAACATTTTGTGCCCCACGCTTAACCCTAATCAAGAAGATTCCTACAAGGAAAAAATTCCGCAAGATACGCAAATTGAAGAGTTTCTCTCATACAAGGAAAGATCTTCTAAACCAAGGTACGAATGTCAACCCTACGCTGCTATAAAAACTTCAAAACCCTCATAAACCAAAGTACGCATAATTCACCCCAACTCTAGCACTCTAGAATTGTGAGCATTCTTTGACTTAACCTTCGGAGGGTCTTTGACCCTATCACACCAGTAGGCTCCTAAGGTTTTCTTGTTCTGTGTTGCGTAGGTGTTGTTTCGAGCGCGTGAGGATCGTGTGGTTTATTGACGATTTTCAACATCATCAAAACTAAATGGCAAAACTCATCCCACTTGTATTGTACGAATTATTGAATAACACAACCACACACATCCATACATCAATAATATACTAAGTGTCTACTTAACTAATCAAATGCTTGAATTTTTCTCATGAATCTCATCAAATCACTCTTATCCATTTGACTATCTTGATATCTTTGATTCTAAGAGTAAAAAGTGAGTGTTTGTTAGTTGTGTATGTGTTTGATATTTGCATTATTATTATTTTTTGTTATAAAGTAATTTGTGTGAATTGTGATGTGTGTGAATATTTAATAATCAGAAAATACAGAGGGTTTGATACATGTATGTGTATTGTTATTATGTTATAATAATTTTTTGTTATAAAGTTAGTGATTTGAGGAATAAAAATAGCAAAGTTAATACGTGATCAGGGTGTGCAAGATTGAAGTCACGTATGCGATCAATCGCATACGCGGGTAAACGTACACTCATGCTTGGTCCAGAACCTTATAAACATGAGTGGGAGCGCCTAACTACCCGATGTGGGACTGCGAGCGCGAGTCCAAGGCCAGCCCTTGCTCCCTCCTTCCTTCCATTGGGTACACGGGATAATCCTTGCGGGCCTGGCTCCCCAAAGAGGATAAATCTTAACGTGGCTACCACTGTGTCACCACATTAAAACGCTTTTTGGTTGAGGGGTTGGTTACCCTGGCCCAAAGAGTTTATCCGCTTTGGGGAGCCAGTCCCTCACGGTTTATCCCTCAGCCAATGTGTAGGGAAGTGGCAAGTGCGGAACTTGGACCAGCAGTCCCACATCGGGCAGAGGGCGTTCCCACACATGGTTAATAAGGCACTGGACCTCCCATGTGTGTACATTTACTCACGTATGCGATGAATCGCATACGTGAGTAAACGTACACTCATGCTTGGTCCAGAACCTTATAAACATGAGTGGGAGCGCCTAACTACCCGATGTGGGACTGCGAGCGCGAGTCCAAGGCCAGCCCTTGCTCCCTCCTTCCTTCCATTGGGTACAGGGGATAATCCTTGCGGGCCTGGCTCCCCAAAGAGGATAAATCTTAACGTGGCTACCACTGTGTCACCACATGTAGCATAATACATCATTGTCATTTGGGGAGTAATAAGCCAAACTTATAAATAGAGAGGGAAGGGTCAAGAGTGAGGAATGGGGGAGAGAAGTGAGGCGTATATATGTTCTAAAAAGGTTTGCCTTTATAAAACTCTTTTTTTTTTTGTGTAAAATATTTATGGTATTTTCAGATTTTTGGCATGGCTAAAAAACTTGGTTAAACCAAAAATATTTGTAGTTGACCACATAAAACAACTTGAGTTGAGCGTAAAAGATTTAATGCATAACGATTTTTTACGCTCAAAGAAGATGAAGCATTTAGAAATTAGAATAGATAAAAAAACAAAAGACTCAACTCTTCTTGGTTTCCCTCTGCTCACAATCTCGATCTATTTCACAACAACCCCCTTCAGATGATTTTCGTTTTCTTGTGGCGCTTTTGTTTCACAAATACCATACTTAATTATCTTGGCCAAAATGAGGTTTTACATTTTCTCACAAACTTTCTAACAAAATGTCTTATGTCTGAAACTATTTAGAGATATGTCCTTGTTTTGAAACTCGATTTTAGAAACTTGAGTTTCAAATGTAAAACTCGATTTTTAGACAATCGAGTTATAGCGAAATTGAACTTAGAATTTTTTTTTTTTTTCTAGAACTCAAGTTCCATTCAAACTTGAGTTCTACTTGAATATTTTCAAGGAACTTGAGTTCTACTTGAATATTTTCAAGGAACTCGAGTTCCACAAATTTTTTTTTTTTTTAATTTTCAGTTCGCTATGACTCGATTTTTAAAAAATCGAGTTTCAAAATAGGGGTGTAGGGGTAAAGGCCCAAAATCATATATTGGGCCTTGGGCCCTATTTGGGGACGCAGCCCGTCCGAGAAGGATGAACTAGTATGGAAGACTGGCCTAGACTCCCCTGAATCCAAGAGAGGGAGGAGGCTCGAGGAGAGATTTCTCCTCAGACACAATAAACCTTAGACAAATCCATATCCATGCAATGGAGGCAACCCCCATAAAAGCCTCGAAAATAGGGACATAGCCCATGAACTTACCAGAAGGAAAGGAAATCCAAAACCGCCGAGGGAGATCCACCGCATTAAATGCACTGTAGTTACTTTTCTGGCCACATTTACGTGGAGAAGACCCCTGAACAGTGCTGCCTTAGCTACCACAACTCACAGGGAGTCAGGAGAGATGTTTGATGGGACAGGTACTCAAGTGGTAGCATAGATGGCCAACAAGTGTAAGGTCAAGATCACCAAGAGGATGATATATAATGTAAGAGACCCCTGAAAAAGGGGGGGCACTTGTAATAGAACTAGAAAACAGTAATACAAAAAGACCAGTCTCCTCAGATTGAGTGGGGAATATAACTCTCTTTTGAATGTTGATTGTCCTGCTTTCTTTATTGCCTTAACCTATTGGCCCGCTACCTTTCTCATTATAGCCCAGTTCTTCAACCCACTTCTCTACAAATTTATTATTTGGGCTATCTAGATTTGGACCCAAAGTTCAAATCCAGCGCTCACAATTGGCGCCGTCTGTGGGAAGAGCACAGAGAATAGTGAATGCAACGGACAACCATGGTGAGGTCAAATCCACATCATGCAGAGTCTGCAGGGCCTCAACAACAAAATGGTTTCCTAAACCTTGAACGTGAGAAAGATCGTGAGGGAAGCGTACATACCATGCACACGAGCAGAAACCGTTCTCGAGTGAAAAGCCATGCCTCTCGAAGGTCCAATGACAACCAGGCCTTGCGGTTACAAATCGATGAGTCAAAGAAGAAGTTACGCGATGCACGGTGAAAGCGAGACTCTTCCAGCTCTAACAGCTCCTCCGGGGACGAGGGGGTCGACAACTATAGACGAAGGTCGAGAACTCCCCCAAGCGAGTCTTTCTCCCATGAGGAGGAGTACTATCACAGACGTAAGCATGAGAGCTTGTCTCATAGAGGCCTGGGAAACGACGCTATAAGCAAAGCATTGCACCAAATTTCCAAGTCACCTTTCACGCGTAAGATTGAGACAACTAAGTTTCGACGACGCTTTCATCAACCCACGTTCACCATGTATAATGGTTGAACGGACCCCGTGGAGCACGTCAGCCACTTCAACCAGAGGATAGCTGTCCATTCCAGGAACGAGGCTTTGATGTGCAAAGTTTTCCCATCCAGCCTAGGACCCGTGGCGATGAGGTGGTTCAATGGTCTGAAGGCCGAGTTCATAGGCTCTTTCAAGGAGCTAACCAGGGCATTTGGCTCTCGTTTTATCACGTGTAGTAGAGTCCCACGGCCCCTAGGCTCCCTGCTGTCCCTATCCATGTGAGAAGGGGAAACCCTGAAAGACTACTCGGACAGATACTGGAAGATGTTTAATGAGATAGACCAGGATTTCGATGGTGTTGCCATCGGAACTTTCAAGGTCGGCCTCCCAGCCGAGCACGAATTAAGGAAGTCCCTCACAGGCAAGCCAGTTACCAGCGTATGCCAGCTTATGGACCGGATTGATAAGTACAAAAGGGTCGAGGAGGACCAGCTGCAAGGGAAGGGAAAGGCTAAAGTTATCCCCCAGGAGCGAAGGGATTTCAAGTCGGACCGATACAATAATAGTCTGCTGAGGGGAGAGTTTAACGCACAGCTCAGAGCTACTAGCGTACAGACAGTTAATACCGTGTTCCGAGAGCCAGTGCACCAGGTTCTAGAAAAAATCAAGCACGAACCATTCTTCAAGTGGCCAACCAAGATGGCGGAGGACCCCATAAAGCGCAATCGGAACCTATATTGCCGATATCATTAGGAATCGGGGCACACCACAGAGAATTGCAGAAACTTGTGGAATCACTTGGACCAGCTTTTCCGAGAAGGGAAATTGGGGCACCTCCTGCATCATTCCAGTGGTGTGCAGGGCCAGCCTCGAGCAGACGCACCCTTAAGACCCCCCATAGGCACGATAAACGTCATCTTTACAGCCCCGGGAAGGACCAGCTCCTACCCATCTAGGGTGATGTCCGTGGCCCAGTAGTCGGCCGAGGATAATAGTTCAAGTCCGAAGAGGGCAAAGGTGGACGATCAACCTGTGCTGAGTTTTTTGGAGGAAGACAAGACAGGAACCATACAACCTCACGACGACGCTCTAGTGGTGACACTTATAATCGGGGGGTATGGCGTGAAGAGGGTGATGGTGGTCGACGGTAGCGGCGCCGAGATTATGTATCCCGACCTTTATAAGGGGCTGGGCCTTAGGCCTGAGGATCTAACGCCCTACAGCTCCTCCTTGGTGAGCTTTGATGGGAAGACTGTCATTCCAAAAGGCCAGATTAGACTACCTATGCAGATGGGCCCAGAGGTGGTAAAGGTAGACTTCATCGTAGTGGATACTTACTTGCCCTACACGGCTATCGTCGTCAGACCCTGGCTTCATACCTTAGGGGCCATCGCCTCTACTCTACACCAGAAGGTAAAATTTTCCCCCGGAGGGCAAGTCATGGAAATCATCTGGTGCCAGTCCACAGCAAGGCAATGTTTGGTGGTGGCCATTTCGCATCGGCCCGAAGCAGAGCCCTCGACCTCTGCCCAAAAAAGCTGATAGCAATCAAAGGACCCAGGACCACCTGTTAGGGCGCCCGCTAAGGAGGCGAGATGTGAGGACTTAGAGAAGGTGGTTATCGGCAATGACCCTGAGAGGTTTTTCCAAGTCGGTTCTCAACTACCTTTCCAGAAGAAGGAGGAATTAACCGAGTTTCTCAGGGGAAATCTGGACATATTTGCATGGGACGCTTACGAGGCCCCAGGGGTTGATCCAAACTTCATCTGCCATCATCTAAATGTTAACCCCTCTGTTATTTCCAAAAAGCAACCACCTCGACACCCGTCCAAAGAGCACACTGAGGCTGTTAGAAACGAGGTGATGAAGCTCAAGAAAGCGGGGGCTATCAAGGAAGTTTTCTATCTTGAGTGGCTGGCCAACACTGTTGTGGTAAAGAAGAAGAGCGGCAAGTGGCGAGTTTGTGTAGACTTCACGGACCTGAATAAAGCCTGCACAAAGAATCCCTTCCCTATGCCTCAGATAGACCAACTGGTAGACACGACTGCGGGCTATCCTTGAATGAGCATCTTAGACGCCTTCCAAGGGTATCACCAGATACCATTAGCCTTAGAAGATCAAGAGAAGACAACTTTCGTCATGCCCATTGGAAACTACCACTACAAGGAGATGCCTTTCGGATTGAAGAACACAGGTTCTACTTACCAGAGGATGATGACCAGGATTTCGAACCACGGTTGGGAAAGAACATAGAGGCATATATAGACGATATGGTGGTGAAGAGCAAGGAGGTGTCAGGGCATGTGGGGGACCTCAAAGATATCTTTGAAATCCTGAGGAAACATAAGCTGCGCCTCAACGCCTCCAAGTATTCATTTGGAGTAGGATCAAGGAAACTCTTGGGCTACATGGTAACCCATAGGGGGATTGAGGTCAGTCCCGACCAGATCAGAGCTGTCAACAGTCTACAACCACCTCGGAATCCTAAAGAGGTCCAAAAACTCACTGGAATGATTGCTGCTCTGAACCGTTTTATTTCTCGGTCGACGGATAGGTGCAGACCTTTCTTCCTCCTAATTAACAAATGGAAGGGATTTGAGTGGACCGAAGAATGCGCTTTGGCATTCCAATGGCTCAAGGAATATCTATCTCGACCTCCAATCATGTTAAGTCCTGAGGCCGATGAAGTTTTGTTCGCTTATCTCGCTGTTGCACCACATGCGGTAAGTCTAGTGCTAATATGGATGGATGATGGCAAACAACGACCGGTTTATTACATAAGCAAATCATTGCATGAAGCTGAGATTTGCTATTTACCGTTGGAGAAAGCCATCTTAGCGGTGGTTCACGCTACACGAAAGCTCCCCCATTATTTCCAAGCACACACGGTTATCGTTCTGACGCAGCTCCCACTCAGGTCCATACTTTGGAGTGCTGACTATACGGGGAGAATTGCTAAGTGGGGGACGATTCTGGGGGCTTTCAACATCACGTATATGCCTCGCACCTCCGTCAAAGGCCAAGTCCTCGCGGATTTAGTGGCCGAGTTCACTGAACCCTCGCTAGGAGTAGCCGAGACATTAGATATGAATGAAAAGTCAGTCGGCATGATCTCTCTCCAAAGACCTGCATGCTGGAAAGTATACGTTGATGGGGCGGCGAACCAAAGAGGCTCTGGAGTGGGGCTGGTCCTAATTTCCCCTGAGGGGCTCATTATTGAAAAAGCGTTGAGATTGGGCTTTTCGGCCACAAATAATAAGGCCGAGTATGAGGCCCTACTGAAAGGGATATCCATGGTCGAAAAGCTTGGTGGAAAGAGAATAAGCATGTACTCGGACTCAAGACTGGTCGTCGACCAAGTAAACGGGGAATTGAAGGCAAGAAATGGAAGAATGCAAGAATACCTAGGCCAAGCCAAACGCCTACAGTCACACTTCGATTCTTTTAACCTACGACATATCCCTAGAAGTGGAAATACACATGCCGACTCTCTGGCCACACTTGCTACCTCCTCGGCGCAGAGCCTGCCTCGGATCATTCTCGTGGAGGATTTATATGGGCCAGCAAGGGTGGAAAAGGAGGTGACCCGCGTCCACCAAGTCAGGGCAGGGCCCAGCTGGATGGACCCCCTAATACAATTCTTGAAGGATGAAATCCTACCCGAGGACAAGGCGGAGGCTGACAGGATTCGAAGGAAGGCCCCTCGATTTTGGTTATCCGAGGATCAGAAACTATATAAACGATCTTTCTCTGGGCCATACCTGCTGTGCATACACCCTAAAGCAACAAACTTACTTCTAAAGGAAATGCATGAGGGGATCTGTGGAAGTCATATTGGAGGGAGATCCTTATCACACGAAGCCATTACCCAAGGCTATTGGTGGCCCAATATGCAAAAAGAGGTGTAGGAATATGTTAGGAAATGCGACTAATGCCAAAGGTTCGCACCAAACGTACATCAGCCGGGAGGAGTCCTTAACCCTCTATCCAACCCGTGGTCATTTACTCAGTGGGGCTTAGACATCGTCGGCCCTTTTTCCAAAGCCACCAGGAATAAAAGATACCTGCTTGTTGGCACGGATTACTTCACCAAGTGGGTGGAGGCCGAGCCCCTAGTGAACATCAGAGATGTAAATGTCAAGAAGTTCGTTTGGAGAAACATCGTCACTAGGTTTGGGGTCCCTCATACCCTCATCTCGGATAACGGCCTTCAATTCGATAACAAGGCCTTCAGGTGCTACTGCTATAGCCTAGGGATCAAAAACCGATACTCCACCCCCGCTTATCCCCAAGGGAATGGACAAGCCGAGGCCATAAATAAGGTCATAGTAAACGGACTCAAGAAGAGGCAGGATGATGCGAAAGGGAGATGGGTGGAAGAACTGTCACACGTCCTCTGGACGTATTGGAGCCGAGGCCGTTATTCCCTTAAAAACTAGCTTCCCAACATTGAGAACCACCTCTTTCGATCCGAGCAGTAACAACGGATTGCTGGAAAAAAAGTCTAGATCTAATCGAAGAACAAAGGGAAAGCGCAAAGGTCCAACTGGCGTATTACCAACACAAACTCAAACAAGATTATAATGCCCACGTAAAGCTAAGGTCCCTTGCAACGGGGGACCTGGTGCTAAGGAAATTCATGGGCAAAACCAAGAATCCAGCCTGGGGAAAACTGGGACCGAATTGGGAGAGTCCATATCGCATCACTTCGGTGGCAGGCATAGGTGCATACTACTTGGAAGACTTAGATGAAAAAATGATACCGCACCCTTGGAATGTAAATAACCTGAAAATGTACTATTATTAATGAAAGTTTCCTTTATTCCTCGCTTGTCTATTATTAGAATGCCTCGTGCTATCCGCTAAACTTTCTATAAGTGTTCAAACAAAACCAAAAGCATGCCTGTGTCCTCAGACCAGATACTTCGAGGAAATTAACACTAAGTTACTTTATATAAGTGTTCAAACAGAAGCAAAGGCATGCCTGTGTCCTCAGACCAAATGCTTCGGGGAAATTAACACTAAGTTACTTTATATAAGTGTTCAAACAGAACTAAAGGCATGCCTGTGTCCTCAAACTAGATGCTTTGGGGAAATTAACATTAAGTTACTTTATATAAGTGTTCAAACAGATCAGTCTCCTCAAATTGAGCAGGGAATATAACTCTTTTTTGAATGTTGATTGTCCTGCTTTCTTTATTGCCTTAACCTATTGGCCCGCTACCTTCCTCATTACAGCCAAGTTCTTCAACCCACTTCTCTACAAATTTATTGTCTGGGCTCTCTCGATTTGGACCCAGAGTTCAAATCTAGCACTCACAAGGGGCATTTCTCTAAATAGTTTCAGACAATGGGCATTTTGCTGAAAAGTTTTGGCAAAATGGGCAAATGCCCATTTTGGCCTAATTATTTTCTTTGGTTATCTTCAATTTCCCTATTTATCAATCTTGCTTATTTTGGTTGTTAAAATTTGTTGAGATATAAAAATTTCTTAGACTTTTTTTTTTTTTTTTTTTTTTTGTGGTGGTTATGCTTTGTTATATCCTCGGTAGGTTGGAATAGATTAGAGATACAATTGTTTTGTTGAATTTTTTTTTTGGAGTACTTTCTAACATATAGTATAAAATATTTTCAACTAAAAATAAATTTTTTAATGATTTTTTTCCTCCATGGAAAAAATACGTTGTTGTTGTTTTCTTCCTCCATATATTTGGTTATACTCTAAAAATGATCTTGAAGCTCCTTCATTTTTTGGTGCTTTAAGAAGGCTACCATTTTGTTCCCTAGTGAAAGTACAGTAGTAGTAAACAATATATATATATATATATATTTATATTTATATTTATATATATTACTGAGAAAAAATAAGTAAAGGGGGCGATTTGAGTTGGCGTTTTTCATCTAAGTGTGACCATAGTGACTAAGGAAGTTAATCTCGTATCAGAAGCTATACCAGTTTGACCAGTGGAACGATATATTTCGATACTAGTCAATATCGATGTACCGTTTCGGATTTACCGCTATTTTATATATATATATATATATATATATTATAATAAAAATAAAAGTTTACCATAAAACATTACCTCAATTCAGAAAGAATTATTCATGATTTTAGACTTTAAGCTTTAGTATACTAAGAAAACAAATAATATTAATAAGTTAATGCAAATAAGTTATCATTATGTCCTTACAAAAATTCAAAAATTACAAAACTGAAATTAAAAAAAAAAAATTTATTTCTGTATCGGACAGTACGACTGGTACTGGCCAAAACACCCGAAATCAGTCAATACAGCCAGTATTTTAACCAATATGAAACGTTGACATTTCGATACTGGTACATGTACCAGTACAGTACATTCCGGCGGTACACCCAACCCCATCGAGGACACTAGTGAGCATGAGTCGAGGGTATAGAGTTATTTCCTAAGCGCTTCCTATAGCAAGGTTTAAACCTTGGACCTTCACCTCCTGAACCCTTACGAGTGAGCCCATAATTACTAGACCAACCACCCCGATAATGTAGTAAATGATAGTCATGATTGATCAATGTGGGAAAGTAATATAAAGATTTATGGCAAGTGTTGGCGGTAGATTTAGAAAACCGAAGTGGTTGGAATAGTATAAGGAAATTTATAGTATTAAAAAGTAATAATATAAGAAAAATAAATTGCATGAATTGATAATAAAAATTAAAATAAAAAGAAAGAAAGAAAGAAAGAAAAAGGTGTTTAAGAGTCTTAACTTAGGTTGAATTTGAGACTCGTTGTTGCATCTTCAAACTGCAACTGACCATATTTATGAACATAATGCAAAGTAAGAAAGATGTGATAATGAATATAAAAGCATAATTGTAAAAGACAATATAAGTGAGTGGGGAGGGAGCCATGACTAATTGGTACAAATCAAAGTGTGAAAAGATTATGTTTTTTGGTGTCTTAATTGGATGCTTTAACATTAGTCTAGTGTGTAGTACAAAACATAATTGCAAGAAAAACAATGATGTTTAGGGGATAAGATTATGGTCATAGATTGGTGAGAGTGGCAAAGGAATGACAATCAAACGGTGTTGCTTGATTAAGTAGAATCACTTTCAGACTCATAAATATGGCTTTGTTTGGTTTGATGAAAGCAGGGACGGAAGGAGACTTGGACTGAGGGGGGGGGGGGGGGGGGGGGGGGGGGCAATGGTTCCCCCGTAATTTAAAAAAAAAAAAATATATATATATATATATATATATATATATACACACACATATATACTAATTTTAGCAATTTTATTCTATAAAATCACACTTTGTCCCCCTTAACATTATCATTAATTTTTTTAAGAGTACTACTCTAGTCACAAACTTTTTTATAACATTTTTACAAAATGTTGAGGTAGTAAAATTTTATTAGTTTGCATCTGAGCCTATCACTTACATCACATTTTTACTTACTAATAAACACTAGCTACATTAATAATTTGTAAAAAAAAATTGTAATTCTAGCATTTTCGTCTTTTTAAATGTCAGATCTAAAATCTAAAGCAAAATAAACAAGCCCAAAAAAATTATTCAACAACAAAAATTACCAATAGTAAAACTAAAAACAATTAAACTCAGTCAACCAATTTTTCCAAAAACAAACAACCTAACCCTTTAAAAAATTTTGAACAATTAAACTCAATCAACCAACAGCAAAACTGTCCCCCCTAACTTCAAGTCCTGGCTCCGTTCTTGGATGAAAGTTGATTTTTGAAAAATATTTTCCATATTTACAGGTGTTTGGAGCAATGAAAAATATTGGTCAACTGGAAATTATTTTACACTTTCATTTTTTGTAAACTACTGTTCGTTTCAACCAAAACTTATTAACCAAACCTCCATCTCTCGCCCAAAATATTACAAAAGCCAATTGATAAGTAAACGTATATTACAAGCATAACTCTAAATTAAATATTACAAGCCAACTTGATAAAAACAAAGGTCATCATCCAAAATATTACAAGTTAATTGATAAGTAAACGTGTATTACAAGCACAACTCTAAACAAAATATTACAAGCCAACTTGTTAAAAACAAAGGTAAATTATTATTATTTTTTTTTAAAAGGTAAATAAGAGAAAGCCTTTTTTTGAACTATTTATTCCTTAATAAGAACATATAGACATTTTTTTAATGGTTGACCAAAATTTTATAAACCAATTGATAAGTAAACGTATAAATTATAAAGCATTACGTATACTTCATCTTCTTTACTTGAGATATAATCAATGCAAATATAAATATACCTGGAACTTTTTTTTTTTTTTTTTTTGAGAAGCATATACCTGGAACTTTAATTAAAAAGAAAAGAAAAGAGAAGAATAAAATAAATAAAAGACTTAGGAAGATTCCTGTATCATGTAATGAGAATATACTTTACTGATCACCAACGAGGTCAGAGCCGGATTTATAATATTGTTCCTGAGTGGTCAGAGAGAAAGGGATGGGTGCTACCTCAAATTATTTCTATAATTCAACCCCTCTATAATGACCCATGGGAGTGGCTTGTGTTTGTGGCCGGTGTTATTGGACACGTTAATTGCGGACACATATTCACTCTGTCACTGGACACGTTAGGATACGGACACATGTCCAAGAGTGAACATGTGTCCGCAATCTAACGTGTCCAATAACAACTGCCACTGGACACAAGCAGCACCCTTATTGTTGGTTGCCATGTTTGTACGATATTAAAATGTCTATTCACCCAAAAATATATGGATTTAATTGACACATTCTGATGTTTTTAAGGTAGAAATTCTCGGATTCAAATCTCTCATCTTTATTATAATTATTAAATTAAATGTATTTTGATTGACACATTTGAATATTTTAAGAAGAAATTTCAAGTTCAAATATCTCATCCTTGTTATAATATTTAAATTAAAAGTATTTTGATTGACACATTCAAATGCTTTCAAGAAAGAAATCTCAGATTCAAATCTCTCATCTTTGTTATAATTATTGAATTAAAAGCATTTTTTCTGATTCACACAATCAAATGTTTTCAAGGAAGAAATCTCGGGTTCAAATCTCTCATCTTTTGCATTTTTCTGATTCACACAATCAAATATTTTCAAGGAACATATCTGGGGTTCAAATCTCTCATCTTTGCTATAATTATTAAATTAAAAGCAGTCAAAATTGTAGTAGGATGTTCTATATCTCTCTCCGTATGTATAAAAATGATCAAATGTTCACTGTTCCGCTTAAAAGGATCTAAGTCTATTTCTCAGATCCAACAGTATATATTATAATGCTACATTGTCATCTTTAGGGGTTGTTTAGTGGTTAAACCTTTGACGTTGGATTTGTCATTTTGTTATTTGTTTCCTAGTAACTATCCACCTGCGGGGATACTCTCGTGGCATACTCCCTTTGAAATGGTCAGTAATGGAAATGGAAGATTCATGCAACTTATTATTTTGTCCCTTTGGCGTATGCTCATAGACAGTGGATTTCGATCAAGGAGGTCAAAGTACGAATCAATTTTAAAAATATACTAAATAAATAAATGACAAAATTTAGCTAAAAAATTAGTTGTAGCCTTAGGCTACAAACTTACTTAATATCTTTTTATTAGAGGTGGAAATGGAGCCAGAACTTTGAGTTAGGGAGGCGACTTTATTGTTGGCTGTATGCGATAGTTTCAATTTTTGACTTTGCTACTACTTAGGCTTAGTTGTTGAGATTTTTTTTTTTTTTTTTTTTTTGGGTTGTGGGTAAGAACAAAATTATTTTTGTTTAGAATTTTTTAAATGACAGAGTCATTTATTTTGGATAAAATTAATTAGTTGAACTTTTTTTTTTTTAGTCTTATTATTGGTAATTGTTGTTGTTGAGTTATTTTTTAGTTTTACTAGTTTTTTTATAAATTACTAATATGATAAGTGGTTACTGGCAGGCAAAAAAAAAATGTGAGTGGTGAGCCTATTATGCAAACTAATAAGAATTTGCTACAAAACAATTTATAAAAATGTTGTAAAAAAGTTTGTCAATATAACATTACGCTTAAAAAAATCAATAATATTATTTAAGAGAAACAAAATGTAATTTTATAGAATAAAATTGCTAAAATTAGTATACATATATATAATAATATTTTTAAAAAAAAATTAGGGAGGGGGGGGGGGGGGGGCAATTGCCTCCCCTAGTCCAATGATACCTCCATCCCTAATTGGAGGTGAATTTTGACAAATCCACTATTGGATTACATCTTCTTCTTATATTCTCTATACTTGCAAAATTTCAAGAAAATTAAAGATTAATAGCTATGTTATCAATAAATTTATTAAATTGCAAGTTTTTGTAATTTAAACTTATACACAAAATATAAGCTTATAGATTATATAGTAAATAATATCTGATTGACACAAAATTTAACATGAATATTAAGAACGTAAAAAACATGCAATTCAACAATTAGATTTTCAAAATATATTGTAATATTTATTTTATCGAGTGAGTTTGCAGAGTTAAGTTACAACTAATTGTCTATAAATAAATATCCAAACTATTTATTAACTATACATATAAAAGACACAAAAATAACTATTTTTTAATATATTGAAATGCAATTATATATTAAAATCAAATCTAACGATTGTTTTAAATTTAAAAAAAAGAAATTGATTTCATAATGAATGTCGCAAGAATTTTCCTTCCAATTTATAAAAATCAAATAATCCATTAAAAACTCATCTTCCATTTTGACTTTGCCTTTTAACAACATTCAAAACTGAAAACTATCACTCTGTAGTGGCAAAAAAATGGAAGAGTAAGCACAAGTATATCCACTTTATAAACAAGTTGGTAGACTTTTGATTTTCTAGTCCTCAAAACCATTAACACAAATAAGAAATATTGACAATTTTTTTTAAATCTAGCTGTCGAACAACATTTTGCACATATTGATGAAGTTCCATTTCCAAAATAAAACTCATTCACTAAAAACAATACCATTGAAAGGAATAATTTATCTCTTGAGTATCTATTATATTTATTCTTTTCGACATATTTTATAGAGAAATTAATTGGTTATAATTCTTTTATTTGTCAAATATTATTAAGAAAACATGAAAAACATAGAGAAAAATGTCCTGACACCTCTTGAACTTTAATACAGTGGCTATTACAATTCTTAAACTTTTAATTTGGTCTATTTACTTCTTAAACTTCACACGTTTTCCAAATAGATATTTTTATCACTTTGATATTAAATACTTAACAAAGTAAAGTAAGGGGTAAAGAGAAAAAAAGAAAATAAGGGGGTAGAAATTTCAATCAAAGAAGGGGGAAAAAGCATTACTATTCTTTGTGCAATAACTTGTTGTTTTTTTGTGAAAATTTGAGTATAAAATTATCAAAAAATGATTTGAGTCTAGAAAAGTCAATTTTTCCCCCTAAAAATATATAAAAAAATTTACCCCTATATTAAAAATAAAATAAGATAGATTATATTTATTATATTTATTTTTTGTTGATAATTTGATAATTAGAAAAGAATAAATTTGAACTATGAACGTTCCATTAAAAACACCAAGAAGTCAAATTCATGGGCGGCGGCATGTATAGTTCAAGGGGTTCAAATGAATCCCCTAAGCTAGCAATTTTTTTATATATATAATATTTTTTTTATTTAACCCTAACCCTCCTAAATAAAAATTTGAACACTTTGATTCTAAATTTTTTAAAACCCACTTGAAATAAGTTTAATTATGATCATCTTAACAATATTTTGATCTTTTTAAATACAAAAAAACGCCTAACAATAATCCAATTTTATCTAAAATCTAGGAGAAGCAGTAAGTCCAACAACAAAGTAAAATTTTTTTTTCATCTAAAATTATTTTAAAAAGCCCATTTAGATCTTAATAAATTTGAAATAAACTAATGAAAAATTCATAGTTTACATTGTACTATCATTGTAATATCTACATTGTTTCTAAACAAATGTGTACAATATTGTATAATTTTTGCAAATGTATATAGTATAATTATCTATAATATAAATCTTACATTAATAGTACAATATAAACATATAATCGTCATAAACTAATAAATAAAAGTATTTTAAGCAGTAATAATTAAAATTTACTTAACAACGACAATTAACATGTTCATTATATTAAGAAAAAAAATGTCAAATGAACCTATAATTTATTTTTTATTCTATTACTAATACGTACTATAGACAAATTTGTAATAAGAAAGTCATTTAAACGGTAAGATTCATTCATATTTTACTTAAGATATATCTTAAATCTGGTCAAATTGTCAAATGAATTACATGCTGCAGACTCTTTTGGACTCAAATTCTGGCTGAGCAATCCGGGCAAAAATTTGTTTTCAAAGTCGGCTAGTAACTTTCATTCCTTAGACCGGAGTAGAACAATTAATCAAACCAAATAAGTCAAACTTGGCTGACACAAAAAATGACTTTAAATGGGTGAATTCTAGTGATTCAACCCTAGGACAATGTTCGTCACTTTCCTTTTTTGAAAGAACTGTAATTCATATTCAATTCAACCCATACCTAATAAAATCAAATACATTGTACATTACTACATGATCTCCCTCAAAGACCCTCGTTTCATGGGTCAGTTTACACCATGCATTTGTAAGTTTGTCACTAATTGGAGAGTTTTTTTCTTTTCTTTTCTTTTTTCTTTTCCTCTCTCAAATCACTGTAAAAGTGCCTCACGATTAAAATCATAACTAGCATAGCAAGAAGAAGGTAACACACAAAGATAAGAGAATATGGATATTGCAAGCAAATATTGCCCATACAACTTTTTTGGTAGTTTACTCTACTTCTTTATGGAAGATTGACATTTCCGCGTTGTTAGCTAGAATGGACTAGTGGCTGTTATGACTCGAATAATAAAAGTGGATAATTGACCAGTCAAATGTATCAATTTTCCCAATTGACAATCATGAAAAGTGTTGAAAAGTGTCGTGCTTAATTGCTTCATTTTTCATGCTTTTGCGGAAAGCTTTGTAATTGCACGGATACTTCCTAACTTTTCAATAACAAGACATCCCAGTTATTGACATTTTCAACAAGGCATCCCAGGTGGGGGCTCAAGGGGGCCCGGCGCCAACCGCCCCACCCTCCCCCTTGGGTCCCAAAACAAATTTTTTTAGTTATAATATTTTTCATTTTTGTAGTAAGCCCCTTCCAAAATTTTAGGCCCTTTTTTTCAAAATAAGTTTAACTAGCCCTATCTAAATAGCAACTATCTAACCAAAAAATTTATCAAAAATAATAAAAATATTTACAATAGTGATTGTATTTTAGCAAAAAATATATATATAAATATATATATTTTACCACCAAAGAACCAAAAAATTATGTGTTATTGGAGAAGCTAAAACTAAATTTTTTGCAACTATAGTAACTGGTATAAATACTAGTTGACTGTAGCAAGTTATTAAAAATAAAATATAATATTTTATTAAGATTATATCTTTTCCTTCCATTTAAAAATTCAAATTATCTCACTTCCTTTATTATTTTAATGAATTGTTTATATTATTTTAAATGAAGTTATAAAAAAAAATAGAACATTTGATATTGGGTGTATTGTAAAGTGAGGTGGTGAAATAGATAAAGTAACTTTTTGAAGTACTAAAAGCTAAAAGTTTTTTAGCACCATCAATGCGAATGCTCTAACTTCAACAACCAAAAAAAAAAAATCCTAGACAGCCTAGTATTAAAAAAAAGACATTATTTTGTTTTTGTTTGTCTTTGTTGGTAAATAATGACATCTTAATCTATTTAGAAACAACGATTATGAGTATTTACAATTTTTTAATACTATATCGATGCCTATTTGGATTTTTTTTTCTTTTTCTTTATGCTCTGGCCCCCGCTAGTTTAAAATCTTGGGTCTGTCTCTGGTTGTAAGGATATTGATTTAGGATATGGTTTTAGAAGCTTTTTATGAGAAAATAAAAAAGTAAATAATTTTTTTATAGCTTTTTATATTGAGAAATGTTATGTTCACGACATTTTTTTGATAGTTTTCTATATTATTATAAGGAAAAAGTAACTAATGTCTCAAGGGCATTGATTTAGAAATTATTTTTTAAAACTTTTTATGGGCTGATAAAAAAGAAACTAATTTTTTTTATAGTTTTTATATTGAAAAATGTTATGTTCATAACAATTTTTTGATATTTTTTATATTATTATAAGGAAAAAGTTTACTAATGTCCTAAGGGCATTGATTTAGGAAATAATTTTAAAAACTTTTTATGGAAAAATAAAAAAGCAACCAATTTTTTTTTTTTTTTTTTGGATAACTTTTTATATTGAGATATGTTATGTCCACAATATCTATTTGTTAATTTTTTATATTATTATAAGGAAAAAGTTAACTAATGTCCTAAGGCTTAGAAAATACTTTTAAAAGCTTTTTATGGGGGGAAAAAAAGCAATTGATTTTTTCAATTGTTTTTTATTTGAAAAATGTTATATCCATAACATTTTCACAACAAAATCTTAAGCGTGTGTGGTTGTTGTTGGCTATTATGGGTGGACAAAAAACTAATTTAATTGTGGATTAAAATTAAAATTAATAACAACTTATCACCTACGATTTGTTATAAAATGGTCATAAAAATGTTGTAGACGACTAGACCTAGCACTTCTCTTTTATATTTTGTCTGTGGTTATACAGCCTGGTGTCAGTCTTGGCCCAAATCTCCCAAAGTGAAATGTGGTTTTGTTCGGCCTGGCCAAATTTCATGGGCTACCCAACCAAGTTACAGGTCCAACAAAATCAACTGGGCCACAAGCATTGCATATAGGCCCAAGTGATTTGATTGGCAATGTTAATGGGCTCAATCTCACTCACCTTCCCGCCAAAGAAAGTTGATGAAACCGCACACCAAACAAAGGGCATTTTCGTCCCTCTGGAACACGATTTCAGTTAAGACTTTGACCTGTTTCTAGTGTTGTTATTTTAGACATGACCAAAGATTTAAGCCAAAAGCTAAATGCTCTTTCTTTGTCCATTTATTTTTTGGTGAGATGCTCTCTCGTCCTTTACTAAACGACTATTCAACCCCCCCCTCATTATATTCAATTATTTCATACATACATTTTTTTTTTATTGCTAGGAAGCCATTTAAAACTCAAAAACGTCACACTATTTGAATAGTGTATAGTAATATACAAAAAAAATGTTCAGTCTGCTTGTTTGCCTTAATCAACACTCCAAAAATGGCCAAAGCCCGCACAGCTTATACAATCTCCAAAAGCCGGCTTTCTCACACTCTTTCTTGTAAATTTGTTAGTCTTGGAAATTCAACAACAATGATATTAATTACCTAGAAAAATATTGGTCATTGGCCAATCCATACGACCATAGCAGACTAGCTGTGCTGGTTCTTCAGTACAGTAAGCACTTTTCTCTCCCCGTGTTTTTTTTTCCACGTTCATTTTGAGTTTACTAATATGGGATTCAGTCAATTTGCTGTTATTGATATCTATAGATTATTAATCATTTTTATGCACTTCTTACTGTGTGGAGACTATACTTTAGAGTTGCTCAATATATCTTTCAACCATTAGAATTCTGGTTAAGCAATTAAATCCACCTTCGTAATAGTTGTAATTTATCATGTTATCAAAGCAATAATTTGAGTTTTTGCAACAATTGGCAATTTATCATCAACATGGTCTCCAGTAAGGTTTATGAGGTTTTGGTGATGCTAGAATCTGTTAACAGTTTCGTTGTTGAATTGATGAGATATTTTCATTCTTTTCCTCAAGGCTATCACAATCATTTCATGCAGAGCTTGTTTTTTACATAAGTGTTTGAGTTTTCTAAATGCCTGAGTTAATCTTAAACAAGAGACAAGGAGAAAAATATGAAGTATAAGTTGTCACCGTCTCATTTCCTAAACTTCCTTAGCAATCAAGAAAAACCATTTGCAAACTGAGTTTCATGCTTTAGTTGTTCATATATTTAGTTTGGGAATTTGTTTGTTCAGATTGTCTTCACAAGACAAAAACAAAATGAACATGGATTATAGGTTTGCAATGGACCAAAAGGATATGGTTAGGTTATTGGTTACTAGCGTTGATAATTTCACCTGAGAGCGGTTGATTAATAAAGAACAGAGAACCCAACACAAAGAACAGTGTGCAGAGAGATTGGCAGCTAGAGATGTAAACTGTGACAAAGACACAGAGGTTCGGTACTCGGATCAATCAGTATTAGCAAATTCTGGACTGGGGAATTGAAGCCCTTGAAGAACCTATCAACACTTCTAATATGGAAACTAAGCTTGCAAGGTTGGAGTATGCAGAGAAGATGTTGCAAGTGTGTGCCTTATTGAATTCTAATCAGAAAACTGCTGGTGTTCCTAATTTCTACCTCTCTGCTTGGGCTCATCTCAACCTTGCATACATGTGGAAATTGCGGAACAATGTTCATAATGCAGCTCTTCATATGCTTGAGATGTTCATCATAGACCCTTTCTTCTCGCGGATTGATTTTGCTCCTCAAATTTGGAAAGTCCTTTTTCTTTGACACATGAGCTCCATTGTTGGATGGTATTCAGAGGAAAGGCATAGGCTAGTGATGGAAGTAATTCCTGACTGAGCACATATGTCCTATACAGCTGATTTGGATCAATACTTCAATGAGTCTTTGATGTTTTCCACGGGGCCAGAACAATTGGAAAAATTGCAGAAGCTAGAGCAGCTTTATGGAGAATCATTGGATGAGAATACACGGCTTTTTGCTAAATACTATAATGATTGCATGAACTCTGATTCAAACTCGAGCAAGAAGGTGGTTCCAATGTTGCCCATTGCGGAGCCACCAATGACTCCTTTGCATGAAGTCAGCCACTCAATTCCAGATTATGTAAAATTTGATCCTATCTTGCCTAAGAGTGCTGGGTTTCCCCAATTATTAAATCTAAGTTTGGTGAAAGAGAAACAAGAGATGCAAGCAGGTGAGTAAAATTCGAATCCTACTAATACACTAATTTAACTTGCTATTGATTTTTCTGGAGAGAATGATTTGAGGCTCTTATTTACTTACATCTTCTGGTGATTTGGCTCCAAGCAGATTAAATTTAGGTTCTACCGCGTCCCTGAATCTGGAGTCCACTAGATGGGATCCTCAGGTAAATATGGAAATTAGAGCAGTAAAATTCACAATGTTATGAGGAAGATTAATTTTCGGTTTATATCCATATGTTTTGAAGTTCTCTACTTGGGCTTTTTAGTTTTGGAATAACATCAAGCTGCACTCTTGCTTACTATGCCAGGAGGGGTTGCTTGATGAGAATGAAGATCAAGATGAGGATGACTCTATATATGAGCCTGATGATGGTTATGTGGATTCTCATTCTGATGATATGCCTAGCAAAAGGGCATCTCCTAGTGGCATGAAGATGGCTGAGGAAAAGGAAACTGGGCCTAAAGCACAGACATCTAAAATGAAGAACCAAATACATTATACTACATTCATTTCTCCTATGGATTCCCCTACATCTCCATCTCCAACTATTTTATCTCCAAAACCAGATGTGCAATTTAAAAAAGAAAACCCTGCTGTGTTACGCTTTTTATCCCGCCATATCCCGGATTCATCTGTTTCCACCTCATTGCCTTCATCTCCACCCGTGTGGAATGATCACAGCTTCAACTCAGCAGACTCTGATGGTGAAGTCAGAGTAGGTTTCAGATTGAAGATGTACTTTTATCCAATTTTTTGAACAGTGCTAATTAACTCTTTGCAATGTAGGGAAAGCTGAAATTTCGCAGAAAAATCAATAGCAGAACACGGAGTTTTGACAGTGAGAATAGCCTAGTATTAGAAAATAGGTATCATCACTTTGTTTCCTTTTTATCATTATTTTGGGAATTCTCTAGTATTTGTACTTTCCTTTTAGCTTTGAAAATTGACCAGCATCTCTCTTACAAGGCTTGATTAAAGACATTATCATTCTATGATTTCTGTCACCTTAAAATATTTGAATTCCTTTGCACTATGCAGTACCATTCAAGAAGTTGATGAGGGAAGCCAGTGCTATATCTCTCTCCCAGTGTCAGAGAAGCTGACTACTCAAACAAGACCACCTAAGGATTTTGTTTGTCCCATCACAAGCCAGATATTTTTTGACCCTGTTACCCTTGAAACAGGCCAGACATACGAAAGAAAAGCAATCCAAGAATGGCTTGAAAGAGGAAATGTAACATGCCCCATTACACGGCAACCTCTCTCTGCCAGCATACTGCCCAAAACAAACTATGTTTTGAAGAGACTAACATCATCTTGGAAAGAACAGTATCCTGATCTTGCTCAAGAATTTTCATACTCAGAAACACTGAGAGATTCATTTAGATCCTCCACAAAAGAAATCCGCGTGGCCTCCACTCTATACAAAACAAGTGATATATCCTGTGATAAGAGCATAGATGACTATCTTTACTATAGGAAGAAAAGATTTATGCGTGCAGCAGTATCTACATCACCTACCAGTGTAATATCCCAAGCAGCAGTAGAAGCAATTATCAATAATTTAAAACCCTATGGTTCTTGTCTCTCTACTTCAGAAAGCTTACAAGAATGTGAAGCAGCTGTATTGGCAATAGCCAGATTATGGAAGGAATCAAAGGCTGATCCTGGGGTTCAGTCTTTTTTATCCAATCCAACAATTGTAAACGGGTTTGTGGAAATACTGTCAGCTTCTCTGAGCAGAGAAGTTCTCAGAACATCAATTTACATACTCTCAGAGCTAGTATTTGCAAATGAAGGTGTTGGGAATACTCTAACAAGTGTAGATTCTGATTTTGATTGCCTGGCTGCTCTGCTAAAGAATGGGCTATCTGAGGTTGCTGTTCTTATATACCAGCTGACCCCAGAAGTTGCTCAGCTTTCAGCTCATGACCTTGTATCCTTCCTTGTCCTGAAAATTTTGAACAAATCTGAAGTTTTAGATGATATTCAGTTTGTAATGGAGCCCAAGGATGCTGCCATAGCATTGCTTGAGCAGATTCTAATGTGAGGGGATGAATGCAGCAGGTCCCTCAGTTCCTTGAGTGTTATTTCTGCAAATGGAATTCTAGCCTTGGTCAAGTGTTTGGATAGGTTGGAAGGAAGGAGATTCATTGTTTCCATACTTTTATGTTGCATGCAAGCTGAAAAATGTTGCCGAAGCTTGATAGCAAATAGAATTGAATTGTCGCCTGTTTTAGAATTATTTCATGCTGGAAATGATAGTGTGAGAAGCATATGTATAGATTTTCTCTCAGAGCTCGTTCAGTTACACAGGTACATTTTGCATATTAAATCTTCACTTCTTTATGATAAATCTGAAGACTGAAGTACCCAACTTCTTTACTTTGCAAATCCTTCTAATAATTAAAGCTACCAAATGTTGAAATTACAAAACTAAACTCAAAACCTTTGAGCTTGATTTCATGTTAACCTAAGAAAGACAAGTCTCAAAACCTGTGAGTGTGTGTGTGTGTGTGTCTGGGGTCATTCATTCCAAAATTAGATGTTTATTCATGTAAAGAATTTTGATAGCAACTACATTGCAATTGCATTGATCAAACTAAAGTTGCTATAGTACCTTTCCCCAAAAGTAGGTAAAAGTAAGGTCTTAGGTTCAAGAATCATTAAGTGCATAACTTACTGATACAAAACAAAGTTGCAATAGTACCTAGATACAGTATTTTCACCAGGAGTTATTTGGAGTTAGGTTCTAAAATGATTCCAATCGTACTCCTAAATGGTTCTGTGTATTAGACACTGCACACAAATTTACATGTGTGCTTTTTATGGAGCTCAAGTACCTTTTAATTTATTTTTCCTTTCCTTGCTTAGTACCCTGCCTAACACCCTCAATGAAGATTCTATTCTTTCTATACTGTCACAGGAGGACATTCTGCAACCAGATTTTGCAGATAATTAAAGACAAAGGAGCATTTAGTACCATGCACACCTTTCTTGTGTATCTTCAAATGGCTCCTGCAAAGCAGCAACCGGCCATTGCTGCTCTTCTTCTTCAGCTTGATCTCTTGGTTTGCCTTGATTCTCTGAAATCAACATTGATAGTGTAAATTTTAAATAATGTTCCTAACATACACCACTATAACATCTAACTATAAATTCCACTGATTATTGCTTTTCCAGGTTGAGCCATGGGAGATGAGCATGTATAGGGAAGAAGCTATAGATATATTAATTGAAACACTTAGGAGAAAGGAATTTTCTGATTCTCAAATGATGGCTCTAGATGCTCTAATATCTCTATCCGGGCGTCTAACTTCCTCAGGGAAGTCCTATACCAAAGCCTGGTTACTCAAGACTGCAGGGTTTGATCAACCTTACAATGCCTTGATGAAGGCAGAACAGCTGAGAATTGATGACAACAATTTGATGGAAACAATGGTTTGCATATGTCTAATTTTTGGTTTGTCATAGAGCATATTACTTATTTTATTCAACCTTGTATCTATCCTGAATCTTATATACTTATATATAGGAAGAGGAAGAGAAAGCTGCTAGCTCTTGGGAGAGAAGGGTATCTTTTGTACTTTGCAACCACGAGAATGGCTCAATTTTCAAAGCCTTGGAGGAATGTCTCAAGAGTGATTCCTTAGAAATAGCAAGGTCATGCCTTGTCCTTGCTACATGGCTCACGTACATGCTTTCTACTCTTCCTCATACTGGTGCAAGAGATGCTGCTTGCAAGTCCTTGCTTGATGAATTTATAAATGTCCTCCAATCATCCAAGAACCTAGAGGAAAAGATTGTAGTGACCCTTGCTATGAAAACTTTTGTCAGTGATCCATGTAAGTACAATGCATCTGAAGTAATGCTTACACACAACGTTTTCATGTCTCTTCAAATGAAAATAACTCAAACTCTCGAAATTTAGCTGCACTTGAAGCACTGGGGGTTTATGCTAAATGCATCTACAGAACTTTAAGAAAGCTTAAGAGGAATTCATTGGTGGTCAGAGACATATTGGAAGCCTTGATGAATTTACCGTCTGTAGTTGCAGTAAGTGGCATGGAGGAGCATTCATGTCCTTGATTTAAAACAATATAGACAATTAGATAACTAAATCCTACTAATGTTTTGTTTTTTAGACAGAGTTATTGAGTTGTTCTGAAATGGTTGAGTTAGATTCAAGCGCAAATGGTGAGGTTCTGTCTTTGCTTCATCTAAATGGTCGACTTTTAAGCAGCCATTCTGATGGAACCATTAAGGTTTGTACCTAAACAGAACATATTCAATCTTTTCATACCTGCTCAAGGATACATGAACAACTGCAAATGTGGGGTTGTTTATTTCCTTCTGCAACAGCTAAGGCCATAATATCTTGCTTGTAGGTGTGGGATGTTGGAAAAAGGTTACCAAGGTTGGTTCAAGAAGTTCGTGAGCATACAAAGGCTATCACATGCCTCTATGTACCATCTTCAGGTGACAAACTTTATAGTGGTTCCTTTGACAAAACAATTCGGGTAAGCCATCACAAGTTTTCATTTTTAAGAAAAAACAGTCTTGCATGCTTGTTTTGGCCATTTTAGTTGAAATGGGAATATGGTGGAACATTATTCACACACCAATGACCTCTATTACATAGGAAAAAAGTAGCTCAGAAATTGGAACTCATAATGATAGCCTTCAAATAATCAAATATCCTTTGGTGAGAAAATTATACAATACTCTTGAGTCCAAGAGTATAATAATTTGGACAAAACTTAGGTACAGTACTTAGGTGCTGTTCTTTAGGTTCTCCTCTTAAAATTCTGTCATGTGGATTTTTCCTCATAAAATTGAAGTGTATTTTTTAATTAAATAACTACATGGTTCAATCTTAAGTGAAGAATTTAAGGAACAGCACCTAAGGTATTGTACCTAAGTTTTGTCCTAATAATTTTATACTCTCTCATCTCATATGAATAATGTGTCCCATTACGAATTTAAGTTAACTGGCACTTCTTAGAATTTTTAATAGAGAGGTTTGGAGTTTGAATCCCCCTTTGCCCACTTAATATGTATAAAAAACATATATAAGAGCTTCTTATTTTCTTTGTTTCGATTGATTTTGTTCTTGGTACTACACAATTTTTTCATAATAAATGACATTAGTGACTAGATGATTCCAACAAAATGGTGAAGGCAAAAAACCACATGTTCCTATGTTTTATGTATTAGACAAACTAGTCGCAGACCCACGCTTTGCGCGTAATAATTTTTTAGATAAAATACTATTTTAGTCCCTAGACTTCATAAAAAGTTTTTTTTTAAAAAAAAAGTTTTATCATATTTTTCATAATCTTATCTATAATCTTTTTTACCATTATCATATATTTATTGATTGATGATTTGAATAAAATAGACATTAAATGAGAGTTAGAACTATTCAATAATTTTTTCAAGTCATGGTGTATGAGGATTATGATTTTATATATATATATATATATATATATAGTTTCCCTTGTTAGAGTTTGATTAGTTTTAAGTTTAAATTTTGTATTATTATATTTAATTGTTGATTTTATTGCACTATAAAGTTTTTAATGACTTCTGTATAGCTATTTTTATTTTCCAAATAAAAATTATTAATTGACGTTTGATTTCATTTCTTTTTTTCTTCCTTCATTCTTTATTACGTTCTATGTTCCCTTGCTAGTTGCAAATTTTATGGTTATTAATAAGAAATAAACATCATGGATGGCTTAAATAGTTATAAATGTAGTTATGTTAATGGTATGTCAAAGGTTTTTTTATTTTTATTTTTTATTTATGGGGAATGTGGCTGAATTTAAATGTTAAATAAAATGATATGAGAAATAAAAATAAAAATAAAATACATAACAATAAACACTAACTTATCCAAATAATTCTATGTAATATAATAATAGTACATTCTTATATACTATTTTTAATTATTTATAATGCAATATGATTGTATTTAACAATCAAAGTCATAAAAAATAAAAATAAAATAGAACTTAATACAAAATTAAATCCCATCAACCAAAATAGAGTTCTAAACAATACAAAACTTTATCAAGCTAAAATAAAGATGCAAGAAAAATAAAAATAAAAATCCACCAAAAAATTGAGGGAGAAATAGTGGGAAATAACCACTTTATTATGAGAGAAAATTATGTAAAGAATGGAAGAGTGAATGACAAATTTATACTAAGAGGATGATAATAAAGGAAGATAAAAGGAAAGAGGAAGAGTGATATCAAGATAGAATATTTGGAGAGATGAAAAGGTAAAGAAAAGGGAGAAAGGTTGGAGAAAGTATAAATGTTTAAAAAAAAATGAGTACAATTTGATGAGCACAATAAAAAATTACATATTTTATATTTTTTTTTAAAAAGAGAGAGACAATATAAAAAATTTAATGATAAGAAGGATGTGGTTGAATTTTGATATTGAGTAAAATAGAAGAGAAGAAAAAAATAAGAAAAATTAAAAGATGTAACAATAAATACTAAATTATCCAAATTATGGTATGTAATGTGTAAGTTCGTTTAGACCCCTGTAAACTTAGATTGTTTAACCTAATTAATTAACCAAGTGAATACTTAGATTTATTATTCAGATCTAGGTTAAAACAAAACAATCATATCAAGTAAAGCAGCGGAAAATAAAGAACACAAAGATATGATGACCCAGGAAAACCAAACCTGTAAAAAACCTGAGGAGGATTTAACCTAGCTATCTTCAAGATAAAATAGCAAATCCACTAGAAAGAATTGAAATTTACACAATAGCGACTTAGACCATTAACATCCTATTGCTACCTGCTTGTAGGAAACTTTCTACCACGACCCCATGATAGCTCCGAGACCACGGACTCCTTCTTTCTTTAATCTTTGCAAAACACAAACACCCACGCTTGTGACTTTGAGATCCCACTCAAAGGTTTTAGCAACACAAACTCTCCTGTTTGTGACTCCAAGACCACCCTTGAAGGTTTAGATCATCAGCACCTTTGATGACTAGAGAAGGCAGCAACTTCAGCAATACCGAATCTTAAGATTCTTCAAGGAACAATACCGGTAGAAGTTATAAGAGAGGTTTTAGGAATAAAACTCTAAATACAAAAGAGGCACGCTCTTTTCTCTCTAAAAAGCCATATAAAAACGTGTTTAGGGTTTCTTTTATATAGTGGGAGAAGTAAATTTAAAACCCTAATCCTTAATGGGCTAGAACTGCTGTTTGGGCCAACTTAAAATTCTGCAGATGCGACTTTCGATCGGTCGAGCCTGTCTTTCGATCGGTCGAACCAGGAAATTTCTAAATTCTTCTTTCTGCAACTTACATGTTCTTGTGTGCTCATGATTTGCCAATTGTTCTAAACTTTTAGAACCTAACAATCTCCCCCTTTGGCAATTCGTGACAAAACTTTCATACAAAATGAAATGTTAAAATACAAGAACAACCCAATACAATAAAATGTCCAATTACATCACAAATCCCAATCTAAGACTCTTAATATAGAAGTTGCCAAGAAGAGGTAGAAGGTCTTGATCAAAATGTACCTGTCTTTCCTGAAACACTCAATAAACACATCAACGCATGTGTGGAAAGAAAAACATATAAACAATAATATGAAACAGAATATAAAAACACAAATAAATTCTAACTCTCCCCCTAAGTTAGATACATCAAAAAGTTTTTATATTCTCCCCTTTTCAAAAACAATATTATCTCTCCCTAAACAAGACAAACAGGATTCTCACATTTCATTTATTTCTCCCCCTTTTTGTCACGTATTGACAAAGACAACTCAAACAAAGAGTAGAGCGACAGCAAACATGAGAGAAAAAAGAGAATAAAGGGAACATAAAACAGTTCAACTCTATAGAAAATAAAGAGAACTCCCCCTATGAAGAGCAACAACTCCCCCTGTGAACAACAAAGGTTAAAAAAAAACTTTTCTCCCCCTATAAAAATAGGAAAAACAAAACAAGTTTTGGGAAAATTTTAGGAGGTGGGGATAAACAAAAAACACATAAACCTAAAAAAAATGAGTTGAGGAAACACATGAAGAAACATATCTCTCTTTCAATAAATGCAAACTTGACACTATGTGACCCATAAACAGTTGCATGAGTAGAGAAAATATTTGCACATTGATTATCCATCACATCTCTTAAGAAAAATATTTTCTGCAATTCACACATCAAGAAAAATAGCATATAATAAAATGTACAAAGGACTCAAAATTAGCCAATCAATTTTTAAATCAAGTTGAGTACCCAATTTAGCAAAGTATATGCATGTTATATGTGAAAACAATGAGAGATATGACTGCAAAACTGCAAGATGGATACAAAAAAAAAAAAATGCAACTCATGTGAATCCTAACCGTAAATGATGCATGAAAAAAAATTTGGTCAAAACTCTGAAAACTGAAAATTTTTCAGTTTCGATCGATGCTCGATCGATCGAATACCAATCGAGTCAGACAGATTCAAACCAAAATTTTTATCGCAATTTCGATCGGTCGAGAGACAGATCCGATCGATCGAAAGTCTGGAAAAATTAATTTTTAGAAAAACAAAGCAATTTTATGCAGAAACTCCTCAAAGCATAGTATTTCATGAATGAAATGCATGAGTATGAGACTGAAAGTTTTTCAAAAACACTTGAATTCAACCCAGATCTTTCAAAAACAAGTTTATCAACTAAGTTGTCCTCAAAACTCAAATTTTGCATCAAAATCAAGAAACATATAATTTTGGATGGCCACAACAAAATCACACACAATAACATGTACAAAGTTTAGCAGAGAATAACTTGTATAGTGTATGAAACTAGCAGAAGCTTGAGATACATGTGAGGTGATATGTGAATAGTAAGCAATCACAAAATCTACAAAATTCATCACATAGAATTTGAAAGAGACTATTACTTAAAGAGTTACATCATATAACTCTCACATCTCCTAGAATAAAAGCTTGCAATCATGTAAGTTTCTTGATTTGCCTCATAATATACACACAAATTTTATTTGATTGAATTAATTATAGTCCAATAATGTACACACCAATTTTAGCATTTAAACCGAGGCTACACCTTATTTTCCTTTTGTGCATGCGCTACACTTTCTCGAGCACAAAATCTTACAATATGCACTAAGGTGTTCATAATTGGCTAGTAAACAGTGGTGAGATGGTTATTTATGCCTTTCTCAATAAGTTCAAGTCCAACAATCAAAAGCATGTGACTTCAAGATCAAGACAAAGTGATCAAAAACTATAAACATCTTCCCACACAACATGCACTACAAAGCTTAAACTAGTAACGTGCAATAAAATAAGCTCATCCAAGCTAAACAAAGTATATAAACATGTTATGTAAAGATAATATGGTCAACCTTAATTATAAATCCAAGATATATAATACAAAACACATAAAAATCTTTTTGGTTAAAAAAAAATTTATGACCAAAACTAAAAGCACACATTAAGCTAAAAGATTAAAAATGCAAATGCAATGCATGACAGTGCTTAATTAAGTTATAGAGGGTACACAAACAAGAAATATCAATTTCTTAATTAACCCTTGAGTACATGTACAAACTAGTACATACTCATACAAAATCATAAATAGTTTAGCGCTTATATAACGCATACTTTTTATGTTTCTCCACAATATCAAGCATGTTCTAAATCAAGAGAGAGATATCATAATTCATGTAATCCTCAAGAAAAATAAAACTAGGCACAAAATAAAATATTTTTGTCTTTTTGAAATTTTTCAATGTTTTTGGATTTTTTTTTTAAATAAAAAACAACCTAAAAAAACAAAACCTAAAAAAACAAAACAACCAAAAACAAAAATGTGAGAGACCGCGCCCCTGGCCCCCTTTCTTATATAGGTGTGTTGGGCCAAACCCACATGAATGGGTGGAGTCGTGTTATTGCCTCTCAAAATGGAGGTTCGACTAGTAATATTTTCCCCTTTAGATTAAGGGTTTTACAATGGAGTCGCCACTTATTTAATTATTGGAAAAATAAGAAAACCTAAATTGAAAAATAATTCCTCATTTTATTAATTTTAAATTGAATGTACATTAATCATAGGAAAATTACATGGCTTTGGTCCTAAGTACAATCTAAGATAAAGTACATGGCTTTATTTCCTAGTTACAATCTAAAAATTGAAAATTACAAGGATAAGCACTTGATCTATTAACCCTTGATCTAAGTTCGGAGGCTATGTTACAAGGTGGGAAGGTGTTAGGCACCCACCTTGCCCGGTGAAACCGGTCTTCTAGACTATGGTGGCCAACATTCATATCATATCATCCAATATGCCAATCAATTTACATGTTGAATTTAAAGTGTGTGCATGTGATAAACCCTAATTCAATTTATTAAGCATTGCACTTGGATTGAAAAATAAATTCTAGTGTATGTGTGTGAATGGTGATAACCTAGATTCAAGGATTTGAAAGAATTATGAAACAAACATGTTTTTCATATTTTTGATGTGAATTTAAGATCAAAACTAGTGTTTATGCATGAACATGTGATGAACAATCAAGAACATATGAAGAACATATAAGAACAATTAAGAGCATTCAAACATATTCAAAGGAATTTAAATGATTATTATCATGCTTTAATCTTAAACTTTCATCATGGCAACACAAAAAACAATTAGGGAAAGAGATTATACCTTCATGCAAGATCCATATGGAGGATGAGGAGACTCTTGAGGAAGGTCCTAAGGGTGGATGAAAAGAAGAGTTAGGAGAGGAAGAGTGAGTCTCACTCAATACCTTGAGTCTCAAGAAGACCAAGATATGACAAGACTACTCAACTGCCTAGAACTCAAGAGAGGAGAAGAGAGGGGATTTTTGTGTGTCTCTTGGAATGAAGGAGAGGGGGGTTTATATAGTAGTAGTAGAAGAAATATGAATGGAAGGCCATTAATGAGGGTTGACAAAGAAACCTCATTTTAGCCTTTGGAGAAATCTGGTGCATTAAATGGAAAGATTGATAGGAGTGAGGAGCAAGCCAAAATTCGGTTTTCCCGTAGTTGCTGTAACAGCCTGTGGAGCCAATTTCGAAAAATCATATCTGACTCAATTCTGATCGGAATTGTTTCGTTCTTGTGCTCAAATTGAAGCCCCGGATGTCTAGTTTCTGGGAAAATTAACCTCATTCACAGATTCAAAATATTCTGAGAGATATTGATGAAATAGTGAGCAAAGGTCATTTGTTAGAAAATTGTTTCAGCACAATTAACATTAATAGGTCCCAAATTAGCTCCCAATTAACATTAAATGGCTCCAATCACCCCCATTTTAGACTTAATTGGTCCCAAATTTACTCTAATTAAAAGATAATTGCACAAATTACTCATTGAATAATTAATGCTTAACTATCTAATTTATTAGGTGTGTGCAACCTTACTATAAAATGTAGTCCTAACCAATCAAATTATGACACATCATTGATCTCAAATTGATTATACTTATAACCAATCAAAATCAATTGCTCATAATCACATATAGTCGGACTCAACATTTGATAGTGCATCTCAGCCATTAAAACTTGATTTGATGATAACTTTCAATTTGATGGTCCGATTAGGGCTTATGACCAGTCAATTTGATCGTTACAACATCAAGATCATTTTGGTGAAATGAGATTAAGAATCTAGTGACCAAAATCAAGATGCATATTTCCAAGGTGAAATTACCCTTTTACCCTCCTGTGAGGTTAAATGCGGGTTGCAAAATGGGGTGTCAACAAAAAACAAAACATGTCCATAAATAATTGAAAGAATTAAAACAGGGACAAGTCAGCAACACTCACCTTAAAGAATCTTTTCTCACCCATATAGCACGAGTCTTCGGCTTTATAGGTGAAAATTCATGTGAAGCAGAGTGTATTTGAGGAATTACACCAATCTTCTGAGAAAGACTAAAATCCTGCAATTTCCTTTCACAAGCCAACAAGCTTAAATTTTTCAAAAGCATATGAAATAATTTATTTGGACTTATGGCAGGAGAAATATCATCACATATCCTAGATTGAAATACAGAATTTTTAAATTTCAATTTATGACAATTAGGACGAATGTGACCAGAGACACCACAAAAGTGACAAACAAGAACAAATTTAGGAATATCAGTATTCTTAACAGCAAATCTAGTCTCAAATTTTGGTTTTTGCCTCAACAAAGAACAATTTGGTCTAATATGACCAACAACACCACAAAGGTGACAAGTAGGCACAAAAACAGATTTCTTATGCTCTCTAACAATAGGTTTAGACTTAGGTTTAGAAACTTCAGCGTCTACATCAGAACTTTTACCTTTGTCTAACCTAGCAAAATAAGCATTTTCTTTATTATTCCTCTTGAAAGGAGGGATATAAACTTTTTCAGCTTTAGGCTTAAGAGAAACAGAAACACTTCTGTTAACAACAGCAGGCTTGGTATTAGTCAAATTTTCAATTTTAGCTTTAGATTCAGCTAACTCTTGTTCCAAGCTTTTCATCTTCTCATCTTGAGAGGAAATTTGATTTCTCAAAAATTCATTCTTTTTATTAGATTTATCTAATCTAACAATCAATTCCTCTTTTTCAAGATTAGCCAATTTTAACTCTTCCTTGAATTTCTTAGCAATTCTCATAATTTTCAATAATTCCTTACGAAGAGTTTCACAGGCATCAAAAAGATCAACAGAAACAACAGTGTCCTTCTTATTCAAATCATCACAAACATGAGCAGAAAGACACTTCAAATTATCCATGATAACAGGGATCAAGGATCAGCTTTTAGATCAAAAGATCTAAAACAAAAGAGCTACCCGCTCTGATACCACTTGTAAGTTCGTTTAGACCCCTGTAAACTTAGATTGTTTAACCTAATTAATTAACCAAGTGAATACTTAGGTTTATTATTCAGATCTAGGTTAAAACAAAACAATCATATCAAGTAAAGCAGCGGAAAATAAAGAACACAAAGATATGATGACTCAGGAAAACCAAACCGGTAAAAAACTTGGGGAGGATTTAACCTAGCTATCCTCAAGGAAAAATAGCAAATCCACTAGAAAGAATTGAAGTTTACACAATAACGACTTAGACCACTAACATCCTATTGCTACCTGCTTGTAGGAAACTTACTACCACGACCCCATGATAGCTCCGAGACCACGGTCTCCTTCTTTCTTTAATCTTTGCAAAACACAAACACCCACGCTTGTGACTTTGAGATCCCACTCAAAGGTTTTAGCAACACAAACTCTCCTGTTTGTGACTCCAAGACCACCCTTGAAGGTTTAAATCATCAGCACCTTTGATGACTAGAGAAGGCAGCAACTTCAGCAATACCGGATCTTGAGATTCTTCAAGGAACAACACCGGTAGAAGTTATAAGAGAGGTTTTAGGAACAAAACCCTAAATACAAAAGAGGCACACTCTTTTCTCTCTAAAAAGCCTTATAAAAACGTGCTTAGGGTTTCCTTTATATAGTAGGAGAAGTATATTTGAAACCCTAATCCTTAATGGGCTAGAACTGCTGTTTGGGCCAACTTAAAATTCTACAGATACGACTTTCGATCGATCGAACCAAGCAATTTCTGAATTCTTCTTTCTACAGCTTACATGTTCTTGTGTGCTCACGATTTGCCAATTGTTCTAAACTTTTAGAACCTAACATAATGGAATACTATAATATTTTTATCTACTATCTTTAATTTTTTATAATGTAATCGCATAAAATTTAACAATTAAAGAGCAAAATAATAATAATAATAATAACTTAAAATGCAAAACTAAATCGTATCAACCTAAATTAGAATTCTTAAAAATACAAAATTTTATCAACCTAAAGTAGAAATGCAATAAAAAATAAAAATCCACCAAAACATTGAGAGAGAGAGAAAAAAAAAAAAAAGCCTTTTTGTTAGAGAAAACTATGCAAAAAATGGAAAAGAGTGACAAATTTATAGTAAGAGAGAAGGAATAAGAAAAGACAAATAAAGGAAGATGAAGGGAAAGAGGAATATCAATATTAAAGTAGAGAGTAGTAGAGAGACGAAAAGGTAAGGAAAGAAGAAAGGTTGAAAAAAGCGTAAATATTTAAAAAATAAGTGAATGTAAAAAAAATTATAAGAAAATTGGAAATAAAAAAGAAATATATATAGAAGTTAAAACCGACAAAGATAAATATATAAAATCAATAATCTATTTATATTTTTTTTTGTAAAAAAATAAGAATAAATAATAACTAATAATTATGTGGCGAATGACGTGGCGATGAGGTGGCACAATCGAAACTTAACAGTAATAAATGTCATACTTCAGCTTTTAGTAGCATATAGATGCTAAACAAACTTTCCTGCAAAATATAGCTACATGTTTGTTGTGTTTACAAAATTTCACTAAACAATTTTTTTATGTGTTTCTTGACTACAGGTCTGATCAATTAAACCTGAGGAAATTCACTGTATCCAAGTTCATGATGCGAGAGAAGCAGTATACGACTTGACAGCCAATTCTAAAGTGGCACGCTATATTGCTCATGGAACTGGGGTCAAGGCAAGTGCTAAGTGTTTTATTTAAACAGCTAGGACAAATATGCAGCCCATAACAAAAAGAGCTTTTCTGACATTTGTGTTATATGCTTTAATCTGGGACTCCAAAGCATATAAATTTCAACAAATATGTGAAATGCCTTGCCATGACTGGGGACAAACTATATTGCGGTTGTTCTAGTTACAGTATCCAGGTAAACTTCATACAATCACAAAACATCGCAATCACGAAACACATCAATGTTAGATAATAGTCACAAAAGCTTATTAATAATTTGAAAGAAAAAACATATATATGGCAGGAGGTTGATTTGTGCAATTACACAACAAACACATTCTCTAGTACAAGAAAATTGTTAGGAAAACAAGTCATACATTCCTTGCATGTTCATAAAGACCCCCTCTTTGCTGGTGGATCTTCAGTTGATGCTATAGCTGGAAAGGTATGCAACTCTCACATCATTGTTATTATCAAGCATAATTAGCAATGACAGTTTGGTAGCAGAACTGAAATTGTGCCATTTTTATTTTTATTTTGCTTGTTTTGCATATGGAATGTGTTTTCGCTTTCCACCAAGGTAGTAATTGGATCATTCCCAACAGGATTTGATATCCAACGCATAGCCGTCAACAGTGACTTCATTTATACAGCCACAAAATGTGAGTTCATTGAGGTTTGGGTGAAAGAAAAAGTTAGAAAAGTTACTTCTATCAAAATGGCCGGTGGTGGACATGCAAAAATTACATCATTAACATCAGATATAAATGAATTAATGCTTTTTGCTGCTTCCTCTGATGGCAGAATCCAGGTTAGTACACAAAAACATGAACTAACAAAATAATGAAAGACTCAGATTTTTGTGGTCATCATTCATTTCTGCTTTCAATTGTGGTTGCAGTTTTGGGCTCTAGACTAGGCTTGTGGTAAAGATGAGCGTAGACTATGTTCCTCTTGTAAATTAAACGTTCATAACTTCTCTTTCTTTTTCCACACCTAGTATGTTTAAGAATACATTTATGTCAAATTCAAGATTGTTGAAAAGAGAGAGAGGAACACTGTTAATGCAACCTATGTATACTGTCTATTTTTTGTACAATTTGCTATACAGGAATGCCCATATGGAACATAAAGTTGATCTAGGAAGATCCTTGATTTGGCTAAAATAAAAGACAATTAATGGATCCTTGACTTTAGTCTCTATTAAGGATATTATCATAAATATAACAAATACAAGATAAATAGTTTTTTTTTTAGAGATAATTATAACATGTTGCTAACCTCGTTACTCGAATCCTTTCCTCCCTAGACCCCCCAGCACTTTGTGCATAAAGAGGTGTCAATTCAGCAACAAGGCCTTTAGCACATGATAAATAGTTAAATACTATACATGTGATAGTTTGAAGATAGGTCAAGAGTCTTGTAACTCAATGGGGACCTCCTAACACTTTCAACGGAGATATTTAAGATTCAAATCATACAACCCCATTATTTCTATCAAATTTTCAAGGGGTAATTACACATAACTCATCTGTGGTTTGGACGAAAATCACTTTGCCTACCCATGGTTTAAAAAGTGTCACTTAGCCCACCTGAAGTATGTTTCTGTAAATTTCCATAACCCACCTCAGTCCCAGCCGTTACAAAAACACCTCTTAACCCCAAAACACAACATTACGTGAATCAAAACACCCAAAACTCAGAAACTGTTCGAGAAAGAGACCTATGATGAGATCAATGTGTTCTTCGTGGTTTGGAGCGTCTAGAGGGAGAGAAAGCACAAGTTTCGTAGCATCGAAGCTAGGGGAAGGTATGTGTGACTGCTATTGATCTGCAATTGGGTTCTTGATGGCATTTTTTACCACGACCCACCCATGTAATTAGGGTTTGTAAATTTTTCTCAAAATTGGTGTATGTTAAATGTGTATTTTGCTATTTATATGTAGAATCGCTAAAGATGTAACTAATGTATTGCTATGGTTGTTTATATAATGGTTATTTGTCAGTGATTACACTTGTTTGTGAACTGTGGGTAGTGTGATCCCTATCAATTTATTGGAAATCTGGTTTTGCATGTGCTATATGTGGTCCTTTGGCTGTGTGTTGTCTCTTTTGGCTTGTTGTCGTTTTCAGCATGTTAGTATGGAAACAAACTACTTATTTTAACAAACTACTAAATTTAAACAAACTACTTATTTTAATTGCAGATGGTTGACTTCACATTTGATATTGAAATTTATGTTGAGGGATGTTTTGTGGAGGACCCAACCCTTAAATATGTGGGTGGGTCTATCATACATTGACAGAGATTGACCCTGATAAGTTGAGTTTCTTTGAAATTCGAGATTTATGCCATCTAGTTGGTGCTCCTAAAAAACACAGTAGATATAGGTATTTACTTTCTGAAGGTAATGTAGAGGATGATATAAGGGACATAGAAACAGATGCAGATGTGGTGAACATGACTGCCTTTCATAGGGCATGGCTAGCTAACAAAATCATAATCTATACTGACATAGATGTGGAGCCACTGGCAGTTGAGCATCCTGATAGAGGGGGAGTGACAGATGATGGTGTAGGTGGTATAGGTGGTGATGGAGGGAGGGATGAAATAGATGTGGAGAGTGATTATGATGAAGAAGAAGATGATGATGAAGATGCTGAGGTTGGTGCAAGGGTTGAAGAACAAAATGTTGAAGGAGATAATGATGATGATGATTGGCTATATGAATTCCTAGAGAGGGATGACTTTGGTGATGACATATTTGCTGCTCAAACTCAGTTCCACAAGGTTTTGCTCCAAAATCAAGTGATGCTCCCAATACAGCCCCAAAATTAAGTGATATTCCCAATACAGCCCCAGAATCAAGCAATGCACCCCATGCAGACCCTGAGTGGGCTGAGCCAGCTCTTGAGGATGACCTGGTAAGCATGAATGGGTCCGACGATAAGCAGGTACCTGAGCAACTAGAGTTTAATGCTAAGAGTGACATGAGAAATGTTGTACTAAAGAAGGAGATGAAGTTTCCTAATGCAAAGGTGTTCAGAGCTGCTTTGAGGGAGTATGCAATTAAAAAACCTATTGACATCAAATTCAAGCTTAATGAGAGGACCAAGATATCAGTTCACTGTAAGAATGAGTGTGGGTGGAGATGTTATGCATCTCAAATAAGTGGAGAGCTAACATTTCAAATTAAGACCTTGACTGATGACTGTACTTGCCCCAAGTCTTTTAAAAATAGCCAAGCAACATCAGCTTATGTTGCTAAGAGGTTTATTGAGGATTTTAGCAAAAATCCAAATTGGCAGGTGAGTGGTGTACACAACCATGTGATGCAAAATTTATCTGTTGACCTAAGTGTAAACCAAGTGTATAGGTCAAAGAGAAAGGCAAATGATTTGATTAATGGAGATAAGCAACTACAGTATGGTGTCCTTATGGACTATGTACAAATGATAAACACTGTAGACAAGGGGAGTAGGGTTATACTACAGACAGAAATGGCTTCCCAGCCAAAATTTAAGAGGATGTATGTTAGGTTCAATGCTCAGAAGGTAGGATTTTTAGGTGGATGCAGGCCATTTATAGGTTTGGATGATTGTTACGTAAAGCACAGATTTGGAGGGCAAATCTTATCTGCCACTGCCAAGGATGCAAATAACAACATTTTTCCAGTAGTCATGGCTGTTGTGGAACAAGAAAACAAGGAGTCTTGGATATGATTTTTGGAAATTTTTGCTAATGATATAGGGAGGCCAGAGGAGCTTCAATTGATCTTCATTTCTGATAGGCAAAAGGTATGCAAGTTTTTTTCAGTTACACTTGAACTAACATGTTGTGTTTATTTGTTGAACTAACATGTTTTTTTTGTTTGTTTGGTTTTTTGTAAGGGCTTATACCTGCAATAGAGACATTATTCCCTACTATAGAGCATAGGTATTGTGTGAAACATATCTACAAAAATTTCAAAGTAGATCACAAGGGATTAGAGCTGAAGGATGCACTGTAGAAGAGTGTTGCTGCCACAACAGTAAGGGAGTTTAAGAGGTGCATGCAGTACATAAAGGATTTGGATGAAAAGACATATGAGTGTCTTGCAAACATTGCACCTGAACAGTGGTTAAGGTCACACTTCACTCCTAAGGCCTTAACAGATTGTTTGGTAAATAACTTGAGTGAGTCTTTTAACTCAATGATATTGAAGTCTAGGGACAAGCCTATCTTGGCAATGTTGGAGTGGATTAAGGTTAGACTTATGACTAGGCTTTACACAAAAAGGGAAGGGATACAGAAGTATGCTGGAAAGTTGTGTCCAAGCATACAAGATAAGTTGGAGAAATTGAAGGTTGAAAGCAAGCCATTTAGTGCTACTCCAGCTGGCAATTTCCTTTATGAGGTAGCTAGTCAATATAAGAGGCATGTAGTTGATCTTGTCAAGAAGACATGTAGCTGAGGTATTAGGATTTAAATGGCATTCCATGCAAACATGCCATAACAACCATTTATACAAACATTGAGACACCAGAAACCTACACCAACCCATGCTACCACAAAGAAACTTACATGGAGATATACAAGGAGGTACTTTCTCTCATGCCTGGCCAGTCAGAATGGGCTGAGACTAGACAGCCTATTCCCGTAGCACCTCACATATACAAACCACCAGGCAGGCCACCCAAGCAAAGAAAGAGGGCTGCTGATGAGCCTAGGAACCCTTACAAAGCAAGTAAGATGAACAGACCTGTAAGGTGTGGGAAATGCAATAAGGAAGGGCATACTCAAGATGGTGCAAGGTTGGCATCACTGAGGAGACACCATGGCAGAGGAGACAAAGGCTTGAAAGAGAAAAATTTGTAAGTAATTTTGATTTAAATGGCAAAAAAAAAAAAAAAAAAAAAACTTGTTTTTAAACTTACAAAGGTATTACTGTACTGAAACTGGGTTTTGTTGTAGGCAAGGGGAGGGGTGCCTACACCTAGTACCAAATCTAGATCTGCACCTCAGGATGCACCCTAGCCACCATCCTAGCAGCCTACCCAGACTTACAACATGAGGTCTGCCACTCAGCTTTCATCCTCACAGCAAGAAAATCAAGCTTCACAGCAAGGAAATCAAGCTAGGCCATCTCACATGAGAGCAAGATGGTTCTATTCCTCACAGCCAGAGTTTCACACACCTAGGAAGACCTGGGATACCCTACCAAGTTCTTCATAGGTAACTTAGTTGAGTTACCTCTTTCTTAGATGGTTGTGTAGACTGAGATATTTTTTAACAAGTGGATCTATTCTTTATTTTGTAGCCTTCACCTGCATATGGGAGCACTGATAGTATGAGGAGTAGAGGACAGCTTATTGTACAAAGGCCACCAAAAATGACTTTAGTGGGTGGAAAGAGTAAAGACAAGAAATGAAGCTAGTGGATACGCATGCCAGCATTGGGAGTAAAGCTAGTGGGAACATGTGGGCTTACAGTTAGTGTTTTTTGTGAAAACCACTGTTGCCTTTTTGTAATTATCAATTAGTTTGTATGGAACAATCACCTTTTTATAATTATCATATATATATATATATATATATGTATATGTATATGTATATGTATATGTAGCTGACCTTGGAATGTGCTTTTTTATAATTTACTAAAAGTTAAGGTACAATACACTCCAGGTTGTTTTTATACACTCCAAGTTGTTATGTAGGTATGAAATTTTGTGGTATTATATGGAAGTTGTGGTATTATGGTATGGAAGTTGTGGTATTTATTCAATTCAGTTTGTATGGAACATTATTTGTCCAAAACAGATTATATGAAATTTTTATTATTGCTGCTACAGATTGTGTCCAAGTAGATATTTCCAACACAGTGTATGGAAGTTGTTATTGTGAAATGGTTGTTATGGTATGTGTAGGTAACTGTATGGAACATTATTTGTCCAAACCGAATTATATGGACGTTTATTTATTGCTACTACAGATTGTGTCCAAGTAAATTTTTCAATACAGAGTATATGGATGTTGTTATTTTGGAATGGTTGTTATGGTATGCGCAGGTCATTGATAATTGACTAATTCTTCTTTCATTATATGCTCAGAGACTAGTGACATGACCAATATTTATTTCATTGAATGGTTGTTATGGTATGCTCAAAACAATACTCAATAATTGACCAATTCTTTGTTTATTGACACATCAAAACATTACATCAGTAGGCTAGTGCTATTACAATCCAAATTCATTAACATCATTACCATAACTATTTCTACTAACCAATTAACTACTTTAGGGCAACAAATTAGGTCTCTTCACTCCAGAGAACTTAATTGAGCCAATACACAACAACAACAACATAACAATAACAAAAAAGATCCATGACAAAATGCATGCAAACTTCCACATTCTCTACTTCTCTTCAGCAAACATGACCTTTTCCTTAGCTTTTGCACAGAAAGCTCGAGCCTTTCTCTCCCTCTCCTTGGCTTTAGCTTCGGCTTCCTCTTTAAGAGCCTTTTCTGCCATTTGCCTAACTTCTTCTACCGTTTCCAGAGCTGTCATTTCCCTCTCATTGGCAAGTTGGAGAGCACTCTAAAACCTAGACATCCTCTCTAAAGCCAAAGGTGCAGTTTCATTCCCATGAGGACAAGTTGGGTTATCAAGCCAAACAAAGAAAGGACACTTAGGACCAACCTTATAATGGCTACAACCCAAGAACCTCCTCCCAAAATTGCACAAACTCAAACTTGTTCTCAAAACACAAGTCTGCTTATTGCACATATACCCACATGAACCCGAGAAATTACCATTTGATGAAGACATATCAACAAAACACGATTCCTAGGAAGCCCAAATTTAGAGTTTCACATAGTCAGTTGGCACTTGAACAAAATCTGAAACCCTAAATCAAGAACAAACACAAATACCTTGATTTTCTTTACCGAAACTACCTCCCCTAGCTTCAATGCTGCGAAACTTGTGCTTTCTCCCCCTCTAGACACTCCAAACCACAAAGAACACGTTGATCTCACCACAGGTCTCTCTCTCGAACGGTTTTTGAGTTTTAAGTGTTTTGATTCGTGTTATGTTGTGTTTTGGAGTTAAGGGGTATTTTTGTAACGGTTGGGGCTGAGGTGGGTTACGAAGATTGACGGAAACATACTTCAGGTGGGCTAAGTGACGACACTTTTTAAACCACGGGTAGACAAAGTGATTTTCGCCCAAATCACAGGTAGATTACGTGTAATTATCTCAATTTTCAAAAAAATAATGGAGCGAGTAACTATTAAACACCAATTTTTTTTAAAAGAAGTTAAAAGAGATTTACCATAGATGTGCAATAAACCAAATCAACCAAAGCAATTCTTTTGTAGTAATTTCTTCCACGAACTCATTGTTTGCCACAAAGCCAGAACATCTGGCACTTAGTCACTGGATAAAACCTTTTCATCATGTAAATCAATAAAATTATCTTAGTACATAATTAGGATAAAAAGACTTAAATTTTTTATTTTTTAGATTGTGACGAGGAGATGAAGCATTGTATCTATCCTGTATGTTGAAACGATGTATTGAATGTTTTAACAATGCAATATATTCATTCATTTTTATGATCTTGATTCTTTTCCTAAAACAGATTTTCGCATGCACTGGATTCTTCTTTGCTTGATTTAGATTTAAAAATCTCACATAGCAATAGCTAATATCTGTTAATGTCTACATTTTTTTTTTTTATGAATCTATTAATGTCAGTCTACTTAGAATTATGGTTATTGTTGTTTTTAATTCGAATGGGTTAAATTAAAAACTAAATGGGAATCAATTAAAGTTTATTTACAATTACTTCCAAGTAGTAATGGGCTAATAGTAATACTACTCGGTATCATCTATTCTTGGCACTCTGCTTCCTCTATGGGATTTACTTTACTATAACTTGATATTTGAACTTGAGAGCTCCCTTGTTCCAATTAGCCGACTTCTTTATAAACAAGTAAAGAGGCACTCAGAATGAAAAGGACTTTATGCTTGATTATTGAGAATTTCACAGATTTTCAATCTCACACTTCTAAAATATTCCTCACAGTGCCTCATTATTTATGTATATAAAAGTATATAACACAGATTTAAATAAAATAAAATAAAAAAACCTAAAAAAAAAAATAAAAGATTGATGAAGGTTGAGATTTTCGAAATCTCATGAGAGAGGCAAGCAATTCAGAATGAGTAGGAGGATATATATCCTGTCATGAATTTAATCGGACAATGATCAATTCATCATCATTGTGCCCCACTCGTAAATATAAATAAGAAACAAACGATTATATAAAGAGAAAAGTAACGAGGGAAGAAAACACATAGAAGAAACCATCAGAAGTATTGGATTATTGCATCAACTCCGACACTTAAAAAAAAGTGTCTCAGACGACCGTCGTGAGAATTTTAAATCCAAATTCATCACTTGATTTCTTTCACTAATTCATACAAAACACACTGAAAAATAAAGAGAGAGTAAGAGAAGGAGAACAGCTGCATCTGACGAGAGATCTAATTGTTTGGAGGCACCAAGCGATCTCTATTTAAAGGGCACGGGATTCGTCATTAGGGTTTCTATAATTTATTTGACGATTCTACCCCTCCTCACTCAATCGGGTAAGAATTAGGTTATTAAGTACCCACTAAAGTCCACTTCAAGATAAAAAGCCCGGCCCATTATTTGGGCCCAACGGCGGGTTTAACCGCAGTTACGACGCCGATTTCCAAACAAAACAGGCGAGCTGTATTGCAAAGTTGCAAGATAGAGGGGGATTTAGTAACGTTGGTCTTATAACGTGGATTTGTATTTTTTGAAAATATGCTTGGGTGAAAAAGTGTGAAAATACGTAAAATATTGTTTAAACAGTAAAAATTGTTGCTCAAAATACCCTACCAAATAGCCCCATAATCCTCTACATTTTGGAGTGTTTGGATTTTACCTAAAATTTTATTTCATTTGCATTAGCAGCCACTTTATTAATATTTTTTTTTAATTAAGTGCCACATATATTTAGTTTGTCCATTATTTATGTAGCCTAACAAAAAAATTAAATAATTTGCATAATAAAAATGACTGATATTATTTTATTAAATAAACCAAACATGCATGACCAGCAATGTTATTAAACTCAGCCCGGCCTAGCCGGTCGGACCAGTTACCCGGTAACTCGGCATATAGACTGATCTAGGTCATCAATTGGATTAGATGTGCACAAGATCCAATTAAAACCGGTAAAACTCGGTGGGTTTTAAGCAAACTATGTGACCTAACTAGATTTTAATGACCCAATTGGATTTGTGAATTGTGCAAAATTACATCAATAGGTCCGTTCCATTGACTTTTTAATTGTTTAATGTGTGATAATATGGTAATTTAAATAAGAAAAAACCTAAAGATATATATATATATATATATAAAATATGAACCGTTCTCTCGCTTCTCTACCGATTCGCACTACTCTATCTGTTACTTTTCAAAGTTTCAGTTTTCCAAACATGCAACTCTGCATCAATTTTCTAGTATGAACAAATCACTTTTTAGTTTCAAGTTGCTAATTAGCACATCCGTATGAGTATATTAATATATGTTATATAGTTAATTGTTTAAACCTTATTTTCTCTTCTTTTGTTCACGTTTTTTTGTGTTATATTTGTTTATTGCTTTAAGTTTTAGTCTTTAACATTTTTTTTCTCTCTCTTCTTTTATCAACGTAGTTTGAGATTTGCTTTTTTTTTTTTAATATGCAGGATTTAATGACATGTAATAAAATTTTATTTAGCAAAAACTTTGTTGCAATCTTATAACATTGGTTTAATATGCTTATGAAATTTATAGAATTTTTAATGATAAATCTTGATTTTGAATTATAATTGCGAGTTTAATTTAGGCATATTTTTTTTTTTTGGCTAATTTACATATTTATGTTATGATTTTTCAAATTTTTATATATTTAATTTTTAAAATCTTTTTATTTAACCTTATGGTTCGACCATTGCCCCACTAGTTAAAATAAAACTTTTAAAATTTAAATTTTAAAACATTAAATTGTAAAATTCAAAAACTCTTAAACATTAAAACCTAAAATTTAAACCGTTTAAATTTTATGGTTGTAGTTTATAATTTAGCCAAAAAAAAAAAAAAACTTCAACGGCGGCGTTTCGCCATATATCCGATTTAACCGCTTATCGCTGCCGTGTTCGATTGCCAAAAGGCCCAAATCCCCCCTCTCTCTCTCTCTACGAGTGACGACTATGACTTCCGATGGAGTTCCTCCTATAATCGCTGCTCAGCTCAACTACCTTCTCTCTCACTTTCCCCTCAGTGTTAAGGTAACACTCTTCATCTTTCCCTTCCATTTTCTCGGAAACCAAACAGAGCTTAAAAAAAAAAAAAAACCTAGATTATACAAATTCATTTTATTCCCTTTGCAGATTGAACATTTGTGGTCCGGTAGCAAGTTCTCTACTGGAGTCATTGACCGCTTCACAATAGTCATTCCCTATTGCCTTGACTTCATAAAATGTCAGTGAGATCTGATACTTCCAAGTACTTCACTATTTTCTTCTTCTTAACCTAAATTTAGATTTTGGTTGTACTCGTAGGGGATTTTATATACAATTCAGAGTCGCCAATTTCTGCTCCGGATGTTATATTTGGAGCCGAAGATGAAAATTTTCTTTCATTTCTGGCAAGGAATGATGGAGTTGAAGGTAATGCAAATTCGGCGAAGAATTGTTTATCTGATTGGAATGGCAAGGACCCTACGCGGCTTATGGTTCTTCTTCAACAGCTTAGGTCAGTGATTTCTGTGATTTTTTGAGAGTTCATGTGGTTTAGCTAGTTAGATTGAAATTTGAAATGCAATTGTTTTTTGGTTTTACAGGGATCAATATATGAACTATCAGAGAAAGCGTGTTGATGAAGTCGATGATGATAGGTTGAAATTTGAAGTTAGCACTATTGCGTTTAGGGAGGTAATGTACAGTTTTGATTTGAATGCTATTGATATGAGATATAATGTTAATAGTTTTGATGGGAAAAATACGATAAGTATGCATAATCGATTCTAAATTTGTGATGAATGTTATGGGATTATCGTGGTTGTACTTCAGGGGCTGGAATTATTGGTTTACTTCTTCTTGTTTTAGGTGGTAATATTTTGAGTTCATTATTAAAGATCTATGCTTGTGTTTCTGACTTTGAGTAAGAAGCATAGGTGATCGCTTGCAATTGCGTTTCCTATTTACGTTTTGAATGTGAAAACTTGAAGGCATCCTTTTCTGCCTTTTTCAAGGCATTATGTGGAAGAAACAAGGTGGATATGGTGTAAATAAGCCAGATTAGATTGGGAAATGAGAATGGGCGTTGAAGAGGAAAATGGTGAACAATGGCTTCATTTGTAACTTGACATATGATACGGCAGTGGTGTTGTGGTCAAGAACGGGGAAGGAGCCAATGGTAATTATTTTTTCGTAATCGTGATGCTATAAATGTACAAGGAATCAGTTATTTATTGAACACATAAGCTAAAGTCTGGGTCATTGTCTTTCTGATTACCAGAGTGACAGTTAAGTTCACATTAATAGGGTCTATTCTTCTCTCTCTTCATGCTCTCTGAGTGGATGTCCAAATATATGAAAATGAAGAAATAGGATTGTTGGGAATCATGGACTGGTCATGTAGGCTTGGCATGTGACCTTCCTGCTTGCTACACGGAGTGTTTTTTTTTTTTTTTTTTTTTTTGGGTGGAGGGTGGTGGTGGTGTTTTGTGGAAATACTAAAAGGAAAAATAAATTGGGGGGGTGGGGGGGGTTTCGGTATAAGATGGGAGTGTGACACCAATCATGTGAATTGGACCTTGTCTATATCAGTGAACCATGCTGATGTTGCTTCTCTGTCCATAGAAAGCTGATAAAAGGTTAACTTATGAACAATTTTTTTTAACATGTGGTCGGGAACTTATATCTTTTTCTTTAATAAGATACTTTCTTACTATTCTGGCAGTGGATGCAACCATTTTTTAGCCATGTGAGGGTTCTTTGTTAATCTCTTTGTTAATTGTGTTAAAGTAATTTGTAATTATCAAATTTCTGCTTCTTCTTTTTTCTCCCCCATAATTTGATTTTCAACAACATCAAAGCCTTTGTCCCAAATGTTATGTGATTGGCTTATGGATTCTCAACAAACTAATTGGGATCGTTCAAATTTTATCTTCTCTGTCATTTTGTCCTATTCAAAAGCATACTCTCTCTTTTCATTTCTTCCACTTGAATGAAATCATTCTTCCTCACCAATACATTAATCAATCTCTTTTGCACATGACCAAATTGTATCAAGTGACTCTCTTTCTTTTCATCAATGGTAGCTGCCCTTATATTTATCTTAGTCTAAACCATTCACATGTATTCTTTTCCATCAATTATCCTATCCAAAATCATCCTCTCACACCTCCTTTTTTTTCCTACTACTTCTACTAGTGTTTTTTAGTTCTTCCCTAACTCTTTTCATTCTCAAGACTTACATCAAATCACTCTTCCTCATTGGTACTTTAACCACTCTCCTTTGTACTTGACCAAACCATCTCAAGTGATTCTCCCTTATCTTTTCATCAATGGGAGTGACCCCATCTTTAATTGAAGTTATTCGTTTGTATCTTTCCTTGTATTTCCACTTGTCCATTTTAGCATTTTCATTTTAGCTGCTCTCATTTTTTGAAAATGTTGTTTCTTAGTAGCTCATCATTTGGTACCATATAGCATGACTGGTCTTATAGTAGTCTTGTAAAACTTTTCCTTTAACTTAATAGATATTCTATGATCACACAATACTCAGGATGCGCTTCTCCATTTCATCCACAATGCTTGTATACTATGGTTCACATTATCTTCAATCTCAAGCTCTCAACATTCTTGTGAATTGTTAATCCAAAATATCAAAGGTATTTACTTTTTGGCATCCCTGTACATAGGGGTTTTTAGTAACAAGATAAATGAAGATGGAACTATAAAATTACATTCCATGTACTTTGTTTTAGACTTACTAAACCCAAAACTTTTAGATTCTAAAGTTTCCCTCTAGATTTACAAGATGGCATTGACTTCATGTCTAGTTCATTCACTAAAGCTATATTGCCAGCGAAAAGAAAAAACACCATGGGACTTTATCTTGAATTGATCTAGTAAGTTCATCCATAACCAATTCAAATCAATATAGACTTTAAAGCTGAACGCAAACCTATCATTAATGCCACACATATTCTCATACATATCATTAATCAACTTGATATACTTTAGCTTAATATATTTTAGAGGAACTCCTTTTTTTTCTAAAACCTAGTACATAACCTCCCTAGGTACTCTAGCATATGCTTTTCTTTTTTATATCAATTAAAACCATAAGGAAATCTTTATAGGCTTCTTCCATGTTTTGCTATTAAATGTCTAAGTAAGAAATTGCTTCCATGGTAGACTATCCTGGCATAAAACCAAATTTAGTATATGATATTGTTGTTCCATGTAACGACCCAAGAAAAAGAGCTAGCCACATCTGTGTTATACCTCAGAAGGACTTGTCTAGTCACAATTGAGGCTTCTCATAGTTGTAAATAAAACCCAGACCTACCCAGGATATGCTTGATGATGTGGGACACGACACACATCCACACAACATACACTCATTCAATATCCAATCAATCAGGGGTGTCACAGATTCATAAGTTTAATTTCACAATAATTTGGACAGTTTTGAATATCCCCGATAATTTGATTTCTTTTGTTTTATTTTTATGGTTTCTAATGATATTATTTTTTGTTTGCGTGATTAGCATTTCTATATTTGTGTGTTCCCATTCCATTTTATTGACTTTAATGGCACAAAATTTAAAAGTTTGATGGGCTCGTTTAAGTTCTTCTATATGTGCTGTCTTCAGTTAGTCACCAATTTTTACCATTTAAACCCCATTGTTCTATAGATTGTCTTGAATGGAAAATTTAGCACTTGGAATTTTGCCTTAACGCCCATTACTATCCTACAGGGAATTGAAATGCATTTGAGTTCTGGTGCTGAAAAGGTATCAATTTTAAAGAACATGTTCACATTTTTTCTAATTTAGTCTATGAGCTGATCCATAGTGATTTTAAATACTTCTTATAGCTTTTTATTATATTTGTGGTTTTTATGCCTTTGACTTTTAGCGTAGCCAGAGGAGGTGAAGTTTGCAGTGCCTCTTACAGAAATGAACATTGATAAGATGGTGCACGGGTGCCCTTGGAGACATTCACCAAAGATATACTTGCAGGTTTTATTTTTCTTTCATTTTATCCTTATCTTTTTCATGGCTCTTAATGTTTTTCTTCAGCATCTTGAACTTTTGTCTTCTTTTTGATTGATGAAGGTTATCTATCCTGTTGGGAGAAAATATGTATCTGCTTCTTCAGCACCTCGTCTGAAATTACTATCTACCTCTGACTTGAAGTCTATCTTTTCTATTGAAGATTTCAAACTTCCTCCATGGTTGGATGGAATGTATGTTATCATATCAATCTGCCTTCATACAAGGATGTGTGTCAACATATCATCATGTTCATAGTTTTTTTTTCCTCCTCCATAGGTGCATGGCAGAATATCTTCCCCATCTGGAAGAATCTCTTGAGAAACAGGTCAGCTGCATAGTCTTCATCTAGTGAGATAGTTTGCACTTAAAGCATGAATTCATCATATAGTTGTTTTTTATTGAAGATCTTGGAGGCAGTTTCACTAATTGATGTTAGAAGGCGCTTTATTGAGTCATTAGCCCCTCTGTTCGGAAGGCCGTTAGAAGCTGATCCGGTAAGCATACCAGGCATTATGATGTTTTGCAAAATTGTTTGAACCATTAAGACTTATTAGTTGGTTATCATTACTTTTCTCAACAGATCTTTTGCAGAAAGGCAACATTTCTTGCTGGCTCTGGGGCATTTACATTCCTGGTATGATATGATTTCCTCATTTTATGCTTATATTATCCCATTGAGCCTTGAGGCCACACTGTGTGGCAAGGAGTTGATAAATGAATTATCCAAATTTTTTACCAATATAATTGCAAACTTCATGACTGGTGCAATATGTTGTGTGTAGTTTCATACACTAGATCTTCAGTTGAAATAAGGTCAAGTTCTGTAAAACAAGTTGACCACACATTTAGCCTAGGGGGAAATGTAGAAAGACAAAGATTAAGTTACAGAACATGTTTAGCATTACCCTGTAGAAAATTATTGGATGGTGTTCTCCATTTGCCTGTGTCGTATCTGCCTTGTTTCTAGTCATTTTTTGGCCATCTGTTTTACCAAAAAAAAAAAAAGGTACTCTATATGCACTTAGCAACTAGTTGTTTTCCTAATTTCCTTTAGTTATTGCAATGGACTTTTAGTAAATTTCAATCCATTTATATTTTTGAGATTTTGAGTCTGTACTGTTGTATACTCAACAATTGTTGACATTTTGGAATATTTTTTTATTGGCTTATGAATTGTGTTTGAACTGTCTTTCCTGTCCTCATTCTTCATAGATATGTGAGAAGCATGTGGCTATAGTTGGACTATGACACTATCATCTGTATGAGGGCACTAGGCAGACAAATATTTTTTGCAAATTCTGTGGTGTTAAACCTATTTTCTAACACAGTGAAAGGATTCATATCACTTAAATGAATGATAGTAATTTTAGATTCCTCTATGACTAGGGTATCATCTTATTTAAGCATGAATTGGATTGTGTCAGAAAACATCTAGTCATGTAGTGGTTGCAAACTCTTGTATTGGTATACAATTCTTTATTTTCTACTGTGTGTATTTTTATTTTCTAAGGGTTTTTGGTATTGTTTTATTGGCTGTGATGATCGAGTCTATAGATTAACTTCTGTTATTTGCACGTGAACAAACTCCTCAAAGTCTTGTTACTGTAGGTTCACTTCAGCATTTCAACTCAGTTTCCAAAGCAGCAACCAGGTTTGATGCTTCAAAGTTCTCAGGTATAAGTTTTTCCCCTAATACAGCCATACATTTTAATGTAGCTATAAGAATGTGCACAGCCATACATCTTATCCAATTACATTGCCTGTTAATGGAATTGTTAAACGCCAAGTGCTGAATTATGCCACTTGTATGATTTCATAAACATTTAAATGGTATATGGTTTGGTGGTATCTTCATTAGTCCTACCGGCTTCTTTGTTGTTCATAGCAATAGGTAATTCCTATTTGCAACATATGTGCTAATGAGCTCTATCTCAAATGACACACTCTCCCCTTCGTAGAAGTCACAGTTGTAAAATTTAATACTGGGAGAAGTGTCTGACTTTTAAATCATGCACTTTCACATATTGATTCTGTTGTTTTTCCATTTAGATCACTGTGCAAATAATATCAATAAGCTATTGAGTTTATCCAAAACAAAAGATCGATAAACTTTATAAGGAACCACTGGGCCTTTAAAGCTTAAAGAATGTATTAGGCCAATGTGTATCTGTACTGTTAAAGAAGGCTTTTCATCGGTGACCAATTAATGGTCTTCAAATCATCTCACTGATTAGCTTTTGTCAATGTAATTGTAGCATATGAACTCCCACGGTGTACCAGCGAAGTCACCTCTTATTACTGAGTATCCATGGAGTCCAAGATGGGAAACATCAGTAATGGCTGAGAAAATCTTGTGAGTTATTTCAATTCTTTTGGTTCTAGCATTTGCTTTTCCATGCATAATTTTGCTGACTTGAATAATTTTTTTAGTGAGTTTTTGGTGGATGAGGCTTTGAACTTCAAGAGGTACTGCAACGAGGCTCAACTACAACACTAGTGTGTTGTTACTGTTCTTTAAGCTCACTATCACTCTATTTGTGTAAAGTTTCTCCGTTGATATTCTTGTTTAATATGATCGTATATTAAAGTTGTTGATGCTTATGTATAAGTTACTTCCAGTGCATGATGACCTGATTGTTTCTTTAGCTTGTTGAGGACCAAATTTAATGTGCCTTGCTTACAATGGAATGCCTATCAAAGTGAATGTCAGTGATGGAATCTAGAATAAGAATCTAAATTTCGGAGTTTTCTTGTGATTACTCTGATCTGTCTGATGCTATGAACCAATAGAAAATGCTGATATAAAAGAAAACCCAATCTTCATGGCTGGAACTAAATAATTAACCCTTCTGGCAATAGGTTGTTGAGATTCCTTGATAAGTGAGTTCTTAATTCTCACATGGTTCTTGCAAAGCATTGGGTTTTTAAGCCGCAAATGGAGATTAATAATTTCTTGAAACATAAATTCATTGCGTAAAACAGTGAAGCTTAGGCTAACTGAAAACAGAACTGCCCAGTACTGGTTGTATCTGCAATAAGTAGATTTTGGATTTGAATGGGATTCTAGCTTATCTGCAAGCTGGTCTTTCTAGCAGTCACTACTTGCAATTGAGAGCTTGCGCGAAGGAATAGGCAATCATGTTTTGCAATGCCAATAATTGAGATCCAGCAATTGTTCAAGAATACATTTAAAACAAGCCAACAAAAAAACACCGGCAGGAGATCCACATGTAGTGTTTTTATTATTTATATTTTTCCCTTCTTTATTAATATATATCATGGAAATTCTATATAAATTAATCAACCTTTGGAAATAAATTTAAAACAGTAAAAAAAAAGGTTGGTGCTTACATTGTTGTCAATGCGCTCTTGTATTCGATTGAAATGGTTGGACCTCTCATATATATACCGAGGTTTTTTTTTTTTTTTTTTGAGAATATATATACCAAGTTAAGACAAATAGTCCAATACACAATATGTGCCGTCTTAAATCACAATCAATAGTTTCAATACCTCGAAAGTCTCAAACCATCTCGATCAATACTATTCGCATTGTAGTTTCAAACTGTTTCAAACTGTTTCAACGTTACGTTGAACAAAATTGGATTTTACTAAGCTGTGTTCTAAGGGCCACACTAATATATCATTTTTAAAAAAAAGTTTTATTGGGAATTGAAAATGTTTCTGATAAATTTTTTTCAAAAACGAATTTGTTAATGTATGCCTTAAGAGCATCCACAGCAACTGTTGCATTTGTGCTAAATGCTATAATATGGTACATTTGGCACACTAAACACTAAAAACAGAGTTTTATTGTCAAATTTTTGCAACATTGAACAGTATCCTTACAATTTTGGCACGGTACAGACACCTAATGGCATAGATTTAATATTTTTTTATTCTCTTCTCTCTCTGCTCTCTCTTTACTTTATTTATTTCTCTTCTCTCTCTGCTCTCTCTTTACTTTATTTATTTCTCTTCTCTATCACTCTTCCTCAGACATCACGCCTCTTCATTATTTTCTTCTTTCTTCTCAATCTCATTGTTTTTCTCTTTCCTCTCAGACATCACCCTCAGTTTTTTCTTCTCACTCTTTTCTTCTTTTAATCCGATCTCTGTCGCTGTGTGTGTGTGTGTGTGTGTGCGTTTTTTTTTTTTTTTTTTTGTGTGCAGTGATTTGATACCTGATTCGGCAATGGGTGGGTTGAGATGGTGATTGGCGGATCACTAGTGGTGGGTTGCGATGGTCAGATTCAGTGGTGGGTGGGTCGGCTGGTGATGGGCGAATCGGTGGTGGTGGGTTCTATTGTGCGAAATCGGTGGTGGGAGGACCAGCCTGGGTTCTGAAGGATGGGTCGGCGGTGGGTGAGTTGGCAGCGGCAATGGGTGGGTGTGTGGGATGCGGTGGGTCGGTGGGTGGCGGTGGTTGTGTTTTTTTTTTTTAATAAAGTGGTGTTGGTAGATGTGGGTTTGTGCCGGTGGTGGCTGTCAGCGTTGTTGCAGTCGAGGTGATTATGCCGTTGTTGTCGATGATGATGATGATGATGGGGAAGTAGTTTAATATATTATTTTAAGTGTTGTAAATATTATTTTAATGTATAGAATTGAATGATAAAACATCTGATAAATGAGATGTTGTAAAATGATGTGGTAAAATAATAAAGTAGGTTTTTGGTGTGTCAAAATGGTATTTTTTATAGAACATCTACTACGAATGCTCTAAGAGCATACATTAACCGGACCCAATAAAATTAATTGAATGAAAGTGCTAATTTTGTAAACTCTAAGAAAACTAATTTTAAGTTATCACTTGGTGGATTGAAAGTACAGACTGATTTGAAATTCTATCCTTGAATACATCACAATTTTCATACCAATAAGAAAACTAAGACGTTTACCCTTGAGTATTGACATTTTGGGTAATGTCTAATTTTTTTGATGAATCGTATTCAGTTTTCATATTCAGTTTACACCAATTGCTCTCACTTTCAGACTAATTGTCATAAAGAGTAATTCTAGAACTGCATAACCGAACTAGAAGCGTTACATTCACAAAATTTTTACAATATTTTCACTAACAGATCCTAAATTATCAATAACAACTTAAAACTTAAAATTGTTGTAAAAATATTATTGATGTATCATTTACCTAACCACCCGCAAACAATACCCGAATTAGTAGCAGTAACAAATAAGTGACGCACCGACTTCAAAGGAAGAACAGGTTAAAAACGGTGGGACCCAGTCTTTTAACGTGCGCGCGAGACCCAAAACAAGCAAAGAAAAAAAGACAGTTAGTTGGGAAGTTCGTACACTGTGGCTGTCACTCACAGTCACACACCCACACACAAAACCCATACAACCAATTTCAGAGAAGTTTTAACCCACTTCAAAAAAACAAAATAAATATAAATATCCCGCTCTCTCTCAAATTATTACCATCCTAACCTCCGAATATATCTCTCTCTTTCTTTCTTCTTCAATATTAATACACACCACACCCACTCTTTTTCTCTCACAGCCTCAGCCTCCACTCAATTTTCAACTTCCAAACCCTAAATTTTCTTTTTCCATTTTTTTATCCAACAATGAGAGAGATCCTTCACATTCAAGGAGGCCAATGCGGCAACCAAATCGGCTCCAAGTTCTGGGAGGTTATCTGCGACGAGCACGGCATCGATCCCACGGGTCGGTACAAGGGAGACGGGTCGTCGGATCTTCAATTGGAGCGAATCAATGTGTACTACAACGAGGCCTCCGGCGGTCGCTACGTGCCTCGGGCGGTTCTCATGGATCTCGAACCCGGAACCATGGACAGCATCAGATCCGGCCCGTTTGGACAGATCTTTCGCCCCGATAACTTCGTTTTCGGACAGTCCGGCGCCGGAAACAACTGGGCCAAAGGTCATTACACTGAGGGAGCTGAGTTGATCGACTCCGTTCTCGACGTTGTTCGTAAAGAGGCCGAGAACTGTGATTGCTTGCAAGGTTTTCATTCTCTCTCTCACTTCGCTTCAATTTTCACATATATACATAGAAATTTGTAGATCCTCTAATAAGTAATTACTACATCAAATCTGATATTACTAGAAATGGTAATGAAGGATGAGAGTGATATTGCTTTGTCCTTATTTGTTTTCTCACTTGTTTTTATGCTTCAATGTGCTTGCTATATGAATTCATATACATATGTGTGTGTTCTTGAAATTAAGAAGAAGAAGAAAAAAAAAAAGGCTCACAGTGGATCTGATAGTCAATGCTTTATTGTTTAGCATTATTGTGGTAACTGTTCGACTTGCTTAGTTTTGTACTAATTTATGATTGATGATGATGATGATGAGGCTTAGTTGTTAGGTGGCCTGCTTTTTTCTCTGGCGTGGTGAGCATGACTTTTTGGTGGTTTGTATAATCCAATAGGAAGATCTATTAATATTTTTGTTTTGATTATCAATGATTGTGATGGCCTAATTAGATTTTTTATGCCGGCCGACATTTTGCTTAATTAGCAAACAAAAAAAAAAAATATTTACTGAAGCAGTAAATTTTACGGCACTCGTTTGATTAGCCTCGTGGGTCCTTGTTTACAATGAAAAGGAGGAATCACATAATTAGGATTATGGGGTATTAGCAATGGTAAAAGGAGCATAAAGTGAAATTATAACACCTGCTTTATTTACTGGGATGCACATACAGTCATACACCTACCTTTATTGATGAAATGAATTAAAGTGCATCTGGATCTACATTTGAGTTAGTACATAGAAAAAGGATTTTGAGATGACAAAAGTGATAATTGTGTTGATTGTTACTGTTTTGAACAGTAACAACTCATAATTAGTGATAATTATGTCTCTTGTCGGCAAATAATAGCCTCTTAGAATTGTGTATTTTACAAGAAACCCTTATATGTAGTGAACATCTTTCAATCAAGATGACACTGTGTACTATACCTTTTGAGTATAATGTCTTATGATAGCAACAACCTATAATATTTTCTGTAAATTTACGCAGCGTGACAACTTCAAGCTTTAGACCCGAAGATGTAATCGTAGCAAATTTGAGTTGTAACCTTGGATACATTTTATTTTTCTTGTATCCGTAACCTTAAGGGGTAGCATTTGGTTGGTGATCATGCTCATGAAGCAAAGGTCACTAGTTTGAATCTCTTTCCCTGCTTAAGAAAAAAGACAAGCTCATTGGCTGGTAAATGGTGTTAATATTAGTCACTGTATACTAAATTTGCTGGTTAAACTTAACTGTTGTTTTTATTTTGGCCAGGTTTCCAGGTTTGTCACTCACTTGGAGGAGGTACAGGGTCTGGCATGGGAACCCTCCTGATATCAAAGATTAGAGAAGAGTACCCAGATAGGATGATGCTTACATTTTCTGTTTTCCCATCTCCAAAGGTCTCTGACACTGTTGTGGAGCCATACAATGCCACCCTCTCAGTTCACCAGTTGGTGGAGAACGCTGATGAGTGCATGGTTCTTGATAATGAAGCACTTTATGACATTTGCTTCAGGACACTAAAGCTCAGCACTCCAAGCTGTAAGTATCAAATTGATTTTTGGATTCAGTGTCAATATTAAGCACTACCACAGTATTTAAGCTTTCCTTTTTGTACCTTTGGTTTTGTAGTTGGTGATCTTAACCATTTGATCTCTGCAACTATGAGTGGGGTAACATGTTGTCTGAGGTTCCCTGGCCAGCTGAACTCTGACCTTCGGAAGCTTGCTGTTAATCTGATCCCCTTCCCACGTCTTCACTTTTTCATGGTGGGTTTTGCACCACTCACCTCTCGTGGGTCCCAGCAGTACATCTCCCTCACTGTCCCAGAGCTGACTCAACAAATGTGGGATTCCAAGAACATGATGTGTGCTGCTGACCCCCGTCATGGCCGCTACCTGACAGCCTCAGCAATGTTCAGGGGAAAGATGAGCACCAAAGAGGTCGATGAACAGATGATCAATGTGCAGAACAAGAATTCATCATACTTTGTGGAGTGGATTCCTAATAACGTGAAGTCAAGTGTGTGTGATATTCCACCAATGGGTCTGAAAATGGCATCCACTTTTATTGGTAACTCCACATCAATCCAGGAGATGTTCAGAAGGGTGAGTGAGCAATTCACTGCTATGTTCCGCCGCAAGGCTTTCTTGCATTGGTATACAGGTGAAGGGATGGACGAGATGGAGTTCACAGAGGCTGAGAGCAACATGAATGATTTGGTGGCTGAGTACCAGCAGTACCAGGATGCAACAGCTGATGATGAGGGTGAGTATGAGGAGGAAGGGTTAGAAGAAAATTATGAGGATTAAAAAGTGTAACAACTTTGGCAAGTACCCTATAAGCAGAATGAGTTTTGATGTGATCAGCTCCCCCTTTACCCGCTGATCTACTACTGGTGTGGCTATCAATGTCTCTCCTTTTTGTTAATTGTTTTTGTTTCTCTATCCATGTTCACCCCTTGTCATTACTCAATTGTTTGATTTCGTATTGTATGATGATATATTGATATTGTTGGTTGGTTTTTTCAAGTGTATCAATAAAAATTGTCATATTGCCAAACTCCATTTATAGTGGCCAGTTCGTGATTCTTTTTTATCCTTAGAAATGCACTCCATAGTGTCCAGTTTGAGGTGAACCAGAAACAAAATGGAAGGAGTATAGTCCATAAAAACATTTTGTAGTCAGTACTCAGTAGGTGCCTGTAGCTTTGCCATTGTCCAGACATAAGATTGAAAAATTATGAATTTCAAAAAAGTTTTTTGATATACTGGATGCTAGGAAGTGTATATTTTAATCAACATGATAAACGGTAGATGTTTATTAAGTTCATGTGTAAATTAATACTTCTATATTGGAGTAAGCTTATTTTTCATTGCTTGACCATATGTGAATGAGTATAATAGACAGGGATGACGTGGGGTTAAACTATGAGTATTATACACTCGGGCTAACCAAGATTAAAGTCTTCCTATTCAGTTATTAGATCAAAGCGGTTCTAAATGTTGGGCGGGCTGGGCAGCCACTCCAATAGAAAAGGACATTTGATCAGGCTGGGCAACAATATTGTCAGTGAATACAACAAGGCAGCGTTCTACACCACACACCTGTAGGATATATTGTTGAGGGGTTGCTGTATAAACCTGTTTCATAGGATGATTTTTGAATTTTCACGCCGAACAGCCAACCCTTTTTTTATAAGTCCTAAGACTCTAAACTGCCAGGGAAGGCCCAGAATAGCATCAAAGCCCATATACATTTAGCCTGGCAAGGATTTGAATTCTCGACCACAACCATCTGGCGTTGAACGGTCTCAATTTGGGTTTACAACTGAAAACGGACAAAGCAACTAAAAAGAAGACTAAAAAAACAAACTAGTATCATTTTAAGTGCTTGAGCCGATGGGTGCACCTATGACCTATGTAGCAATTGCAAATCAATGAAACTATAAACAACACCGGCAGCTACCTTAAAAATTGCTAGGAAAAAAAATGGTAAGCAAATTAGTTATAAAATGGGATTCAGACATCCAAGGAAGGATTGAGCAGCACAAACTCTCAAGCCAGGCAAAGGCGAAAGCTCTTAGATGGACATTGCGATTTGCGAATGTTTTGAGACTCTCAAACAAGCCTTTGGATTTGTCATAATCAGCATCAATATTGCAAATGCACCTAATGTTGTATTTTATCCTTCATTTTCATGTGCCCTAACAGTCGTTTTAAATCTTTGTTTTTGGCCCATAATAGGAATGCAGTATTTATCCTTTATTTTTATGTGGCCTAACAGTCGTTTTAAATGAGAATATGAGTTTCTATTATCTCTCTTTGTTTTTTGGCCAATAATAGGATGGACCAATATTACGAACAAAAGGAAGCCTCTACTTTCACCCTTTATAAAATAGCAATTGACTCGTTGAGTTGTTATATCTCTATCTCTCTTCATCGAGTGTTAGGACTTCAGACAAATAGTAGTTCTTCTCCTCTCACACAAGTGATCACTTTTCTCTTGCACAGCCACCATTGTTTGACAAATCAAGGGTTCTTTTTTAAGATTTCTATGAGGGCACATCATCAATCTGATTTCTTCACAATAACATCCTACATGTGATTTCAGAAAGAGTATTTGATTAAATTTTTTGAGTAAATTTCTAACACCTAAATCATAGCTTTCTTGTATATTATTAGCATAAGAATTTACACAGTTGCAAGTTTGGCATTAGAAAAGTCTAAATGACAAAAATAAAAGCAACTGACAGACTTATAGCTATAACATATAAAAACAAAGAAAAAGACTCTGAGAAAGATGATTTAAAAAACAAAGACTTAAAAACACTCATGATAGAAAAGAAAGAGAGTAATCTTATAGAAATAATGCAAATTAGATATGACATGGAAAGACAAAATAGTGATAAAGAAACTAGTTCTTTACAACCTATACGTAAGAAGATGAAAAAAAGAACAAAAATCAAGACTTGAAAGACTTCAACTTTTATGGAAAAGAAAGAAAGAAGTCATAATAGAATAGTCCATGACAAACTAGACATAATTGATGAAGATATAGAAAAGGAAAGACATAATAGTAATAGTATAGTAAAAGTAGTCAACAGAGAAGAAGAAAAGAAGCTTTCCAAGAAGAGCAATAGTTTAAAAGAAGAAATTGATAAAAGACTAAAATCAATTAAAAAATCCATGATATATACCCAAAATGGTAGTTTGGCAGATCAACTAAAAAGATATAAATTTTAAATACACCTTTAGACATAGACAGAAAAAGAGACATGACCGTTTTAGATATTACTGAGACATCAGATAATGAGAAAAATGACAGGTATATTAGAAATACTATTTGTCATAAATATAAACAATATGGACATACTATAAAACAATGTGATAGACATAATAAATTTGTTAAACAAATCAATAAATTAGAATTTAAGAAAAATATAATAAATGAATTAATGGAAATATTTAATGTTTATCAAAAAGAGATAGATGGAGTTCAGAAAGAAAAAAAAAAAAAAAAAAAAAAAAAAAAAAAAAACTAAAACCAACCAACCCACTTAAGTCAATAAAAGAAGAAAGAAAAAAAAAACATAATAATGAAATTGATAGATAATCAAAAAAGATAGATCATGTTAAGAAAAATACAGAACTAAAACCAACCAACTCACTTAAAGTCAATAAAAGAAAAAGGAAACAAAAAGACATAATAATGAAATTAATAGATAATCTACCCAATCACCTAAAAGATAAAAAAGGCCATTTACTAAAATTGAAAGACTCTTAAGTGTAAAAAATATGGACACCATGTTACGAAACGTGGAAAAAAAGAAAAAGTTAAGAAGGTAAAAGGAAAAGCTAAGAAAGAAAAAGATAAGAAAGAAGAGAAACATGATGAAACAGATTACTACCATTCAGACCAGGGGATAGGGAGTTTATAACCATTAAAAACACTTTCATATTTTATAATCGGAACGAAGACCTCAGGCATCCAAGGAAGGAAGCATTTGGACTATCAAAACCAAAGATAGTCCAGCGAATTTAGCTTCAGAACTCACGGCAGAATATACGTTTTAGCTATTTAGAATAAAAATTCCAAAAACCGAAGAGTTTGGATGCTACTTTAAATGGGCTTAGGAAACTTGTTTTAGGACTTTAAACAATACTAGTAGAAATCATTTGAAATTAAGTCCTTTAGGACTTTTAAGACTTACAATTATAAGACATTGGCCCAACGTATCTACTAGTGGGCAAGGTTTCTGCAAACGCTGTATTTAATAGGTCTTATAAAGTTAAAAGGACGAATAAGACTTAAGTATACCATCTGCCACTGGTATTTAATAGGTCTTATCCATTAACTTTTCAAGAACGATTTTTTTTTTTCTTCGTTTTTAAAAAGATATAAATTTCATTAATTCAAACCAGAAGAAATTACATCCAAACGCCAGATATGATTAGGAGTTTACAGATGCCTAGGAACAGCAATGTAGATTTAAACAATGAAAATTTGAAAGTAACAAAAAAACACAACAACATAAGAGAAGAGAGAAAGTAGAGTCTATAATATAACGGCAATTTGAGATTTAGTATCATGAAAAGCCCAAAATTAGTTCATTATAAAACATCTTCAAGTTTAAAACGCTGCACAACTTGTGAGAGAAATCAGAAAAATCAACGAACCCCAAATTAAGGTGAACAATTACAATTTCTTCATAAATTGATTTATTTTCTATAAAATTAAGGGAAAGAAGAAATCAAAGAAAAAGAAATATGAGATGGGAAATAAATCAAAGGGACAGCATCAGAGTCATGGAAGTATAAGATTGGAACATCGCTCACATTAAAAAAATGTAGAGCTTCTCGAAATCCAACATAAAAATTCCTCATCCTTTGCAAACCCTTGATTATAATAATCACAGAGAGAGCGAAACTCTAATATAATAGCATTTGACTATGGAAGTAGGTTGAATTGTGTTTATGTCTCAGGTGGAATTGGAGGCTGCAGGCCTGCAGCGATGGTATTTTATGCTTTCTATGAGTTTATATACAAAACAAAAGGGACAGCGTACTAGGGTTTTGAGTGTTTGGGAATTGGGACTACCTAGTACCATGGTCAACACAAAGTTCAAAGGTTGGGTTAAATCTTAAACTGACTTTAACCAAACAAAGGGGTTAGAGGTTTGGTTAAATCACGAACTCATTTGGATCTTCGGTCAGGGTTTGATGCATCTGGAGATTTGTCATTTTGATGCTTACGTGCTATGAAAGTGGTTGGATTACACGAACCAATCAGAGCATCTAGAATTCTAGGCTTAAAACTTAAAGCATAGTGTGACACGTACGCACCTTCGATGATTTGTGGTTGTAGGAGTGTGCATTTATGCCAACTTTTTGGCTTTTGGCTTTTTGGCACCTTGGATGGTATTCAGACTCGTGACGCAGAGGGCAGAAAGGTAAAAGAGGAAGATATTGTTATTTTAGGCCCACTATTTTAACGAAAACGATTTTTTTTTTTTTTTTTCTTTTTGTGAAATGGTTTTTCGTGATTTTTTTTTTTTTTTTGGAAAGGAAATGCGATAGAATTTCATTAAAGATAAAACAGAGTGCATGAGGTAATTGGTGATCTAAAAAGATTAAATATTATTGTGCGTACCCAAATTATGGCAATTGGGCTCCTCTATTTCGGCTCATAATCTATTTATTTTATAGGCTTTTAAGTTTCCTATTGTAGGTGGTCCTATGCTCGGAAGCTCAGAAACATTCCTGTTTCCACAAATTCCTCTTTTTACCTCATAGGATTACTGTCTTCCTTTCTTAGAATAGTTGCTCTCTTACCCCCCTATTCTCCTCAGAATTGCCAACTCCCTTTCCTCATCCTCTTCTCTTATTTATAGGCTAGGACAAGTGGAGGTGCCATGATTACTCCCCCTTGATAGTGCCAATAGAGGTTCAATTCCATCACCTTTAGGTGGGTAAGGTGATAGTGGCATTGGAACTAATTCCCACCTCCGAAAGCCTGCTCGGTAGCGATATTACCAAAGGCAATACCGGAAAGCCGAGACATCGTTCTTCTGTGCAACCACACACCCGACCAAGTCAATATTGATTGGGAGTGGCTCGCTTTTGACGTTCAAGGCGAAATGGTCCAGTCACATTTATTGGGCTCACATTGGGTCTCAAGGGAAGTCTGGATCAAGGTCATAAGTTCGATGGGGGAGAGGGCCAGGTGTTGTATCTCAAAGTCAGGGCCTAAGGCCCAACGGGCTTGGGGCCCTATCTAGTATAATGCTATAAGGCTAGAGTCCATGGCCGAATGACCCTGGGGCTATTCCTCGTACAATTTTTTTTTTTTAATTTGATTTTTTTGACTGATGAATAAGGTTTTATTGTTATGTGATTATAACAATTGTAAATAAATATGGGTATAGTTAAGAGAATTTTAAATCATGAAAACCTGTTTATTCGTATTCAATATGTTAAAATGACCTTTCTCAAAAAAACAATATGTTAAAATGACTACTTGAGTTGAATTGGCCTACAAATCACACAGTCGACCCAAATTTATAATTCCAATTTCTTTAATTTTTTGTTTGAATGTAATATATAATCTACTTATAAAACAACTATGATTATCACTTTTTAAAATTTTATTTTTTATTAATCCATTCATTATATACTAGAGTTATAGAATTACAATTTTTTATATTATACAAATGAGAATAAGAATTCGTAATTTTTTTTTTTTTTGATGAGATAAGAATTAGTATTTTAAGAAATAGTAAGAGTTTCTTTTTTTTTTTTTTTTTTGAGGAATGAAATAGTAAGAGTTAGAATGGAATAACTAATCATATGAGTAATCAATATACAACAATTTTGGGGGGGAAAACATTAATAAAAAAAAATTAGAAGTACCTTTTATAGGGAGAGACTTAATTGCATAAGAATTGAATAGTTGTCCTTGAGAGTAAAGAGTATTTCTAATCTATTATAATAATATAAAATTGAAATTGAGAATTAATCTTGACCTTCCGTTTATAACAAATTGTTTAAATAAGCATCCTCTCTTGTTTATCATATCAAATTAATAAACATATATTGTAATAAAGAAAAAGAAAAAGAAAAAAACATGTAATCATTTACCTTATAAAGATGCTTATGTTCTCTTCAATCTTCACATATATCCTGAACTATATGTAGATGCTACTTGTTCATAGAAACCCTATAATAAGTCGAAATTTAGTAAGGATTCCAAATCAAATAATATATTTTACCTACCGCATAGAGTGTGGTAGAAAGAATGATTTTCAGATCTAGAAATAGAGCTGCATAATTTCCATTTTTTTGTTCAATTCTCTTAACAATTTTAGAAAATTTTAAATAAAACTCTAAATAGGACATAAAAAGCATGACAAAAAAAAATCTTCCCTTCTCTCCGTGCGTGTGTTAAAAATATTTAGTATTCTAAAAAAAAAAAAAAAACCTGGCTTTGTTTTCTTCTTTTCTCACCATTTAATCTTCAATTTTAGTTTTTAGCACAAACAATCAATCAGCTATCCATGAATTTGCTTTCGAGTTGGAGATAATTGATTTATAGGATTAAAATTATAATGGGCTTTTATATATATATATATATATATATATATATATTGTAAATCACAGATTAGAATCTAAATAGGAATTGCAATTTTACTAAAAATCACAAGATTTTAATCCCTACAAATCTTGCTAGATTTTCACATAATTAAAAACAAAAATGCAAAATATATGAAGGGGAAAAAAAGGATAGAGATTGCCTTGTTTTCAAAAATCCAAAGCTTTGGGCTCAACTTTTACATATTTAATTTAGAGAGTTTATATAAAAGAAGGTTTCAAAGAAAACCTTTGAGCCACCTAACAATGATTCATGAAGGGGAGAGAATCCTTTATGAGTTCCAGTTAGCTCAACTGGTAAAGTCTCTAATGGTTGAATAAGAGATCTAGGGTTCAATCACCGCCTACATCAAAAACCAATTGGTGTCTTGGTTTGATGATAAATAGTTATCATTAGGAGAAGACGCCATAGGTTGAAACTCTCTGGAAAAAAAAGAAGAAGCCTTTAATAGATACAACATCCATTAGATGTAAAGACAGGTGGTTAAGTTAGTCTATGCTTTCATAACATATATCTTTTATATTATCTCTTTGTTAAAATCAGATTTATCTCTTTTAGTCAAATTTTATACCATAGAAATCAAAAAATTAAGAAGAAGAAAAGTAGATATTAAATTATTAAGTTTTTTTGTCTATCAAACTTTATCCAAAATGAAAACTTGATAAGAACAAATAAACAGTTGATTTTGTCTTAAAAACTGCCGTAATTTGCTATTGATTTTATCTATAAAAAAACTGCTATAATTTGGTACAGTTACTTGATGTAACTCCAGCTTCTACAAGATTGTTGTAATTTGGTGTAGCTACGTAACGTAACCACTACTTCTAAACTTAATTTTTATTACATGGTATAGTAAGTATATGATATTTATAAGTTTTTTTTTTCTTGAGAGATTTTTGGAATTTTATCAAGCTGCAAATTTGGCGTCTATGAAGCCCCAGCCCAAGAAAACCCTTGTATGGTTTTGAAGTAACTTATTGATAATTGGGCCTTGTCCATTCATTCATGACATTTTATCGTGAGAATAGGAAAGATTTTAAAAGAGAAATGCCTAAACCAATGAGGGGTTTTTGTTTTTTGGCCACCCACCCTAAGATTTAGAGCTTGTTTGGTATAAGTGTTTTCATCACTCAATACTCAGTTTTCATCACTCAATATCCAAATTTTGTGGGTCCCACAGCAAGTTACTTTGTTTGGATGAGTTTTGAGTCATGGTTTTTATCACTCAATTCTTTAATTTTTGAGTGATGAGTTATGGAAACTGAAAACACATTTTAGCTGTTTTCAGTTTCCATGACTCATAACTCAATGACATTGTTGTAATTAAACACACATAGAGGACCCATAGCCGCACCTTTTGACCATTTGACCTTTTTTTTTTTTCCTTTCTTCTCTTGGGTTCAGTCTTCAGTTCTTCATCTTTTTCTTTTTCTTTTTTTCCCTTCTTTCACTGGTTCTGTCTTCAGTTCTTTTTTTTTTTTTCCTTCTTCTTTTATTGGGTTCGGGTTTCTAGGTTTTTTTTTTCTTCTTCCTCTTCTTTCATTGGGTTCAGTCTTCAGTTCTTGTTTTTTTTTTTTTTTCCCTTCTTCTTTTACTGGGTTCGGGTTTCTGGGTTTTTTTTTTTTTTTTTTCCACTGGGTTCGGTGAGTTTGGATACTAAAAAAAAAAAAAAAAACTGCACTGAGTGAAAGGTATGGGGACCACAAACAGTGTGAAAAATTTAGTGATGACAAGTGAGTGATGGTGCCAAACGGGTAGGGTATTTTAAGTGATGAGTGATGAGTGACGAAAATTGAGTGATGAAAAATATTGATCCAAACAAGCCCTTAATAATCCTATCTCATCCATTCCATGATCACATCATCATTAGTTGAAAAGGCTAAACAGTAAACAGTAAACACACGAGTCTAAGAGACATAATGTTTCCTTGAAAATATTTTCACAGCTTTGAGATATTAAATTGTTGAGTAATTATTCACTACATATGACCCATCATCATGTGAGAGAATAGAGTACCACCATACTATACACAAGATCAAGAGTATTACAAAATCAAGAGTATTGAATAACTTTTCTAATAAACTGTTGACGGAGGATAATAAAGTGGTGAATCATACGAGCATCAATAACAACTTACAAACTCAATAATTTCCAAAAAAATTGTAAAATGATAGTGTAAGTAGTATTACTAGAAATCAAATCATTAATCATATCAAAAGAAAAATTGTTAATCAAAATTATGTTGTAACTAAACTAAAGTCTATGTTTATAACTCTAGATAAAGACAATAGTGTAAAAGAATAGGTATGATCTCTTGATAGCTAAGGAAATGATGTAGGAAATGGTTTAATACTTAATTTTTGTAATTGTTAAAATTTAGTATTTTTTATGTAATTTTTGTTATGTTAGGTTTAGGTTATTTGTGGGTTTTAGTTGACTCAACTAGTAAAATCTCTGATGGTTGAATAAGAGATTTGGGGTTCAATCCCCGCTTACACCAAAAAATGATTGGTGTCTTGGTTTAATGATAAATAACTATCATTAGGAGCAGACGCCATAAGTTGAAACTTTCTTTAAAAAAAAGTTTTAAGTTATTTATTTCATTCTTTTTAGGTGCTTCTAAATTTTAATGTTGTTTAGTCAAATTAGGGTTTTATATGCTTTCGTAGCTGCCTTAGGGTTTCTAGTTGCCCTAGATTTTGTTTTTACTATTTAAATGCATTGTAACCTCCAAAGGCAATTCAGTTTTCATATTATTATTAATAAAATATAGACTTTTTATAGAATTTTTTCTCTGGTGAATTCTAATTTATCACATTGTGGATTCAAGAAATCCCTCGAATCCTTACTGCCTAGAAACTAACAATTTAGTTTCTATCCATCAGAAAGAGCATCATATGTGCTTTCTTCAGGCTTCTGCGACATCAAAAAAATCACTTAAAAGTTAAAACACAACAATTTCCTTACATAGAAACTCTAAATTCAACAAAGTGTTAAATTAACAACAATTGCAATTTGCTCTAGTGTTCTAAAATTAACAAGAATTACAATTTGCTTAGGGTTCATGGCACAACTCTAACCAATAGAAAAGTCAACTTGGATTCAGTTAAAGAGTTGTTGGATTGGGTGGTGGTGGGTTGCTGAATTGGATGGTCGTTGGTCGATCAGTTTTGTCCGATTCAGAGGAAGAGGGCGAGGGAGAGAGAGAAGTCAAATGGAGAAAGAAGAGAGGTGAGAGAAAAAAATATAAAATAATGATATGCATAGCTATAGTAACCTTGCATATATGCATGGTTACTGTAGCAATTGTGAATAAATGCAAAATTTTACACCCATTGATGTGGGTATTTTTTTGCTCAAAATGTGTAAAATGAGCAACTTTTTCTATTTTGCAAGACTTTACATCAACTGATGTAGTTGTTCTAACCACCTGCTTCCACAGAGTGCAACCAACAATTTTAAAACAGAATAGTACCAAGGTTGTGAAAATCGGGATCCTACGTAGGATCGTTAAAGGTAGGTGGGATCGTAAATCGTAGGATCGGATCGTGAATCGTAAGATCCTACATATTTTTAGATTTAAAGTAAAAAACACATTGATAATAGTTTTGTATGTTGAATAATCACGTAAATTATAAATTCATCCGTAAAAAAACTTAGATTTGTATCATATGATGTAATTTGCATGTCATACATCACTAAGTCTATACTAATGAAACAAATATATTTAAGTTTTGACATAATGTATTTAAAAAGTTTAATAAATGTTTAATTAGCAACCAAATACCAAAATATTTATCAAGACATATAGAAAATATTTTTCAAGTTCTAAATTCCAAGTTAGAAATCCAAAATAAGTTAGCAAATAGAAACTAGCTAACTACAATATGAAATTCAAAAGTAAGATGAATATTAAGGTGAAGTAAACATTTAATTATTCACATTCTAAGATTCTTATAACCATTGTTCTAAATTCCTAATCATCATCATCCATTTCATCATCTACGTAAACATTATATATTTGTGTACTAAAACTATAAAAGATATCAAGATACAATTTCACACTCAACTATTCAAATTATACAACTCAGCAACAATTAAAGAGCATACTCAAAAAAATCAATCAATCAGTATAAAAATACAAGCATAACTGATAAAATTATATATATAAAAATATTTTAGTAATATTAGAATACAAATTAGTATTGTAGGGATATTGGGCCCATAAATTCATTACCCATCTGTATATTGGGCCTGTAGCCCAAGCCGAGGATGCAGAATCTTTGTCAAAAGAGATTGTATTAGTAAATAAAGAGCTTAGTTTTGGTCATAATGGCTTGACAGGATAGGCTGAAGATGATGACTCCTCGGCCAACCAAGGTAATGTTTCGAGAAGTTCTGTTGGTGCAGATAAGCATTACAGAAACGTCACACAGGAAGGAGTCCAAAAATATCTAAAGAGAAAACTGCTGCCTCCACATTAAATGCTCTGCAGCTAACCCTCTGGCCGCATTAATGTGGAAGTGATATCTGAACAGTGTTATTTAGCCTTATAACTATTGTGTAAAGTAATATCTGAACACCACATTAATGCTGATGGGACAAGCATTAATGTGGAAGTAATATCTGAACAGTGTTATTCAGCCTTACAGCTATTGTGTAAAGACTTGCAGAAGGTGCTAATGGGACAAGTATCAACACCAACCATCAAGCCTGCACGTGGAGGGCAATGGAAGAAAGAAAAGAGAGTATAAAATGAAGGAGAGTCCCAGAGAGCATGAGATCGAAAGAAAGGAGAAAAAGCACTATAGCAACTTAGAATCAAGTTTGTAACTAACTCGTAAATCAATACACTAAAACCAGTCTCCTCGGATTGAGCCGAGAACATTTTTCTTGGAATAAATCTATTCTGTCTTTTTTCTTTTGATTGCTTGGATTTATTATATTTGTTTTCAACACATTAAAACCCAGTTTTCCCAACATACTCTCTACAAATTCATTATTTTTGGCTTTTTGGACCTAGGTCTATCTATCTTGTGGATTAGGCATCTGAATTGTGTCCTTACAAGTATAGAAAACATTTTGGTTATAAGTGAATTAGAAACTAGAAAACATTCACTTATATTGATTTAATTTTATAAAATAAAAAATAAAAAGTCATACCATCATAACATGAAAAAAATAAAAATCCTTAAAACTTCATCAAAACAAAAGATTTATTCCATAAAAAAAAAAACAAAAAAATTATGTTTTTAGTAGAATCTGTAGGATCCTATACGATCCTATGATCCTACGTACGATCCTACCATTTTTGTGATCCTAGCGCGATCCTAAACGTTTTGGTGAGGTGGGATCGTAAAATCATGTGATCCTATGATCTAGATCGCGATTTTAATAACTATGAATAGTACTATAACACTACGCAACCGTTAAGTACGTCTTCTTTAATTTTTTTTTTTCCTCCATCAATAATTTAGTAGAAACTAGCTAAAAAAGGATAGAAATTTGAACAAGAAAAAAAGAAGTAATTGTGCCTTTCAATTTTTTTTTTCTATAAATAATTTATTTTTTTTATTTAAGGCTTAAAAGTTATAACTATATATATATATATATTTTTTTTTTTTGAGAAGCTAAAGTTTTTTTATTTTTGGTGAAAGAGAAGCTAAAGTTAAAAAAAAAAATATATATATATATATATATATTACTTTCCTTTTTTGATGTCAAACCATAATTAATAGACCAAACTAATAAAGCTTCCACACTCAATGGTAGCCTATTCAGGTATTGAAATAACCCACAACCACATTCTACTATCCATTCCACCAAATATAACCACGTGCCCCACTCGTTGTCATTGTTCTCTCAGAAAACACAACCCACACGTGTTAGAGCATTCCCAAAACTAGCAACCGCCAGAAAACATATTAGATTCTTTATACAATTTCAGACGTTTTAGGGTATTTCTAACCAATTAGTGTCTTGATTAATGATAAGAACTATCATTAAAAGCATTAAAAGCATCTCACTATTATTAGGAGTGGACACAATAAATTAAACTATTTCCTAAAAAAAAAAAAATTCTCCAACTTGTTATATTTTAGGTCATCAAAATGAGTCAAATGACAAGAAGAGATTTTCCAAAACTTTCATACCATTATATTTATAGAATAGAAAAGTTCCTTCAATAGAAAGTAAACTCCAAGATCTCAGCTAATTTTTACATTTTAGATACGCAATTAACCATATATATAATAGGGTAAATCAAAAAGGAATAAAGAAAAATAAAAACAATGTCTTATATTAGCGGCAATGGAGTTTCTTGACCCTACAGATCTGTATCCTTCTCTGTCTAGCTTGTGCTGCCATAGCCTTGTATGAAATCCTGTTGGCCACTGTGAGATCAAAAGGTCCGGAAGAGCCCACGCCAACAGTGTCCTCTATAGAAACGTTAAGATCAGGAAGACTAGATGGGTCCACATTGTTGTTGACCACGCAGCCAAATCCAGTACTAGTTGGCAGAGAGGAGTGCATTTGGTTAGTTGGGTGTTGAAGTTTCTCATCAATTTCTGATCTTTGAAGCCTCTGATTCACAACGAACAGTTTCTGCTTAACCACACTCTGAATTTGCTGTTGATGATCTTGATTTTGAGTATTGATGAGAGAGTTGGCTGTGGGTTGCATTTGAACAAAACCCTTTGCAAGCTTGAACCTTTTGCCATCTTCCAAATATGGATTTTCCTTCAAATGGCCATGACAAAACTGTACAAAACAGTAAATTAATTAATAAATCATGATTACACTAAAAGGGATCCAAGCCCAACCCCAGAAAAAGTAATGAACAGAAAAAAGTACATCTTATCAATCAGATTATCAGAAAAAGGAAATAGTAATACCTCATGTTTTCTTGCTTTCAACTCCAAATTCAAAGCCTTCAGCCCATCGTAACTACGCATTGCATTCCCTATCTCCTGTTTGGATTTCACAATGGATGTTAGAGAAACAATTGCATCAAATTTTGTTGAAACAAAAACTGAAAAAAAAAACAAAATTTTCATGGAAAAGACAGTTTAACACCCACAAGAAAACAAAAACCTAAGAATAAAAAAAAAAAAAACTCACCCTCTTTAGAAAATCCCTGCTCTGAGTTAACCCCTCCGTAATCTCCAACCAGTCCTCTCTCTTCTACAACATCAAGAACAACCAAAGCACACAAAAATCAATAAACAGAGCATATAAATGACAAAACTATATATTAAAAAAAAAAAACCCTCAAATATAAACTTCATAGCAATTTAAACTAGGAAGAGAAAAAGAAACAGAGAGAGACACAACAAAACCCAGTAATCAAAAGTCAAAGAAAAATTGAGACATACCCTTTTAACGATTTTGAATTTCAGAGCGTTCTTGGGCTTGTCATCAGATTCACTACTGAGAGAGAATGAAAGAGGGGTCACAGGGCTCAAAGTTCCGGCCTTGACCGCCACAGTTGGAGCCTCGGTCTTACATGTAGGACTAGGACTAGGAGTAGGACCCACCTCAACACCACCATGAGTAAACGCCGGTGAAGAAGACAAACTGAAATGAAAACAGCACAATGATTGTCTGGGAAGTCTCTTGGATCTCCGTTTAAGGCCGACCCATGACTGAATTTGTGGGTGTGTTTTGAATTCAACGAATTGTTGATGCAACTCGAGCATGGTATTAGCAGTCTCAATCTCCTCCTCAGTGAAGCCACTGAGTAAAGCGCTTTTGCTCTGTTTTGCCATTGTTTGTTTCTTTCTTTCTTTCTTTTACTCTCTCTCTAAAAGACTTTCTCTGTTTCAATAAATTCACCATATAAAGAGAGGACAAGTTGCAGAGAAAAGCGGTAGAGAAAAATAGAGAGAGAAGAAAAGGGATTGGGTTAGAAATTGATAGAGAGAAAGAGAGCGTGAGTGTGTATTTTTTTTGCTTGGGGACGGGGATAATTGACACGTGTCCCACATAAAATCTAGGGTTTAGTAGCGCGTGTGCACACTGTTCTGTATTTTTTATTTTTGTAATGGCAATTTTTTCTTTTTCTTTTCTTTTTTTTTCGGAAACCAATAGATTTTATTAAAAGAACTAAACTGCCCAAAGAGGCTCAATGCAAAGTTTGTTTAAAAACAACCTGTAATGTCAATTTTTTCTTAGACACGGATTTCCTTCAAACATGTTTAGAGAAAATGCTGCAAACAGGTACAATTATCAATTAAATAAGAAGACAGTTAAGCTTGGAGGCATGTGCATCGCACATGACCCATTTTAAGTGAAGAGTTGTTAACTAACATTAACAACGTTAGCTAAATAGTCACACCTCTCACCCACAGTAACAACCCCACGCCTTTCTCTCATCTCCTCCATAGAGCTTCCTCTCTCTCAACCACCGGCCACCTTTGTTTTTCTTAAGCAATCTCAGACCAGCAAGGGCATCTACTCTCTCAATCTAACCCAGATGGCACACAGCCAAGCCAAGCCCCTCTCATACTCCTCCACCTCTATTTTTCTAAGAACCCCAGATTGGCTAGAAAGGGGCGTCCACATGTGTCCAAGAAAGAACAAAGAAAAAACCAATGTATAGAGGAGACATAAACAAAACCACAATTAGAGTCATTTACAGAGCTAATTAGCAAAACATTAAAATAAAAATCAGAACATAATAGATAATTTAAATCTTAAACATATTGCGAATAAAAATATAAAAACCAATCTCAGATAAATCCAACCAAAACCCAGAAAAAATCATCCAAATAAAACATAAATTAACCATCATCCCCCATATGATCAAACAAAACCACCAAAATTAGACAGGAAATCAACCTTCACCAATCTCACATTTCTTCACAATTGAACACCCAAAACATAAAAGGAACAAAATTTAACAAAAACCCGAAAAACCCAACTGGCGATTGAGTGTAGTTGGGTCATGCCTAGCCCACAAAACATCAAGCAAAGTGTCAAAGCTACACTCCTTAGGGTCATAGTGTACCTTGACAACCTCAGAGTGATTCGAAGTCCCCGAACACACATCCTCGTAACTAGGATTGTGCAAAAACCCTTGTGTGTACCCAACCTCTGTCTTTTTCACACCAGCGACTCTGATTGGGATCTACCTCCCAATCATTCGGGAATTTTTTTAAGCACACACCTTTAAATGGTTTCTCATCAACCTCACCCATTCTTTTTGATGATGCACAATAAAATCAGTAGACTGAATGCTTCAGGCTTTAATGGCAAGAAGATAATTTGGAAAAACCTAAAGAGATGAACAAACTATCAATGGTGACCGGGGAGGCTCGGCCAAAAACCCTCCGATGATAAAGTTAGTGTATCTCTCAACTTTCAGAATTCCAAATTACTTGGAAAATGATTTTCATACCTTTTTTGTTGGAAATGCTTGTTTATATAGTGCACACTGTGAGCAGTTACTTGCTCAATAACTTCTCCTATGTTAGAGGAAGTCGAAAAGTTTGGAGTTAAATTCCATAACTGCTATGGGAGTTATATTATTTGGTCATACATTCCATAACTATCATTGGAGATGGTTTCATGATAATAACCTTTAATTTCGCACTTGCATTCTGAAACAAGAATATGGACCTCGTCCAGAGATAGTATACGGTAATCACGCCTGGAGTCCTTGTAGGCCATCCAAGAGTCTTCACAGACGGACGACCCTGTTATGAACTAGGTTTCTGGGCTAAGTCATCATCTGCTCCTTCCTTGGACGACCGCTACGGACGAGTGTGGAGTTGGATTAATTTGATACACCATCACTTTTGATGCCAAAAAGGTCTTGGTCATTCCAAATGTCTTGCAAACCTTGTATGCTGTGCAACAACTTGCTTCTTTGCATACACTTCGGGAGATGTGGTCAGGTGAGATCGGCGGCCGCTGCATGTGGCCGCCCCTTCCTGGCCGATCTGGGGTTCTGAGAAAAACAGAGGTGGAGGAGGATGAGAGGAGCTTGGTTTGGCTGTGTGCCATCTGGGTTAGATTGAGAGAGTAGATGCCCTTGCCGGTCTGAGGTTGCTAAAGAAAAACAAAGGTCGACGGAGGTTGAGAGAGAGGAAGCTCTATGGAGGAGATGAGAGAGAGGCGTGAGGTTGTTGCTATGGGTGAGAGGTGTGATTGTTTGGCTAACATTGTTAACTTTAGGTTAATAGCTCTTCACTTAAAATGGGTCATGTGCGATGCACATGCCTCCAAGCTTAAGTGTCTTCTTATTTAATTGACAGCTGTCCCTGTTTACAGCATTTCCTCCAAACATGTTTGGAGGAAGTCCGTGTCCTTTTTTCTCCGGTCTTGACCTATCCCAACCCAGTTAAGTTTTCCTTGCCTTTGTTGGCAAGAATAAGGTAAGGATTTTTTTTTTTCCACACTCTAAGGCAAGGCAGAGATGAATTTAAGCTTTTTAGTCCTGCTCCACTCCCATTTGATTATTATTAAAGACTTCATTTGTATTGCTAAGTATTTAAATGCATGAATATTAAGATTTTTTGTTTTATTGTGATATTTTCTTATTAAATAGTTTGAATAATATTATTTAGCCCTTATTAAAAATTAGTTTGATTTGATATAATAAATTTAATTGTAATTTCATGTGTTTTATATTAATAAAAACAAGTTTTAAATATAAAAAATTTAATAGGTGTGAGGCAGGGTGTGACAGATTAATATGAAGTAAAATTTTGCGGGATAGGGTGGAAATGAGGTAAGACAAAACCATGCGGAGTAGAGGTGAAGACTCCATCATTCGGCTCTATCCCATTGTCATCTCTAAGCTAGGTGTCTCCAGGGGGCAGCTCAACCATTAAGCCATTTAGGTAATCACCTAAGGCCTCCTAAAATAGATTATATTATATCTGTGGGAGGAACAAATTTTTCTCCAATCAGGTATTGTTCACTTTGGGAATGGGCCGAGGAGCCAATGCCACCTTCACGAATTTGTTCAATCCCACATCGGGAAGAGACGTCTCCCACCCTTGCCATATAAGCACTTGGCCTAAGGAAGGGTGTACCATAGTGTGTGATCACACATTATGGTACACCCTTCCTTAGGCCAAGTGCTTATAAGGCAACGGTGAGAGCCGTTTCTTCCCTATGTGGGATTAAACAAATTCGTGAGAGTGGCATCGGCTCCTCGGCCCATTCCTAAAGCGAACAATACCTGATTGAGGAAAGATTCGTTCCTCTCACAATATCTATTTGTCTTGTTTATTTTAATTAAGAGCCAAAAATTTAATAAGTAAAAATTATTTTTAAAATACTATCCTCTTTCAAATATTCAACATTTTATTAATACATTTCATTGTGTTTGTGGTAGTTTAAGAGTGTAACATTTTTTAAGGTTGGATTCTTTTTTATAATTTGTGTATCTCTTATAAAATATTAAGTAACAATATATTTTACATTTGTGTTTAGCTGGCCTTAGACTAGGCCCTATTTTTGTAGACCATTAATTTGAGCTAGGTTTGAAAATAATTTTTTTGGAACTAAATTAAGGTATTTAATAGAAATGATATTGTTAAAAATTTACAAGTTATAAAAACTTGTTATTATATATTTAAAATACTATACACATGAAAATTTTTCATAAAACTATGACCATATTTTTCATGAAAGACATTTAACATGCTAATAACATTGTTAATATTTAATGATTTTGGCATGATCATTGTGGTGTCAGTACGAAGGAAACCAATTCAATCGTGGCTAAAGCTGTTAAAAAAAAAATATCAAATTGATCGCTTTTTGCAAATAAATGTTCAACAATACTACTATTGGAATATTGGAAGAAACTAATAAATTTTCATAAGATGGCTCACTTTAAATTACTGACTTAGTCTACAAAATGTGTTTATTTGGCCCTAGTTGTCTCCTACTTTCCTCTTTTTATGGATACTTGAGTGCCAAAATCCCAAGACACATAATTTCTTCAAATGGATACGCTAAGGAACTAATACATAAAATATCTTTAAATGTATCTTTTTATTTCTTGGAATGGGGCTTTGATTATAATTAATGGAAGGTTAGCACGTGTTAGAAGATAGAAATCTAAGGTTTATATATCGAAGCAGAGTATGCCGGGCAATTCCTACTTTACATTTTCTTCAATTCTTATAGTAGGTTTGGTTTTTATTTTTTAAAATAAAATAAAATAGTAATGTTGATTTTATTTGTTTTTATTTTTTATTTTTAAAATAAAATAAAATTATAACGTTAATTTTGTTTTGAGCGGTTGGTGGAAATTATAAATCTTAGAGCATCCACATCAGTCTTTCTATACTCTTGTAAAATGCAAAAAGTGACAACATTTACACAATTTGAGCAAAAATACAACCACATCAGTGGGTGTAAAGATTTGTAAATATGCACTTATGAACAGTAACCGTGTATATATACACGGTTACTGTTCATGTGTAAAATCTTTTTTTATTCTTTTTTTCTCTCTCCCCCACCAGATTACTTCTCTTCCCCCACCAGATTACAACAACTCAGCGCGCCAGCGCGGCAGAATAAAAAGAAGGAAGAAGCAATTCCAACTCAACCACATCAACAGAAAATTAACCCAAAATCAACGGAAAAGCAATTAGAAATTCCAACTCAAAATCAAGACAAACCCAACTCAAAATTAATTGAAACTCATCGGTAAACCCAACCCAAAAACAATCCAAACCCACCGGAAAACCCAGCCAAAACCATACTCAATAGAGCTAAATCTGCTGCCCGATCTGCTACCACTGCTACCCCGATCTGCTGCCACTGTAGCCGCCTGGATCTTCCATTGCTGTCGTCAGTTGGGGTGGGAGGCGAAGGGTCATCGATTGGGGGTGGGAGGTGAAGGGTCGGTGGTGGAGGAGAGAGGGAAGGGCGAAGGAAAGGGAGGCCGAATCGGTGTGGATCGGCAGCGGCGGGGGCTGGGTGAGGCAGCTGTGAGGGAGACAGTGAGGCGGCTGTGAGGGAGATGAACGGGTGAGGGAGAGAGCTGAAAAAAAAAATAGAGAACTTGTGGATGCTCTGAGAGAATGGAATTAATATCCCCAAGTATAATAATAATAATAATAATAATAATAACAATAAATAATATAGTTATAAAAAAATATTATTTAATTAGAGTAGATGTGTAATATTAGAGCATTCACTTAGAAAATTTCAAATTCTAATAAAGGTTTAAATTAAATAAAGGTCACCAAACCCACTATTTTGGTAGTTTGGACATCGGCAGCGTTTGTTGAAGCAACTATTTTAACAATTACTCACCGGTGGGTCACTATTCGGCAACACGGTGGGCTTAGAGTTTCAATCTGGCAGCGTTTGCCGGAGCCACTATTTTGGCAGTTCGACCATCGGACCTCCACCACAAGCGGCTCCATTGGCCAAGCCACCGGTGTTGGTAGTTTACTTAAAATATAAGTTTAAATTAAAAAAGTATGACCATTAGGAAAAATAATAAAAAATTGATGAAGAATGAATATTTTATTGAAAAGTCTTGTAAAATAGATAAACTGACGTGAGTGTTTTATAAAAGTAATGGTATAAAATAGAAAAAGTAGGTTTTTTGTGCAAAATAGACGAAATCTTTTATTAGAGCTGATGTGGTTGCTCTAATAATAATAATAATAATAATAAAAGATGTGAAAAAGCTTGGATTGAGTTTTATTTATTTATTTTTTATCTTTTATTATTATTACAATGACGGTTATTAGCCCAAGCCCAAGTATTCTGAAATAAATGATTGATTATTGGGCCTTGCCTATGCATTTACATTGTTTCCCTAAGTTTTTTGGGCACTCCACTTTAAATGATTAAAATATATTCTTATTATCTTCAGAAAAAATATGAAAGAAGTAAATGTGAGTTAAAAAAAAAAAAAAGAAAAAGAAAAAGAGTAAGACTTAGGTATAGTTTAGGTACTTTTTCTTAGATTTTCCTTTTAAGATTTTGTTATGTAGATTTTTTTTTATTGAATGGAAGTGTATTTTTTAGTTAAATAGCCATATTACTGAATCTTAAAAAGAAAATTTAAGAAACATTGTACATAAATTTTGTCAATTTTAAAGTGTCTTTGGATTCACTATTTTTAAGTAGGCTATTACTTCTCAAAAAAACAAAAAAAAAGTGGGCTATTAATGTAATGAAATGACAACTGTAGATGATGTACTTTAAGAGAATAAAAAAAAAAAAATATATTTAACAATGGATTTAAGATCACCCACAAGTTAATTCTAACATCCATTCCACCAACAATGGATTGGGCCCATCATTGCTCGCTGTAAGTTTCAGAAAACACCACGTGGCTAACCATTCCCACATCTTGGACGTGTTATTTTAGGTCCTCAAAAACTCTATATAAGCGATTTTCCAAAACTTTCATACTATTATAAGATAGAATTATAGAAATAATCCTTCAAGAAACCAAAACTGTCAGACCCCTCCGCTAATTTACATCTTTGATACGCAATTAACAGCTAGAATTGTTATGTCAGAAAATCAGCATGTAAGCAGCCAAGTTAATTAGCATGTGATAGCAAAACAGAGACTTAACATGTAATTGAAGAAATTAAAAGCAATCAAAAGAAAACATTTTTGTCATCTTTGTATTCTTTGATCAATCTTGAATTTCATGTAAACATGGTGAAGAAAATAACAATATGAAGTGTTGAAGATCATTGATTATTAGGTCAAGCGTTCATATGGCATGCTAATAAAGAAATTCAAATATACACATTATTGTGTATATTTAAGGTCCGTAATTTTTCTAATAATTAACACAATTATATATGTTGACAAATGTACGCAATTTTCAAAAAATGTACAAAATTATGTACATTTAACATACACAAAATTTTAATTTGTACATTAAATATATATGTAGGGGCAGGCCCAAGATTACGCTTCAGGCCATGAAGAGGCTGATGAACCCAAGATTATGTGGTGGGCCTCGTAGGATTGAAGGCCCAAAACGGTGTGCTGCGCCCCCAACCATGTCCGAGGAGGAGGGAGTGAACATGCAAGGCCCTAGATTGCGGTTTGTCACATTTGAAGTAAGGGAGGCAGTCCGAGGAGTGACTCCAGTTTTGGGGAGGTGGGAATCCTCAAAAATACCTAAGGTAAGGCTGCCACCACTGCATTAATTGTACTGCACCAACTCTTCTGGTCGCATTTATGTGGAGAAGACCCATAAATAGTGCAACTTTGGCCACCGTGACTCACAACATGTAAAAAAGGGTACACGATGGGACGTGCACTCAAGTGAGGAATCAGATGGGTGACAAGTGTATGGTGAAGATGGTCTAGAGAGAGCTATATAATGTGAAAGAATTCCCCTGTAGGAAGGGGAACACTTTTGGGAAGGAAGAGAAAGAAAGGAAGCGTGAATAGTAAAATTTGTCTTCTCGGATCTTTGAGAAAGATAGTTGGTCAAGGTTCGGGCCTCTTGTCTTCTCTTTCTGAAAGTCTCAATCTATTGTATTGGATGTTCAAATCATTCTAGCCCAACTTTCGCATCTCACTCTTTATATATTCATTGTTTGGGGATCACTTGGGCCTACTCATCCAATTTGGGCTGGCTTATCGAGTCTGTGTCCTTACAATATACATTTTTAAAAAAATTGTACCCAATTTGTACATTCAATGTACACAAAATTTTCAAAAAATGTACCCAATTATGTATATTTAATGTTCAAAATTTTGTACATTCATTGTACATTTTTTTTTTCAAATAATGTACACAAATTTATAAATATAGACAATTTTTCAAAAATGTACATTATTATTTATTAAATGTACACACTTTTTCAAAAATGTACACAATTTTTTCAAAGAATATACACCATTATGTACATTTAACTAACACAATTTGTCAAAAAAATACAAAAATGAAAATAATAATAATAATCCAATGTTCAATTAGTCATTTTATTTTATATATTAAATGTCATATGTATCACATTTGAGGATTTAAATCAAGTCGATCTTCCTCCAATATAAATAGTTTATGCCATTAATGAAAAATCAGAACATAATTGATAAGATTAATTAGCATAAAAAAATAAAAATCAAGAAAGAGTCAACACGAGTATATGTGTCAATTGTCATGGGATAAATTTCATTAAGACAAAGTTTAGTTACAAAATTAGTTGTAGTCTAAGATTATAACTTTACTCAATAAAATAAATTTTATTACATATTTTGAAAATCTAACCGTTGAATTGCATATTATTTACACTCTCAATACACATGTCAAATTTTGTTAATATTATTTACTATATAATCTTCAAGCTTATATTTTATGCGTAATTTTAAATTATAAAAACTTGCAATTTAATTAATTTATTGATAACATAGCTATTAATCTTTAGTTTTTTAGAAGTTTTGCAAGTATGGAGGATATAAGAAGAAGATGTAATCCAATGGTGGATTTGTCAAAATTCATCTCCAATAAAAAGATATTGAATAAGGTTGTAGTCCAAGATTATAACCAATTTTATAACTAAACTTTGTACCTTTCTTTATTTACAATTAGTGTGCATTTAGGATTGTTTAAAAAGCCAATTTTTTTATTATTCAGCTTATTTTTGTTACTATTCATGGGTCTTATTGCAATTTTTAGTACTATTTATGGCTCTACTATATTATTTCAGCTACCTTTTAGCTTTATTTATAGTACTTTCAGCAAAAAAATTTCAATTTAAGTTAATAAACTGTTCCCAAATAAACACTTAGACTGACTACCCAACATACAAAACCTACATCTGCATTTCAGCTCCCGCTATGTACCTGTTTCATCGACTGAAAAAATACTGGCGAATCAATTTTTACACTTTTTCAGCTATGTGCGAATCAATTTCCCAAATGTTGCTGATTTGTACAGCTATGATTAACAACTGAGATTGTTTGATGGGCTATTGTATTTGTGGTTTCCTTGATGATGAGCTTTCGAGGTTCAGTGGCAGCAGGTTCCATAATTTTAAGAGAGAGACTCAGATGTTCATCTGAATTGGAGTTTACTTTGTACAGAAAAGGCTAAAATAAAAATGCAAAAGAAATTAACCACAAAATAAATATAAGGACACAATAGAATATGAATTAAGGAATTAGAGAGGAAAAATTACCTCTTGTTTGTGTGCTTTCAGTTTCATATTCAACTCTTTTAGGCCTTTTAAGTGAAGTTTTACTTTGTTTATTGACTGGTAGAGCCATGCATGACAGAATGAAAAAGTTATAGTAAGAAACACCAATAAAGAGAAGGGTAAAGTTCAAGGAAATACTCGTTACAAAGAAATGCAAATTGAATGGAGATTTTACCTCTGATAAATCATCTTTGGTTTTCATCATATCAGCCACTTCCTCTTCTAATCGCATCTTCAACTAGGAAATAGATGGCACAGGACAAAACAAAATTGATTATTGCCAACAAAACTCAAACTAAAGAAAAGAAAATGAAATTATGAATGTCGTGTTTTATGCTATTTTGGTTTCTATAGAGTATGTGATACCCTGAAATGAAGAACTGTTATCAGCAATTAAAGTGATTGCTCTAATTATCTCACATCCCCGTACAATCTAAACTCAATTTGTTTACTTTCCTACCTATCCTCGCTAACGTAACTCGGTTAGACAACTTTCCAAAGTGTTGTATTGTAGGAAAAGAATATATAAGAAGATTCATGCATGTAATAAAAAGTACCTACCTGTTGGGTTCTATGGGGAGACGCTTTAGAATTTAATGTTTTCGATGAAGTATAACTAAAATAGAGTACAACTCGATGCTCAAAAGATACCAAACAGAGAAAGCTTTAGATATCTTGGATCAATAATTTATAAACATTGTGAGAGTAAAGAGAATGTAAATCATGTAGGGTGGATGAAATGGAGAAACTCATTAGAAGTTTTCCTAAGTTAAAAGGGAATTTTTTTATAAGACTATCATAAGACCAACTATGTTTTATGAAATTGAATGTCTGGCTTTTAAGAGAAAACATATTTATAAAATGAGTGTACGTTAAATGAGAGTGTTAAAATAGATAAGTGAAAATACACGGCAATAAAATATTTGAAATGAGGAAAATTCACTTAAAAATGGGGGCCCTATTGATGAAATTAAATACAATGGAGAGTCGCAAAAGATGGTTTGTTCATGTTCAAAGGAGAGTAATTAATGTACCAATAAGAAATATAAAGTTAATTCAAGTTGAGGGAACAAAAAAAAAAAAAATGTAGAGAAAGACACAATAATATTAGTAGAAGTAACTAAAAATGACAATTAAATAAATAACAGAAAATATGATTTTGGATAGAATGGATAATAGAAAAAGATATATATAGTCGACCTTGATTGACAAGATTCATAACCGACCCCAAAAATTTGGGATACTAGCTTGGTTGTTATTGTTTGCAATTTTTGTCATTGATATACTTATACAATTTGTATATTCCTTGCACTTTCATTTGTTTGAATGGAAATCTAATTCATCCAAACAAGAAGGAGGAGGACCTATGGGCCTTTTTTTTTCTTAACCTGTTAAAATGATATGTTGTGATGATTGCATAAGAAAAATGATAACAATGACTCATGTAAAAGTAATATTGCGCCAATAATAACAAATCACCTCAGCAAATTATTAAAAAAGTTTTATACTCAGTATTACAGCATAGACAAAACTTAGGTGTAACTCATTACTTGCTATACTTAAAATACAATAGATGAGAAACTGTACCTAAGTTTTATACAATAGTTAAAACAAAACTTTAGTCATAAAACTTTTGGATCGGTTAGCTATGAATCCTCAAAAAGATTAGCTAGGACTGCCCACATAGAAGTAGATATATTCTTAATAGAGTGACTAAATTTTAATCTGACTGTTATGCAACCCTTCTCCTTTTCTTAGGTTTGGGATTGACTATGAAAAAAATATATATGACATTAAACATAGACACTTTTCCTAAGTTTTATGGTTGCAAATATATAGCAAGTGTAGTTCCAGTTCTTTACTCGGAATCTATCATAGTGGTTTAAGTCTAGAGGTGTTATGGGTTGGATAGGCCACCATGCATGTATGCCCTCCATGATCGCTAGGGTTCCCTGAACATGAAGGATGAAGCATAGGCATCATGTCGTACCTGTTATGATGTAAAATGGTGGCGACTAGGGTTTTTTTCTTTATTTTAAAAAAAAAAAAAACTTTTAGATCTATTGATTTTGGATGATTACTAGCAGTTCAATTTTTTTACCGCACCAGTTTAACCTTTTATCTGGATTGATAGTATACAAACCACACCAAAATTAAAATTTGGCGAAGAATCAGATTAACCCCCTCCAAGTCCAACAAATCAGAATAGAGAAAAAAAAAAAAAAAAACAGTAAAAAAAAAGTAAACGAAATACCTTTTTGTTGGTGGGTTTTTTCATAGGCTTCAAGTGCAAGACCAAAGAATTGGGCTCTCTGTGACAAACAAGATTAGTTGCTCCAGTACTAAATAACCCATCGTTTGAAGGAATAACGGTGCGTAGAGGTTGAGCACGGAGACACTCATCGTTGATTTTCATGGTTGTATATGTATAGGAGTTTGATGGAACACTGCGTAGTGGTTGAACTCTCAGAGGCTCAGAATTATTTGGAAAAGTAGCTGCTTGGGCAGGAGAATAGGTTTCATCGAGCACAGACCTCTTTCTCTTAGCACCCCATACTGAAACTTGTGGACGAGCATATTCGTTAAGTTGGTGATAAAACTCCACCAAAATATCAGCAACCTCTCTCTCTCGCTCATCAAAGTCATTGGAAACAGTCCAAGAACTTGTATCTCGACATGGACTGTGCCTCTGCTCCATTATTGTTTGTGCTTCTGTTTCAAAACACCGTGATATTTGAAAGGGTTCAGAAAAAATAACAAGGGCTTTCTAATAAGTGATTTGGCTTTCCTTCAGTATTTTTTTAATAGGAATTTCTTTTTGTTTTAATAAAAAATTGCCAGATCCACTAATTAAATAAAATATAGAAATTAAAGCCTACTGTTCCTTGCAATTGTGTATTTAAAACAAAAGGAGATCTTCAATTAAAAAAGTATTAGAGGTAAATTAAATTCTTCTAAGAGAACTTAGGTGGTAGAAATACATATTTAAATTCTGAAAAAAAAAAAGAATAATTGGGAAATTGTCACATCACCCATTAACTAAATAAAATGTAGAGATTAAAGCTTACTATCTTTTGTTATTGTGTATTTAAAATAAAAAGAGACCTCTATTTAAAAAAGTACCGAAGGTAAACCAAACATTTCTAAGAGAAATTAGATGGCGGAAATACTTACTTAAATTTAAAAAAAGAAAAGAAAAAGAGAATAACTAGGAAAACAGGAATCTAAAAAATAAAAATCAGAAAAAAGAGAACTAGCGTTAAAAGAGAAAAACTAGGAAAACAATTGTATGTAAGAACTAGTCTAGTTTAACTAGGAAATCTATACTTAAATTCTTTTCTTTTCCTAAAAAAAAAAAGAGTTAAATTATTTTCCTTTTTGTTATTTTAAATTATAAAATCTTTGTGAATATGTGATTGTGTGATTCTTCTGGCACAAAAAATTAACAAAAAGTTCTATAAGAACTGTGCGTACCCAAAATCTCCTTAATGGACAAGGCTTTGCATTAGGCTCACAAATTTATTTGTATAGTGGGTTAAGTATTTTCTACTAATGGTAGCTCCTTACCAAGTATCTTAGTTGCACCCTCAGCCCTCAATAATTTCTCCCTTCCACTCTTCAAGCTTCTTTCTTCCGATAATACTCTTTTTCTCTCTCTTTTTCTCTCTATTTTCTACTGAGCATCAACAACCCCTTTCTCTTTACTCACTCCTACTATTTATAGCTTGAGGCTGGTAGGGAGTTCATGATTGCATTATGGCCTCACTCGTGTGGGTAGGGTTCGATTTAATCATTCCTACCAAGGAATATGCTTCATTGAAAATAGTGGTAATGGCATTAGAACAAATTCCAGCCTCCAAAAGATTGCTCGGCAATGATACTCTCCAAGGCAATACTGAGCTGCCGAGATCATGGGTTGTTCTGAGTAAATGTATCCCCAACCAAGTCATACCTGATCGGTATGGGCTTGTCTATCATGCACCCAAAAAGAAATGGGCTTACCATTAAACTTGGGCTTAGTGATGTTCCTAGAGATTGTTCAAGCCAAGGCCCAAGACCCAATGGGCCCAGGATCATGTCCCATACAAGAACCTTAAAGTATGAAACATTGTTCTATACATGCTAGTAGTATGCCTGTGCATTGTGCAAATTAATTAAAAATTTTATGTAAAAGAAAAAAAAAATTAGTGAGCTACTTATAATTCAAAATTAACTATTGTAATATGTACATATATAGTGTACAAGTTTTACCATATTAAGATACAAAATTATGATAGATAACTAAAATAAATATTACATTTATTTTAAATGTTTGAAATTTTTGGTAATAGAATTTTAGTTGGAGTAAAATTGTAAATTTCTTAAAAACTTAGATAAAATAATTCATATAAATTATACTATCCTATTAATAAGATATAAATAGAGTTTAAGTTGGAATACAAGTTTAATTTCTTGAAACTTAAGTTTCTAAAACTAAAATTTTAGGCAAAAATGCAAAATTGACCTTCTAACTTTCACTTTTTTTCATTTCAGTCTTCTAACTTTCAATTTTGTTAATTCAGTCCTCTAACTTTCAATTTTTCTCAATTCAGGACTCTGTTATAACTCTGTTAGTGCTGTAGTTAGAACCACTAAAACTCCATTATAACTCAGTAACATTAGATATATATTAGCGCTAGGCTGGCAAATCACCAACTGTCCATCAGATTTCATGGCTTGAATCTGACGGCAGAGGCGAAATCTCGTCCCTACTCAGCTTCGTACTTTGACCATGGCACATTTCGCGTTGACTTTTCTCTTCGCGAACTTGCTTGTCTTCTTCTTCATCTTCTTCGATTTCTTTTGCTCTGACTGGTCTGAGTCTCCTTCACTTGTCCTCGGACTGAGTCGAAGCGTCGGCGGCTGCTTTTCCAGCGGACTCGCCGGAAGACGACTCAGCCTTGTAGACCATGTACTCGTGGAGATTGATTGAGCTCCACGACTGGTTCCTTCGTCGTCTTATCACCACCGAAAATCCGAATCCTCACTAGTGGACTTGTTTGTCTCCGGTGGTGGTGGCCTCAGAGATCTCGGCGAAGATGAAGACGTCGAAGGCGTAATCGTTTCGTGGAGCTTAGGGCTAAGATTGAGTTCGTGAAACTCCGAGCCTTTGAGAACGTATTCTTGGCCGTGAGCTGGGTATATGAAATCGTTCTCTGATAAATTGTGCCAAACGAAGCTGTCTTTATAGCTCCTTAATCAGAAAACAAAATCAGATATGAAACTGAAAGTAGCAAAGTAATTAGATCAAACGGCTTAGATAGCGAGTGAGTGCTACTGTTTCGATGACCAGGAATACAAGTTAGCCATCCCCTTGTAACAGAGTTTTAGTGGTTTTGACGGCAGTATTAACAGAGTTGTAATGTAGCTTTAAATTGACAAAAATTGAAAGTTAGAGGACTAAATTGACAAAACTAAAAGTTAAAGGACTGAAATGTAAAAATGTGAAAGTTAGAGGGTTAGTTTTGCATTTTTGCCAAAATTTTATCATATAGTTTATGAGATTGGTAATTTTGGTACTCATTGAGTAATTTGAGTTGAATGTTCCATTCCGTCAAACTTTAAAAAATAAATTTTGAGGATTCTTTAATATACACACACACACACAAGCACATTACTGGCGGTTTTTTTTTTTAATCTTTTTATATATTTATGAAAATTAGAATCTTATAACCCATACAAGTCCTATGTAAAATTCTGATTTTAACAAAAAAGGTACCATATTAGTGTGCGAGAATGATAGCTATTTGCTTGGGGGGGAGGGGGATGGTAGTTTTGGGTTAAAAAAATATTAATTATATTTAAAGTAAAGAAAATAATTTAGTAATATCATTGAAACTATCTTAAAAATTAGTATCTCACTTGAGAGAGAGATAAGTTTTATTAAAATAGAACACAAAATTATGATGTATAATCAAAATAAACAATAAATTTTATACTTTTAAGTTTTAACTCTTGGTTTTATAATTTTAGTTTGAAATAGAATTTTTTATTTTTTGAAATTTAGGTGATAGATTTTTTTTTTAAAGTAAATTGTCTTAACAATAAAAAGTCACTTAATATTTTGATAATAGAGTTTAATCCAAGTTAAACTATCTTAACAATAAAGCCACCCTCCCAAGAGACTGGGGTTTTAACTGTTTGTGAGACCTCGAAATCTTGCCCTCTCAGCCAAACTTGATTGGCATTTTCTTATTGAAGAAGAGTATCTCCACGGGCCCCGGTGCTTAAGGCTATATAGTTAGTTAACCAGTCTTCCCTTTCTCATTGCAAGGTCAGAAGTTCCTGGTTTAGATAATGGGCTGCTTGTAGGGCAACCAAACCCATACTGTACAAATGGTTTAAGGAAAATCCGCAACTCTGGCACGTTTACCTTCTTTATTTTTTGGAAAGATCATTAGCCTTCATTACCCTCTACCATTGTAAAAAAATTTAATTTTGAATCACAGAGTCCAGCTCAAAAGAAATGACTTAAGCTATAGCCACAGCTCTCTTTTTATGATTTTATTTTAGTGAATAGCCTAAGGAATTATTTTCCTATTCCCAGCTGCACTGATTTTCTTTTCTTTTCTACCTGCTTTGATTTTCAGTAAATTCTAAAGGAGATTTCCAGTATGACAGACATTAAAAAAGAAGAGAAACATCTTAGTAGAAAATAGCATGAAAGATAGTTGAGGCACTAAGACTTTGGAAAGGAGTGTTCTCATGCAATTCAATTTTGGTTTGAAGTACTACCTAGAAAAGGGCCTGCCCAACATTCAAAAATAAAAAGGGCTCATGGGTGTGGTCACTACCCCACACTACTTAGGCACTGCGTTATGGTGCGGTACCGATCAGGGCAATAATGGGCTTTGTCACAAACCCACAACTCCTGAGCTCATAAGTATGATAGGTCCTAAGGGCTTCCTACCATTAAGTCACCGCCCCAAGTGGTAAAACCATTATCTCAATGAGGGCATTGCCACTATTGGTGTTTACAGAAGTTCAATCAGCAAAGATATTAACAAGTGACAGTAAATAAATGTGAGAGGTCCTAATCAGTTCAGGTTAAACATAATTCAGCTGCTTGAGGCTGCTTTCTCATTTGTTTGGGCACATCAAATTTAAAGCTATCATCCTATTCATCATCAGAACTTTCATCAACAACCTTTTTTTGCTTAGACTGCTTCGATAAAGCTTTGGAGATGGTCGTCTTCTTTTTATTAGAAGAAACTTGGGAGGATAGTTTTTTCTTCTTGTTAGCCAAAACAAAGTCATCATCAGATTCATCCTCAGAGCTTCCATCTTCAATCTTCTGTTTCTTAGACTGCTTTGATGCAACTTTTGAGTCTGTTGTCTTCTTTTTGTTCGAAGAAGCTGGGGAGGATGGTAATTTTCTCTTAACACTAACAGACTTAGTACTCTGCTTCATAGTAGCTACAACTTTGGCTGGAGAACTGAGCTTTTGCTGAAGACTCTTCTTCTGCTTCTTCTCATAAACTTTCTTTGCCTCTTCTTTGGAAAGCAAACCAGATTCCATCATCCTGCAATCAAATTGAATACATTTCTTTTAAATATGCAACCCTAGCTATAATGATACTGCAAATAACAGATACAAACAAGTACATATCAATGCAAGAGGAAGAGTCAACCCAATCACATGGTATGGCAAACTAATCTCTAATGAGCAGAATTACTAAATCATGTTAAATTATGTCTCACATTATAATGTGCATTAAAGGAAGCACTAAATTTGAAAAAAGGACAAGGAAAGAACACACAAAGATCTAAAAGATGGGGTTGTGCCTGATATGTATGTAGGAAACTAAACTTATCCATTCCAATACATGGAACAACTATGCAAGTCCATAGTTTACTAGTGCTCTCTCTCTGTCTTCTTTTATAGTTAATAGTAAAAGAACTCACACAGAGAGTGGACTGGAGGTTGAACTAGGTGATCTGCCATATGCATCTACTGACCAAAGAAGTGGATACTATTTTCTTACTGAGGAAAGATAATGGTGACTATGATAGAGTACTTAAAACAGAAGCTTTTTTTTCTTTTAAAGTCCAGATTATATATAAAGTGATCCAAAATGACATTTTAAAAAAGGATCAAATCATCAAAGATGAAAAAATATATCACCAATTCCTAATGCAAGATATTCATATCATCCATCTACACTGACATGATTACATTTTGAAATCACATATAGCCAAAATTTCCTCCTGAGGCAACAACAGCTGCTCAACCAACTAGTCCAGCAAGCAGATTGCATATTGCAAAATTTAACCCATAACTAAAACCTAAGCATATATATAGCATTATAGCAAGATATTTAGTTTAACATGAGCAGAGATTATGGAGAATTCTGATTGCCTTCCATGTAACCTTTGTAATAGTTTATGTGGACTTGTTTGTTAAACGACAACAATTTTTGGTTTTCAAGAATTTAGTCACAAGGTAAATCCTTTTGTTCCTAAATGCATTAATAGCACCATATAGAGTTTTTGACATCTGTATAGGGCTTGAAGTAATTGAAATCTTATGCTTACCCGTGCCATGATTTTAGCATTAACATTGACTGTTCAAGTTCAAGGGCTGCTATATATTTGCTAAGGTTTTAGTTACGGCTTAAATTTTTCAATATGCAATCTGCTTGCTGCACAAATCTCGAACATGAAATTATAGAGGAAGTGAGGGATAAAGATACACCCACCAAATACAGCCAGTTCCATGATTAAAGATGCTCCCTTGCTTGGAGCAAAAAGAGTGACACCATAACAAGGGGCAAAGTGGTGAAAAGATAATTGATCATTAAATCGTATTTGTTAACAAATCAAAACTTAGTCCACCCCAAAATATAATGTCTTGAAAGTGACTAAAATATCTAGGGCAACCCAAACTACTTACAGCTTGATATACTAAATGCTAATATTAATATCAATCCATCCCTTATAGGCATGCAACATATCAATAGCGTATACACTGAAAAGTTGTGCTACTTTGAAAATCAAAACCTGTAGGAAAGTTTCTTACTCGGCGTCCGTTTGGGAACAACTTATAAGCTAAAATTTTCAGCTAGTCCCAAACGGACACTCAGGCACCAACAATTACTCATTTTTTGGTGTACCAAAAAAATAAAATTCGGAAGAGCAGCTAAATATATCTTATTACAGGTACAAACAATCAAACAAAAACAAATACACCAAAACAAACATCAATGAAACTAAAAACAGAAAGATTGAATCAAAAGCAAAGTCCAAAACCTACATATACACATACAATTGGCAAGTTTACAAAGACTCGATGATATGCAGAGTGATGTGTTGCATGATATGATTATTAATTCTACACATATATACAAAGGCACAAAGAGTCAAAGACTTTTTTTTTTTTTTTTTTTTCTTTTGGTAAAAAAAAAGGGGGGGGGGGGGGGGGTGTGCAACACGAACAAAAGAATAAATAGAAAAAATCTTTCTGCAATTATCTATAATACAGAACCTATCCTCTCATATGTCACCCACTAATAGGGTTAAACAATCTAAATTATCAGATAAAGCCTTATACATTGGATACAGCTCATCAAGAGAAGTATCCTATTTTTTATTTCATATTTATAGGGAAGTGACTCGTTTGGGTTACTCATCCTCATTCTCATAATATGTAAAGTGTGAGCCCATATGGTTTCACTGCGCTCCTCATGCTATTGGTGTTTATCATTCATTCTTAACCCCTACTTCACAACTTTTTTACTATTTGTTGAGCTCGGTTAGACATAGAAGGCCATCCATCCTCTTCACAAGTACTAAACGCCCAATTGTTTTGACTGATTTAAGGAGAGAAAGTGAAAAAGGAAAGAAAAACATGACACATATGTTCTTTTCTTTTAGGCAATCACTCTTCTCTTCTTTTTTTACATTCTAAAAGCCAAGCAAATAATAGAAGCAAAATGAAATTCAACGTCAAAACTGCATGTCACCCTACTAAAAAGGATTTTCCAAATTGGGTCAAAATGACTGACCAGAACTGCGCCATTTCACTGTTCGGGCTGTGCTTATAGAGTGTCTCATAAAAAATCCTCAATGGGTCTCTCTGAAATTCCACAAAGCAACAATCCCATTACTTAAAAACCCTCAAAGTAAACATCTTGAAAGCTAAAAATTAAAACCAAGTGAAAGAAAAACAACATTGTTTTTGTACCTCCTCAGGAGGTCTCGCTTCTGACCAGGCAAACCATAAACTTTCTTCTCCCTCTTCTTCTTCTCTGGTGCATTTTCTACCTCCTTGCTCTTCTTCTCCACCTCCTTTGTTCTCTTCTTCTTCTTCGGTTCCTTCCACAAAAGAAAACAAAATCAAAACAAACCAGACCCATTACTCAAAAATAAATACCAAACAAAACCTCTGGACACTAAACAAGCACAACATTAAATATTAATCAAACCCCATTTTTACTATATTAAACAAAAAGCACCCATTGAATGAAAATTGTTCCTTTCCTATTTATAACCAGAAAGCCTATACCTTTTTTTCAAAATTTAAGGCCAAAAAAGAAAGAAAAGGAAAAGACTTTGAAAACCTTGTCGGGCTTAGAAATAGAGTTCCGTTTGGCGATAGGCTTGTCGTCATCGCCATCGTCTTCGTCTTCACTCTCTTCCTTTTTGAATTTGGGTTTAGATTTGGCTGAACCACGGCCGCCATTTGCATTTGAGAGTTTCTTCTTGAGGCCATGGAAAATCGGCTTGTCATCGTCGTCGTCCTCGACCTCTTCTTCTTCCTTCTTCACGAGCTTCGAATCCTCAGACGGCATCTTCTTCGGAGAGTCAAAGAATCACAATCAAACAATTTTGGTGAGAGACAAAAGACAATGCAGATTATGTTAAGGGTTTTTGAATTTGTTAAAACCCTGCTTGTTTTCGAAGGACAAACCTTTTTTTTTTTTTTTTTTTTTTCGTTTTTCTTTTTGGAGGTCTCAAATTTTGAGAGTTCAGTGGGTTTTCAAAATCCAACTTCCGGGATATCTTCTATAAAAAAAAAAAAAAAAAAAAAAAATATCAGGATACTAAAATAGTAATTAATCTTTGATTCAAAAAAATAATAATAATTAACCTTTTAATTTTTATATATATTATAACGGAAGCTGAAAACTTTTTGTTTTGGAAAAAAAAGTTAAAAAATAAACTGAATAGTATAATGAGATCCATAAATAATTTCAAAAAGTATTATAAAACTCATGAATAATAGCAAAAATAAGTTAAAATTGCAAATAGTATTAAAAGATTGAATATGTACGGTAATTATGTAATATTCATAAAAAGTATTGGTAATTATGTAATACACTAGTCGCATATCTACGCAATGAGTGAGAATAAATAATTATTTTATATTGTAATATGATGTATAATTTTTTTTTTCTCTAAATTTTTTTGAAGATAATTTGTTCTCCCTAAAAATTAAACAATTTATATTTAGTCCAATCAGGTTTACTTTAGTCCAATTTTATCCACTCAGTTCAATTTGATCCACTTGATCAATTTCAGTCCCCCTTAAGTTCATTTTAAACTAATTGGACATTAAATTAATTCTTATATAGGTTTTCTTTATAATTTTAGCTCAAAATTTCAGTTTTTCTTAATTTTTGGGTTGAATAGTATGAAATTTTATTATATTTGGGCTAAACTCTTTAGTTTTGAGTTAAAAAATACAAAAAAAAAAACTAAAATAGACAATAGAAATTAAAAATATGTGCCCAAAAATGCAATAAAAATTATAAATATTTAAAAGTCTTATTCAATCCACATTGGTTCTACTCGGTCCATTCTACCCTCTTTGGTCCAATTTTGTCTTATTCCATTAATTCGATCCTATTTAGTACATTATGTCGACCGAAGTTCTATTCGGTCTATTCGATCTTATTCACTCCACTTCGGTCCACATTAATCCTATTCATAGCACTTCAACCTTATTTGGTCTATTCTGTCCACTTTGGTCTTATTTGATCCATTTTGTCCACTTTGGTTCTATTCGATCCATTTTATCCACTTCAATCCTATTTGGTCCAATCTTTCCACTTCGGTCATATTCTGTCCATTTGGTCCACTTTGTTCCATTTAGTCCAATTCAATTCATTTGGATCATTTTGTTCCACTTCGATATATTTTTGTACACTTACATAATGGGAAAAGATATGTTTAGGTTGAAAGAACCTAATTTAAATCCAAATTTATTAAAAATATATATAAATCTCAAACTTGTAATATCTAAAATCTTAAACATAGCATTTTTGTAAACAAATAAATATGAAAGATCTCTTCATTGAGTCAAACCCAAACTATTTACAAACGACTTGGCTCATTTATGTCGTAGATATATATGTGTGTCATTGCATTTAAACTTTCAAAAGATGCTATAAAAACATCTCATTCCTATTATTATCATGGAAACATATCCCTTAATTTTAAGAATCCTTATAATCCTAGCCTTTCTTCATCATTTTTTTTTTTTTTTACATTATTACTGGTAAGTTACACACACATCCCGTGAGTTTGAACTTATGACCTCACCCTCCATCTCATTATTATAAGAGGAGGAAGTATTAGTTGAGCTATAACTTATTAGTAATAGTAATCATCATTGATTGTCAAAAAAAAAAAAAAAAAGATCATCATTTTCTTCTTTGTGGAAGAAATCATATATAATATATTAAAGTCAAAACACAATCATAATCCAGATTAGTATTAATTGTAGTCTAATTTTTTATTAAGTGTCCATTTTAATTTTCTTAATTTTGGTGTCAATTAACCCATTCATAATACTTAGTACGAAAGCTGAGATGACCACCTTATTCACTTAAGTAAGGCTACCTCAAACATCACCACTGTTAAATGTTTGTGTGTGTGAAATACAGCTCCCAACTCTCTTTACAATTTTCTCTGTTGTACTTGCTATTCCTTAAATCTATGCAATTTATGTGAGTATGTCCAAACTGATACAATTTGGAGCACCTGGTAATTCTAATATCTAACAAACACATGGCCAAAAAATCCTTCTTTTATTATTTGACTGCAACCTATCCTATCTATAATCTTAAGAGCCTTGTCCTAGCATGCGATTTCGTAGGGAGCCCCGCGGGGGGGGGGGGGGGGGGGGGGGGGGGGGTTGGTGGGCGGCGGTGGTGGTGTGAGGTGTGGGGGCCTCTGGATTGACAAACTGGTGAAGGTGTTTGAGCTCAAGTAGGAAAACCTCAAACAGACCATGTGAGCTAAGCTAGCGTGCATCTTCACTGATTTATTACTTCAATGCCGCAGAAGAAGTGACAAAGTAATTTTTATATATTAACAAAATTTTTCCTAGCTTGATAGGTCATAAGTATCAAAATTGTTCTAGAACAAGCTCACGCATTAAATCTTCTGGAGCTGAAAAGCAGTTCAAACAAAATAATGATTAATGCTCATGCTGTTAGAATTTAACCAAAAGAGTTGAATCTTGCATGTGAACAAATTCAACAATGATATATTGAAGAATAAAATGGTTAAAGCTATGGAGAATGATTCTCTCCATATGCTTTGACATTAAAGATAACCTATTTCATGATGAAGATTTAGTTTACATGCAGTTAAGGTGTACATGGTGATGGTACTTTATCATTTAAAATTTTCATTCTACCAAGTAAGAAATGATATCGGATTTTAAATGAATTGGTTCCTTAAATTACTAAAAGAAATAAAGCCCTCTTGTTAAATTAACTAGTCGCAGACCCGCGCATTGCGCGTGATAAGTTTGTAGATAGAATACTATTTTAGTCCCTAGACTTTATAAAGAGTTTTTTTTTAAAAAAAAAAATAGTTTTATCATATTTTTCATAATCTTATCTATAACCTTTTTTACTATTATCATATATTTATTGGTTGATAATTTGTATAAAATAGACATTAAATGAGAGTTAGAACTATTCAGTAATTTTTTTAAGTCATGGTGTATGAAGATTATGATTATATATATATATATATATATATAATTTCCCTTGTTAGAGTTTGATTAGTTTTAAGTTTAAATTTTGTATTATTATATTTAATTATTGATTTTATTGCACTATAAAGTTTTTAATGTCCTCTATATAGCCATTTCTATTTTATTTCTTACTAATCTTTACCACATTTTTATTTTCCAAATAACAGTTATTAATTGAAGTTTGATTTCATTTCTTTTTTTCTTTCTTCATTTATTCTTTATTACTTTCTATGTTCTCTTGCTAGTTACAAATTTTATGGTTATTACTAAGAAATAAACATCATGGATGGCTTAAATAGTTATAAATGTAGTTATGTTAATGGTATGTCAAAGGTTTTTTATTTTCATTTTTTATTTAGGGGAATGTGGCTGAATTTAAATGTTAAGTAAAATGCTATGAGAAAAAAAATAAAAATAAAATACATTACAATAAACACTAACATATCCAAATAATTCTATGTAATATAATAATAGTACATTCTTATATACTATTTTTAATTATTTATAATGCAATATGATAATATTTAACAATCAAAGTCATAAAAAATAAAAAAACTTAATACAAAATTAAATCCAATCAACCAAAATAGAGTTCTAAACAACACAAAACTTTATCAAGCTAAAATAGAGATGCAAGAAAAATAAAAATAAAAATCCACCAAAAAATTAAGGGAGAAAGAGTGGGAAATAACCATTTTATTGTGAGAGAAAATTATGTAAAAATTGGAAGAGTGAATGACAAATTTATACTAAGAGGATGATAATAAAGGAAGATAAAAGGAAAGAGGAAGAGTGATATCAAGGTAAAATATTTTGGGAGATGAAAAGGTAAAGAAAATGAGAAGTGTTGGAGAAAGTGTAAATGTTTAAAAAAATGAGCACAATTTGATGAGCACAATAAAAAATTACATTTTTTATTTTTATTTTTAAAAAGAGAGAGACAATATAAATAATTTAATGATAAGAAGGATGTGGTTGAATTTCAATATTGAGTAAAATAGAAGAGAAGAAAAAAACAAGAAAAATTAAAAGATATAATAACAAACACTAAATTATCCAAATTATGGTATGTAATGGAATACTATTTTATTTTTATCTACTATATTTAATTTTTATAATGTAATCGCATAAAATTTAACAATTAAAGAGCAAAATAATAATAATAATAATAATAATAATAATAATAATAATAATAACAACTTAAAATACAAAACTAAATCGTATCAACCTAAATTAGAGTTTTTAAAAACACAAAAATTTATCAACCTAAAGTAGAGATGCAATAAAAAATAAAAATCCACCAAAACATTGAGAGAGGGAGAGAGAGAGAGAGAGAGAGAGAGAGAGAGAGAGAACTTTTTTGTTAGAGAAAACTATGCAAAGAATGGAAAAGAGTGACAAATTTATAGTAAGAGAGAATGGATAAGAAGAGACAAATAAAGGAAGATGAAGGGAAATATGAATATTAATATTAAAGTAGAGAGTAGTGGGAAGACGAAAAATGTAAGGAAAGAAAAAATGTTGAAGAAAGTGTAAATATTCTAAAAAATAAGTAAATGTAAAAAAAATTATAAGAAAATTAGAAATAAAAAAGAAATATATATAGATGTTAAAAATAACAAAGATGAATATATAAAATCAATAATCTATTTATATATATATATTTTGTAAAAAAATAGAAATAAATAATAATTAATAATTATATGACAAATGACGTGGCGATGCTTCAAATTTATAAATAAATGCCATGCTTCAAATTTTAATAATATATAAATAAATCAATAGTTTGACATAAGAGGAGGATTGGTACCTAAGCCACCAGGCACCAGTGAACAGTCTGAATTGGCCTAGGGCCTGCCTGATAAAAATGTCCACTCCACTCACCACAATTGCCCCAACCTCTGCACCTCTTATAGGAGCTGTGTATTTCTAGGTGTATAAACCTTATCAAAAACCAGCTCATATGCTCTCAAGGCCTCCTAAATAAGCATGACTAAAGGCAATACATTGTTCAATGTGTTCTTCTGAGTTATTACCTATTTGCTCAGAAAGAGTGAGAGAGAGAACCTTTGAGACAGGAGTTTGATCAGTATTTGGTTCCATTCCAACAGCAGAAGCATTTGCAAGGATCATCCCCTCATATAGTAGAGCTTCCCCTAAAACTGCACCTGCAAGGGCCTTTGCTCTCTCTTTTCTTTTTCTTTTTTTGACAAAATAAACAAAGTACCTTCTCTGTCAAGGACAAAACCTGTGTGTTGGTGAAAAATACAATAACAATGGAAATAACACAAAGAGAAATTGAATAGTACTTTCTGAATATTATATAGTTGAAGAGAAAATACACAACACTTTTTGGACTGAGGCGCGGCACTCGCTCTCTTTAAGGAGATTGAAGCCCTTGGTTGGCTAAACTATGTAACCGGAGCAGACCTTCTCTGACTTGTCTCCCCTAGGATACAACAGCCCAACAAACGTTGTATGACTAGAACAGCTTCTGCACAAAGTGTTCAAGCCCAAAGCTCCACCAGAAAGAACACCCTTCCTTGCCAAGAATCTCTCTATTTTTTAGTGTGTATTGCTGTGTATATTTTTCAGTAACTTGGATTAGATTTGCATGAGTCTATTTATAGGCTCAATGGGCCTCACAAAATTAGTACCCAATTTATTCTGATTAATTAGGTCCATAATTCTGATGTAGTGGGTGTTACAAGATTAATTGTTGGATATTAATCTGATGGGGAGGAGTTACACAATTAATGGTAAGATAAAGAGTTTCTGAAAAGGCCCAAACAGATAGTCCATTAAGTGGGTTAATGGCTCTTTATTTTCCATAATAAAAATGGAGTATTAATTCGGGCCATTTACTTACCAACAGATATGGTAATTATTCAGAATGGGCTGTCAAGTAGGAGGATCCAAGAGGCTGATTCATTTCCAATTTTGATACATCCACTCTTCACCTCCCCCTTGCGCACGTATCTAGCCCAATATCTGAGATAATTCATGTTAGCCCATTAATCACCATAATTAAAAAGAATAAAATAGTCTCTTTCCTTTTCAATGTGGGATTAAACATTCTCACTAACTCCTTATCTTCCATATTTACTCTCATAATTTTTACATTTATTTTGTAACATTTATTCATTTTTATTATATAATATTAAAATGCTCTAACAATCCCCCACTCATTTTAATATTAAATTTTTAGTTAAAGAGAGATTACCAGGCAAAGACGAGTCACTATGCATCATGAAGGTGTGCTCTGCATTGAACCTTCACTTAGTAAAACAGCGATCTCAACTCCAGAGTCGTAGTGGTCTCCGACTTGAATTAGGACTGCTTTAGGAAAATTAAGTGTCACTGCTTACACATAACAACCCAGGTGTTGACATGAGCTTTTATAGCTAGCACTTTACGGCCATGTGCTGATCCCAGTTTCATGAGTGTATTTGAGATTAAGTCCAAATCTCATAGGGAGCGGCCCCACCCCCACACTCACATAGGTGAAATTTTGTCAAGGGTGCTCCTATAATTCTAACACCCCACTCATACGAGCTACAAATTTCATTAAGAGTTTTTACTCAACCTCTCCACATTACAGGATAAATGCACTTACATCATAGGGATAAACAATTAAAAATTATTTATAAAAGAAATAATTATAAAAAAATAGTGCATTTCTTACGACCATTGTATGATTCGTTTTTCCCATTGAACCCAATTCTCAGGATCTCTGGTCTTTGGGTTGGGTATCCTCATACATGGCTCATGATTCTATGGACTTTAGTCCCATCCCCCTCGATGTATTCCAGACTCTATCTTTTGCCAAGGCCTTGGTAAATGGATCTGCAAGATTATCATTAGATTTAATATAATCCACAGTTATAATGCCACTACTCAAATAAGATCACACGGTACTGTGCTTTCTTCTTATAGGTCTGGATTTACCGTTGTAGTAACGGTTTTTAACTCTACCAATTGCGGCAGTGCTATCACAATGAATTAATATAGGTGGAATTGGCTTTTCCCAAAGTGGAATTCCATATAAAAAATCTCTTAACCAATTTGCCTCTTCACTAGCTGAAGCTAATGCTATTAATTCAGCTTCTATTGTTGAATTAGCAATTATTGTTTGCTTTTTAGATTTCCAACAAATAGCACCACTACCTAAGGTAAAAATATAACTAGTGGTAGAGAGAGAATCACCTGACAAAGTATTCCAATCGGCATCACTAAAAGCTTCAATCACAGCAGGATACTTTTTATAAAATAAGCCATAGTTTTTGGTACCAATTAAATATCTCATGACTCGCTCAATAGCTAGCCAATGATCTTTACTAGGCTTGCTAGTATCTGCTAAGCACTCCTACTGCATATGCAATGTCAGGTTTAGTACAATCAGTAGCATAACGCAAACTACCAATGATGCTAGCATAATCCTTTTGATTAAAAATCTCATCATCATTATTCACAGGAAATAAATGAACACTAGAATCAAAAGGAGTAGCTACACTTTTGTGATCATGAAAATTATATTTTCTCAATATTTTCTCAACATAATGTGATTGATCAAGAAATATTCCATCAAATGTTTTTGTAATTTTCATGCCCAAAATAAAATTAGCCTCACCAAGATCTTTCATATCGAAATGGCTTTTAAGCATATTTTTTGTCTCATTTATAACATGCATATTTGAGCCAAAAATCAACATATCATCCACATAGAGGCTAATAATAACATGTAAATTATTCCATGATTTAGAATAAATACATTTATCACATTCATTTGATTTATAACCATTCTCAATCATGCAGGAATCAAATTTTTCATGCCATTGCTTAGGTGCTTGTTTTAAGCCATATAGGGATTTAGTTAGCTTACATACCTTGCTTTCTTGTCCAGGCTCTACAAAGCCTTCGGGTTGATCCATATAAATCTCTTCCTCTAGGTCCCCATTTAGAAAAGCAGTTTTTACATCCATTTGATGAATTTTCAAATCAAAAATTGCAGCAATAGCAATTAACAATCTTATAGATGTTGATGAAGCTCTTTCGAATCAGTAGGCTGGATGCTTGGACTTTGATAATCTGAAAGGCCTGCAAAGAAAATAATGAATCAAAGGAGACCGGGGTTGGCCGGCCTAAGACCCTCCGATGATGAAGTCAGTTTTCCTCCTCTAAATTGATAAACTCTCAATTTTGTAAGAAGTTATTTTTAAAGAGATTCACTTACTTTCTTGTGTCGGAGAAAGGATGTTTATATAGGGCCGAAGTGACGGTTACTATCCTGCAACTGCTCCCTCATTTGTGGAAGCCAGGAAATAACTGCTATGGGAAGTTGAAATAACTTCTCTTTCTTATAATCCTTCCACGTAGCGTGTATTTCTTCACTGCATAGGAGGAATTCTGTTGAGACTTGTCCATGCTTGGACGGATGTTGCTGTAAGTACTTTGGACGAGGTCTTTAAATCCTTAGATCTAAATGAACGGAGAGGGAATGGTTTATATGTATGGTTGCAGTGTGGCATTATCAAGCTGGTCTCATGGACGAGCTTTGCCTTTTGCAGACGACAGCGCAAGGACGAGCTGTGTGGATTAATCCTCAGGACGAGCTCGTCCTTGTGGATGACAACATAAGGACGAGCTATCCTAAGTACCATCAGATGTAATTCTTGTTACCGGAGAAAAAGTATCAAAGAAATCAAGATCAGCTTTTTGTTTAAAGCCTTTTGCAACAAGTCTAGCTTTAAACTTGTCTATTGATCCATCCGGTTTCAACTTTTTTCTAAGGATTCATTTACAACCTATGGTCTTACAACCCGATGGAAGATCCACTAATTTCCAAGTTCTATTAGAAACTAGAGATTCCATCTCATCATTTACAGCCTCTTTCCAAAATAAAGCATCAGGTGATATTAAAGCCTCTTTTAAATTTTGGGAATTTTCCTCAATGTTAAAAATATAATAATCAGGACCAAAATCCTTTTCAACTCTAGCTCTTTTACTCCTTCTAGGTTCTATTTCAGAATTTTCTTGATTTTTTGAAGTAGAAGAACTAGGTTGTGATAAAATATTTCCTTCACCCCCACTATTTTTCAATTTAAAAGGAAATTTTTCTTCATGAAAAATTGCATCACCAGATTCAAAAATTATTTTGTTTTCAAGATCAAAAAATCTATAGGTTGCACTATTAATTGTATAACCAAGAAAAGCACAGGTAGTAGCTCTTATACCTAATTTAGGTATTTTAGGGTCAATAAGCCTTACATAAGCAAGACAACCCCATACTCTCAAATATCCCAAATTTGGCTTATGTCTTTTCCACATCTCAAAAGGTGTGGTATGTGACTTTTTATGTGGCACCCTATTCAAAACATGACATGCAGTTAAAATAGCTTCATCCCAAAAATGTAAAGGTGCACCAGTTTCAATTAACATGGCATTTGTTAACTTAATTAGAGTTCTATTTTTTCTTTCAGCCACACCATTAGAAGCAGGTGAATATGGTGCAGTAGTTTCATGGATAATTCCCAAAGACTGAACAAATGAGTTGAATGCACTTGATTCATACTCACGGCCTCTATCACTTCTTATTCTTTTTATTTTTTTACCGAATTGATTTTCAACTTCTTTTAAAAAATCTTGAAATTTTTCAAAAGCATCACTTTTATTTTTCAACAAATAAATAGTTGTATATTTTGAGAAATCATCAATAAAAGTGATAATATATCTATTTCTACCACGAGTTAAAATCCCCTCAAATTCACATAAATCAGAGTGAATTAACTCAAGTAATTCGGTATTTCTTACAACACTTTTATGAGGCCTTTTTGTAATCTTAGCTTGACTACAAGTTTCACATTTTTCAAAATCTTTTGACAGTCTTGGAATTAATCCTAAACTACTCATGATTCCCACATATCTACTATTTATATGACACAAACGAGCATGCCAAAAATTAATAGAAGAAAGCATATTGAACTGGTAGATGCTTTATTATTCTCAACATTCAATTTAAACATTCCATCACAGGCATAACCCTTGCCCACAAATAATCCCTTTTTAGTGATTACATAATTATCAGATTTCATAGTTTGCTTAAAGCCAGCCTTGTTAAGCAAAAAACTTGACATCAAATTCTTCCTCATGGACGGAGTGTAAAGTACATCTTTCAATGTTAGCACACGTCCAGAAGTGAATTTCAATTCAACCTCACCACTCCCAAGAACCTTGGTTTTGCTAGAGTCACCAAGCATAATAGTTTTTTCTTCTTCAAAAGGAGTGTACAACTTGAACCAATTTTTATCATAGCAGACGTGCCTATTAGCACCAGAATCTGCCCACCATCCTTCAACATATTACACCATATCGATGTCTGTAATCATAGCCACTAAAGGCTCTTCGGTTACGTTAGCCTGCGGGACAGATTCACGTTTTTGAAATTTGCAAATTCAAGCAATATGCCCACTCTTGCCACAGACAAAACAATATCTATTAAATTGATCTTGTGAAGGGGGTCCTTGGTTCTTATTGTAATTTTTATTTGGGTTTTCCCTTCCTTGAGGTCTATTATTATTTTTAAAGGCTCTCTTTTTAGGCTTCAATTGAGCATTTCTAGGAAAATGATTTTTGGGCATATTATTATTAGATGAAATAAGGTTTACCTTTGTGGTGGAAATATCATTGCTCTCTTGTACCATGAGTGCATCTTGTCCTCTAGCCTCCTCCTCCACACGAATTCGTGTAATCAAAGTCTCCAAGGATGTCTCATTTTGTTTGTGCCGCAAGGTCTTTTGGAACTCCCTCCAAGATTGTGGTAGTTTATCAATTATGCCAGCAACCACCAAATTGTCTCCAATCTTTATGCCTTCGGATCTCAATTCTGCCACGATCATTTGGAAGTCTTGTGCTTGATCCACCACCGATTTTCCATCCACCATTTGGAAACGGAAAAATCTACTAGCAGCATACTTCTTTGCACCAGCCTCCTCGGTATCATACTTGCTTTGTAAAGCTTTCCAAATTTTCTTAGCAGAATCATAAGTTGTATCATAATAATCATAAAAATGATCGGCAAGAAAATTCAAAAGATAAGAGCGACAATTGTATTCATCTTTTATATACTTATCTACTTTTTCTTGATGGAGACTATATTCTTCCTCACTCATCTCATCGGTAGGAACCTTTGATGGATTCTTCTCAGTGAGGATGTAGGCGACTTTGAAAAGACTCAAATAGAAGAGGACCTTTCCTTTCCACCTCTTGAAGTGGGCTCCCTTAAAGCGAAAGGGCTTGTTAAGATCTCCAACTGGCTCATTTGGTTTCTCTTGTGTAGGCTCCATGTATTGAATCTCCTTAAAATTGTTGGTGAAAAATACAATAACAATGGAAATAACACAAAGAGAAATTGAATAGTACTTTCTGAATATTATATAGTTGAAGAGAAAATACACAACACTTTTTGGACTGAGGCGCGGCACTCGCTCTCTTTAAGGAGATTCAAGCCCTTGGTTGGCTAAACTATGTAACCGGAACGGACCTTCTCTGACTTGTCTCCCCTAGGATACAACAGCCCAACAAACGTTGTATGACTAGAACAGCTTCTGCACAATACCGAATTTATTCTGATTAATTAGGTTCATAATTCTGATGTAGTGGGTGTTACAAGATTAATTGTTAGATATTAATCCGATGGGCTCGAGTTACACAATTAATGGTGAGATAAGGAGACTCACCAACTGATATGGTAATTATTCAGAATGGGCTGTCAAGTAGAAGGATCCAAGAGGCTGATTCATTTCCAATTTTGATACCTCCACTCTTCACCTCCCCCTTGCGCACGTATCTAGCCCAATATCTGAGACAATTCATGTTAGCCCATTAATCACCACAATTAAAAAGAATAAAATAGTCTCTCTCCTTTTCAATGTGGAATTAAACATTCTCACTAACTCCTTATCTTCCATATTCACTCTCATAATTTTTACATTTATTTTGTAACATTTATTCCTTTTTATTATATAATATTAAAATGCTCTAACACTGTGTAAAGCACACTCCAGTGAAGAATGAGACTTCAACCACCATAAAGCATTTCCCATAGTCATTTTGTGAAAGAAACATGAAGAAGAAATCAGGGATGGATGAAGATGTTTCAATTTCTATCTGTGGAACAGTAGTACAGAATGATAGCACCGACATTATTATTATTATTATTATTATTAATATTATTAATGAGGATGATGAGGCTGCTGAAGAATTTGAAAGCCGTTACCTCAAAGAGTGGAAGGGGTATGGATCTAACCAAGGTTGTTTTCATCTCTCTCCAAATCAGAGCTGGTCACTTTGAGGGCCGATTTCTTCTTGCTATTTTTTTAGCAAATTTTTATTTCTCATTCTTTCTCTTGTATTATAGGAACACTGAGATTTCACCTATCTCAAAATCAGAGTTGGTCACTTTGAGGGCTTGATTTTTTCTTGCTTTTTTTTTTTTTTTTTTTTTTTTTTACCGAAGTTTTACACCTTATACTTTTCTATTGTATTATTTGGAACACTGAGATAGATGACTTTGTTGTCTCATAAAGGGTTGAGCTTCAATTGGTTCTTATTTTGGTGAACTCAGTTTTTTTTTTTTTTTTGAAAAGTGACTAGTCTTGCATTTAACTGAATATCAGAGAAGCGTTATACAAGGCTTCCCTGGCAGGTTGTGGGCAATCCTCAATCCATACCAGTTCTTCAGATACATTCTTAGCAAACTGAGCTAGACAATGGGCAGCAGCATTTGCACTCCGCTTTACATAGCTAACTGCGCTCCACCTCAACCCACTTACAAGGCAATGGATGTCTTCAATTACGATGCCTAGTCTGGAGCTATCCATACAATTCGAATCAATGTCTCTCATAACATTTACATTATCCCCTTCAATTACCAAATCCGTAAAACCCGCATCTATGGCGAATTCCAGAGCTTTTCGGCAAGCAACTATCTCAGCTTCCTCACTATCTTGAACAAAAGGTCCCATAGCAGCCAAAGCAGCCATGACTTCTCCCCTCTCATTTCGAATGACTGCTCCCACACCTGATCGCCCCTTGTCTGTGAATATTGCCGCATCGAAATTCAGTTTGTACTTAGCAGATTGAGGAGGCTGCCAACCCGTTATCTGTTGCTGTGCACTCGGCATCAGCAGCATCTGTTCCTGTGCTTGGTGATACTCATCCAAAAAATCTCCTGCCCTTTTGAGAACTTGCCGAGGATCTTTTAGCTTCCCTCCATGGATCACCAAATTCCTTTGGTTCCAAATAAACCAGGCCAAAACTAAAAATAATTCAAACTCCTCTGTGGACAACCTTTTCAGTAAGTCATCAAAGAGTTGTATAACATCTCCTTGACCTTGAGTACATTTTTGTAGTTTGACCACGCTTCCAGCCCATATACCTTGCGCTACACCACACTCCCAAAGCGCATGAATTCCATTCTCCGGAGCTCTTTGACATAGCACACAGCAAGTATTCTCAATAATCTTCCTTTGAGCTAAGTTCACATGAGTTGGCATAATATTTTGATAGGCCCTCCATCCAAAAATTTTAATCTTGCATGGGACATTCAGTTTCCACAGCTTCATCCACACGTCCATCCCAGCTGAACCCGATGAGCATTCAGTCCATTCGTCCGCTCTAAGAATCTGTCTCGCCACATGGTATCCAGATTTTACTGAGTATTTCCCATTTCTGTTATGAATCCATATGAGTTTGTCTGCTACACACCGATGGCTCAAGGGAATCTTACAGATTGCCTCAGCATCCTCCTCGTGGAACTTATTCCAAATCAACTCTCTATCCCAACACCTCAGATTTGGGTCTATGAAGTCAGAGACTCTCCATTCCCATTCCCGCTCTTCTGGGGGGTGAAGAACCTTACATGTAGGATGGTTCACAATCCATTTGTCATGCATGACACTAATTGATGCCCCATTCTCGACACGCCAGCAGCTTCCTTGTTTCAGAATAGGCATAGCAGCCATTAGGCTCTTCCATACATATGAGCTATTTGTGGAATCACTTGCCTCCAACAGATTACATCAAGGAAAATATCTATATTTAAAGCATTGATAGATGAGAGATTCCGGATTTTGCATCATACGCCAACCTTGCTTTGCTAGCATGGCAAGATTGAAAGCCCTTAGGTGAACTCAGTGAATAATGCTATTTTCATTACCAACTAGTGGTCTATATATCTAGTTCTGATTATGTCATAATATATTGCCATGATTTCTTCAGAGTTTCTGGAAACAAGAAAAATAACAAATAACATATGCAAATAATATATTTTTAATTAATACATGTACTTTTTAACCTACAAATTTTACATTACATTCTTATATACATAATTATTATATTACATTTTTCCACGTATTGCCTAGATTTGTGACTAGTTCTTTTAACTTCAAATGATAAATTAATAGATTATAAAAATCTAAAATTTTGAGAAATGTTTAAATTGGTCATTTTGTTACTATTCTATTCACAAGAGTGGATGGAAACATTGGAAAGTGCATCACACGAGGATCACATTATTATTATTATTATTTTTTTTTTTTTGAGAATTAGGACACCTGATTTATTTTAATAAAATAATTATTTAAAGTAAAATTATTAAATGTTTATCTTAAAAACTATTCGATTTGTTTTAATGCTTTTTTCTTCTTCTTCTTCTTCTTCTCTCTCTCTCTCTCTATCGCCACACAAGTCGCAACCCCACCATAACCGCCTAGTCTGGCAACCAATCCACCACACAAATTCGGCCGTCACATTTACCCAAAGGGAAATCAAATTTATTCAGAGCTCCTAGCATCTTACTTCACTATTTATTAACTCCCAACTTTCTTTCTTTGTAGGAGTTCAATGCCAAAAGAAGTCCTTGAAAGCCCACGTGGGTGTAATTAATATTCCATGCTGTTGTCGAAGTTTCTTCAGTTGGTTGACAACACCCAAATCCTTTAGGTATAAGGCATATTGTATGGTTGAATTTAAAAGTTGCATGGGAAAGATTATTGAAATTAAGCTTTTGCACTTTGTATACAATGCCCACCACTAGAACTAGGTGGTGGTGTCAATAAGCAAAATATATAGTTATATACTGATTTATTTAATTATTAGTATAGATTTATAAAGAGGTTGCAAAATTTTAGTCGTAGCATGTACTATATATATATATAAAAGAATTTTTTTTTTTTAATAATTAGTTCAAGATTGTAATAGTTGAAATAAAATAAAATGATCAATCTTAAATTCATTGGTTTGTGTACAACCCTTGTTACCAACCTAATTAAGTTCCAAACCTTCCACCAATCAAGGCTTAGATTTGAAGAAAATAAATTTAAAAAATGAAATAATAGAGAAGAAAAAAAAAAAGTAAGAATATATTCCTTCATTCTATATTCCTCTATAAGAAAAAAAATTAAAAGACAATGAAGCTGTATATTGGGTATCAATTCCAACTCAGTGCGATGGGCATGTCCAAAAAGAAGGTCAGTTGGGGATGGAATCTAAACGCCAGAATTTATGCCAAAGCAAACAAAGAAACAACCTTTGCATCACTTCCACTATATTAATAGACCCCATTATCACAATAAGAGAAGCAACAAGCTAGAGAAAAAGCTTTGAGTGAGTGAAAGAAAGCAAGAAAGAAAGATGGGCTGGTTTTTTAGGGAAAGAAGGGGATGGAAGCAAGGGTGGACAGAGCAAACACTAGCCTCTGTGTCTGCACCTCCTATGCCTCTACTTGCTATAGCTGGTATCATTGTTCTTTTAATGGTGCTCTCCTCTTACACAGGCTACAAGTCACAGATGCACAAAAACCTCATCAACTTTAAGATGTTCCTCTTCTTATTGCCTGTGCTGCTAATCTTTGTCATGCACTCGATCACCAAATATGGAAGGATTGTAATTATTGCCCCAATTACAAAGACTCCTGTGGTTCATCAAGCTCAGAGCTTGCCTTGGCCCCTGGCTTTGTTGCTGGTTCTGCTTGTGGTTATGGTCTCTTACCAGCCTTATTTTCATTCCAAGTGGTGGCCACCAATTTGGGGGTCATACTACTACTAGTTCTAAGAGTGCATTGAATGGCCTAGAAAGTCAAAATGTGTTAATTGATTAGTTAAGATGTAAGAACCTATAATTTTATGGTGTTACTAGTTCATGATATTCTAGACGAGTAAAAGATTAGTCAGTGCTAATGGTCTGTCCCTTGTAATGATTGGTGAGAATATATAGTGATTGAAGTACTTTATTACAAACGATAAATCACATAATTTAGTTTTCTTTAAAGATAAATCATTGAGATATCTGACTGATTTGGGGGACAAAGAAAGTAGTAAACTTTCCTTTCGTTTATCCATTAGAGCATGGAGTCAAGATTCAATTTGGGCCCCAGTCAGTAGCTTCTTCATCACAAACTATGATGCAATGACAAAGTCTTGGAGCATAGCCTAGATACAATCAGCGCTATAACCCATGCAGGTTAAATGGAGTTGCTAATTTGCTATTGATTAATCAAAAGTAAAACATGCATTTCTCTGAGTGAATGTATAAATTGCGATTGAGTTGGGTCTCCATAGTCCACTATGTTAACATTGTTAAGAATATGAAAAATTATCTTTTGAGACAATCTCTAACACATGGGACCCACAAGTGTGTGAGGCCCACCAAATGCAAGAAGGCATAGCATAAGTCAGTCTACAAAGAAACTTTCTCCAAAGAATATAAGTCCCAAAAATCTTAACCGTTCTTCTAAAAAAGACCACACCATTTATCATAATTTGCTAAAGTTGTCAATTGTGATTAGTAAACAATTACTCGCATCGAATCATCACTTTTTCTCTACCATTCACAGTCGACTGTGGTAAAAGTTGTCATAGACTCTCTCAAATCTAAAAGCACCACTTCAAACATATCAGGAGTCTAGAAACATGACCTAAGCCATAGCAGAAGAAAACTCTGTTTGGAGACCCAATTCTAGTACCAGATTGGGAAGCAGGACATGTACATGTCAGAAAAATACTCTTGTAATAGCAACTAACTGGGCGTTGCCACTTGAACAACATTTATAAAATCAGGAATTACTTATGGAAGTAGAAAGAATGACTAAAAGAGATCAAAGAGAGAAAAAGAAGAAAGAATATTAACAGATGAATCTACATTACGTTCATTAGAAGATATGAACAAAAAACTTTCCCTAGACTAAACCTAAATTACATAGAAAGCAAAAGAATATAAGAATTACAACAGTAGCCACTAGTGAACCTCAACAAACACTTACAAAAGTATGACTAGCTACCCTTTTCAGTTTAAAGCTGGGGAAATGGTGGTATATTTTCATTTGCACGTGTCTTCAGCTTGGGAACCTTGAAGTTGGATGAGAACAATTTTGGGAGCTCTGAAATGGGAGCAGAATAAACTCCTTTCCTCTTTAAACCTCTGCTTCCCTGGACAAAAAGGAAAGAGAAGTTGGGGTATGGTAACTTTTCATGTTGTTTAAATATAGGAAGAACAAAAATATCTTCTATTATTTTTGTATGTATGCTTGCATGCATGTACATATGACATATTGACCCTCATCCTGTGGACAAATCACAAACATAAATGTCAATGAATTAGAGAAAAAGATAGGTACTCATCATACTTTAAGACTAAGAGTTGGTTTGTACAGATGAGTGATTTGGCACTGTAAAGTTTATAACTTTCTAAACAGATTATTTAACCTTTAAACTTTCTAAACAAATTATTTAAATTCAGAGATTGCAGTTTTTATTCAGGATATTACAAGGTTTTGTCCAATTGCTTCACATATAATTTATTCAAAGTGGGAATTTGTATCATGCACCATAACCTTTTCTTGCTAGTGAGAGCTATTTAACTCAAACATTTTAGCAAGATCTTCACGAGCAATCAATAAAAAATGCTTTTAGTCAGCTCTAATCATGATTATCTATGACATTTGCAGTGAAAGGTTTCTGTGTCACATGAAGCAGATGAACATCATATTTCACTGGGCCAAGGATCCTCTAACAGTTGCAGCAAGATATACTAATTATAGCTACAATGCGGCAAGGAAAACTAATTCTTGAGTACCTTTTCAGTGTCCTTTTCAGAACCAGGGGCTTGTACAGCGGATGATTCCTTTTTGATAATAACATTACTTCTATCCCTGCTGCTGTTCTTGTCTCTCAAACAAGAAGGTCTTGCTCCTGCCGGACAACGATTTAACACGGGTGTGACTGGAGCACTTCTAGACTTTTTTAACAACTCCAACTCCTTGGAGAGTCTCGAATTTTCTCCATTCAACTTATTTGAGTCAGCCTCCATCAAATTCACTTTATCTTTTAATCTTGCAATTGTTTCATCCTTTTCGTCATTCAGTGACTGCAGTTGCTCCATACTGGCAAGAAGCTTCTTCACCTTCTCATTTGCTTGTTCAACTTCAGAATGCTCACTCTTTAATTTACTGGTGTAATCATTTTCCAGTATTTTATACTGATTCCATACAAAATTTTTCTCCGCCAACAGTGCAGATATCTCGGAACTCTTCTCTGAGGCAAGCTTCTCATATTCATGCTTTGACCTCCTTACTTCAGCTTCCAATTTCTTAGAATGCCGCTCTCCTCCCGGCATATCACTTCCTTTACTCAGAGAAAGATCCTGTGAAAATTGGAACCCCTTAACAACATTAAACAGAAAATACAAAACATATTTCAACAAAATTAAGGCAGAACATACCCTCGGGGATTTAAGAGAAACATAGTCAAGCAACGCTTTGAAATCTTCCAACTCGCTATCTGCATCTTCTGCAATAAAAGAAAAGGAAATGCACATGGAGCATACTCAAGACAATAGACGTAAATCTCAAACCCACAAACAGTATACTGCACAAAACCTGACATTTATCAAAATTCACCACCTACCACACTGTAAATTAAAGAAGAAAGTCACTCCTAAAATAAAAGATTTGCAAATCATTACATAAGGAAAGTGATAAATCCAAGAGTCTATGGAATAACACATGAGGATGTGGTGGACACAACAGTATAAACTATGACTCAATTTTTAAAGTAAATTTACTTAGTGTTTTATCATACTTAAATTAAATACAATAGGCCTTGTGCCTATCATAACTTAGAATGAACCATTCTGTTTGTGTGTGTGGGTGTCGGTTCCATTCAATTCAAGTAAAACCCAAGTCAATTTAAGTAGGCACGGAAAGACAAAAAGCCAAAAAGTTATGTTTGTGTTAGAGTATATTTTTATTATTTTTCCATTCCAAGCCTAAATTAGTTAACTAAAATATATTAATGTTGCATTTAATTTCTCAATAATCACAGGAAGAGATAATAGAACTGGTACATTCTAAACACAAATTTTATAATTTTATTTTTCTGCCACAACAAGCCAGAAAATTTGTGCTTGTGTAATAAAGCAAGAAAACCCCATTAACATATAATAAGAAGAAGAAGAAAAAATTTACTAACCTGATATCAATTTCTCAAGAAAAGCCTCTCTGCGCTTCAAACTCATAACCAGATTTGATTTAAGAATCCCGAGCGAGTGTGTTTTCTCTTGCATTACTAAATCCCCCTTCAACTACAGAAGAAATTACAAGAAAAACCTCAAATTTTGTTTTTTTGGTCTCCCAAAACCCCAACCCCCAAATTTCTCGAAAACCCTAATTTCTTCAAAAAAAAAAAAAAAATCAAGTCTTGGACGAATTGAAAGGAATTACCTGACAAATATGATCTTCGTAGAGGCTAATATCGGAGACCCATCGTTCGTGTTGCATTTTGATACGATCTTCGAGGATTTTCCGATCGTTGACGAGGGTCACCAGCTGTGTTTGTTGGGTCTTCAACATTCGCACCAGACCGTTGAAAATCTTGTCCCATTTTTGCCTATCGGATGAGATTTCAGAGAGTTCTTTCGTAACCATTGTGAATCGCAGAATAAGAACAATAATAAAGAAGACGAAGAAGAAGGAGAAGAAGAAAGTTTGGATCTTTCAGAATTCAGAAGCGGAAAGCAAAATAGGACCGTTGTGATTTGAATTGAAATAAATCTAAAGGGTTTGCAACGGTCATCTAGGGCGTACTTATAAGGAAAAACAAGAAAAAGAAAAAAGCCCACGCTCGTATATGATTTGTGGGCTTTTGTTTTTGGGCCCATGATTTTGTGAAATCTATACGACTGTGGAACAAAAGGTAGGCCCACGAGTACGATTCTAAAGATAAATATATGGTGGGCTAGTGGCCTATTTTAGAAATTGAAAACAATTATATTTTACCGTGTAAAAAATTAAATTAAATTCTAGAATTTTCGAAAGTAAAAAAAAAATTAGATCTTTAGGTTTTTAAAAAGTAACAATTAACAAATTAAGATAAGTTAAAGAAAAGTGAATTTGGTGGCTGGTATGATAGCTTCTTATATATTAATTATTCATTGTTATTATTTTATGGTAATTAAAGGCTCATTGTTAGAATTTACTTTTACATGAAAAATATGTTATATTGTTTAATTGATACGTTTAGTTGGCTTTCCAAGTTTAAAAGGGTACCAAGGCCGGAGGCATATATTGGCGCCCCCCCCCCCCCCCCCCCAATTTTTTATTAAAAAATATAGTATATATATATATATATATTAGTAATTTTGTTCAATAAAATTACATTTTGCCCCCTTAATAATATCATTGATTCTTTTTAGAGTAATGTTACTTGTACAAACTTATCTACAACATTTTTACAAACCGTTAAGGTACAAATTCTTATTGGTTCGCATTTAGACTCACCACTTACATAACTTTTTTATTTATCAATAACTACTCACCATATTAGCAATTTGTAAAAAAGTTTGTAGTTCTAACATTTCATCATTTTAAAGGCCATTAAAAAATTTATTGATCTAAAATTTAAAACAAAATATACAAGCCCAAAAAAATTAGCGCAATACCAAAAATTACCAATAGTAAAGTTTAAAAATAATTAAGCTTAATTAACTAATTTTACTCAAAACAAACAGCCAGCCCTTTAAAAAGTTTAAACAAAATAATTGTGTTTTTATCTAGGAGAAGACGCATGCAACCAAAAAAAAAAAAAAAAAAGCTTACTAGCTAAGAAGCAGCAGAGCCAACAATGATCATAACCGCCCCCTAACTTCAAGTCCTAACTCCATCCATGAAAGATACTTTCATAAAAAGTTTGAGAGGGTATGTTTTTGTTTTTTAGATCATGACGGCTGATTATTCCTTGAACTGTATACTGAAAGTGAGATAAAGTTTAAGTTTTTTCTTTTTATTATTTTGGATAGGTTAAAATTAAGTATTAAAATATCAATAAGTTTTGTTTAGTTAATTAGACATAGGACAAAGTTTGACAACAAACTTAGTTGTATTCTAAGACTACAACTTTACTTAATATCTATTTATTGGATATGAATTTTGATAAATCCACCATTGGATTATATTTTCTTCTTATATCATTTATGCTTGCAAAATTTCCAAGATACAACATTAATAACTATATTATCAATCAAATATTTAAAATTCAAGTTTTTATAGTTTAAAATTATGCATAAAAAATAAGTTTACATATCAGATAGTAATAAGTAATAACATCTAATCGGTAAGTTTTTGACATGTGTGTTAAAAACATAAAGAATATGTAATTCAACAGTTAGATTTTCAAAATATGTGGTCATATTAATTTTTTTAGTGAGAGTTGTCCCCTTGAATTACAAGCAAGTTTGTAGCCAAACTTTGGCCTTAATCATATTTATTTTCTCTATTTTATATGATTTTATTGAATGAATACTCAGTGTTTCTAATAAGGACAAAGTTTGGTTACAAAATTGGTTGTAGTATAAGGCTATAATTTCACTTAAAGTATTTTCATTGGATATGGATTTTGACAAATCCACCATTAGATTATATTTTCTTCTTATATCCTCTGATGGTACCTAGCATAGCTCGTCCTTATACGTCATCCACAAGGACGAGCTCGTCCAGGGACAAGCTCGTCCAGGGAAATGATCCACTCGTCCTTGCGCTGTCGTTTGGAAAAGGACAAAACACACCCACAAGACCAGCTCGACAATCCCACACTGCAACCATACATATAACCCGTTCTCCATTCAATTTAGATCTAAGGATTCATAGCCTCGTCCAAAGTTCTCTCAGCAGCACTCGTCCAAGGATGGACGAGCCTCAACAGATCCTGCTACTCAGTCAAGAAATACGCGCTATGTGAGAAGTTATTTTCAAACTTCCCCAAAACGGTTATCTCCTAGCTTCCACAAATGAGGGAGCAGTTGCAAGATAATAACCGTCGCTTCGGCCCTATATAAGGACCCTCTTTCCAACACAGGAGGTAAGTCTGAATCTCTCGAGACACTCTTAATAGAATTAGAAGTTTTCTTCATTTGGGAGAAGGAAGACTAACTTCACCATCGGAGGGTCTTAGACCGGCCAACCCCGGTCTCCTTTGATTTATTATTTTCCTTGCAGGCCTTTCAGATCCTTAAGAGTCCAAGCATCCAGCCTACTGATTCCGAAGGAGCATCATCATCCTCCATGCTTGCTAAATTTCTAGAATATCAAAAATCAATAACTATGTTATCAATCAGCCATCTAGATTGCAAGTCTTTGTAGTCTAAAATTATGCATAAAAAAATAAGTTTATGGATTATATAGTAAATAACATCTAATTGACACAAAATATGATATATATATATATATATATATATTTGTGTGTGTGTGTGTGTGTGTGTTAAAGAGTATAAAGAACACGCAATCTAATGGTTAAATTTTCAAATTACGTAGCAATATAAATTTTTTTTTATCAGTGGAGTTGTAGCCTTAAGCTACAATCAATTTTGGAGCAAAACTTTTTTCATCTAAAAATTCAAACCACACTCATTCTAAACTTACTTCCCTGTATATGTATTGAATGCATTTTATTGTTCCATAACAGTGTGTTGTGATGACATCTTTCTAATCTCTCGTCACAACATTCCCATCTAACCAACTAAGCATGTAATGTAAATAAATCATGATGACTGCATTCATCGTGACATTTTTTTTTTTAAATGATAAATTTTGAAAGGGATATTGATCGTAAATCTTTAAAATAAAATAAATTGATCGTAATATTCTTTAAAGTATTAAAAATGCCTTAAATGCATTAATCGTGACATTTTTTTTTAGATGACATGTTTTACTGTGTGCATTCCATTGTAGTAAAAAAAAAAAAAAAAAAGACTAAAATGTTAAATTGACCCTCTAAGTTTCTTCAAATTTCATTTTATTCATCTAATTTTGCTTTCGTTCTTTTCAGTTCTCTAACTTTTAAGTTTATTCAATTAAAGCTTTTTCCATCAACTTTTGTTATGTGTTGTGGTTATTTTTTCAATTTTTCTTCAAAATTTTTAAATTAAAAAATTCAATTAATGATTGAAAAATATTTTCCATATTTTTTTTTTCAAAAAATTTTAACAAAAGTTGATAAAAATACTTTAATTGAATAAATTTGAAACTTAGAAGACTAAAATGAATAAAAGTAAAGTTAGAAGACTGAAATGAAATATGAAGAAACTTAGAGAGTTAGTTTTGTATTTTAGCCTAAAAATAATTTAAAAATAAAATAAAGTAATTGAGCATTGTCTCGAAACCATGTTATGAAAAAGAATGTGATATTGATCATAATTTTTTTAAATACCTAACCAAAAAAAACCTATAGTCATTAGGATCACATAATTGACTAGTTTTTTTACATAATCTTTATCCTTATGATTGAGAATAGTGAATTAGTCTTTGGATTATGTTTAATTTTTTTTTTAGAGAGTTTCAATCTGTGGTATCTGTTTCTAATAATAGCTATTTATCATCAAATCAAGATACAAATCGATTTTTAGTGTAGGCGGTGATTGAACCTTAGATCTCTTATTTAACTATTAAAGACTTTACTAGTTGAGCTAACTGGAACCCACAGATTATGTTTAATTTGTTTATAAAGAAAACACAAATCTACTAAAAATGTTTTCTCCCATAAATAAAAAATAAGTCATATAGTGCCAAAGATGTTATTGTGGGGTTATTGTGTCTGACTAGCAAATTATAGGTACAATGACACAAAATTAGCATTGAACCATTGAGAGACAAGAATCATATTTGAGAGAATAGTAAAGGATGAGACAATTTGACATTTTGGAGAAAGTTCAAATTTCTCTGATTTCTGTCAAGAACCTTCTAACTCAACTGATTTGTATTTTTTGGTATTTCGAACTGATACATTTAGGGTTCAAATCCCCTTTCCCATTGTAAGTATAATTTCTTTTTATTAAAAAAAAATCTCATATTTTTCTAAAGGTGGGATTTGAGTGGACTTTTTAGGGAAAGCAATAAAGTCCATATCTCAAAGAAGTGACCAAGGGTTGGCCTCTAAGTTTTAACATGCCATTCTCGAGAATTTGAATGGCCACTTGAGTTTAAGGCTGTGTTTGTTTCGACTGTAAAAGAAAGACGGAAAATATTTTACACCACAAGGATTGTTTGGATTGGCTGGAAAATTTAGTTAAACGGAAAATGATTTCTGTTGACTGTAAAATATCAACCCCTAAAGTGTAAAAATAGTTTACATTTCTATTTTACCTTCAAATCACTTACACCTTCATTTTCATCCACAGAGAGAGAGAGAGAGAGAGAGAGAGACCCTCACCTGAACTCCAGCACGACTCCCGGCCTAACCCTCGTCGTCGTTGCCGCCTCAAGCTCGAAGCCGTCGCCGTCGTTTTTCGGACTCAAGGAAGCCCTTTCTCTTCTCTCTTCTTCTCTAATCTCCGATCTACAAACCGATCTTGTCGCTACCACCTCCTTCAGACCCACTCGCCGATGTCGTCGCCGTCAGACCCACCCACCGATCTTGTCGACATCAGACCCACCCACTGATTTGTGGTCCTTTAGCTCTCTTTTTCTCTCAATCTCTCTCTCTCTCTCTCTCTCTTCCTTTCTCACGATCGGTGCTTATTTTTTAGAAATATTGAATTTTTTTTTTGTTATGTTTTTTGTTGATTTGGTTTATATATTTGGATTTCCTATTTATAATATTTGTTTGGAAGCTGAGAAAATGTGAAAGATTGTGTTTTTTAGAGGATTTTCAGGAACATAGCCAAACACCTTAAAATATTTTCCAAAGCATTTTTTGTGATGCGACCAAACACCTGAAAATATTTTACACTCTGAAATCATTTTACATTGAGCCAAACATAGCCTAAATTGGTAGTTTTCCATATGACCTTTCTGAAAATACCTTTCACTAGTTTTTCTCATCAATCTATTTTTTTTTAATAATCATAATTATTTTCGGCAAATGATTTATGATTCTAACTCATGGCTCATGACTCGTGAAACTTGCATAAAGAAAATAAACAAAGATGAACTTTTAAGAAAATAAGTAATTTATTCGTATTATTTTGGATATATATATATATATATATTAAAAGGGAAATGTTAACAAATATTTTAAGGAGTAAGGGCTAAACTTGACGTGGTATAAAAATAAACAGCACAGAGTTGACTTTATTACGATGAAAAAGTCAGGATCTTTCAAAAAATGAATTCCTATTCGAAGAGTGCATAATCGCATTAAAAAAACTCACATTAACCCGTCAATTTAGGATCTAATTAGGGATTTTCCTTGATATCGGAAAGAAATTGGAATATAATAATGTCTACACATGTACAAAAGAAAAGGTCTATTGACCAGTTAGATTCATAAATTTCTTGATAATGCATGGGTTGTGAGTCAAGCCACACACGAATCATGCAATCGCGTGATGTGACAATGGTGAACGATTAAGAATCTTGCTAGCGTACCATCAAAAAATAGGTAAATAATATTCTAAAAAAAAAAAGATAAATAAATAAATAAAGAATCTTGCTAGCGCACAGAGAACTTTTCAAGTTACTAAAATTATATTTTCGGCGCCAACAGGTCAAATATTGTTAATATAATAGATTTGACCTAATGGGCCGAAAATATAATATTATGTTAACAATATTAATTGGTAATTTTTCAAAAAAAAAAAAAAAACAATATTAATCGGTAATTCCATCTGAAAAAATTACAGAACTTTTCTGAGGAAGTTTTGCAGTACATTGATAAACAAACAATGAAAAACAGGATTAAGTGATGTGCCCCCCCCCCCCAATTGAATCTTCCCTCAAATTTTTATGATGTAAGACATGAATTATTTAAAAGGAAATATTAACGAATGCTTTAGAACATTGGTTAATAATCCATTTAAAGAAAGTTTTTATAGAAAAAGAAAAAAAAAACAATTAATGTTTTGATAGTTTTTTTCATTTTCTATAAAAGTGGTGTCAAAACTTTCCTAAAATGAATTGTTAACTAATACTCTAAGGGCACTTGTTAGCATGATCCTTATTTAAGGGGTCCCATGACATTTAGAAGGAAGGTTATGGGCCAATTCACGTGAAAAAAATTATTTGGTATTTTCGAAATTAAGTGATATGCATAATATTTGTTCTTTTCACATTAATTATTATAAGTTTCATTAATTAAACTCGCGGTGAAACATACCATTCATGCATGAGTGAGGGGGAAATATTATATTACTGTACTTTCTTTAAGATTACTAATTAATTACTCATTTACTGAGGTCGAGTTTATATATATATATATATATATATTGGGAGAGAGAAAGAGAGAGAGAGAGAGTTACAGTACTATATTCTTAACACACAGGACAAATTTTGTGCTAATAAAATGTTTTTAATCATGCCATCTATCAAATATTTAAATTTCAAGTTTTTTGTATTCTAAAATAATGCATCACAGTAAAGAAAATGCATGAAAAATGATTTATGGATTGAATATTAAAAACCATTTAATTGACCTAAAATTTGGCATGAGTGTTAAGAATATAAAGAGCATGTAATCTAATAAAAATTTATTAGTAGTGTAATATTGTTTAAAGTTATACTAGGTGTCACTTGAACATAACTCTCATATTATATCTATATATATATATATATATATATATAAATTTTCAAAATCTACACACACACACATATTAATAGCCAAAATTGAGAGAAAATTCAATTAAATTCTAAATTGAAGTCTAATTTTGCATCACGTGTCTCATCTAATTTTTAAATTTGTGTGTCAAGTGAATTATTAGGAGTAAAAATCAAAGAGTCTAACTTCAACTAGATTCTAAATCATATATATATATATATATATATATATAGCCAAAGCTTAGAGAAAATCCAATTAAATTATAAATTGGAGTCTGATTTTGTGCTACGTGTCTCATCTAATTTTTAAATTTGTGTGTCAAGTGAATTATTAGGTGCAAAAATCAAAGGGTCTAAATTCAATTAGATTCTAAATTGAATTTTAATTGAAGCTCAATTTTGTGCCATGTATTCTATCTAATTTTTTAATTTTTGTGGTAAGTGAATTAGATGGTGTAAAAACCGAAGAGTGTAAATCCAATTAGATTCTAAATCATATATATATGAACATAACTCTCATATTATATCTATATATATATATATATATATATAAATTTTCAAAATCTACACACACACATATTAATAGCCAAAATTGAGAGAAAATTCAATTAAATTTTAAATTGAAGTCTAATTTTGCATCACGTGTCTCATCTAATTTTTAAATTTGTGTGTCAAGTGAATTATTAGGAGTAAAAATCAAAGAGTCTAACTTCAACTAGATTCTAAATCATATATATATATATATATATATATATATAGCCAAAACTTAGAGAAAATTCAATTAAATTCTAAATTGGAGTCTAATTTTGCGCTACGTGTTTCATCTAATTTTTAAATTTGTGTGTCAAGTGAATTATTAGGTGCAAAAATCAAAGAGTCTAAATTCAATTAGATTTTAAGTTGAATTTTAATTGAAGTTCAATTTTGTGCCATGTATTCCATCTAATTTTTTAATTTTTGTGGTAAGTGAATTAGTTGGTGTAAAAACCGAAGAGTGTAAATCCAATTAGATTCTAAATTTTATATATATATATATATATATATATGGGCAAAATTTAGGTACAGTACCTTAGATACAATACCTCAGGTTTTCTACTTAAAATTTTGACACCTATCTAATTTAACAAACAAGTAAACGGCGTTAACCCACAAGGCTTAAATTTTTTTCTTTTTTCCTTCTTCCTTTTTTCCCTGTACTGCGAGAACCTACGGCCATGGCTTCAAATCTCCACTGAGAGAGAGAGAGAGAGAGAGAGAGAGAGAGAGAGAGAGAGAGAGAGAGAGAGAGAGAGAGAGAGAGAGAGAGAGAGAGAGAGAGAATCATAGATCAGGGGAAAAAAAAAGGCAGAATCATGGATCAGAAAAGAAGATAGGATCACAGATTAGAAAAGAAGAAAGGAAACAACTCTCTTTCTCTCTCGGTGTGTGTATGTTTCCTGTTTTTCTTTTTTGATCTATGATTCTTTCTTTCTCACTCGGTGTGGGTGTATCTGCTTCTACTCTTCTTTTTTGATTTTTGATTCTTTCTGATCTATGATTCTTTCTGATCTCTCGGTGTGTGTGTGTGTGTATCTGCTTCTTTTCTGATCTATGATTCTTTCTTTCTCTCTGTGTGTGTATCTGTTTCCTCTTCTTTCTAATCTCTAATCTATGATTCTTTCTTTCTCTCTCGGTGTGTGTACTTGTTTCCTCTTCTTTCTGATCTCTGATTCTTTCTTTCTCTCTCTCTTTAGACAAAATAATGAAAGAGGCTGTGCCTGTGACGATGGCTTTGTTGATGTTAAGAGTGTGGAAGTTTCGGGTATAGCTGAAAAGGGTCTTTTTTTTGGTTGGAAACCCAGTAGATCTGGCTTTTATGTTTTGAAATTTCCTGTTTGGTTACTGAGAAAATGAGGTAGAAGGATTCTCTTGCAGTTGCAGTACAGGAAAAAGAAGGAAGAAGGGGAGAAAAAAAGTTTTAACGCATGTTAAATGGGACAGATGTCAAAATTTTAAGTAGGGAACCTAAAGTACTGTATCTAAAGTACTGCACCTAAGTTTTTCCCTATATATATATATATATATATATATCTATAATCGTGATTGGTTTTAAATGTACCCGTGCATATGCACGGGGTTACACACTAGTCTATATATATAATAATAGGTAAACTTGAGAGAAAATCCAATTGGAATTCAAGTTAGAATTCAATTAAAGTTTAATTTTGTGCCATATGACCTATCTAATCTAAGTTTTAAATTTTTGTGTCAAGTGAGTTAATTCAGTGTAAAAATTGGATTTCAATTAGAGTTTAATCTTGCGCTATGTGTCCTATCTAATCTAAGTTTTTTTAATTTTTGTGCAAAGTGAGTTAATTTAGTGTAGAAAACGAGGAGTCCAATATAAATAAACCATAAAACACCTAATCATATAATTATATAAATTTATAAGTCATTTATATAATATATCATGACTATGTTTGGTCCATTACTAACTAGGTTATATATATAATTATTAAGCCATAGTTTATAGAAAATTTAATTAGAATCAAAATTGGATTTTGCTTTTGTTAGCTTTCCATACAAATTAAATTGTTTAGAATTTTGTTATTATTTTTTCTAGCTCTAAACTAATATATATATATATATATATATTATACGGTTTGTATTCAGAATTTTGTATATGAAGATATTGAACATAAGAAATTGTAATTAAGCTGAACGATTCCATATACCTATCTCCATTTAATTTAAGAGATATTATTTGAACAATTTATTATTTTATTTTGTGTTGTATTTAGTAGACTTTCACAGATAATAATTGTGAATTGATATTATATATGTAAATCAAATAGTGATTTTCAAAATTATATACGTAATAGCAATGTAATGAAAAACTTAAGGTATGTTTGGTACACTGAATGAAAATTACGATATGAATTGTAATATTTATTACTAGCAATAAAGTGTGTTGTAATGTAATAACTAAACCTATTCATTAGTTTGGTTGTGAGTTATAACATTAGAATGAAACTTAACATTTATTTTAGAAAATATCTTACTCATACAATTATATCTCTTTAAAATTTGTTATTTTTAAATTTAAGAGAGATATGTGTTATTTTTTATGATTTTTTATTTTTATAATTGTTAGATGTATATGGAAAGTTTGTTTATTTGGAAATATATTAAGTTTTGAAATTATTGCACTTACTAAGGAATAGCTAATACAACCTTTTAAAGAGGAATAATTTTTTCCCATTTTGAAGAATAGCTATTCATAAGGAATGATTATTTCTTGTAATAAAAACATAACCAAATTAAAGAATAACTAAATCATAAGAATAACTATTATATTACAACGCCTATTACAGTCTACCAAATATGCCCTTAGTGTAATCAATATCATGAAAATTGCAAGGAAAAACTATTTTAGCACCTACAAATGTACTGGTCAAACTATGTTCTTTATGTTTAATAACTCAAGCTAATATCATGATTCCCGTGCGTAAACATGGTTTACATACTAGTTTATATTTAAAGTTAAAGCTCTAAGAAAATTCAATTAGATTTTAATTAGATTCCAATTTTGCGTCACGTGTCCCATTTAAATTTTTGTACCAAAATAAGTTATTAGTGCAAAACCCGAGGAGTTTATATAAAAAAAACTATACAAATACTATTAGTGGCGGCTTCGGGATTTCTTTTTAGGGGTTATTAAGAAATTTAAATCAAACAAAATTTAATAAAAAGAAAACTTGAATATTGAGTTATTGACCAAAAAAAAAAAAAAAAAAATTCACACCCAAGCACATGTCACTTTATTATTTTCTTCTACAGGTTTTCATATTTTGAAATCATTATGAGTTTATGTCATCTATTGTCGACGTGGGTAGGTGTAACCATTTTATTTTGTTAAGTTAATATAATATATTTTTTTTTAATTTTTATGCAATTTTCATTATCTATTTATTATTTTTTTTATAAAAATATATTAATATGAATGACAAAACTCAACCCAACATGCATTATATTAATTATTGAGCCAAAGAGCCACACTCATTCATACATATATAAATAATACATCATGTATTTACTTAACCAAACAAATGCTTGAATAATCACTAATTTTACTATTTTTTTTAAATCACTAACTTTATAACAAAATGTTATTATAACATGATAACAATGCACACATATGTAACAAACCCTCTATATTTATTAATTATTAAATCATATAAAGTTATATTATATTTATACTAAACACGCACATTCACACACATTACATTATAGCGAAAATAAATAAATAAACAACGCACATAATCAGTATCGGACGCACATACTCACACAAATAATATATAAATTTATAATAAAAAGAGACACACTTACAACTCACAAATATTTACTTTTTACTCTTAAAGTCGGAGATACCGATAGTCAAATAGAAAAAAGAGATTCATGAGAGAGAGAGATATGTGATTTATGTCATTAGTTGGTTTTGGAATGGACTGATTTGTATTATTGTTTAATTTTTTGGGATTGGACTGATCTATTTTAGAGTGTGCAAAGATATATTTAAAAGTAAATTAAACTAATAAAATAATATTTTATGCGTATAAACTTTTTTTTAATCAATTCAGGGGGGTTCATTAAGTAACGCTGCCCCTTAATACTATGCAAAACCCAAAAAGTTTATGTCAAAAACTATATAAATGCTTCAATGAAGAAACTAGATTGTCACAAAAGCTAAACTCTTTGAATTCTCTCTCTCTCTAATGGAAATCAAATTGTTGACGAAGTTTTAGAGCAAAAAATCAAAGCAAGTAACCCCCCCCCCCTCTCTCTCTCTCTAAGTATATAGATCTTTATGTTCAATTATTGTCTCTGGATTTGTTTGTTTGTTTCCTTCAATTTTTTATCTTTTATTTTTATTTTTTAATCATTCTCACTAAGGTTCATATCTCTCTCTCTCCCTCTCACCAAATTTCCCATTTAGTTTTGATTCCCTTATTTGGAATACAATTAAGGTTGTGTCAATTTTGGAATTTTGCAACTTCAATAGTTTATTTTTTATTGATTTTCATTAATTTTATCACAATTGTTTAATGTTTGTGTGTATTATAAACACAGGTTACAAGCTAGTTTTTTATAATGATAAATTGTAATATGTGTAACATCACTTTACATTTTGTTTTCCCACTGAGAATAACATCAATTTACATGGATTTACTAATAATAATACTTTTATTATACCCTGATCATAGCACACTACCTTAAAGTTGTAAAAAAAAAATTACGAAATTTTTCTATAACCAGTGCAATATGCACATGAAAATTTGACAATATTATATATTTTTTACTTAATAAGAATTAATTAATAAAAAGTGAAATAAAAGAATTTGTAAAAGAAAGGAATTATCTAATTTAATTATAATTTTTTTGAGAAGATAATTTAATTAGAATTTGTTTAGAAAGAGTGTAGTCTAGTTTAAACTAACACAGTTTAACATTATTTGTAACTTTAAATATCAAAATTAAAAAAATATACTTATAATAATAATGTGAAAATATGTGAAATTTAAAATGCATAAGTGCTTATGGGGTGTGAGGGGTAAAGTCCGAGGTTAAAGTCTCTAAGAGGGAACTTCACATACATATACACTTAGATTAAGTTAAAGTAGAATTTCTATATTGTATAAAAAATACATATATACATATATATATATATATATATTATGAATCTTATCCAATTAATCACAAAGCACAAAAAAAGAGAGTTAAAAAACATTCATTTTATGCTATGAGTATTGTAGTTTAACTAGTTGGCACCATGCACAGTTCATGGGGTTCAAATGAACCTCCTGAGCTGGCAATTTTTTTTTTATATATAATTTTTTTTATATGACCCTTCTAAAATAAAATTTAGACCACTTTGACCTTTTTTTTTTTTTTTAAACCCACTTGAAATAAGCTTAAATATGATTCTCTTGACAATATTTTGGTCTTTTTAAATACAAAAAAAATCCCAACAACAAATCAATTTTATCTAAAATATGGGGGAAATAGTAAGTCCAACAACAAAAATACTTTTTTTTCATCATAAATCTAAAAAAAAAACCCATTTATATCTTAACAAATTTGAAATAAACTAATGGAAAATTCACAATTTACATTGCACTATCAATATAAGATTTACATTTTTTTGCAAATGTGTATAGTATAATTATCTATAATGTAAATCTTACATTGATTCTAGACAAATGTGAATGGTATAATCGTCAACAATATTAATCTTACATTGATATTATAACGTAAACATATAATTGTCCTAAACTAATAGATATGTTAATAATTAGTATGTTAATTGTATTGATCAGTAATAATTAAAATTTACTTAACAACAACAATACTTAATATGTTCATTGTATTAAGAAAAATATGTCAAATGAACCTACAGTTTATTTTTTATTCTATTACTATTATGTACTATAGACAAATTTGTAATAAGGAAACCATGTAGACTGTAAGATTCATCTCTTACCCAAGATATATCTTCGTATTGACCCCCTTAGAAAAAAATCCTAGGGCTGTCATTGGTTGGTACATCTTAGTGTTTCCAAAACACTTGAGTTCAAATGTCCCATTCCCATCGTAATTATTAAAATATAAATTAGACTTATTAATATTATTCCTTCTAGAAATAGGGTTGTAAACGAGCCAAACTTTGCAGAGTAGTGCATGTTCAAGTTTGACTTGTCAGTAAAAGTTAAAAACTCAAGCTTGGCTCGAGCTTGAAACAAGCTTAAAATAATGTTTGAGCTTGAGCCCATGGGAAAGGAAAAAAGTTCAAGCTTAATATTAAGATCAAGCTTTTGAGTTTGAGATCTAACAAAATTATATTATCAAATGATTAGATCTCCAAAAATCAAGTAAACAAAAATAAGAATATAATATACTCATTTTATCATGCTTCTAGTCTTACCTCTGATTAGCCATTATTCAAATTACAATTTTATATAATTAAATCCATCAATTCATCATTTCTTGTCTATAGCTTCAAAAATTGTTTAAAATATAATTTTTACATTCACATTAGATGGTGAAGAACTATAAAAAGACTTGTTTGTAACTATTATGAATAAGAAATGAATAACATGTTTTATAACTTAGGTGATGAATAGGGAAGGACCATAAGTGGCCCACTTATAAAAAAAAAAAAAAAAAAAGAATGCAACTAAAGTCCAAAGTGGTGCTTGGTCAATTTATAGGAAAGTAAAAAAAAAAAAAAAAATATATGTGTAATGAGTTTATTTAGCAAATGCATATCAAGTCTATAAATGAGTATACACTCTGCTTGTTTTGTATCAAGTCTTATAGCTCACAAACTTATTCATAGAAACAAAATTTTTAGCTTGGGCTTAGTTTGTTTATTAAACAAATCTAAAACTAAGTTTCAAACTTGATTTCTTTATAAACAAACAAATATGAACGAGTTGTTTATAAATGACATAATTCATTTATTGAGCCAAGCTCGAGTTATTTATGATTGACATTGTTCATTTATAGCTCTTTCTAGAAATAGAGAGTTGATTGGAACAAACTCCTTCGAAAACAGCCACGTGTCATCTAGAGGTCTGGTAGACCGTTCAGTGCTTTCCAAATTAAACAAATACAAGTACTACATGGTACATGCCACCAAACAAGTTCGTTTTTTATAAGAGTTGGTGGGCTTGAGAGCTTAAAAAAAAAAAAAAAAAAAAGTAGTAAGATTCCGAACTGGCCTACTTTCACACCATCATCGGATATTCCAAGATCAAGATGACCACATTGTCAGTCACCTAGCCCCATACGATACTGCAACTTTACTGCTTTAATCAGTTTGGTCACATTTTCTAACCGGCAAAATACAGTTGTTTCTAATTGGCAATATATACATATTAATTATAGTATTAATATTAATCACATATAAAGTGCCACGCTTGCAAGAGACGTGATTCTTTCCGCTCATGATCGGCCCTTCCAAGGTCTCTGTTCTTCGTGCTTTGGGTTTTTCTTCATTGGCATTTTAGCCTCATATTGGTCTGGTTCTAGTAAGAATTGCATATAAGCTTATATTGTATATCTTCTATTCTGTTAATCATTAATGTTGTGTGTATAATGAATTTGATTGCATGAACTAGCTTAACAATTTCCTTCTTTGGCAAAGTTAATCTCGTTGCTTATTAGTTATTGGTGAATTACAATATGCTTGTTCTTGCATATAATATAACAATCTTTCACTGCTTGTAGGTATACTTCAAAGTGTGACTGTTTGACTTCTTGTAAAGCAGACTTTCTGACCCTTATATTGTTGTTGTCGAGATTTCAAGAATGGCTATGAATTTCACGGATAATATGTTCCAAAATGGAAGTAAGAAAAGTGTTGAGAATTCGGGCTCTATATTTGAAATTGAAGATATTTTGAAGACATTGGACAGACCAAGAACGATTAATATAGAAAGGAATAAATCATTTGATGAAAGGTCAATGAGTGAACTATCAAATTGTCTATCGCCTCGTCAATTTTTCAAAGATCCCGAGTATTCAGTTCATGTGGAACATCTTGAGTCTATATATTCTCCGTCTAGAAGGTCTGTTTTCAACTCACCGAGAGCAAATGGTTACTTTGAGTCACATGCCATGGTAGCTGATGCATGGGAAGCTTTGAGGCGTTCTATGGTTCATTTCCGCGGGCAGCCTGTTGGGACTATTGCTGCAGTCGACCATTCCGTCGAAAAAGTTAATTATGATCAGGTGAACCAGGGACGGTGGGAGACTTGGCCCCCCTAATTTTTTTTTCTTTTTTTTTTTTTTTAAATTAATATATACATAGTCACCAATTTTTAGTAATTTTGTTCTATAAAATCACACTTTACCCTCTTTAATATTATCATTGATTCTTTTAGGAGTACTACTCTAACCACAAAATTTCTATAACATTTTTACAAACTGTTGTAGTAGTAAACTTTTATTGGTTTGCATCTGGCTCATCACTTAAATCGCATTTTTACTTACTAATAACCACTAACCACATTAATAATTTGTAAAAAAAGTTTGTAATTCTTGTAAAGCTATAAACAATTGAACTCAATTATCCAATTTTACGTAAAACAAACAACCTAACTCTTAAAAAAATTTTAAACAAAACAATTTTGTCCATACTTGAATGCACACATAAAAAAAAAAAAAAAAAAAAAAAAAAAAAACTCATTAGCTGTTAAGCAACTGAGCTGGAAGCTAGAACCACCGCACGTAACTAACAGCAAAGTTGTCCCCCCTAACTTCATGTTCTGGCTCCGTCCCTGAGGTGAACAACTCTTCATTATTTGTGCGAGTCTTTTTGTGTCATCCTAGTCATAAGCTTGGTGATTCTAGTTACATGAACAATTATCAATCTTCATATAAACATAAATAATTCTATTGATCCACACACTTGTACACTTTTATAAGCATAAGTGACAGGAAAAAGTTTTTACTGTACCGTAGCTTTGTTTGGATCACGTTTGCGTTTTGGATGTTTGGCGTTTTGAGCGTTTTTTTTTCATTTAGCTTCGTATCATGCACTGTTCATTGGCCATGAACAGTAAAAATAGGCCAATAAATAGTACAACACAGTAATATGAACAGTAACAAAAAATATTTTTTATTCTTTTCAATTTTCAGTAAAATAAGCGGTATCTGAACGCATATTGTGTTATCAATTTGAGTATGTAATAAATTGTGTTGAAACTTGAAAGGTTGTAATCACTAGATAGGGTAATGATTTGGTTCAGCTGGTGTATATAACGAGTTATGAAGTATCACATGACCAATTAGGCAGAAAGTGATTTCTTTATGCATCACCAGCTTTCTTATGGTATTTGTTAGAAAGCGAAGTTGTTTGATCCATTAAAAACCAGTTCTGGTTACTAATTCTAGCTCATTTTCCATTTCTTTTTTTAACACTGTACAATTCCCTTGCAAAAGTACTTTGCACCACCTTCATTTTAAGCACTGAAAATAGTTTAACTAATCTACTTGGCAGGTCTTTGTTAGAGATTTTGTCCCAAGTGCCCTGGCTTTTTTGATGAATGGGGAACATGAAATTGTCAAAAATTTTCTTTTGAAAACTCTTCGCCTGCAATCAGGGGAGAAGAGGATAGACCAGTTCAAATTAGGAGAAGGAGTCATGCCTGCAAGTTTTAAAGTGCTCCATGACCCTGTAAGAAACAATGAGACTTTGGTTGCAGACTTTGGTGAGAGTGCAATAGGAAGAGTAGCTCCCGTAGATTCTGGATTTTGGTGGATTATTCTACTCCGTGCATATACAAAACATACAGGGGACTCATCCTTGGCAGAATTGCCTGAATGCCAAAAGGGTATGAGACTTATTTTGAGTTTGTGTATCTCAGAAGGCTTTGACACATTCCCAACCCTGCTGTGTGCTGATGGATGCAGTATGATTGACCGCCGAATGGTTAGTTGTCTTCTCTTGATTTGTGATATGGCCAACAATTGGCCTTTAAAATAGCCTTTATCAGGTTATCAAATGAATATAGTTAATAGTTTACATGTTTGCTTCAACCTCTTTAATCTAAATTACCAATTCTCTCAAAAGTTTAAGCTGTTAAGAAAAAGTTTATTCAATTATTTAGCAATTACTCTAATATGTTTGGTGTATGTAGCATAGCTGCTTGGTTTGTTTGTATTGAACTGTACAGGTTTCCCTTTGAATAATTTTTTCTCATTCATAAAATGAAGAAAAAAAATCTCCTCAAAGGTTTTGTGTGCATTATGTTACAGAAGTTTTCCTGCCTTCGATCAGTGCTTATTATTCTGAACAAGACTTTGTTATTTCTTGCATTTGGTATTAATCACATGATTGAGAAACTTTCAAAGGTCAGCAATTCATGTTGTGGCCAACTCTCTGCTTAAACCATGTGTTGTCTCACCTACCCAGTGGCGGCTCCAAGAATTTTGTTTAGAGAGATCATTAAGAAATTTAAATTAAAAAAAATTGATAAAAAGAGAACTTGAATATATCGAGTTATAGACCAAAAAAAAAAAAAAAAACATGAATTTTACAATTTCCTTCTACAAGTTTTCAAATTTTGAATTGTTACACGTAGTTCATTATGAGTATTTATTGCCAATATGGGTAGCTGTGAACATTTTTTTTTGGTTAAGTTTGTCTAAATTTTTATTTTTATGCAGTTAATATTATATATTTGTCATTGTTTTATAAAAATATTTTAAACTAAATGACTAAACTCAACTTATTGGCTCTATTTTAATTATTGATGCACACAACTACACTCATTCATACGTAAAATAATTCACTACGTGTTTGTTTAACCAATTAAATGCTTGAATAATCACTATTTTGCAATTTTTTTCTTGAATTTTTCTAACTTTATGACAAAAAGTTATTATAACATGATAACTATGCACGCTCATGTAACAAATCCTCTCTACTTCCTAATTATTAAATTATACAAAGTTATACTATATTTATATTGTACACACAAACATCCACGTACACGTTATTATTCACACAAATGACATTATAACAAAAAAAAGTAATGCACACAATTAATATTAGACACACTCATACACATACAATAAAAATTTATAATAAAAAGTGACACTTACATTCACAAACACTTACTTTTACTTTAGAGTCAAAATTATTAATATTACTATTTTCGTATGTGTTTTAATAAGTATTACTGTTTACTAAAAAAATAAGATTTAAGTCAGGGTGTGCAAAAATATTTTTAAGAAAAAATTAATGTATTAAACTAAAATAAATAATATTAAATATATTTTTTTTTGAAGTCAGGGAGTTCATTTGAACCCTTGAACAAAGGGTAGCGCCGCCCCTCCACTTACCTACCTGTGCTCATGGACCGACTGTAAGTCTGTAAGACTACTTTACGTTATGGCTCTTTGACAAAAAAATCTGCATTAGTCATAGCCTAATACTGAACCATGACAACTTTTTTTTTTTTTTTTTGACAAATATGAGTGTTTAGACTTCTTCGAATATCTGATTATTTTCTCGAATGTATACAGTCCCCCCATCCCACATGTACCAGGTTATTACAGGGAGGATTCCCATGGGGTTGTATGTGTTTCAACATTTGTCTTTTCCTAAGATTGTATTCTTTGTTATAGTTTGATTGTTAATTTTTTTTTTAATCATTCAGGGAGTATACGGGTATCCTATTGAAATTCAAGCACTGTTCTTCATGGCTTTAAGGTGTGCTTTGCTTCTACTTAAGCAAGATGATGATGGAAAGGAACTTGTGGACCAAATAGTTAACCGCCTCCATGCTCTAAGCTATCACATGCGGAGTTACTTTTGGCTGGACTCAAAGCAGCTCAATGACATATATCGTTATAAAACTGAGGAGTACTCTCACACTGCAGTTAACAAGTTCAATGTTATGCCTGATTCTCTTCCAGATTGGGTGTTCGATTTCATGCCAACTCGTGGGGGTTACTTTATTGGTAATGTGAGTCCTGCAAGAATGGATTTCCGGTGGTTTTGTTTGGGTAATTGTGTGGCAATTTTATCATCTTTGGCGACCCCTGAGCAATCTGCAGCTATAATGGATCTCATCGAAGCACGTTGGGATGAGTTGGTGGGAGAAATGCCACTGAAAATTTGTTATCCTGCCATGGAAAGCCATCACTGGCGAATTGTAACTGGTTGTGATCCAAAAAACACTAGGTGGAGTTACCACAATGGGGGCTCTTGGCCAGGTGAGCTTTCTTAACATCTAGACACAACGTTACACATTCATGTGTGCCTGAGAAAGTTTCCAAATAGCTATTGGACATTTTACATGTTTTGAAATACAGCTTAAGCTAATGTGAATTCCAACAACTAGTGTTCTACATATAGTCTTCAATACATGAGCAATTTTGTTTTCATTTAGAATCTACCAAGAGATATAATTTATGTTAAATGTTTTTGTGCAGTACTTTTATGGCTACTCACGGCTGCTTGTATCAAGACTGGACGTCCCCAAATTGCAAGACGTGCCATTGAACTAGCTGAAAGCCGATTGTCCAAAGACCACTGGCCGGAATATTATGATGGAAAGCTTGGGAGATACGTCGGAAAGCAGTCTCGAAAGTTCCAAACTTGGTCTATTGCAGGGTACTTGGTGGCTAAGATGATGCTTGAAGATCCTTCTCATTTGGGAATGATATCACTTGAGGAAGACAAGCAGAAGAACCAAGTTATAAAAAGATCTGCCTCATGGACCTCTTGATTCTTCCTTGTCTACGTTTGAGCAATGCCTTAGATATGTCAAATGGGGCAATTGAATTCACAACCTTTGAAGGTTGATAAATTGTTATATTTGTTCTCTCAGTAGAATCTTATGCTATTTTTCCATATTGCTGTTCGAAAGGAAAGTTGATATGTTGTTTTGCATCTTCTTTCCTATATTCTTGACCTGGATAAATATGAAGACGTGTAACTCAATAAAACCAGATTGCATTGGGGTCTTAGACTCTTAATGCAGCGTCTAGTTTATGCTCTTGGAGCTTTGTTTTGTTTTGTTTTTTTAATGTATCTTCCTCTTTTCGCCCAGGGTCTCTTAATGGTCTCGGGGCCTCACCCATAAAATTGCTCGTTGGGCCTCTTTTTGTGTAATTTGGAGATTTCAACCCATCTTTATCCCATTTTGGGCCTTTATAGATGACGGGCAGGTTCTCCTATTCTACTCATTTTCTTTGTTCAATAAATTATCTTGTACTTAATAAAAAAAAAATCATTTTATTTTTGTTTTACATGTTTGTCATCTGCCTAATGATATTCTTATTCAGGATTTATTGACTTTTTTTTTTTTTTTGGTTTTTGAGAAGAAGGATTTATTGACTTTGTTATGGATTACTCGTAATCTTTTTTTTAATGGCATCCTTGAAATTAATGATAACGGTGCACAGATTGTTATACATGGAACAAACTACTGCCTTCAATTTAGAAACGAAAATCAAGTAGTTGGTCACTGATCCAACAAATTTATTTGGTGGCTACAATGGCAATTATAGTTGCCGCACCAATACACCCACCAATCCTGACTCCACCCACTGAATAATAAATTAGAAAATGAAGGTATTATAATTTTTTTTTCTATCTCCTACTTATTAGTGTAAGGACCAAAAAAATCTAGCGACTCAGGCCCACTTAGAATAGTGGGCTAAACAATTCAACTTTGGCCCAAATCGATATAATTTGTACGAGAGGAAAACAAATAGTAAGAGTGGACTATGCCTGAGGATAAAAACAAGGAAGAAAGGGCCAAAATTTTAGTATAAATGAGCCAATGTCCTCCTTACAAGCCTGCCCGAGGAGGCCAATATTGTACAAAAAATTACCCTGCTTACTCTCTTCTCTCAATCTTTTTCTTGCTTCTTGCCTATCTCTAGGTTTTTGTGTCTGGATCCCCCCCCTCTATAAAACCCCCTTCTTCTTATATACTTCTCATTCTCTTATATCTTAACCATCAATTCTTACCTAACATACTTCTTCACATGACACTTGTCTCTGTCTGTATCTAAAGAAGGTGGCGGAAAGAATCTGCTTAGCTGTGACTTGCACTATTTAGGTCATTTCCTCATCAATACAGCTGATAAAGCTGTTGCCCACCATTAAATGCGGAGACAACAAGCTACTACAAACTAGAAACTTCCCCTATGATCACAAATTCTCTCTCTGAATACCCTTCTCTCCGCCTAGAACATCTCAGAGTCCTATGACTCATCCCTTCCTCTTCTCGAGTGATCTTCCCCCTTAGGCCCGTGGCATCTCCACACCAGTACTGCAACTCTTCAACTTCATCCTCAGTCCTCGGGCAACCACAATTAGTATATTGGAAGCTTACACCAACTCATGGCAAATACAGAACAACTTAAATTCCTACTTCTTACATCAATCTTAAAATGGAAAATAAAGGCATGGGTTCTAAAATTATATAGAGACTTGTAATAGCACCTTAAAAACTTAGATTATGTTTGATAACAATTTTTGTTTTCAATTTTTAAAAACTTGTTTTTGGGAATATAAAGAAAAAACAAATTTCTTATATTTTTGAAATCAAAATTTGTTTAGTTAGTTGAAATTAAAAAAAAAATAATTTTTTGAAGAAAAAATAAATAATACTAAAATATGTTGTTGGTCTCAAAAATAGAAAATTGTTTTTGAAAACAGAAAATAAAGGGAAAAAACAGTTACCAAACATACTTAGTGATTCTGCCTTCAATAATAGGTAATTAAATGACAAATAATAGGTTAATAAATGACAATTTAGAATCTTCATTTAGAAGCCCCATTTAATTTTTATTTTAAATGTTTAGCTTTTTAAAACTTCATCTTTTTTTTTTTTTTTTTTAATTTTTAAATTTTAAGTTGAGCCGTTTTAAAGGGTTCATTTTTTGAAGACTTGTAATACCAACAATAACGCCTTAGAACTATACTTGAGAGTTTCCTATCTCATTTGACTCACCCGTCAATTTACAAATGTACCTTAACAACCTCAATGACACCATATTGCAATTTATAAATGGGACGTGACCTTTTATTTATATTGATTACAAATGATTCTATTGCTATCCAAATCTAGATAATTTTTAGATAGTCTTGGAGTAAAGAAGTGCTCTTGGTTCTAAAAAAGCAGGTGGGTCTCATACATAAATCCCACTAAAAGGTCCATATTTTTTGTGGAAATTCAGAGCATTAGGGGTTATTTGGTGAAGTAGTTTAAAAATTGTTGTTTATTATTTTTTGAAATACGTGTAGGTAAAAAAGTATGTAAAAATACGTGAAATGCTGTTTAAAAACTGAAAATTACTGTTTAAAGACACATACCAAACAACCCCTTACGATCCGGGCCTAACTAAGGTTTTTTTTTTTTTTTTTTGGGAACCCCTCCTGCCGCTTGGACTAAATAACCGGGGCTAAATGATAGGACATTGTTTGTACCTTAAGAATTCAAAATCGTTAAAAATGAAAATTGAAGGGTAAACTGCAAATTACACCCCTAAAGTTTGGGGATGACTAGATTTTACACCCTGAAGTTTCAAAATTTGGATTTTACCCCCTGAAGTTTGATGATGTTTGGATTTCACACCCTAACATTTCAGAATTTGGATTTTACTCTCTACATTTTAGAAATTTTTAGATTTTACACCCTAAAGTTTTGAGGTGTTTGGATTTTACACCCTAAAGTTTCAGAATTTGGGGGTGTAAAATCCATACAACCTAAACTTTAGGGGGTAAAATCCAAGTTCTGAAACGTTAGGGTGTAAAATCCAAACACCCCAAACTTCAGGGGGTAAAATCCAAATTATAAAACTTCAGGGTGTAAAATCCAATCACTCCCAAACTTTAGGGGTGTAAGTTACAATTTACCCAAAATTGAAATTGGATATTCCATTCCGATATTGATCCCAAAAATCTCACTGGTGGTACATCTGTCCTGTTGTTGCAGCAGTAAAGTCCACTTTTAGATGCGTGTCCATGAACTGCTTTCATACATTAAAAAAAACAGACTACATGCGTTTAGTGGGCTGGGCACTACAACTTGGAAGTGGTTGAACACCCAATACCCAACCCTTAACTGAAACTAAAACTAAATCCCGCTCCTCCACACATGTCCCAAATCCCAAACTCAACAAATCCTCCGAGATTTGAACCCAAAACAAAAACTAAAACCAAAAAAAAAAAAAAAAAAAAAAAAACACGCTACTTTGTTCACGGTTCCTACACGCGTCAAATACTAATAAACCAACGTACACGAAGGGAGTCAGAGAGAGCGAGAGAGAAATAAGAATTTCCTAAAATAGTACAAATACCAAACTACCGCATCAGAGCGAGAGAGAGGGAGAGAGAGAGAGGCAATGAAGGGAGCGAAGACGCCGATCCACGCGGTGGCGATGTGGGTACGAAGGCAACCGCCGAAGGTGAAGGCGTTTCTGGCGGTGGTTTCGGGCATTGCGGCGCTTGTGTTCCTGCGACTGGTCGTTCACGATCACGACAACCTTTTTGTTGCCGCCGAGGCTGTTCACGCTCTTGGAATCTCCGTCCTCATTTTCAAGCTTACCAAGGAGAAGACATGTGCTGGTAACCAACGACAAAAACTAAAACCTCAAATCTCTTTTTAGACTTTTTAAAAATTTTTTTTTTTTTTTTTTTTGCAATTTATCGATTTATTCGCTTGAGTTTTCTGTCAGAATTTCATGGTTTGGTTTAAATTTTCGTGATTGCCAAGGTAATGAAATGTGGTTTTGAAAGTTAGTACTATTATTTCTTTGGCACTAACAAAAGGGGAATATAACATTATACTTTAAATTAGAATATGGTTTATAATTTGGTTTAATTATGGATTTCAGAACCATCATACATTAACTAGAAGGAAGTCTAGCTTTGATTTCAATTTTGATTGGAGACTTATTGAAAATATTTGAATCTGATAAAACGCTTAGAAAGGTGAATTTGGTTAATATCCTTGTAGCTCAGTTCGTAACTCCTGGTATTTCCAACCATGACGTCCATGTTCAAAATGTTAAAAATAATAAAATGCCCCTCCTCCATTGTTGTAACTATTGAATTGTAAAATTTATTAAAAAAAGAAAGAGGCCTTGAAATATGCACCCCTGGTTGGTTCAACCATTAGGGAGACTGAGAGAAGCTCAAGATGCCACTCTCTGGATTAATGTAACACGAGTAATATTACCATCTTAAGTGTTTGTGCTTCCTTGCATGACCGAGCCACTTGTTACTGGTCACTGGTAATGTCAATTGGTTTAGCTACATTCTAAAATTATATGGCCGCTATTGATTTCCGCTTTTAGTTCTCTATCTTTTAACATAGAAATTCTTTTGGCATTGGTAATGAAATTGTTTGTCAGTCAGAGCATAGTAATCACTAGTACTAATTTCATGTCCTTTGTGGGCCTTTATTTTGAAAAGATCCATTTCAAGTGAAAAGTAACAATTTGGTTTTTCAATGACAAATATTTTTAAAGTTTTTCTTCTTTATTTTGCTATTTTGCTTTGACATCAGTTTCTAGTTTGGAAATTGTGATATATCTTGTTAAGATTATGCCTTCTATTGTTTTAATGCCTTTTTGGCTTCATTACTGTTAATTTTCTGCAGGGCTTTCACTCAAATCACAGGAACTAACAGCTATATTTCTGGCTGTTAGACTCTATTGCAGTTTTGTCATGGAATTTGATATTCACACACTACTTGATTCTGCAACATTGGTGACAACCCTTTGGGTTATCTATATGATTCGTTTTACATTGAAGTCTAGTTACATGGATGATAAAGACAACTTCAAATCTTACTACGTGGTGAGTCCTCAATCATTTCACAGCACATAGATAGCCTGTCTTTTTGTATGCTCACATTTCAATTGTCCATTTGTTTGTTAAAAAAAAATACACAATTTTGCCAGAACTGGTGTAAATTATTTCATTTATGAACAAATTTAACTTGATTTTTCTAGTTTGTGAAGTGCCGTCTTCCATTGCTATTTCATTATGCTTTTGCTTATTCATTTATGACATGTTGAGCTGTCAAGAAACTTTCTTTTTAGCTTTTTAAATAATTTACCTCTTTTTTAAGTTCTATAACCTAACTGGCTCTTTAAGAATCACCTCAAACCTTTAATAAATTAGAGGTTGAGGCCTATAGGATACGTAGACTTGCCAAAATTGGACCCAAATCTGTCAACCTCCCAAACCTGAAGAGAAAAAAAAAGGGTATGGGTACAATTATTTTATTTTACCCCTGAAGAAGTGGGGTTGGTTTGGGTTTAACCCAATGATGAATGACCTGACTTGTTAAAACACAAATTTGTCCTAAACTTATCGGAAAACGTTTGGCAAAAGCTTCTTTGTTTGTCTGTATGAATATTTAAGATCATTTTCACATTTTTGGTTGTAATTCGTTGAATTTATTTGAATTAAATGGTTGCAAATTGTATTAATCTTGGGATAGACCATAAAGAAAATTTTATTTTTTGTGTGGTTGTTAGTATCATACAATACCTATTGAATTGGGAGCAAAAGATGTGTATTGTATTGGGGGTGCTCATATATTGTATGACACATGTGTAATATGGATTGTATTGAATCACTCTTTGGGTATCATTCGATTCATAGATGTGTGAATTCATTTTGGGCCAATGTAAAATTTATGAGATTGGGCTAGATCTTGTTGAGCCCAACAACTGAAAATATAACTTTTTAATTGTTATTTTTAAGAGAATCATAAATGATCTTTTTTTTTTTTTTTTCATCCCTTTTATTTGATTATTTCCTCTCCTTTTCTTTTTATTTTCAGAGTTTTTTATCATATGACCTGAAGATAATTGTTTAGTGTGACAATTTGATTGTAGATATTATAAGTACATTTCTAATTGACATTTTTTTTTTATATTAAATTTGTTAAAAAAATTATTACATGAGTGATGATAACATAAATTATTAATTGAATATGTCCTAATTTTGCAACAAATACACTTAATATATTTTATAATTTTTTATTTGTAAATTTTATAGAGTGTTCATGTATTTTATGATACACGGTACGATATAATATATGATACAAATCGATTCACAGCATTTCACAACTATTTTTTGTAACAAGACCTTCTTCTCATTTTGGTTGTATTTTGTTTAAATTATTTGATTTGAGTTGTCCTAAGTGGTACTTATCTTGTAAAAAACAACCTATTAATTGGGATATTTGATGTTTTGTCATTTACATGTTATTAATCACGAATTGATTAATAATCAATTTTTAATATTTAGGGAAAAATGAAAGAAAGAGAGGACCCGTAGATCGACTTAAACCTGTGTAGGCTTGTCACTGGTCTAAAAAATAGTGATCCATTTAAATCCAGGCAATTTAAACCTGAATACAAGCGGGTCAAACCCAAACCCGACCTTACTTGACCTGACTTGACCCATTACCAAGTCTATGTAGAAGTCTGGCTTTCCTTTTCAACCTCTCCAAAACTTGGGGGTAAGTCTACTAATCACCTCTCCCAGATCCCATGTAAGCGGAGAGTCTTGTGCCCTATGTATGACCTTTATGTGTAGATGTTGTTTTATGCTATCTCGATAATTCAAAATGGTTAGATTTTTCATTGTATAGTGTTCAGGTTGAGAAATTGAGAAAACAGTTCAAAGCTTCAAAATCTGATCAATTGTTTTATATGCTTTTTTATTGATGTTTCTTTAGTATTGTTTCCTCCAAAAATTTTATGGATTGGTAACTTATCAAAAAATAAATAAATGTTGCTGATTGATGAGGTCATTAAAGTTGAATATCTTGTATGACTTAATGATTTTTTTTTTTTTTTTTGGCTACCAAATAGTAACGGTCACTGCACTAATTTATTATGATTATTCAACTCATATTTGATATTTCCCTTCTGGTATTTTCTTAATTTGATCTATGTTGTGTTTTTCCTTGATGCAGTTGCTACCTTGTGCTGTGCTATCATTATTAATTCATCCCACAACGCAGCATCATATCTTCAATAGGATTTTATGGGCATTCTGTGTTTATCTTGAAGCTGTTTCAGTGCTACCCCAACTGAGGGTAATGCAGAACACAAAGGTATGTTTTAAAGTAACACAGGCATGCCCTATTAGTGTTTATTTATTTTTAAGTAACAAGATAGATTCGAGACTATTAGTTTTTCCATTCTGATGGTGTGTCATCCATGGCACTTTAAGCTTTGCTTTTTTGGAAAAAAATAATGACAATAACAATAAATTTCGTAAAAACCTTTTTATAACTTTGGTTTTTGATAAGTAATAATATTTAGTAAAAAAGAATCAACAAGTACACAGGAAGTAACTTTGTTTTTTTGATAAGCTATAATCTTTATATAACTTTGCTTCTCATCTTCATTTTTTCCAATTCTCAGATTGTTGAACCATTCACGGCACAATATGTATTTGCACTGGGAGTTGCAAGGTTCTTGAGTTGTGCGCATTGGATTCTCCAGGTTTGATAATGGAGCTTAAAACTGCTATAGATTCCATATATGAGATATTATTTGATTCTTTGTGTTATGGTAATTAAGTAGTAGCTCAATTTTTCTGAAAGCTATTGATATTACACATTGTGGGAGTTACTATGTCTGACACTTGCCTGCTCAAATAGTAAAGAACAGGAGAGGCTAGCCTACAATTTACTTGTCTATTTCAAATTGTGTTAACCACCATATATTAATTAATTGGCTGAATGACTGAAGATTTTTTTTTTTTTTTGTGTGTTTTATTTTTCAAATGTGTTAACCATCATAAGGTTAAGACTTAGGTTAGGCACATTAGGTTCCCCGATTAAGTTCAACTTAGGCGGATTTATACTAATTATCCTAAAAAATAACACTGTTTGTATTTTATTGGTCAATGCAACCAGAGCCTTGAATTTATTAGAGAACCTAATGTATTGCATCTAAGGTACTGTATCTAAGTTTTGTCCTTGCTATAATGGCTACTTTTGAAATGAAGTCCTCTATGGTTCTTCATGCAAATTTCCCTCATAGTGTTTGTCTGTTGGGGAGTTTTTGTATAAAGGTTCTCGTATGATATATGCTTCACTGATTGGTAATTACTACGAATACAATTTCAAATTTCGAAGGAATGATTATTTTCTTCCGCACAGGTATTGGATACTCATGGCCGCTTGCTGACTACTTTGGGTTATGGTTTGTGGCCTTCTATGGTTCTCCTCTCTGAAATTGTCCAGACTTTCATTCTTGCAGATTTTTGTTACTACTATGTCAAAAGGTAAGCAACATGCTTTTATTTTGCAAAATTCCTGCATTATACTTTTATAATGAGCACACTGTAAAGGTTTCCTCTGGATGCAGCCTTGTTGGTGGACAACTTGTTCTGCGCCTCCCTTCCGGAGTGGTGTAAGCTTGAAATGCTGCAATCTTTTTTATATAAATATATAGTTCAGTTGAATCATTCAACCTTGGCAAGTTGACCGTGTAATGTCATTGATAGTATTTAGCAGTTAGGAGGTTTAGATAGTTTCGTCTTGACATGATGTAAGTTTCGTGAGCTATCCTCACTTTTTTTTTTTGGTTCAGTTATTTGTTCTGATTATGAACTTGACATAAAAATGTCAATTCTCTATGATTATATGACTATATGACTAATTCTGATTATATGACTAATTCTGTCAATTATAGTTATCTGAGATGGTGGTACTAATTTGGACAATTTTTAAACTTCAGGGCCGATAATATAAAACCAATAGCATGGGGGGTTGGTTTGCAACTAACCCAAACCTCAGAGATCTTTTTGCATTCCCTTTTTTAATCTCTCACTTGCTAGCTTCAAATCTAAACGCAAATCATGGTCAGTAAAGTACGTGTACTATACTATATATTACACATGCGTATGTATCTTTTAATAAAGTGTGCATACTATAATGTATATTACATGTAATATATTCTAAAAATACACTTTTTTATTATATATAATGAAACATATTAAATTTTTTCGTATTATACTTGCAGAAAAATACTTCAATTTAATTGAACTTCAATACTTTTATCGAGAGTATAACTGTTTATTTTGTAAAGACGTATTATTATATATAAATTATAAATTATTAAAATTTATTATTTTAGCATCGTGTTTTATTATTTATATTAAATATCAAAATTTTCATGTTTATATTATAATCTTGAATTTATTTTCATCCCTTCAGATTTTTCTATAATTTTAATTATTATATCTTATTGGCTATCGCCATATATAACCTATATACTGGATTTAAAATTAACAAAAAATAAAATCATTTGGAATTACAATAACCTGAGACATTAAATACTTTGGTTTTTTTGGGCTAAGTAAATGCATCAAAGAATATATTAAACATTATCTGATTCATTCACCTATTATATATTTTCCGTAAAAGCACAATTAAATTTTTAGAAAAATGTATACTAAATTTAATAAATTCTTAATTAGTTGAATTTTTATAACACAATTAAGATAATGTAAGTATGCTACTAAAAGGAAATAATTTAACATATATAACCTTTATTTTCGGTCCTTAAATTTTTATTCAAATTTGTGATATATCATAATTTAACATATATAACCTTTATTTTAAGTCCTTAAATTTTTGTTCAAATTCGTGATATACCCATACGTACATATGTATGTTTATTTTTTGTTTGTTTGTTTGTTTTTTTTCATTTTTGTTTGTTATGTTGTATTTTTTACAATAACAACAACAATAATAATACATCTTGAGCCGAATGTAATACATACGTAGAATCATCCACAAATTTTGTGATTGATGAGTAGGAGAATTAAACATGAAATGATTAATTCATGAATTTGAGAAAAGTGTTCATTTTAATGTTAAATCTGGATTATAGAATTTATAATTTATGAATCTTATATTCATCATCATCTTTAATTTATTGAAGAAAATTGAATTTTGTATATATATATATATATATATATATATATATATATATATATCTATATATATTGTAAGGACACAATTTTGAATGCTAGGCCCGCGAGATGGACAGACTCAGGTCCAAAAAGTCCTAGCAATGAATTTTTTAGAAAGTGGGCTAGAAAGATTGAGCTTTAAGTGAGACCAAATATTATCCAGATGTATTCAATAACTAGGTAAACAAAAATAGAGTAGTGATATTACAGAAAGTCGTCCTCGGCTCTGTCCGAGGAGGATAGTTATATAATTACTTGAATGTTTACAACTTTGTATCTTTTCTCTCTCTACCACAACTGTTTCTCTCCCCAGATTCTTCGATCCATTTTTCTCTTTCCCTCTCTCTCTCTTTATACTCCCTTTTCTCCCACATGCCGGTCAGATGATTTTTCCTTGATACTTGTCCCATCAACCTCGCCTTGAACTCTTCACACGGTAGCTGTAAAGGTTGAGAGTCACTGTTCAGACATTTTTTCCTCATTAATGAGGCTAGAAGGTTAGCTACAAGGCAATTAATGTGGTGGTAGTAGCTTTCTACATAATATCCTTCTGCTTTCACTTGTCCTATGCGCTTATCAAATGCTTCTATATCAGAAGAATCCCCTAAAATATCATAATAAATGCTAGAATGCATATCCTAGCTCTCTCTTTGACTATCTGAGGATGTAATCCTCCTCGGACAACTCTTCTCCGTTTACACACCTATCAAGTAATTATGAGGCTTGTAGCTATGCATTTTCTTTGTTATCTACTGTCCTCGGATAGTCGTGCCTCCTTGGATAAGCCCACGACCCAACATCTATACTTGGGCCTTTGGTCCATACAATAGTCCCTCAAAATTTCGGTTTTCTCCTCTTATTCGAGGAGAAAGAGGGGATTTTGATTTCTTTAAGAGCTAAGCCTATGAATTTCTTCAGTTTACACATGTGAGAACGCTGTCTCATGCGTCTCTTAATTATTGCTGACGCTTCGGAAACCACGATATGTCATTTATTACTCCAGGCGGCGTCTTGTCCCCCTTATCAACGGTGAGATGTAAATCGTGCGACTGATATTGTACCTTTGAATTTTGAGCGGGATAACTCCCATTCACTCTCTCACCCTATATAAAACGCTGTGGGGGAGTTACTTTTTCCCATTTCGCATACTCTCAAATTGTTAAGAGATCTTGAGCACTCCTGTCTTCAGAATGTCTCTTATTCCAACATCCTCCAAAGCATTTTTCATTAAAAACTCTAGATTTTAAAGAAGTAACTAAGATAGAAACGTCATTCGTTCTTGTAAGTTTTTAATTCCCAACCTATTTTCTTCTTGGCCGAGCTTCTCAGCCTATTAATTTCTATCTCACCTCCTACTAGAAACTTTACCTTTCCTTCTCTTAAATATCTAGATGGGTAGATTTAAGTATCTTGTTGAGTCTCCTGCTGCCATAAAAGCTTTCAAAGAAAATATCATATACCCTAGGGAGTAAGCCTACAATAATGCCCGCCGGAGAAAATCTTAACTGATTGGAAAATGGGTGAAGTGGTCATTCTTGTAATCGCTTTTATAGAGGGAGGAATGACCACCCCTATGGGCGAAGTAGCTCGAGAGTATCTTTGAAACCATAGGTTATGCCCACATCAATGCACACCCAACCTATTTAGGGTTCTGGGTTGCGTCGACGCCCTCAACCAAATGATGGGTCTGCAACTCACCTAGCACGACATCGTACATATGTACGAATGTCACTCTCTTGCCGATGGGGAATACTATTTAAAATCCAGGTCCCCCATTGTCAAACTTATGTCGTGTCTTCCTAAGTCCAACAAGGGAATGAAGGAAGACTACGTCATTGTCTCCGGGGAGTGGCATAACGGCTACCATTGTCTGACAAAAGAGGGAGAGCTAGGTGGGATGCTTTAGGACTATGTTGTGTTAACATAGATTTCAGATTCTAGTTTTTGCTTTGCTTTGTTGTTTAACTTCTTCCCTTTAATATGATTTAATAATCTAATTGCCTTTGTGTTTCTCGGCTGTCTTTACAGATAGAAAACTTGTTGCTCCCAAAAACAGCCACGTGTACGTAGCAGGCCTTAACAAGCTACTCAGATCCGAGATCTTCGTAAGTGCAGACGGTCAACTACGTGCTGTGCACTTGGTTTTAGATTTTGCTCCTTTATCGGACAATTTCCAAGAAGTTAGAAATGCAATCCGAGCGAGCGACCCCAGAATCAACAAGATCGACATGTCCCGACAGTGGTTTCTTGCCAAAAAAGATCTTCCCCAGATTGAGTGGCCAATTCAGCAAGCTCTTCCTCAGCCAGTGGTCCTAAGGGAAGAAACTGCTTCTTCTCGGCTGTCTCTTGAAGCTGAGATAGACCAATTTCATTTTGAAGAAGAAGAGGTGCAAGACAAACCCCTTAACATCCCAGACTTTGAGAGCGTCGAAGAAGAAGAAGAGATGTCTTTAAATCCGAGGAAGGGATTAAGGGACATTCTGGTTGGAAGGAGCAAGGGTGCACCTTCTAAGGACGCGCCCAAGTCCCAGGTTCCTGACAATCCTCCCCCTCCTCCTCCCCCCACAACTGTGGTTGGTCTTCTTCCAAATCCTGACTTGAAGAGGAAGAGGAAGAGGAAGATAGTAGATCTGGAGGAGGGTAAGATGCCTCCACAAAAGGGGGCTAAACAATAAAAAAACACAAAGGACAAACGGGTTTCCCCTGCTGAGAGTAGGGAAGACACCAACACCCAAGACGTCTGCCAATCGCGCACTTGGACTCTGTGGTTGGAGTTAGACGGCGCTCCCATTCCTTGGAACTTTTCCATCAGGGAGTTCCAGAAAGGACATGTGGCCTACGTTGTCGAGGCCTTGGAGCAGCCTCTACTTCTACCCCGTGACATGGAAACTGTCAAGTCATGGAGGCAGAGGAACCTTTTCATGTCTCTGAAAAGAGACCTTGCTATGGTAAGTTTCTGATCAATTCTTCCAGACTGAAGTTAATTCCTCAAAAATTATATTTTACTTCAATCTGTTTTAATGCAATTGTCTCATTCTTTCCATGCATGTTACTAAGCAAGTTTACGTGGCTGAAGATTGGGTCAAGGAAGCCCGTAGTCAGGCCAAGGTTGAGGCCTAATCTTGTGCAGAAGCTGAGAAGTCCCTGGGGATTATCAGGCATGAGAAATAAGAGCTGGCCAAGAAGTTGGTTATTGAGGAGAGGGAAAGGAGGAGCGCTGTGGCCGGGCTGAAGAGCGCCCAAGACCAAGCCGAGGACCAGTAGAAGAAATTGCATATGACCGAGATAGAGCTAGCGACACAGAAACAACTAGTCCTGGAGCTCAAGGCCAACCCGGAGAAGGCCAAGGAAGCTACTCGAAATGCTGAGAAGGCGGCCGAGGCCGAGAAGAATGCATCCTATCTCCGTGGGATCAAGGAGATAGAGATAAGGCTGGCTAAAGAGGTGTCAGAGGTGTGCAGAGACTACTGCAAGTTTACCTGGGAGGAAACCCTGAACCTTGCAGGAGTCCCTGCCAACTCGGAGTTAAGGCAGCCCGGGAAGATTTACTTCCATCCACACATTTGCGAAGTCTCGGCTGTACCTACGCCTCCATCATCTCACGTCCCCGAATCGTCCGAACAGACACTTATTCCCCTTAAGGCCGAAAACAAGGATCAGGAGGAAGAAGTGGCACAAAATAGACAGAAGGATACGATAACATCTTAAAATGTATACTTGTTATATATTTATGTGGGCGTTATCTCCTTATTACTATGCTTAATTTGTATAATTGAGCCATGATTTGTATTAGTCCCTATTATTTATCTTTACATAATTTCTTGAATAAGATGTCATTCATTATGTGTAATTTTCTACTTTCAGGAAATCATGTGAGAAAGATGAGTTTACAGGAATTGTGAGAGAATGGAGGCCAAACTAGAATTAAAGTGGAGCTAAAGGACCATGCTTAAATGTCTAAGGAGGTGCATCTAGAGTGCTTTGATAGTCTACCATGATTGGAAGCTTCAAATAAGGAAAGAAATCAAAGTGGTAGAATCTGAAAAGGAAAAATCTGATTTGAGCACTGATCAATATTTTGGGCGTATCTCTCTCCTCAAAAATCCAATTGACACAAGGCTAGATGGGTTGGAACCGTGACTTAAATATCTACAACTTTTTAGTTTTGAGTTTTTCAAAATTCTCAATTTTTGAAGGCTGAAATTAACTTACAAGTTACTTCTGTAAACCTGGACGGAAATTAAAATAGTAAAAGATTTATTTTCTTTAGACACTTGGACATTAGGGTTTGGAAGAGAGGCTGTGAGAACGAATTTTGGCAGAGAAAAACTTGTATTTTCCTTTCTCTAATGGCAGCCTAAACTCTTTGATAGGGCTAGGGGTTATATTTTTTCTATATGGTATGAATATTCAATGCGATTTTGTCTAAGATTTTAGACAATAACATATTTGATTGTTCAATTAGATTTCTTTTTGATGTATTAGTTCTTCCGTGCTTTCAATAAGGTCAATCATGTTTTTCTTATTGTTTAGATGAATTTCTAATAGTTTCAAATGGAAATCAGGTTTTAAAGTGAATGGGTTTTTCTGAAAACTTTTCTAACCGCATTATTAATCGAGGTTAAAGTGCGTTCTTGAATTGTCTCAGTTAAACCGAATCATAAGTTTTTAATTGTATAAGAACAATCAATTATGAAATATATATTTTCTTAGATCACAAAGAATTTCATATCGATATAGGGAAACACTCCGATGCCCTGGTATTTACACTATTGATTTAAATCAGTTTTTATTATTATTCTTGTTAACAATCACCAAGCAAAAATATTTTTCTTCTTCACCCAAATTGTTATTTAATTATATTGTCTTTGAATTTACTCTGCTCCTTGTGGTTCGACCTCGGTACTCCAAAAATTATATTGCTACAATTTCCTACACTTGGGAGTGAGCAAGCAGGATACGGAGGCAGCCACCTCTTCTATGGCCGCGGATGCTGTCAAGGCCAATGAAGCTATAACTTTAGAGACTGAAGCCGGATCCAAGGAGGCTGAGCCGAGCGGACAAGACAATCCTTTACCTCCAACGACCGAGACTTAGGTCTAGGGCTTTATGTTTCTCTCATTTTGTAATGACATTCCATAGTTAAGCATACTGTACTTTTGATTTCAATTAATGATATTCGAATTTGTACTTAATTATGTTCAGTTGCATTTGCTTCAACGTTGTAGTTTTTAAACACGTTGGAAGTTTAAGCCCATCGGATAAAACAAGCCAAAGTAATAATGGAAATAAATAAAGTTAATTCTCTAAATCACTAAAATTAAACTGGAATACTAATTAACTCAAGGTATATGGTCCAAAAGGATTGTCATGACCAATGTTCTGTTTAACACTTAGTAAAATGGACTAGAGTATTAATTTACTCAAGGTATGTAATCCGAGAGATCAGACATGACCAAGGTTCTGTTTAACACTTAGTAAAATGGACTTAAGTATTAATTTACCCAAGGTATGTGGTCCTAGAGATCAGACATGACCAAGGTTCTGTTTCACACTTAGTAAAATGGACTAGAGTATTAATTTATCCAAGGTATGTGGTCCGAGAGATCAGACATGACTAAAGTTCTGTTTAACACTTAGTAAAATGGACTAGAATAAGTTGGTCATATAATAAACATAAGTATAAAAATTAAAACTTTTATTAATAATAATAATACCTTCTTAGATTATTTATATTCCAGGGATGTGGTACAGCCCTCTCTTCTAAATCTTTCAAATAGTACGCTCTTATTCCAGCTGCTGAAAGAATACGATATAGCCCTTCCCAATTGGGTCCAAGTTTACCCCAGGCTGGGTTTTTTGTAGTACCCATTACTTTTCTCAAAAATAAATCTTCAGGAACAAGTGGTCTCAACTTGACATTGGCGTCATACCCTTACTTGAGTTTATGTTGATAGTAAGCCAGTTGGACCATGGCATTTTCCCTCCGCTCATCAATCAGATCCAAACTCTTCTCCATCAGTCTGTCATTGTTAGCCGAGGTGAAAGAGCTTGTTCTTAACGTTAGGAACCCAGCCTCTAGTGGAATAACAGCCTCAGCCCCATATGTCATTGAAAAGGGGGTATCCCTTGTGGATCTACGAGGAGTTGTCGATAAGTCCAAAGGACATGCGGCAACTCTTCTACCTATCTGCCTTTTGCATCATCTAAACTCTTCTTCAAACCATTCACTATGACCTTGTTAACGGCTTCAGCTTGACCGTTCCCTTGAGGGTATGCTGGGGTGGAGTATCTGTTCATGATGCCTAACTCACAGCACTATCTCCTGAAGGCCTTATTATCAAACTAAAGACCATTGTCTGAGATGAATGTGCGAGGTACTCCAAACCGAGTGACAATATTTTTCCAAATAAATTTCTTGACGTCTACGTCCCTGATGTTTGCCAACGGTTCGACTTCGACTCACTTGGTGAAATAATCGGTGCCGACAATCAGATATCTCTTACTCCCAGCTGCCTTAGGGAAAGGACCTACAATGTCCAAGCCCCATTGAGCAAAAGGCCACGGGCTGGATAGAGGATTAAGGACTCCCCCTGGTTGGTGAATTTTCGGTGCAAACCTCTGGCATTGATCACACTTCCTCACATACTCCTGTGCTTCCCTCTGCATATTCGGCCACCAGTATCCCTGAGTCATGGCCCTGTGAGCTAGAGACCTACCTCCTGTGTGGCTTTCACAAATTCCTTCGTGCAGTTCTTTAAGGAGAAGCTCTGTAGCCTCCGGGTGTATGCACAACAAGTATGGCCCAAAGAAAGAACGTTTGTATAATTTCTTGTCCTCTGACAACCAAAACCGAGGAGCCTTCTTCCGTATCTTATCAGCTTCGGTCTTATCCTTAGGTAGGACATCATCCTTGAGGAACACCATTATAGGGTCCATCTAATTGGGTCCGACCCTAATTTGATGGATGTGAGGCGCTTCTCCCACTTCAGTAAATTTATGCAGATCTTCAACAAGAATTAATCGAGGTAGACCTTGAGCCGAGGAGGTTGCAAGGGTGGCCAGAGAGTCTGCATGTGTATTCCTACTCCGAGGGATATGCAGCAGGCTGAATGATTCAAACTGCGACTGCATCTGCTTGACATGACTTAAGTACTTCTGCATTCTCTCGTCCCGCGCTTCCAGCTCTCCTCTAACTTGGCCGACAACCAACCCTGAATCCGAGAATACTTCCACTGAGCGTCCCCTCATTCTTCGAACCATGGCCATTCCAATCAACAATGCCTCGTACTTAGCCTCATTGTTTGTGGCTGAGAATCCCAACCTCAGGGATTTCTCAATAATGACACTTTCAAGAGATATTAGAACTAGCCATACTTCTGACCCTCTTTGATTGGCCGCGCCATCCACATACACCCTCCGGGATAGAGGTTTTTGTATGGAGATTACGCCAACTAAATTTTCATCCATGTCTGACCTCTCGGCATTTTCTTCTAGCAAAGGTTCAATGAATTCGGCTACCAAGTCGGCCAGGTTTGCCTTTTAACAGATGTGTAAGGCATGTACTTTATATCAAAAGCCCTTAGGATTGTACCCCACTTTGCAATTCTTCTTGTATAATCTGCACTCCGAAGTAGAGACCTAAGCGAGAGTTGGGTAAGGACCACGACCGTATGTGATTGGAAGTAGTGAGGGAGCTTGCGAGTGGCATGAACCAATGCAAAGATAGCCTTTCCTAGTGGGAAGTAACGGACCTCGGCCTCGTGAAGAGACTTTGAACGCCATTATTAACTCGTATAAGTACCAGGCTCACTGCATGGGCGACTACAGCGATATAAGCAAACAGAACCTCGTCCGTCATGGGATTAGACATGATGGGTGGCTGAGATAAATATTCTTTTAGCTGTTGGATGGCCAAGACGCATTCTTCAGTCCATTCGAACCCTTTCCACTTGTTTAACAGTTGGAAAAAAGGTCTGCACCTGTCTGTCGACCGGAAGATGAATCGATTTAGAGTAGCAATTATCTCAGTCAACTTCTGAACTTCTTTAGGATTCTGAGGTGGTTGCAAGTTATTGATTGCTTTTATCTTGTCTGGATTGACTTCAATTCCATGGTGGGTAATCATATAGCCCAAAAATTTTCCGGATCCGACACCAAAAAAGCATTTGGAAGTGTTGAGTCGTAGCTTGTGTTTTCTTAAGATTTCAAAGATGTTTCCGAGGTCACTGACATGCTCGGATTCCAGCTTACTTTTGATTACCATGTCGTCTATATATATCTCAATGCATTTCCCCAGCTGTGGTTCAAACATCTTTGTCATCATTCTTTGATAAGTGAAGCCTGCATTTTTAAGACCAAAAGGCATCACTTTGTAGTGATAATTCCCGACAGGGGTGACAAGGGTTGTTTCCTCTTGATTGTCCAAAACTAAGAGGATCTGGTGATACCCTTGAAAGGCGTCCAAAAAACTTATTCGTGGATGCCCTCCAGTCACGTCTACTAACTGATCAATCCGTGGCATGGGAAGAGGATCCTTTGGATAAGCTTTGTTTAGATCTGTGAAAGCCACACACACTCGCCATTTCCCATTTTTCTTCTTTACCACCACTGTATTAGCTAGCCATTCAGGGTAAAAAATCTCTTTAAAAGCCCCTGCTTGCTTAAGCTTATTCACTTCTTCTTTAACAGCGTTAGAATGCTTTTTGGATGAACGCCGAGGTGGCTGCTTCTTGGGAAAGGCGGTTGGACTAACGTTCAAATGATGGCAGATGAACCCTGGATCTACCCCCGTGGCCTTATAGGCATTCCAGGCAAACACATCAATATTTCTTCTAAGGAGCGCTAACAGCTCTTCTCTATCCCAATCGGCCAATTGAGCTCCAATCTGGAAAAACCTTTCCGGGTCCCCATCAATAGCAACTTTCTCCAGCATCTCGCATTTCACCTCGTCCGACTCCACAACCTTAGGTGGAATCGGGATTCTTGATTGCTATGGGCCTCCATCTACGGAAGCTGTAGACTCGGCCACAGGCTGATGCATAATGGCAGTTATAAGGCACTGCCTAGCCACAGATTGGCTTCCTACAAGCTCTTTGTTGAGGACAAATTTTTTCACACCACATGGCTTCATTTCATTGGCGACCCGCATTACGTCAACACTATCATAGATTTTGGAAAAATCTCTTTTAAAGTCCAAAAAGCCCATTTTTACACAAAAAAGGCGTCAAAGTCCATAGTTCGAGCTCGTGGCACAACATCTCATTTTTGGCTCATGATCCAAGCTCATGAGTCTCATCGGGGGAATTTTGGAAGTTGTGGTTTGGAGGGCCAAGAAGTATGTTCAGTAAAGCTCCAGCGATTCGAAGTTGATAAAGGAAAGCATGTTGCTTGGCATGTCTTCCCCAATTCCCTGAACGCTAACGGGTCAGTGTGCAATAGGTAACATTTGGTAAGCCTCTCATATCACATAACACTTAAAATGATAAAACTCCTCATGCTCTTTACATAAAAATTAATGTCCATCATATGATATAAGTTTTAAAATATAATTATATCACATTATTATTTTCATACAAATCAATTCCAAGCACATGGCTAAATATATATATATATATATATATATGTATTAGCATCTCATATCTAGTATTAAATGCTCTATTTACTCTCTAAGATTTGGTTAAAATACAAAAAAGACCATAATTACATCTTTAAAACTTCATCAAATATCAACCAACGAGTCTATTACTTTCCAAAATTATATATGGATTAAACATATAATTTTTTCCAAGAGAAGAAACTTAGCTGAAAATACCAAAAAAACAGCTCCAGCAGAAGCTGTAACAGCTTCTGCAACTCCAGCGAAAGCTGCGAAAGCTGCAAACAGCTTCTGTAGAAGCAGTAACAGCTCCAGCAGATTGACACATGTCCTAAAATGATGTCATTTGCCCATTAATACCCAAAGAAACAAGAGGATTCCATAAAGATTACCTTACCATTTTTAGTTTAACCATGAGTTTAATGCCAAGTATTCTCCTCCAAGAAAATGATGTCATTTAAATGACATCATCCAGCTGTGTCATCAACAATGATGTTCTAAAAATTCTTCCTTTGGTTGAAAAACAAAAGACCACTTACCTTGTCAAAGATTTTCCTCTATTTGCTAATTTTCCCTTCAACTAAGTTTTGATCTAGTTACACACTTGGCTCTATATAAAGAGGACCAAACTACACACTAGAGCATTCATTCATCTCCCACTCCATGGTTTTGAAGCTCCACTCATTTTACTACAACATACATATTTTCCTACTTCCCCGTCTCCCTTACCAAATTCCTCTTCATAAATAACAACACAACACACATATTACAATACACCATTATCCATTACCCATTTTTCCCACACTCCATGATTCTAAAACTTCATCATTTTTGCTGCTCAAAAACACATCTCCATCTTATTCTTTATTTCCCTTACAAAAATTTCAATTCTTAGAAAGTGACATAACTCATGACATAACACTAAAAACCACTCCAGCAGCAGCCCTAATCTCATGTATTTACCACATTTAACTTTCATATCATCTATCTCACACTTCCATATATTCCACAAACATATTCCCCACAAAATACCCATACATACCTCTCATACATCTTTAAATTCCAAGTCCAATAAAGTATCTACATATAATTCTCATACATAATACAAACACCATATCTCACAATATATATATATATATATATGTATATGTATGTATTTCTTACCATCTCCACACATCTTAAAACATATCAAACACTCTTCCAAGAACTTATTACTAAAAGCCATTTCTTATGAAAGGCAAAAACTTATAAGATCAAAAACCCTTTCTTATGAAAAGCAAAAACTTATAAGATCAAAAGCCCTTCTTATGGATGGCAACATCACTTAAACTTGACAAAACGCTAAAAGAGTATTACATGGGAAAAATCATTTAAGTGCATGATTAAGGGGACAAACTTAACCAACCGATACACATGGCTGGACATGCTCTCTCTCCCTCCAGTTGCACCCATTTTTCCCTCTCAAATATGAAGTTTACTGAAATGTTAAGTCCACTGATGTTACGGCTGGAGTTGCAGAACATAAATGTTACTGAAATGCTAAGTCCACTGATGCTACGGCTGGAGCTGCAGAACATGAAGGTTGCTGAAATGTTAAGTCCACTGATGCTACGGCTGGAGCTGCAAAATATGAAGATAAGTCATTACATTTTATCCTCCAATTTATATTATTAGATATATTTTATTCATTATCATTTTACCATTGGATGCAAGCCATTTTAATATCATCTCACTATTTAATAAACATGGATCCACTAATACTTCATTAATAAACATATGTACTAATAAATTGAATCCATATCACTATTGGACACATTATTTGGACATGAACCATCATTGGACATATTATTTGGACATAAACCACCATTGGACATATATTATTTGGACATATACCATTGATGGACATACATTACTTGGACATGGACCATTACCGGACATACCTTATTATGTTAAACATGAACCATGAACCGCAATTTGATATGGACTATTGGACTCATCCCATTGTTGGACATTTGACACCTAATTAATTATTTTCTAACATTGAATATCACTTAATATACATAATAATAACGTATTAACTCACCATCTAATCAAAGCTATTATGCTTGACATATTATTTATTTATTTATTTAGTTCAACCATTCTCATGATTCTAAAACTTTGGGCGTTATCTATTTTGTAGGCTTAAAAATACACCGGAAGCCATTGGTCTATGCGGCCCAATGTCAAGTTCCGGATTGGACTTCCCAAAACAAATCCAGGCTTAGCAAAGTCACATCTCCATCAAAGACACGTGACTACGCGCAAAAACCGCCACCGACATTCTAGCAACTCCACTGGGGAGTCATAAAGTATAGCCTTATCATAACTCTAAAAGTCTAGAATCACATATCATGAAGGAGATCTCAACTCTAACATACACATGCTCAATATCCCTTGATCCAGCAGCTCATGGAGCTGAGTCAACATTATTATGTTCAAGATATTTCATGAGATACCAAGCTACCTATCTCTTAACTATTTGAGCTACTCCAACTAAGGCTTGCAACATGCTTATTACAAGCCTATAGTCCCCATGTAAAAAAAAAAAAAAAAAAAAGAAGGAAGCTTTATCCAGCGGTAGCAGCAAAGAAAAAAAAAAAATGGTCGAAAGTTCAACAATAGAGGGTTGCATCAGTAGGAACCTCTCTTACGGCTAGACATATTTATCTCTCCAGCAGTAGATGGCCTCATCAGCAATAAGCCCTTATGTTGTTATACAAACACATTGTTATCCATCACTTCGGCATAAAAAGGGTGACCTTATCAATGGAAACCATTCCTATTGCGGAACAATTAATTTCCTTCTCCAGCGGTTCAATCAGATGAGTTTCTAACAAAAACATTTAAATCCCTTTGCAAATCATTCCTATCCAATAGCATAAAAATATACACATGCCTATTTGACCCTATTTATGCACTCACCAAAATACTCAAATAGCCCCCATGAATATTTCTCATCCCATCACCAAATTAGTCCACAAGTATTTACTATCTCATTACCAAATTGGGTCATGATATAAACCATTACCATAAAGCCTAAAAAACCATATATTTGGCCCTATTTTTTCCTTCAACACTTGAAAAACCCAAAATTGGCCCTATGAGCCCATTGCACATATGTCATTCCTCCAAAGCCCAATTTTTTATTGGCAACGTCAAAGCCCAATTTTTCATTGGCCACATCAAAGCCCAATTCCCATTGGCAACATTAAAAAGCCCAATTCTCATTGGCAACATCAAAAACCCAATTTTTATTGGCAACATTGAAAGCCCAATTCTCATTGGTAACATCAAAAGCCCAAGCTAACTACTTGGCATTATTTTATTCAAAGAACTTGGCACTATTTTATCAAAAACCGAAGCTAATTACTTAGCTCTATTTTATCAAAAGCCCAAGCTAACTACTTGAGATTATTTTAGCAAAAGCCCAAGCCAACTACTCAGCACTATTTTATCAAAAGTCTAAGCTAGCTACTTAGCTCTATTTGGTCAAAAGCCCAAAGTTATTAATACTTGGCAAAAAATCATATTATAAATATTTTACTAAGAGTGCAAGTACTATTTTTGGCAAACCATCATTTCAAAAAAATCCAAAATCACTTTGCAAAAATATTATATCTTGCTCAAAAGCCCGAAGTTATTAATCTTTGGCAAAATAGATTTTTTTTACAAATGCATTATACTTGAAGCCCAAAGCTAATAACCTTTGGCAAATTAATTTTCCTAAACAAGTATATAAGCTAATAAATCATGGCAAATATTTATACCATATTATCTATCTTATGAAATAACACACATTCATTTTTTTTAAACCCATGGCAAACATATATCAAGCCCATGGAGAAATGTGAGTGTGTGTCATTAAAAATTATGCCCATAGAAATTATATTCAAGACCTATGACAATTTTACTTATCAAACCCATGGAAAATATTCATAAAAATCCATGGAAAATTATATTATCAAAGTAATTACTTATTTGATGATTATAAAGCCCATGGTAATTATCTTAAATCTCATGGCAATTATTATTTACCTTGCTATTTCACAAAAACACATAAAAGATTCAAATAAAATTATATTATGATAATTACTTATCTTACTAATAGTTAAACCGCAAGGCTAATAATTCTTGGCAATATCTTAAGCCCAAGGTTAATAATACTTGGCAAATACTATATTACAAATATTTGAAACCCAATACTGAACAATTTTATTTTACAAATTATATTACTAAGCTCTTAAACTCATAGCTACAATTTATGCCACATTATAAACCCATTGAATCTATTTTATAAAACCCATGGTAACTATTTATTTTACGTAACACTATTCATTTTTCCAAATTCCATGGCAAACATACATCAAGCCCATGGAGAATTATGAATTTGTGCTACTAATATTTAAGCCCATGGAAATTATATTTAAAGCCTATAGCGATTAATTTTAACTATTTATTTTATGTAATACTATTCATTTTTCCAAAACCCATGGCAAACATACCTCAAGCCCATGGAGAATTATGAATTTGTGTTACTAATATTTAAACCCATGGTAATTATTTATTTTACGTAACACTATTCATTTTTCCATAACCCATGGAAAACATACATCAAGCCCATGGAGAATTATGAATTTGTGTTGCTAATATTTAAGCCCATGGAAATTATATTTAAAACCTATAGCGATTAATTTTAACCATTTATTTTATGTAACACTATTTATTTTTCCAAAATCCATGGCAAACATACATCAAGCCCATGGAGAATTATGAATTTGTGTTACTAATATTTAAACCCATGGTAACTATTTATGTTACGTAACACTATTCAAAACCCATGGCAAACATACATCAAGCCCATGGAGAATTATGAATTTGTGTTACTAATATTTAAGCCCATGGAAATTGTAAGGACACAATTTCGAGCTCCGGCCCAAAGGGGGTGGACCGGCCCAAAGTGACCCAATAACAATGAATTTGTAAAGAGTGGGAAAAGTAAGCTGGGCTAGATTGGATTAGGCAATCAAAATGGCGAGTTAAAAGTAAAAGAAAGACAAAAATAAAAGTTTTACGTGCAACAAATTGTCCTCGGCAATGATCCGAGGAAGCTAATTCACTGTTATTGATTCTGATACAAGCTCCCTTCCTTTTCTTTTTTTTTTCCCCCCCTTCCTAAGAGGGGTTCCTTTACATTATATAGCTATTTTTAGAGCATCCTCACCCTACACTTGTAGATTATTTAAGCCTCCACTTGAGTATCTGTCTCATCATGTAATCTTTGGCTTTTTGTGAGTTGCGGTGGCCAAGATTACACTGTTCAGGGGTCTTCTCCACATAAATGCGGTCAGGAGAGTAGGTGCGGCACATTTAATGCGGTGGTGGCAGCCTTTCCTTAGATATTTTGGGCAGATACTCCCTTCGGTATTGGGATCACTCCTCGGGCCATCTTATCTGTTCCAAAAGCCATGGGTTACGATCCGGGGTCCTATGCACTCATTTGCTTCTCCTCGGACCTGATCTCGTCCTCGGACCGGGCTGGAGGTTCAGTGCAAGGATTTGGGCCTTTAGCCCTACAAGGCCCAAAATAAAGTCTTAGGGTCTTAACCCTTTCACGGTCAGAGATACAATCTTGGGCCTCTGTCCCCACAGAAATTATATTTAAAACCTATGGCAATTAATTTCAACTATTTATATTATGTAACACTTCATTTTTCCAAAAACCCATGGCCAACATACATCAAGCCCATAGAGAAATATGAACTTGTGTTACTAATATTTAAAACCTACAATAATCTATATATATATATATATATATATATATATATAAAACCGAAGCCTCTGAAACTCCCACAATTTTCCACGTCACCATTATTTTCTTTTTCTTTTTATTTTAGGTCTTATATCTTATATATTTATTATTTTCTTTTCAACAATAGTTTAGTTTAAGCAAAACTTTATAAGATATATGTTTCAAGAGCTTGAAAATTCTACTTCAACTAAAATTCTATAACAAAAATTTCAATAAATATAAACTCCCAAGAGCTTGACAATTCTACTTCAACTAAAATTCTATAACAAAAATTTCAATAAATATAAACTTCTGCCAAGGTCAAAACCTTTCATATTGACTCAAATTTTCACAAAGAAAACTCACACGGCAAATTGAAGCCATGGTAGGAAGCATGAAGGTTCAAAAGAAATAGAGAATTGAAAGAGATGATGATAAAGACGAAGGCGACATAAAAAGTAATCTACCGAACTTTCTCCTTACTGGCATCCTCTCCTATCTCCCAATACGTTATTTTGTTGCAACAATATTTTTTTTTTTCAAGCCAAGTAGAAGTATGTGCTCTTCTTCTTTTATTTTCATCTCTCTATTTTCATATGTATATGATTTTAAAATAAGGAGAATTGCAATTTGATTAATTTATATGAAAAAAATTGTTAGTTTTGTTTACTGTTATGATTTTTCCAGATTAAATCTCAAACCAAAATAAGAACGAAAAAACAATAGAATCTATTTTTATTTATTATTTAATATTAGTTTTTTTTTTGAGAAACTATTTATTATTAGTTTTAGTTTTCATCCGAAACAAAAGAGATTGCTTAAGACATGGTTTGCTATGGAAATATATTCATTAAGTATACTGATACGCCGATTAAATACATATCTATAATCTTCTAAAAAAAATTACGTATCTACTATAATAATAATAATAATAATAATAATAATAATAATGAAAGAGTCTAGATACGTATTGCATTTAAGTTTTTCCCCCTCAAACCATCAAGGTGCTTAAAGAATTACTTTGGCTTTGGAAATATTTTTTTTTCTATTATTAAAGCAAAGTTACACTCAGAATTATATATAATGATCATTGTGCATATTTTTTTTTTGCAAACTGATTATTAATATAGCTTCAAGCAAATTAAATATACATGATTATTATTGAATTATCCCGTGCATTGCACGGGTTAGCGACTAGTTACATTTATTTTACAAACCCATGGCACACATTTGTCAAAAGCCCATGAAAAACTATATTACTAGATAATTATTTATTCTATAATTACACTAAATAATAAAAGCCCATGATTCAAGTTCATGGCAAAACTTTTTCATCAATGGAATTCAATCCCATAATCAAAGCCCATGGTTCAAGCCCGTGGCAAATTATTCATCAAAGCCCAAGCCCAATAATGCTTGGCAATATCTTATCAAAAGCCCAATACAACTTGGCAATATTTTAAAAGCCCATGATTCAAGTCCATGGCAAAGTTATTATATCAATGGAATTCAATCTCATAATCAAAGCCCATAGTTTAAGCCCATGGCAAATTATTTAACAAAGCTCATACAGTTAAGAAGAAATAGCCGGCGGTTCAGCAGTGATACATGCAGCAAATCTAGCTCATACTATTCTACCACTGGAACTCACACCAACCATACCTTCCTAAGAGCTTCCAACAAAGAGATGGAAATCCGATGCTCTCAATTATCATCATCTACTCAACAATTATTGACACATTCAGCAAGTCACAAAGATGCCAAGGAAGGAGGAACCATTTATCAAGAAAAGATTACTCCAGCGGTAACTGAACAAATAGCCAGCAACCTGCCTGGACAAACAAAACAAGCTCCTTATGGCTGGAAGATCTCAACTACTGGACATGCCATGTTCTATTTCACAAAGGAATCTAGTGGTTACATCCAAATCAGAACTCTAGCTGCTCATGTTTTGAATACTAGCGGTATTGCAATCTATACAAACACTCCAGCAGTCAGAATTTGATTAATCAAGCATATTCAAGCAAACGACCATTATACAAGATTGTTACTACGAGTGCATGCACTATTTCAAACATCAAAGTGCCAAGATTCCACCATTGAACTTGTCACGGTGCTTCCCACCTTCTAAATCTATGCTCGTCCAACGCCTCTCTACACTTGGGGGCTTGACTCACTAATCCAAAGGATTTCATTTCTGGGGGCTACAATTGGGTGTTGATCAAAAAAGTATCAAATATGTCAATAGAGGCACTTCCACTACATAACTCTATTGATCCAACAATGGCCAATCCCTTTCAAGAAACATCTTCACTCGTGCATGCCCTTGCAAAATAAGCCCTTGCGAGACAAGACCTTGAAAAGCAAGCCCATGCACTCAGGGGGCTGAATGTTGAGGACAAATTTTTTCACACCACATGGCTTTATTTCATTGGCGACTCGTACCACGTCAACACTATCATAGATTCTGGAAAAACCTCTTTTAAAGCCCAAAAAGCCCATTTTTACACAAAAAAGGCGTCAAAGCCCATAGTTCGAGCTTATGGCACAATATCTCATTTTCGGCTCATGATCCAAGCTCATGAGTCTCATTGGGGGAATTTTGGGAGTTGTGGTTTGGAGGGCCAAGAAGTATGTTCAGTAAAGCTCTAGCGGTTCAAAGTTGATAAAGGAAAGCATGTTGCTTGGCATGTCTTCCCCAATTCCCTGAACTCTGACGGGTCAGTGTGCAATAGGTAACATTTGGTAAACCTCTCATATCACATAACACTAAAAATGATAAAACTCCACATGCTCTTTACATAAAAATTAATGTCCATTATATGATATAAGTTTTAAAATATAATTATATCACATTATTATTTTCATACAAATCAATTCCAAGCACATGGCTATATATATATATATATATATATATTAGCATCTCATATCTAGCAGTAAATGCTCTATTTACTCTCTAAGATTTGGTTAAAATACAAAAAGACCATAATTACATCTCTAAAACTTCATCAAATATCAACCAACGAGTCTATTACTTAACAAAATTATATATGGATTAAACATATAATTTTTTTCAAGAGAAGAAACTTAGCTGAAAATACCAAAAAAACAGCTCTAGCGGAAGCTGCAAAGCTTCTGCAGCTCCAGTGGAAGCTGCAAAGTAAAGTTTCTGCGGAAGCTCCAATGGAAGCTGCAGACAGCTTCTGCAGAAGTTGTAACAGCTTCAGCTAAGTTGCAGAAGCTCTAGCAGATTGACACATGTCCTAAAATGGCGTTATTTTCCCATTAATACCCAAAGAAACAAGAGGATTCCAAAAAGATTACCTTACCATTTTTAGTTTAACCATGAGTTTAATGCCAAGTATTCTCCTCCAAGAAAATGATGTCATTTAAATAACATCATCCAGCTGTGTCATCAACAATGATGTTCTAAAATTTCTTCTTTTGGTTGGAAAACAAAAGACCACTTACCTTGTCAAAGATTTTCTCCTATTTGCTAATTTTCCCTTCAACTAAGTTTTGATCTAGTTACACACTTGACTCTATATAAAGAGGACCAAGCTACACACTAGAGCATTCATTCATCTTCCACTCCATGGTTTTGAAGCTCCACTCATTTTGCTACTACATACATATTTTCCTACTTCCCCTTCTCGCTTACCAAATTCCTCTTCATAAATAACAACACAACACATATATTACAACACACCATTATCCATTACCCATCTTTCCCACACTCCATGATTCTAAAACTTCATCATTTTTGCTACCCAAAAACACATCTCCATCTTATTCTTTATTTCCCTTACAAAAATCTCCATTCTTAGAAAGTAACATAACTCATGACATAACACTAAAAACCACTCCAGCAGCAGCCCTAATCTCATGTATTTACCACATTTAACCTTTATATCATCTATCTCACACTTCCATATATTCCACAAACATATTCCCCACAAAATATCCATACATACCTCTCATACATCTTTAAATTCCATGTCTAACAAAGTATCTATATATAATTCTCATACATAATACAAACACCATATCTCACAATATATATATATATATATATATATGTATATGTATGTATTTCTTACCATTTCCACACATCTTAAAACATATCAAACACTCTTCCAAGAACTCATTATTAAAAGCCCTTTCTTATGAAATGCAAAAACTTATAAGATCAAAAGCCCTTTCTTATGAAAGGCAAAAACTTATAAGATCAAAAGCCCTTCTTATGGATGACAACATCACTCAAACTTGACAAAAAGCTAAAAGAGCATTACATGGGGAAAATCATTTAAGTGCATGATTAAGGGGACAAACTTAACCAACCGATACACACGGCTGGACATGCTCTCTGTCTCTCCTGTTGCATCCATTTTTCCCTCTCAAATATGAAGTTCGCTGAAATGTTAAGTCCACTGATGCTACGGCTGGAGTTGCAGAACATAAAGGTTGCTGAAATGCTAAGTCCACTGATGCTATGGCTGGAGTTGCAGAACATGAAGGTTGCTGAAATGTTAAGTCCACTGATGCTATGGCTGGAGCTGCAAAATATGAAGATAAGTCATTACATTTTATCCTCCAATTTATATTATTAAATATATTTTATTCATTATCATTTTACCGCTGGATGCAAGCCATTTTAATATCATCTCATTATTTAATAAACATGGATCCACTAATGCTTCATTAATAAACATATGTACTAATAAATTGAATCCATATCACCATTGGACACATATTATTTGGACATGAACAATCAGTAGACATATTATTTGGACATGAACTACCATTGGACATATATTATTTGGACATAGACTATTGATGGACATACATTACATGGACATGGACCATTACCGGACATACCTTATTATGTTATACATGAACCATGAATCGCAATTTGATATGGACTATTGGACTCATCCCATTGTTGGACATTTGACATCTAATTAATTATTTTCTAACATTGAACATCACTTATTATACATAATAATAACGTATCAACTCACCATCTAATCAAAGCTATCATGCTTGACATATTATTTATTTATTTATTTATTTCAACCATTATCATGATTCTAAAACTTTGGGCGTTATCTATTTTGTAGGCTTAAAAATACACTGGAAGCCATTGGTCTATGCGGTCCAATGTCGAGTTCTGGATTGGACTCCCCAAAACAAATCAGGGCTTAGCAAAGTCACATCTCCACCAAAGACACGTGACTACGCACAAAAAAAGCCCCCGACACTCTTCAACTCGATCCCTTGACGGATATTTTACCTTCAAGTGCAAAGTCGAAGAAACAGCCCCCAGAGCATGAAGCCAGGGTCTGGCTACAATGGCCGTGTAGGGAGAATATGCATTTACTATGATGAAGTCTACTTCGACCACCTTTGACCCTGCTTGTACGGGTAACCTGATTTGACCCCTCGGGATGACAGTTTTCCAATCAAAACTTACTAGAGGTGAACATATGTCGTTAGATCCTCAAGTCTTAAGCCCAAACCTCTGTATAGATTCGGATACATGATTTCGGCCCCACTTCCCTGATCAACCATCACCCTCTTCACATTGTACCCACCTATTTTAAGGGTGATTACCAGAGCGTCATCATGTGGTTGGATGGTCCTTCTCTTATCTTCGTCTGAAAAACTTAGCGCTGGTCGGACCTCTACCCTGGCCCTTTTCTGCTCATAATTCGTGTCCTCGGCATTCAGCTGAGCAACGGACATCACCCTAGATGGCCAAGATCTGATCCTCCCAAGTGCTACAAAGATGACATTGATCGTTCCCAACGAGGGCCTTGAAGAAGCACTTCCTGAAGCTTCAGGCCTGGTGTGGTCTCCCTAGCCATTTGGTCGATATACAAACTGCTGTAACATTTCTTCTCTGACAAGTTGTTCTAAGTGATTCCTTAGAGTTCTGTAATCTTCGGTGGTATGTCTTTGATCCCGGTGATATTAACAGTGAAGGCTTTGATTGCACTTCATTGGGTCTCCTCTCATCTTATTCGGCCATTTAAAATATGGCTCATTCTGAATCTTCTCCAAGATCTGGTGTATTGGTTCTCGGAACACTGCATTAATTGTCTGAGGCACTGTGGGCCCTAATTGCACACTGTAGTCCCTTTGTGGCTTGTTGTTGCTATACTTGTCTGACCTGAAATCCCTCCTCTCCTGAGGGATGATCTTAGTTTTTCCTTTGCCTTGTAGCTAAACCTCCTCAACTCATTTATATTCATTGATACGATCCATCAGTTGGTGCACACTCCTCACAGGCTTCTTAGTCAAAGATTTTCTCAAGTCATGCTCGGTTAGCAGGCTGACCTTGAAAGTCCTTACGGCCACATCATCAACATTCCCATCGATCTCGTTAAACATCTCCTAGTACCTTTTCGAGTACGTTTTCAGAGTCTCCTCGTCACGCATCGACAAACATAACAAGGAATCCAAGGCCGAGGATCTTTGCTACATGTAACGAATCGAGAGCAAAAAGCCCTAGTGAGCTCTTTAAAAGACCTAATAGAGCTTGCTGCAAGGCCATCAAACCATCTCATCGCTACGGGCCCCAAACTGGATGGGAATACCTTGCATATAAGGGCTTCATTCCTGGAATGGACAGACATTCTCTAGTTGAAATGACTCACATGCTTTACAGGATCTGTTTAACCGTTATACACGGTGAACGGGGGCTGAGTAAACCGGCGAGGAAGCTTCCCTCCTTCAATCCTGTGCATGAATGGTGATTTGGAAATCTGCTTGAGTGCTCTACTCATAGCGTCACTTCCCAAGCCTTTTGAAGACGAGCCTCTACCTCTGAGTTCATGGTAGCGTTCCTCTTCATGGGAAAAAGACTTGCTAGGAGGTGTCCGTGACTTGCGCTTATAGTTATCATCGGCTTTGTCATCCGAAGAAAGATCGGAGATAGAGGGACTGCGCTTTTTTTGTGCAAGGCGTAGCTTTTCCTTTAGGTGATCGATTTTACGCTGCATATTACTTGTGGTGTCTCTATGGGATACGTTATCCTCATCCTGTAGTCGACTTTGGCCAATATGAAGGGTATGCACGCTTCCTTCACGATCCCTTTCTCGTTCAAGGTGAAGAAAATGATCGAGATGTTGAGAACTATCAGACTCCACCCTGTTAGGACCTGATCCCACCATAGCTAAATATCAAGCTCACCAACGCACTAGAATCCCCATAAACGGCGCCAATTGTAAAGACACAGTTTTGAATGCTAGGCCCGCGAGATGGACGGACTCAGGCCCAAAAAGTCATAGTAATGAATTTTTTAGAGAGTGGGCTAGAAAGACTGGGCTTTAAGTGAGACCAAATATTGTCCAGATGTATTCAATAACCAGGTAAACAGAAATAGAGTAGTGATATTACAGAAAGCCGTCCTCAGCTCTGTCCGAGGAGGATAGTTATATAATTACTTGAATGTTTACAACTTTGTATTTTTTCTCTCTCTACCACAACTATTTCTCTCCTCAGATTCTTAGATCCCTGTATACTAAATTTAATAAATTCTTAATTAGTTGAATTTTTATAACACAATTAAGATAATGTAAGTATGCTACTAAAAAGAAATAATTTAACATATATAACCTTTATTTTCGGTCCTTAAATTTTTATTCAAATTCGTGATATGTCATAAATTAACATATATAACCTTTATTTTTAGTCCTTAAATTTTTGTTCAAATTCGTGATATACCCGTACGTACATATGTATGTTTATTTTTTGTTTGTTTGCTTTTTTTTTTTTTTTCATTTTTGTTTGTTATGTTGTATTTTTAACAATAACAACAACAATAATAATACATCTTGAGCAGAATGTAATACATACAGAATCATCCACAAATTTTGTGATTGATGAGTAGGAGAATTAAACATGAAATGAGTAATTCATGAATTTGAGAAAAGTGTTCATTTTAATGTTAAATCTGGATTATAGAATTTATAATTTATGAATCTTATATTCATCATCATCTTTAATTTATTGAAGCAAATTGAATTTATATATATATATATATATATAGATATTGTAAGGACATAGTTTTGAACGCTAGGCCCACGAGATGGACGGACTTAGGTCCAAAAAGTCCTAGCACTGAATTTTTTAGAGAGTAGGCTAGAAAAATTGGGCTTTAAGTGAGACCAAATATTATCCAGATGTATTCAATAACTAGGTAAACAGAAATAGAGTAGTTGTAACGACCCAAGGAAAAGCGCTAGCCACATCTGCGCTATACCTCAAAAGGACTAGTCACTATTGAAGCTCCTTGTAGTTGTTAATAAAGCCCAGATCTACCCAGTAAATACCTGATGTGGGACTCATCATACACTCACACATATCACATAATCAATCAATCAAATTGGGGCATTACAGTAGTGATATTACACAAAGCCGTCCTCGGCTCTGTCCGAGGAGGATAGTTATATAATTACTTGAATGTTTACAACTTTGTATCTTTTCTCTCTCTACCACAACTGTTTCTCTCCTCAGATTCTTCGATCCTCTTTTCTCTTTCCTTCTCTCTCTCTCTTTATACTCCCTTTTCTCCCACGTGCCGGTCAGATGATTTTTCCTTGATACTTGTCCCATCAACCTTGCTTTGAAGTCTTCACACGATAGCTGTAAAGGTTGAGAGTCACTGTTTAGACATCTTTTCCTCATTAATGCGGCCAGAGGGTTAGCTGCAGGACAATTAATTTGGTGGTAGCAGCTTTTTACATAATATCCTTCTGTTTCCACCCATCCTATGTGCTTACCAGATGCTTCTATATCAGAAGAATCCCCTAAAATATCATAATAAATGCCAGAATGCATATCTTGGCTCTCTCTTTGACTATCTGAGGATGAAATCCTCCTCGGACAACTTTTCTCCTTTTACACACTTACCAAATACTTGCGAGGCTTGTAGTTATGTATTTTTTTCATTATTTACTATACTCGGATAGTCGTGCCTCCTCAGTCACAAGCCTATGGCTCAACATCTATATTTGGGCCCTTGGTCCTTGCATATATATATATATATATATATATATATAGTTATTGAATATGGGCAAATAATGCTTCCACTTCTTCTTCTTCTTCTTCTTTGTTTTTGAGAAGGTAAATTGAAAATTTTCATTGAGATGAATAGGGTAAATCAATCTAAATTACATCTATGAATTATGGTGGGACATCTCTCATCCACACTAAAACTCAAGACATTTTTAGCATGTCTTGCAAGGTTATGGAATACATTGTTGCCTTGGTGCCTAACATGTGAAAATCTAAACCTCCTTAAGGCTCCCGCCATCCATTTTTTTGTTTTTTTTCTTCTTGTTTTTTGTTTTTGAGAAGGAAAATTGAAAATTTTCATTGAGATGAATAGGCTAAATCAATCTAAATTGCATCTTTGAATTATGGTGGGACATCTTCCATCTATACTAAAACTCGAGACATTTTTAGCATGTTTTATGGTTATGAAATATATTGTTGCCTTGGCGCCTTACATGTGAAAATCTAAACCTTTTTCAGGCTTCTGCCATCCGTTTTGCATCTTACAGAAGGTGAACAAAAGGGCAAAGGATTCCTCTTTTCTTTCTTTCTTTTTCATTTTCTAAAAGTTTTTTAATGAATTGCGAAGGATTCCTCTTCATCTGCATGTGTCTTCATACTCAATATGCTTCCACTCGTATAATTGAATATGATGAGGTTGATAATTGTCATCTAGTAACTTTCAAAGTACTACTTACTTGAGCATGGCTCACCTACCCGTTAACAAGGTTGACTCATTTATTATTTCATTTCATTGTGCACTTATTTACAATTGGTTAGTCCAAGTTTGACTAGCTTTGGATAATGATCAGTCATGTCTTCCAGGCAGACATATATCCGAGAACAAATACAATATATTACATAACAAATGTGGGACCAAAGTTCATTAAATATTTTTATTTTGCTGGTGGAACGTCCTCCATTGAATCAAAAAATCCACCCTACTGGTTGATTAGCTTGATTCCAATAAGCCCATCTAATTGCCCTTTAATATAAAGAATTTTTTGTACAACTTTATTGTTTAGTAGTCAGTACTCAGTAGGGTAGGCCAGAGGAATCGATTGATATTACATTTCATAATAATAAGTAGAAATAGTAATAGTAATGATAAAGTCTTGTTTTCTTATTGCTTTTAACCTTCTCAAAAAATTTTAAAAAAAGGTTATTCATATAATTATTTGAAATTAGAGGAAATTCCAACTCTTTTTTACAATTGTGTACAAACACTTAAAAATGACTTAGTATGTACTTATTTTTATTTTTTTAAACAAAGCTATTTATTGTGCCATATATTTTTTTTTATAACAATTTATTGTGTTATAAAACTCTTAGCTTTTAACGATTATTCGCAATTGAGATACCTATCTTTCTCAAAAAAAAAAAAAAATTTTTATTAACTATTATACAAATCATTCAATAGATATTGGTAAAGGAAAATTGAATCTATCATACTTCAGAATATAATTCTTTTTTGGTAGGACAGAATATGTTTTTTAAAAGTTTAAAACAACACCCTTTTCCAATTAAAGAGAACAAAAATGTTTAATATTCTAAAGTCATAACCTTAGGAAAGAAAAAGAACCATGAACTAAAGTTTTGTTTATTTTTTGAATAAATACCATGAACTAATTAAAGTGACCATTCTTAATTAATATAATAATAATACATCCCATCATTATCAAACATCTATAATTGATGTCCTTTTTTTTTTTTCTTTTTAAAATTTAATTTGAGCATGATGATAATAATTTGGCATGCGCTTCATGAATGACAAAGAGGCTGAATATGAATGAATACAGCTGTGGTGCAACTTTGTACAGCTGTTTGATAAAAGTGGCTATATATGAGTGAGGCTTTATTTCCAATTTTCCACCAACACATCACAATCGCTTCGTACACTCTCTCACACAAGTCACTGACTCTGAATGGGCTCCCCGGCCCACTTGTTGTACAAACGTTTTTGATTCTCATTAAGCGACACTGTTTTAATGTTTTATTAACTGCACGTGTGGACAATGGGACTGTCACCTAGACTGATAGACTGACATTAAATTTGTTGAAAAATTAGTAAAGGAAAATACTAAGATCACAGTACACTTCACAATTTTCATAATTTATCACATAGCAAATTATAAATAGGTTATCATGTAATAAATTGTAGTAAAAATTGTGAAAATAATTATAATCTTAGTATTGTTTATTAGTAAATAGACAAATATAAATGAATCCTAGGAAGTTATAACTTTTCCCACTTAGCCTTTAAAAAAAAGTACAAATATTATTAAAATAAATAAAATAAAATAATCGTATTCGTAGGGCCCCAAATATATTTTACAACAGAAACTCCTTTTATAATTTTATTAATACTAATAACATTTTTCAATTTATAAATGCAAAATGAATTGCGATTTCTGTAGGTATACCTGTAGGGTTGGGGTGGCGGATGATTGAGGTAATTAAATTGATAAGTTGGAAAATAAGCGTGGTTTTCGTCCCATATCAAATACATCACATCACCAATAATGCAGTCCTAACCAAACCATTCAGTCATTATCCATTTCATTGGTCTCTGTGGTAGTCGATAGAGTTGGACAGGAGCTCAGGTCTTATCATATTATGTGACATTAATTACGGATTAGGTAATTGTCATTCAGAAATATAGAAGTTCATTATAGGATTATCAAAGTGGGGTCCGGTTATAACCCTTTTATGAAAAATTAAAAAAATTATTAAATTAATTAGTTATTTTTTTAGTTTTTATAAAAAATTTCTTTAAATAGTTTATTAACATATACATTTATAACATACGTTAATAAAACTCATCAAAGTATAGTCCTTTAATGAGCTTCTAGCATGGTCACTCAACTTATATCCAAATATAGGGATTGAGACCCAAATGTGATAGCGAGTGTTATTGCACAATGCAATATACTTTCAATGGTTTAGATCAACAGTTAGAAAGTTAGCTTTTGATATCAATTATTAGATTAAAAAAGTTAAAATTTTTGAAGAAGTTTAAATATTATGAATGAGATTGCATGGGTCAATAGCCTTAGCTATTGCACAATCCCAAATAAGATAAGCAAAGGTTGTTAAAACAGTACTCATTATGTGTCACACTTATTATTATTAGAAAGGACTTTCACAATGAATCATTGAGGTGGGTCAATATTTAAACTCATAATTGATCTTAAAGTTTTGAGACTAAAACTTCTTTTGGTTTTTGTTTGTTTCAAACACCTTCTTCTTCTTTTTTCTTTTCTCTATTTATTATTTATTTTCATTTTTTATTTTATAGTTACAATATATAGGAGAGATAAGATATGAACTATGGACATTTTTCAGTAGAAAAACTAAGAATTGCATGTTAAGTTATAAGACTTTTGCCTATCAATTACCTTAATTTTCTAAATATGAGCGGTGTTAATCAATAATCTTATAGCTCAATTTCATGGTTTGCTCTCATTTACTTGGAGAACTATGGTTTAAATCTCTTTTTTCCTAATGTTGTAAATATCAAACCGTTTAATTTTTTTTTGATCTGTGTTAATATTAGTGTTAGAAATTTTTTTCTTCCACTCCCACTGACTGATAATGTATCCATGATTAGGGCCGGCTCAAGGCCTAGGCAAGTTAGGCCTAGGCCTAAGGCCCTATCAAAAAACAAATTTTTTTTTAGAAAAAAAGGCCTCACTTTTTATAGTTAAAGGCCCAAATTTTTATAAAATTATATATATATTTTCTAAAGGTTGTATATTTTTTTTATTAGTGATGTTAATGATACTACAAATTTTACTATTGGTTTACAAACTGCCATGTTATCAATCACAAAAAAATGATATAAACATTTATTAGTTAAATTGATAAAGTTCGTTAGTGAGAGACAATGTCACATTATATTTTGAACATTTTATAGTATTTTTAATTAGCACATTTTTCTTTTTTATTTCTATTAAGACTCTCAAAGTACAAGACCAATAGAACTTTAACTCAATTGAAATCCTAAAATATTTCAAAAAGATGTTGCAAATGTGTTAAATTATCAATTATATATTAATCTCCCCTGATAGTTTGAGACTTTGATTTTTGTGAACTAATATCCTACAAAGCCACACACCAAATAATATCTATCTCTCTCTTAAAATCAAAATATAAAATTAAAAATTAGATTACAACTTTATTTAACTATATCTTATATCCAAAATAAAGTATTTTTTTTCAATTGCAATATATTTTTATTTCTTTTTATTAATATTTATAGCTCAACTATAACATTCAATTTTCTATATGAAATTAACATTAGTCTAGTTGGTATTATTTATGTATTTAATGTATCAAATTAACCTTAATTTGATTGGTATCAAATAATTTTGTTTATTTAATATTTACATATTAAAGGCCTCGCATAAATTTTTCGCCTTAGGCCCCAAATTATGTTGGGCCGCCCCTGTCCATGATAATATGAATTTAACTACTGATGTGTCCATGGTAATATGAATTTAAGAATTAAGATTCATTAGAGTTTTTAAAATAATTATATTTTGTTTATTATTAGTATAATTTTTAGAAGTACTGAATTTGTTGACTTTATTAATTAATTGAGCAGTACCTAAGTTGCATTCTCAAATTGTTTCAACGTGATCAGTTCAACACTTAAATGTTTTTTTAATGGCCAGAGAGAAAAACTTTTTCCGCAATTGTATAGCTTTTCCCAATGGGATAGAGTCAAATTCAATCAAACATCGTTTTGTGTTCAAGATATTTTATGGTTGTAAAGTAAAACAGTTTATCGAAGAAGTGCCATCTCAAAAGGGGTACGTTAAAACTATGAGCTAGTGAAGCTACCTTGAACCACTTGGAAATTGGAATTGAAGACGTATAGCATACAAGAACTAATAGTAATACAAAACAAAAGTGCCTACTCTAGATGATTCCAATTTCCAAATTGCTTTTCGTTACCAGATATTATCTGCCTAGTCACTATATATGCTTTTTAAATTCCACGCACAAACTACATGTCATAACGAAGAATGTCCCGTCCTAGCTACCATACATGCACCCACATTTTTTATATATTATTAATTCTTTCTCGTTTTCACTGCCTAGCTCACATAATAATCACATACGTTTGCTATAAATGGGAACACCCTTAGCTCACTTCAACTCACAAAATATTGTGGTTTTCAACTTTTCAATTTCAACTAGCTCTAGGCTCTAGCTTCAAATCATCAGCCATATATGGCCGTCTCAAAGGCTTTGATTGCTTCTGTTCTCATTTCTCTTCTCGTTATCCATCTTGTTGAAGCTGATCAGATGGTAAACTTTATTTTAGCAATCATCTAAGACCTCACAGTCACATAGTCTCTTTCCTCTTCCTATTGTTTTCAAAAATAAAATATGAAGCCTTTATATATCATTTTCTAACATGATAATTAATATATTGTTGAGTGATGCAGGTGAACGCAGATGCAAAAGAAGGTTCTCCCAATAAAAAAATAGGTGACTTTTAGTTTTATCTTCTTCCATAACTATGTTATTATGTTTATGGTACTGTTTGATCCAATAATCAAAGTTAGCTAATTCTCTTCACCTGTATATGATTTATTTTTTATTATTATTCAGACTGTGGAGCAGCATGTAGTGCGAGGTGTCAATTAGCGTCTAGGCAGAAAATGTGCAAGAGGGCATGTGGGACTTGCTGTGCTCGTTGTAGCTGTGTTCCTCCAGGCACTTCTGGGAACCGTGATATATGCCCCTGCTACGCCACCATGACCACCCATGGCGGCAGGCTCAAGTGCCCTTGAAAATATGAAATATATATCAGCCTTGCTTGGTTGTGTTGGTACTATAAGAGAAGAAAATGGATGAGTACTGTGAGTACTGTTTGTCTGTGAAAACAAAGGTGTGTGTACTAAATAGATGCATATATCACTTTGTATATGTTAAAGCTGTAGAAGAAAGTTTGTAATTGAGTTGAGTAACAATCATAGTTGTTATTTAACTTTTTTGTTATTAATAAATTATGTCTGAACTGTCATCTCTCTCTCTCTCTCTCTCTCTCTCACTTAGTTTGGTGTTTGGGAAACAGTTTTAGAAATGTCAATAAATGAATAAAATGTTAGAAGTATGTGGTTAAATGATTAAATTTATCGTATCTTAATAGTTTAACCTTTTAGAAGAATCAATAATTTAATACGATAACAGAGCAATTTATCATATCTCAAAGCTTTTTGATTAATTGGTAATTTATCATACTATCTGTAGAACGCGATTTGAGGCCTAACCTCAAGATAAGTGGAAGGTTAACCCAATAGGTCCAATTTAATAAATTTGTAGAGAGTGGGTTGAAGAATTAGGTCTTAATGAATTGGACCACGGTTATTATGGATTAAAAGACGACCAAACCTAACTAGTAAATGTGAATGTGAATGAACTCACTGTTCGATGAGGTAATTTCTTCTATAAATCAACTAAATGGATATAAGTATAATTTTGATAGTTACAGTGTTTCTTTCTTTCTTTTTTTCCCCCGTCTTACGGAGGGTCTCTTATATTATATATATCCCCCTTTTTATTATTTTGATCCTACACTTGTTGATTATCTAAACCTTTACTAGAGTACCTGTCCCATCAGACACTCTCCTTGGTTTTTTTGTGAGTCATGGTAGCCAAGACAACACTGTTCAGGGGTCTTCTTCACATAAATGCTGCCTGAAAAATAAGTGCAGTGTATTCAATGTGGTAGTAGCAGTTTTCCTCAAGATGTTTTTGAGTTCTCAGCCCTTTGGTACACCCAAGACACACGTCCCTATCACCAAAGCTTACTGGAAGGTTGCCTTGGACCTTTAGGGTACACATTTGAGCCATGCTTATCCTATCCGAAGAGACATACCTCCTTGGACCACCCTCCCGTCCATATCTTGCTTATTAGATTCTTAGTTTAAGCCATCCAACACCATTCATTCGTTCTTGGATCACTATGCTCTTGGCCAAGCCCAAGGTCCAATATACTATTTGGGCCCCTAACCTCACAATAGCCCCTCAAAACTCCAATTTTTCTCTCATCTGAGGAGAAAAGTGGGGTTTTGATTTTTCATGCGTTAATGTTATTTTTCCCTTTGACTTGCACACGTGGGAGTGCCGTCTCGCATACCCCATAATTGCTACTGATGCTTCGGAGCCCGCGAGGCGTCATTAATTGCTCCAAGCGGCGTTATGTTCCCCACATCCAATGGCGAAGCGTTGATCTAATGGCTGATATTTCTCCTTGGGTCTGTGGGCGTAATAACTCCCAATCAATGTTGCCATCTATATAAAGCATCGAGGGAAATCACTCTTCCCTTATTTCACGAGTCTTCAAACTCTCTAGAGATTTCAAGCACTCAAACTCAAAGACCTCTTTATGTTACTAAGCCTTCAACATCTTTTCCTTAAGGAATCTTTGAAAATATTCCTAAAGACCTTAGGGATACACATATATATATTAGCTCTTGTAAGTTTCTATTTCTTCAAACTTTTCTTTTTCTCCTCGGCCAATCTCCTTGGCCTTCCAGTTTTTACTCCTTTACACACCAATTTCAATTGTTTCCCTCTAACTCGTCCAAATGGGCAGATTTAAGCATCTAGTGGACTCCCCTGCCAAAATAGAAATTTTTAAGGATAAATATCACATTCCGCAGGGAGTAGCCTGGCGGTACTATGAACCAAACTGAATAGATTTTGATAGGGAGGAAGGGGAGGTTGTCATTTTTGTGATAGCTTTTATAGAAGGAGGAATGACGCTCCCAATGGGTAGAATAACCCGAAATTATCTTTTTAACCATCGGCTGTGCCCTTATCAGTGTACACCCAATGTCTTTAATATTCTAGGTTGCGTTGATACTTTAAACAAGCATCTGGGTCTGGGACTTACCTGGCATGACGTGGTCCACATGTACGAGTGCCACTCACAAGTCGACGGGGGTTTTACCTCAAGTCTAGATAGCTTATCGTTAGGCTTATCTCATGCCTTCCCAAATCTAATAAGGGCATGAAAGACGACTACCTGATAGCTTCAGGAGCGTGGCATGACAGCGTTCACTGCCTTGTCCGAGAGGGAGAGCCAGGTGGGATTCCTTAGAGTTAGGTTCCCTAGCAAGAGACTTAGATTCTCTTACTCTGACCATATTATAATCTCTCTGTCACTTTGCTGTTTTTAGATGAAAGAATTCAATTTTCTAACTGTGTTTCGCTTTTCGCCTATGTTTGCAGATAGGAATCAAGTTGCTCCTTGGCTTAGCCTTACCAATGTCGCGGCTCTTAATTATTTGCTCAGGTCAGAAATTTTTGTAACCGAGGACAAACAGCTGCGAGCCGTCCATCTGATTCTAGACTTTGAGCCCACTTCGAAGATATACCAAGAGGTTGGCCACGCTATTAGAGCTAGTGATCCACGGAAAAACCGGATTCACATATCAAAACCGAACTTCCTTGCCCAAGACGACCTTCCCCCGGTCGTACTACTAATCCAACAGAACTTTCCACCGCTCACGGTACCACTACAATAGGTTCCACTCGAAGCAGCAGCAGCAGAAGAAGAGATTGCCTCCTCTCGTTTATCGCTTGAAGAAGAAATAGAAAAATTTAGCTTGGAAGAGGAGGAGACTCAAGGGCCCCAATTATTCATATCTCGGACGCCGAGGACGAGTCTGACAAGCACTCGGGTGTTCGTGCACCAATTGTAGTGACTACTCATTCGCACAGCTCAACCAAGGAGGAGGACGAAATGGCTTTGAATAAGGGGAACAAAAGCATGAGGAATTTGCTGGCTGGGAGGAACACAGGATCAATCTCCACCAAAATTCCCAAGCCTAAACTTCCTCCAAATCTACCCCTTCCTCCCATTATACCGCCCACTGATCTAGAATTGCACGCCAAGCCAAACTTAAAGAAGAAAAGACTAGTGGAAGTGTTGGAAGAAGAGGAGGTTGTCCCTCAAAAATGTATCAAACAGCAAAAAACGATAAAGGTCGCTATAGACAAGATGACCACCTTCTCGGACAGTAGGGAGGAGCATATTGGGGGCGAGGTGCGCCTTCCGCAACGCACCTGGTCCCCCAAGTTGGAGGTGGATGGGGTTGCAATCCCTTGGAGCTCCTTCATTAGGGAGAACCAAAGAGGCCACTCTGCCCACATTGCTGAAGCTTTGGAGCAACCGTTCCTTTTGCCAAATGATATGGATGCTCTGAGGAAAATAAGGCAACAGGACCTCTTCTTGTCTCTCAAAAGGGACCTTGGCATGGTAAGTATCAATGTGCCCTTCTCGGTACTTCATAATTATATATTTATGTTACATTATATACACATATATTGTTATTATTTATTTATTTATTTATTATTATTATTATTATTATTATCATTATTATTATTATTATTTTTTTTTTTTTACTTCTGTGCAGATCACCCAGGAGGTTTTCATAGCTGAGGAATGGGTTAAGGACGCCACGAACGACGTCAAGACTGAGGCTCACCTCCGCTTCGAGGTTAAAAAAGCCTTGGGGGCCACGAAGGATGAGAACACAGAGCTACTCTCTAAGCTTGCCACCAAAGAGAGGGAGAGAAGGAGTGCTCAAGCAGGGCTGAAGACCACCAAAGCTCAAGCTGAGAACCAGCGCAAGTTGCTCTACCAAACTGAAATAGAGCTTGCGACATCAAGGCAGCTTGCGTTGGATCTGAAGGAAAAACTTCAGAAAACTAAGGAGGCTACCCAATTGGCCAAGGAGGCAGCAGAGGTTGAGAAGCAAGCGTCCTACCTTCTTGGCATGGAAGAAACATAAATAAGGCTTGCTTAGGAGCTAGTCGAGAGGTATGCAGGGAATTCTGCACAGCCACATGGGCGGAAGCCCTTAACCTCGCAAGAGTCCTTACAAACTCGAAGTGGAGGCAGCTGGGGAGAGTGTACTTCCATCTGGAGATTCGCGAAACCCCAGTTGTCATCACTTCTCCCTCTACCACTATTCTTGATTTTCAGAGCAGCCCTCAACTATCCAAGCTGTTCTCACCCTCCCTGAGGCTGTGACAAAACCTAGCCAGACTGGTGATCAAAGCCAAGGTGTTGAGGGGGCAAAAGATAAAGAGAAGTATAGGGAGACTAAGCCCCCTGCTAAAGCTAAGGACACTGCTAAGGCCAACACATAGGAGACTGAGGCCAAGACCAAAGAGACTTATTCCAAGGCCAAGGACGTCCCTCCCTCCAAGTCGAGTCAAAAGGAAAACCCTTCCAAGGCCAAGATGTAGTTGTTAGGGCTTATTTTGTAATTTCCTTTGCTACAGTGCCTTTTGTTTTTGCTTTTGTAATGACATTCTGTCATGATAAACGATGTACTTTCTTTTTGACTTAATGAAAATGCCCCTCATTCTATCTCATGCACCTTTACTTTATATGCTTTGAGCATTATTACTATTACAAATAGCATTGAACTGTTGCTACTTTATCTTTAATAAAAACTAACAACATACCCTGCTAACAATTTAAGCAATTCAACCAATTATCAGCAATAGAGAAGTTTACCATATACTTGCACTTGTTAATAACTTCTTCTGTAGTGAAGGTTAAATTTAATATAAATATGCTATATACTTTGTAAAGAATAAAAGGGGACAGATATCCTTCAAATTATCTAACACTTAGATGAACCATTAAAGACTTTAACTTACTCAGATCTAGCTATCCGAGGTGTTGGATACAAGCCCGAATATATTTTAACACTTAATGAAAAACAAATAGGTGTTACAGTGTTAATTTCCCCAAAACATGTGGTCCAAAGATCCAGGCATGACTTAGGTTCTGTGTAAACCCTTTATATAGATGCCATAGAGTGTTAATTTCCTCAAAGCATGTGGTCCAAAAATTTAGGCATGACTTAGGTTTTGTTTAAACCCTTTAGATAGATGAAAGAATAATGGAAAGTGCAGTGTATTTACTCGATAAGCGAGCATATGACAAAAGAAACTTTCATTAATAGTAATACTTTTTCAGGTTGTTTATATTTCAAGGACGCGGTATTAGACATTCATTTAGGCCTTTGAGGTTATACGCTCCTATTCCAGCCTCCAAAGTGATACGGTACAGCCCCTCCCAGTTTGGCCCGAGTTTTCCCCATGCTAGGTTCTTTGCAGTGCCTACAACCTTTCTCAACACTAAGTCACCAGGAGCTAACGGTCTTAGCTTCACACTGGCATCATAGTCTTGCTTGAGCTTGTGTTGGTAATATGCCAATTGGAGTATTGCATTTTCTCTCCTTTCTTCAATTAGGTCTAAGCTCCTTTCTAGCAATCCGTTGTTATTACTCTGATAAAAAAAACTTGTTCTTAATGTTGGGAAGCCAGTCTTTAAGGGGATAACAGCTTCGGCTTCATAAGTTATTGAGAAGGGGGTCTCCCCTGTTGATTTGCGAGGTATGGTTCGATACGTCCAGAAGACATGCGACAGTTCTTGCACCTATCTTCCCTTCGCATTGTCCAGCCTCTTCTTGTGTCCGTTCACTATGACCTTGTTAACAACCTCAGCCTGTCCATTCCTTTGGGGATAAGCTGGGATAGATTATCAATTTGTAATTCCAAGTCCATAGCAGTATCGCTTGAAGGCTTTGCTATCAAATTGAAGGCCGTTATTCGAGATGAGGATACGAGGGGCCCCAAACCAAGTAACAATGTTCCTCCAAACAAACTTCTTGACATCTATGTCTCTAATATTCACCAAAGGTTCAACTTCAACCCACTTAGTGAAGTAGTCCGTGCCAACTAGCAAATACCTCTTGTTCCCTGCTGCCTTGGGGAAAGGACCAACAATGTCCAAGCCCTATTGAGCGAATGGTCAATGGCTGGATAGAGGATTAAGGACTCTTCCCGGTTGGTGTATGTTTAGTGCGAATCTTTGACACTAGTCGCACTTCCTTACATATTCTTGCGCTTCTTTTTGCATGTTGGGCCACCAATAACCTTGAGTGATGGCTCTGTGCGACAAGGACCTTCCTCCAATGTGGCTTTCACAAATCTGTTCATGTAACTCCTCTAGGAGCAATTCTGTTGCTTCGGGGTGTATGCACAGCAGGTATGGCCCAGAAAAGGAGCATTTGTACAATTTTTGATCCTTGGACAGCCAGAATTGAAGAGCATATCTTCGTACTTTGTCAGCCTCTGACTTTTCCATGGGTAGGATATCCTCCTTCAAGAATAGTATTATGGGGTCCATCCAACTAGGCCCCACTCTGACTTGGTGAACATGAACCCCCTTTCTGTTCATCTCTGCAGGTCTGTATAAGTCTTCCACAAGAATGACCTAGGGTAAGCCTTGCGCCGAGGAAGTTGCAAGTGTGGTTAGTGAATTAGCATGTGTGTTTCCACTTCTAAGGATATGCAATTGGTTGAAAGACTCAAAGCCCAATCGCAAACGTCTAGCTTGACTCAAGTACTCTCGCATTCTTTCATCTTTGGCCTCAAATTCTCCACTCACTTTGCCGACGATCAATCTTGAGTCTGAGAACACTCCTACAGCCTTTCTGCCCATTTTCTAAACCATGGCGATTCCCATTAGCAGAGCCTCATATTTGACTTCGTTATTTGTAGCCAAGAATTCCAATCTTAATGATTTCTCAATGGCGATTTTCTCGGGTGAGACCAAAACTAGCCCTACTCCGAACCTATTTTGATTTGCTGCACCGTCAACGTATACTTTCCAAGACAAGGGACCTTGTTGGGAGATTATGCCAACTGATTTTCCACCCATGTTTAGGTTCTCTGCTTCCACTTCTGACGGGGGTTCTGCAAACTTAGCTACCAGATCCGCGAGGACTTGACCCTTGACAGAGGTGCGAGGCATGTATTTGATGTCGAAAGCCCCTAGGATCATCCCCCATTTAGCAACCCTTCCCGTGTAATCAGCACTTCGGAGTATAGCTTTAAGCGGGAGCTGAGTTAAGACAAACATCGTATGAGCCTATAAGTAATGGGGGAGTTTACGTGTAGCATGTACCACCGCCAAAATGGCCTTCTCTAATGGTAGGTAGCGAATCTCGGCCTCATGTAGTGACTTGCTCACATAATAAACCAGACTTTGTATGCTGCTGTCATCTCGTATCAACACCAAGCTTACAGCATGAGGGGTCACAACAATGTAAGCAAACAGAACCTCATCCACCTCAAGTTTGGACATAATGGGTGGCCAAGAGAGGTATTCCTTGAGTTGTTGAAAAGCTAAGGCACACTCTTCGGTTCATTCAAATCCTTTCCATTTGTTCATCAATAGGAAGAAAGGTCTGCATCTATCCGCTAATCGAGAGATGAATCGGTTCAAGGCAGCAATCATCCCTATCAGTTTCTGGACCTTTTTAGGATTCTGAGGTGGTTTTAGGTTGTTAATTGCCTTAATTTGGTCAGAATTGACCTCAACTCCACGATGAGTGAACAAATAGCCTAAAAACTTGCCCGATCCCTCATCGAAAGTGCACTTAGAATCATTAAGGTGTAGCTTGTGTTTCCTTGGAATTTCAAAAATGTCTCCAAGGTCCTTCATATGCTCGGTAACCACATTGCTTTTCACCACCATATCATCTATGTAGACCTCAATATTCTTGCCTAATTGTGGCTTGAACATTCTGGCCATCATCCTTTGATAGGTAGACCCTGTGTTTTTCAATCCAAAGGGCATCACTTTGTAGTGGTAGTTTCCAATGGGAGTAACAAAAGTTGTCTTTTCTTGATCATCCAAGGCCAGTGGTATTTGGTGATAACCTTGAAAGGCATCTAAAAAGCTCATCCGAGGATGGCCTGCAGTTGTATCCATGAGTTGGTCCATCCGAGGCATAAGAAAGGGATCCATCAGGCAAGCTCTATTTAGATCCGTGAAATCCACACACACTCGCCACTTCCCATTCTTCTTTTTTACCACCACTGTATTGGCTAGCCATTCGGGGTAGAGGACCTCCTTGATAGCCCCTGCCTGCTTAAGCTTAATTACCTTGTCTCTAACAGCATCAGAATGAGTCTTAGATGATCGCCGAGGTGGTTGCCTTTTGGGGGTGACAAACGGATTAACATTTAAATGATGGCAGATGAAGCTCGGATCCACTCTTGGGGCTTCGTAAGCGTTCCACGCGAACACATCAATATTCCTCCTAAGGAACTCTACCAATTCTTCCTTCTCTAGATGGAGTAGTTGAGCTCCAATATGAAATAATTTCTCTGGGTCATTACCAACAACAACCGTTTTTAAATCTTCATATTTCGCCTCTTCGGCTGATCCATTGATAGGCGACACCGGAGCTTTTAATTGCTATAAGCCCCTTTCAACAGAGGCCGAAGGCTCAGCTTTGGGCTGATGCATGATGGCAGCCACTAGACACTGCCTTGCCGTGGATTGACTTCCAACAATCTCTTTAACCTAGCCTTCCGACGGATACTTCACCTTCTGGTGCAGAGTCGAAGAGATGACTCCTAGGGCATGAAGCTAGGGTCTGGCGACAATGGCCGTATAGGGGGAATGAGCATCCACCACGATGAAATCCACCTCCACGACTTCAAAACCAGTCTGTATGGGTAGTCTGATTTGACCTCTTAGTATGACAATCTTCCCATCAAAACTTACCAAGGGGGAGTCATAGGCTGTTAAATCCTTAGGTCTCAAATTCGGCCCTTTATACAAGGCAAGGTACATAATCTCAGCACCACTACCCTGGTCCATCATCACCTTTTTCACGTCGTACCCCCCAATCTTAAGTGTGACCACCAAAGCATCATCATGGGCTGTATGGTTCCAATCTTATCCTCGTCCGAAAAGCCTAATACCGGCTGGATATCAATTCTAGCCCTCTTCGGCTCTGCATTAGCATCCTTGGCGGGTAGCTGAGCCACAAGCATCGCTCTGGAAGAACATGAGTAGGTCCTCCCTTAGAGCAACAAATATGAAATTTATCGTTCCTGTGGAAGGTCCTGAAGAATCATCTCTCTGGGGCCCTGAGCTTGTCTGGCCCTCTCGACCACTGGAATGATGCAAGAGCTACTTAAGCTTTCCCTCTCGGACTAAATGGTCCAAATGATCCCACAAATTCCTACAATCTTCAGTAGTGTGTCCTTGGTCTTAGTGATAGTGGCAATAAAGTTTCTGATTGCGCTTCATGGGGTTTCCTGCCATCTTATTTGGCCATTTAAAGAATGGCTCGTTCTTAATTTTCTCGAGAACCTGGTGTACTGGCTCTCTGAATACAACATTAACCACCTGAGTGTTGTCAGACCCTGTTGGCACAGCAAAGTCCCTCCGATGTTGGTTATTACCGTATTGGTTCGACCTGAAATCCCTTCTTTCTTGATGGATAACCTTAGCCTTTCCTCCTCCTTGTTGCTGGTCTTGCTCAACCCTTTTGTACTTATCAATTTGGTCCATGAGTTGGCATACACTAGTAATAGGCTTGCCAGTCACAGATTTCCTTAAATCGTGCTCGGCTGGGAGGCCGACCTTAAATGTTCTGATGGCCACATCATCGAAGTCTCCGTCTATCTTATTGAACATCTCCCAGTATCGGTCCGAGTACGTCTTCAGGGTTTCCCCCTCTCTCATGGATAAGGATAGTAACGAATTCAAAGGCCATGGAACCCTGCTATACGTAATAAAACGAGAGCCAAATGCTCGGGTGAGCTCCTTGAAGGAATTTATAGAATTTGCTCTTAGGCCATCGAACCATCTCATCGTCTCGGGTCCTAAACTAGATGGGAAAGCTTTGCACATCAAGCCCTTGTCCTTGGGATGGACGGCCATCCTCTGATTGAAGTGGCTCACATGTTCTACTGGGTTTGTTCAACCATTGTAAATGGTGAACGTGGGTTAATGGAATCGCTAGGGAAGTTTTGCCCCTTCAATCTTGCGCGTGAAAGGTGATCTGGAGATCTGATTCAACGCTTTGCTCATGGTGTCATTTCCTAGGCCTTTACGAGGCGGGCTTTTATACCTTCATTTATGATAGCGCTCTTTTTCATAGGCGGAAGGCTTGCCTGGTGGGGTCCTTAACCTTTGCCTATAACCAACGTCCTCTTCGTTCCTAGAGGAACCGTCAGAGCTGGAAGGAGTTTGCTTCCGTTGTGCACGGCGCAGCTTCTTTTTTAGATCATCAATCTTCAGTTGCATGGATTTTTCATTATTTGGCCTTCAAGAAATGTGAATTCCCACTTGAGAGTGGCTTTCGCTTGTATGCGTAGTATGCACGCTACCCTTTCGATGTCTTTCACACTCAAGATTAAGAAAATCCTCTTATCGTTGAGAACCTACCAACTCTGCCTGGTATGGGCCTGATCCCACCATCATTGACCGTTGCACTCACTATCACACAAACACTTCTCATAGATGGCGCCAATTGTAAGGCCGCGATTTAAGGCCTATCCCCAAGATAAGTGGAAGGTTGACCTAATAGGCTCAATTCAATAAATTTGTAGAGAGTAGGTTGAAGAACTAGGTCTTAATGAATTGGACAACGGCTATTATGGATCAAAAGATGACCAAACCTAATTAGTAAACGTGGATGTGAATGAACTCACTGTCCGATTAGACAATTTCTTCTATAAATCAACTAAACCGGATACAAGTGTAATTTTGATAGCTACAATATTTCTTTCTCTCTTTTTTTCTCCCTTCCTACGGAGGGTCTCTTACATTATATATATCCCCCTTTTTACCATCTTAATCCTACACTTGTTGATCATTTAAACCGTTACTGGAGTGTCTGTCCTATCAGACACTCTCCTTGGCTTTCTGTAAGTCGTGGTAACCAAGACAACACTGTTTAGGAGTTTTCTCCACATAAATGCGGCCTGAAAAGCAGGTGCAGTGCATTCAATGCGGTGGTAGCAGCTTTCCTTAAGATATTTTTAAGCTCTCAGTCCTCTGGTACACTCAAGACACACGTCCCTATCACCGAAGCTTACTGGAAGGTTATCTTGGACTTTTAGGGTACACATTTGAGCCATGTTTATCCTATCCAAGGAGACATACTTCCTCCGACCGCCCTCCCGTTCATATCCTGCTTATTAGATTCTTAGTTTGATCCATCCAACACCATTTATTCGTTCTTGGATCACTATGCCCTCGGCCAAGCCCAAGGCACAATATAACATTTGGGCCCCTAACCTCACACTATCAATGATAAAATCAATAACAAAAAAGATATGTATTTATGGTGAAAAATTTAGAGTTGACGCCGTGATATTGGTCAAGTTGTGAGCCAGCTCGAATATTAGATTTAGCATATTCTTGCGTAATAATAAGAATGTAAAAAATACAGTTCTATATCGAATTTTGTTTGGCTTATGGAAGAGAATTTTTTTTTTTTTTGAGAGGTTATAGGTCGTGGTGCTAACTAGCTTGTTGTTGAGCCTGAGCTTTGGTTCCCTCCTGTTTGCATCTTGATCCATTGCTATTTGTACTGTTTATATTGTGTTTTCTCTTTCTTTAAAAAAAGAAGAAACATAAATGATATATTTTGAAGAATAATAAGGGGTCAAATGAGGTCATCCAATCATCCTAAGCATGACAAGAATAAATTTTTTAATACCAATTTTGTCGTGTTATTTGGGGTGTCTGCATTTTTGTCTGTAATTAGAAAGGGCCATAAGCTTACAAAAAATTATTATGTACTTTTGGATTATGTAATACGAGAAATTATTTTGTACTTCTGAAGTATCATAAATGCATACTTCTTTCTCTCACATGAATGGTGGGTTCCACTAATTAAATTCATGGTGGGGCCTACCATGCATGTGAGAGGGGGGACTACGCATTTATGGTACTTCGAAAGTACCAAATAATTTTCAATGTAACACATTCATAGTGAGTCTACTATTAATTTAATTAGTAAGATTCATTGTAAATGCGAAAAGAGAAAGCACCAAATCACTATACTTTAAAAATACCCAATAATTACTCTAGGTTCATAGTTATTTAAAATGGAGTTAGAACTAAGGACTCAACTCTCCCTCATTGTGGAAAAGCATAGGAGATAAAGGAAATTACGCGTTTGGTTCATGCAATTTTCGTAAAAAAAATTGAGAGAAAAAATTAAAATAATTCAAAGGTTTACTTGATTTTACCATGTATCTATATTTACAAGAACATAACATATTTATACTGCCCCCTCTATGATTATCAAAAATATGGTAATTGATTATAAGAGAATTGGTAATAAATCATGGTATGTATTAGAGTACGTGATTTTGAGTTTAGTTGATCTTGAGTTCAAACCTATTCTCCCCTACTCCTTCCATTTCAAAGGTTAGAAGTTTCACGTATTTAACTCTACTTATTAAAGGGATTGGGCTCACACATTAGAGGTATTAGAATAATGATTAAATAATTATGTTTATAACTACTATCAAAATCTTATTTTTCATGGTATCAGAGTAGGTGGTCATGAGTTGGAATCATATCTCAACTTTATTTCCCACATAAAAATTTAAATTTGGACCCAACTTGTTGAAGAGGCGTTTGGGCTTTTATACATGAGGAAAGTAACTCTAGATATTCATAATTTTATTTTCATCAAATAAATGTAAGGTAACTCTAGATTTTCATAATTTCATTCTCACAAAGTCATATCCCTTTCCAACTTTATTTTCCAATTCAATCACTGTTTATATTGACAATACACTGTGTACAGAGAGAGAGAGACTTGTCGTGAGTCAACAGAGAATTAAAATTTTTCTAGCCAATGAGGCCGGCAGAATCTCAAGCCCATAACATCTCCATCACCCATTCACCACATTTAATATTCAGATCACAAAAAATTAACCTCCAAATGACCCAAATATCAAACACCCCAGGCCCAACCCCCTTTCTTTTTCTTTCTGCCCCTCACTTCCCTAAAAAAAAAAAACTTAAACAATTGCCTACTCTGTATAATTCCAAATACTTTTCTATCACTCTAGGTTTCTTTTTTTGTGGCCAAATTCGATTACTCCTATATTTCTTGTAATTGGTAACTTCATTTTGAGATTAACGCCAGCAGTTACAATAGATTGCATGCCATTTATCACAACAAAAAGAAATTAAATACGACTCTTCATTAATAATCGTTAGAAATGTAATGAGTCTTGTAATTCAATTGTTACCTTCTGGTATTGTAAGGACTCATTTTTGGCACTCCAGTCCAACAATGGATGGACCAGCTCAGAAGGCCCAACAACAATGAATTTGTAGAGAGTAGGTAAAGAAAATTGGATTAGCCCAAATTAGACAATAAATCAGATGGATTTGGATGACAAGAAGAATAAAATAAAAGATGTTTAAGTTCAGGAAATTGTCCTCGGCTAATGCCCGAGGAGGTCAATTTTGATATATGTTCTTCTAAATTTGGATACACGTTTGTTTCTTAGTGTCTACAATATTTTCTTCTCTATTTTTCCGATCCCCATTCTTTAGATCTCTCCTTCCTTCTATTCTTCCTCATCTCCTTCTTCTAGCCTTCCACGTGCAGATTGGATGATCTTTTTAGATACTTGTCCCATCCCCCCTTTTTTAGAAGTCTTTATGTAGTAGCTGTAAGGCTGGAGGCACTATTCAGATATCATTTCCACGTAAATGCGGCCAGAGGGTTAGTTGCAGAGCATTTAATGCGGTGGTGGTAGCCTTCTTCCTTGATATTTTGGAATCTTTTCTTGGCACATGTCTTGGTAATACTTATCCAGTCTGCCAGAATTCTTTGGGGTGTTCTCCTGATCGGCAGAGCCCCATGACTCACCCCGGCTTTGGTTATTCGAGGTAACATTCATCCCCGGCACAGCTTCCTAGATCATCAAGTTCATATTTAACCTCTTCATCTTTCAACGCAGACTTTCTAGGCTAAGCGGGGCTGTCCTTGGACTAGCCTTAGTCCTCGGCTTGGGCTTTAGGCCCAACGTGTACAGTGGTAAAGAATTTTGGCCCATTGCTCCTACAGGTATTTTTCAACAAAAGCCTCCATAGTTCAAATTATTCGTTTTTTTTTTTTGGTTGTTACTATCAAATGCAATAACTAATAAATAATAAAATAATAATAATTGTTAGATACAACTATAAAAGAGGGGGGGGGGGGGGGTCAAAAAACCAAATACGTACAAGTTAATCTAGCAAAAACACATTCCTTACCCGTTGCAGAAAGTAAAAAATATCTCTTTTAAGAATTGGAGCACTTGTGTTTAGTAACTGTACTCTCACTCACTCACTCTCTTTAAGAATCTATCTTTCGAGTCAACCATGCAATCCAATTTATTATTAAATGGGAAACTTTTTTTTTCCCCTATTGAGGTGTATTATTTACATTACGAGAATTTATTCATTCAAGAATCCTTTCTCCACTTAGAGCATCCGTAGCAGATGTTGCAAAAAAAAATGTCATTTGCCATACCAAAAACCTACTTTATTATTTTACCACATCATTTCACAATATCCTATTTATCAGATGTTTTATTATTCAATTATATACATTAAAATAATATTTACTACACATTAAAATAATATATTATCTTCTTCCCATTTTATCAACAACAGCAACAACCACCCAGATCAACTGAATCGGCCATCACCCCCATAGCAACATAAAACCCACGGCAACCAGAAGGTTGAAACCATTAACAGCCACCACATTTCTCTGTAGCACAGTATAACAACCTAAACAATCCATTACCACCATAACTGTAACCATCAACAGCCACCAAAAATCACATCAAACTAGCCCACCACCACCACACCAAACCCCTACCATTTCACGGTAACCCATTTGTCTCTCCCTTCATCACAGCGGTAGCCCATTTCCACCACCGCCACCACACTAAACCAACCCACCACCACACAAACCAGAATTCTCACCCACCACGACCCACCAAAACCCAAACCCAAACCCACACATCCCACGACCCACCGAAACCCACAACCCACACACCCTACGCCCACCATCCGATCATCGTTGCTGTAGGAACACCACCCTTAGACCTCAAACTCCGACCATCAACACACAGACCTCAAACCCATGGCAAACCCACAGTGAGAAAATCCACGGCAAATCCACAACAGCCAACCCATCCACCTTAGAAATAGCAACCCTCAACCTCACCGATCCACCACCATTAGAATACAGAGAACAGAGAGAAGAGAGAATCGGAGATCCCACCTAAAAGCACGAGGAAGATTTGAAAGAGAAGAAAGTTTTAGAGACTGAGAGAGTAGTGCTTGAAAGAGAAGAGGGTTTCAAAGATTGAGAGAGAAGTGCAGATGAGGAGTCAGAGAAAAGTAAGAGGGAGAGAGAGAGAGAGAGGTGAATAAAAAAATAATAAATCAAATGCCCTAGTTTGTCCGTATTGGTGTTAAAATTGTGAGAGTACTGTAACATGTTGCAAAAATTTGACACATTTAGCACATTTGATAAATGTGATTTTTTGGTGTTTGGTGTGCCAAATATGCCAAATATTTGGCATTTGGCACATTTAGCACATCTACTACGGATGCTCTTACAAGGGGTTATAAGCCTCGATATGCAACCCAGGATGAGGCCCACGCCCTTTATGAGAGGAAGGACTTTTGCTATAAACGTGAATAATTTCTCATGCATGATATTATGTAGCCATATCAATTCTTAGAATGTTGAAAAAAGTAATACCCACGTAGTATTTTAATTAATTTTTGTTAATCTCACACTTGCTAGCTCCAATGCGAACAAAGAAAGTGGTAAGTTTTCCATTAATGTGAATTGGACACAATTCTATAAGTACACCTTTGGCTGATCTATATATATTGATTAAATTTTAAAACAGTAAATTAGGGTTTAAGTGATAATCTACTGAAAATAGTATTCTGGTGTCTAATAATATCTATGGTTTAAAGCCCACATCCTCCCCCCATTCTACCAGGATAATTAAACATGAAATCGAGTTGTTGAAGTTTGAGATAAATTCTTCCTTTTAGTGTTAAACCTAGATTATATGATTTGCATGTTATGAATCGTACGTATTTTTGTATCGTCTTCTTTAATTGATTTAAGTGAAAAAATATAATTATTGAATATTTTTTTATGAGATTAAATTCAATAAAAACTGTAAAACCCAAATTTTACCTTTTTAATCCTAGCTTGTCACATCATCATATTACAAATTCAATTCTAATATTTATTCTATTTTCCCTATTCCTTGTGTGTATGTTTATTTCTCAATATATGTATATATATATATATATATATATATATAATATCCATTTGAAAATCCAATTTAATTATGAGTTTATTTAGATGTTATTATATGTGATAAGATGTATTGAGTTTTAAGTAAAAACTGATGTGATAATATCTTATTAGATGATTTAAAATATGGATTTTACACAAATCCTTACTAAATTCAGACTCTTTTAATTATTTATAAATAAATACTCCCTCTGTCCCACTTTGTTTGCCCTCTAGTCCATTTTAGGATGTCCCAAAATATTGCCATGTTTCTAAATATAAAAGTCATTAATTTATTAATGTTCCTATTATACCCCTGTTTCTAAACATAGATTTAATAATTTAATTTTTTAATAAATTTATTTTATGGTGGTTTTGAAAACTTATACATTTTTAAAAGGTATATAAGACAATAAATGATGTTCCCTTAACAAACAGGACAAACAAAATGGGACGGAGGAAGTAATACTTATAAATATTGAATCTGGGCAAACTATGCTTCTACTTGTATAATAGAGTATGATGAAGTTGATTATCTTCTAGTGATTACTTTTTTTTTTTTTTTTGAGAAATTCTAGTGATTAGTTGCTTGTCTCACCGCTGTTTACAATGTTGACTAGTGTATTGTTATTATTTCATAATGTACTTATTACTTTATGTTGTAAAAGCGGAAGCTTTAATACTAATTTGTTGAGAATAGCAAAAGCATGAATATCTATTTGTTGTGTGTGTATCCAAATAACTGTGAATTTATGCAAAATAGAAATAGAACGACAAAAGAAACAATCACACGGGAACACAAAGATTTACGTGGTTTGGTTTTTGGCCTACGTCCATGGGCAGCGTCAAGGAGAAAGTTTCACTAACAAAAGAAAGAGATTACAACAGTAGTACCAAGACACTCTCACAAAACCCAAACCCCAAATACACCCAAAAGAACTTTTAATCACCAAAAGCATGTGACTAGAGAAAACCTAAATTTCTCTCTCAAAACAAAGCATGGCTTAGAATTCTAAAATAATATGCGGCTACCTTTGTATACTACACTTAGAATTCAATTGCGGCATAACAAATATATATGGGATAATTACAGTAAACCCACCTGTGCTATGGCCTGTTTTCACTTTGCCTACCCGTGGTTTAAAACTTTACACTTTGCCCACCTGAACTTCAATCCGTTACCCATCCGTTACCCACCTCGCCCCCTGACGTTAGAAAAACACCCTTTTCTTAAAATCAGAACATAACACCGATCAAAAACCACGAACCAGAAGTTCTTTTCCTCACGAGCCCTAGAAACACGAAATCCCTTGTTTGAGCTGAGGTTTTGATTTTTCTGGTCGTGCTTTCATGTGAGGGTGAGGTTTTGACTCTGGGTTGTCTTGAGGCATTGAATATTTGAAGAGAGATCATCACCAGGTACGACAGTTGTGCTTTATGTGGGTTGGGGTTTCAATTGTTGACGGTAGCTTTGATTCAGAGGAAGTTGATAAATGATGTCTTCTTCGAGTGGAACTTACTCCGGTTCAAATGGGCATATGTGTACATATGAGACTTGTGTGCTGAGAACAAGTCTGACAGTGGATAATTTTGGGAGAAGGTTTCTGGGTTGTAGCCGATATAAGGTTGGTCCCAAGTGCCCTTTCTTCCAGTGGATTGATAATCCCACTTGTGTGCGTGGGAATGAAGCTGCCCATTTCGTGCAACAGAAGATGGATTTACTGCGAAGTGAGCTGCAACTTGCACATGAAAGGAAAAGAGCAGCTACCCAGGTAGCAGCAGAAGCTACCCAAATGGCAGAAATTGCTCAAGACAGGGCAGCAAAAGCCACTGAGAGGGAGAGAAAGTTTCGAGCTTCCTCAGTTCAAGCCAAGGAGATAGCAGTGAGAGCTTTAGAGCAAGAGAGAAAGTGCAGAATTGCACTAATGCTGTCTTGGTTTTTTTTTTTTTTTTTGGTTATGTTGTTTTCGTGTTTTAGCTCAAGTGAGAATGTTGGAATGATGAAATTGAGTCTACCTGGTGGGTTGTAACATAAGCTAGTCTGCAAATGTATTGTAATAGAATTATGTAAGATGTAGATGCTGTTGGCTTGAAGCCAGTTAATAATATAAGTCTTTTTAAGATAAAGTGTTAAGATTGTTAGATGTTGTTGGTATTTTTGTTTAAAGTGAATTGGCTACTTGTAAACTGTGAGCTGTTGGTGTTTTGTTGGATGCTGTGAGCTGTGTTGGTTTGTGCATAAAGTGCATTGTGTGCAGATAATTGTGTTGGAAGTTTAATTGTTTAAAGTGTAAAGTACACGACAACTATCTGTCAACTTGCAAGAAAAGACAACAAATACACACACAAACCTGCTATTCAACATATACACCTGCTATTCAAAAGTGACTGCTATATTCAATACATACACACATAAACAAACTCATATGTTTAACTGCAATAACCAAAATAATAATTTTGAACACCTGCCATTAAGTTGGGAAGTTGTATACATTTTTAAGGTAGCATTGAATAGTCTTTCATCAAGCACCAGTAAATATAAGGCATTTGGTACAACAACCAAAATAGTTGCACTTGCCCCTGTTTACAAAACTTAACAAAAATACAAAAAGTGATTGAACAGCATATATAAAAAAGTGCCACCATACTTTTTCTGCCCTGCCATTGTCTACAAAATACATATGACCCTAACATTACAAAACCCTAATACATAGCAACAAAGTGTCTTGACATAGTCTTCATTTACTGCCCCTGCCCCTGCCTCTCCCACCACTGTTGGCCTTTCCACCTCTTGTTCTACATTTCTGAGTCCTAGCTGCATTACCCCTTCCTCTCAAAGCAGCTCCTCTGGTAGCAGGTGATCTTGTAGCAGTTGATCTTGTAGCAGGTGATCTTGCAGCAAGTGATCTTGTAGCAGGTGGTCTACTGTCCCATGTTTCTGCAGGGGTGTGTGGTGCTGGCTGGCTTGAAGCAAACCAAGGAGCTCCTCTAATGGTGTACCTGAAGTCTGAAGAGTACCACTGACTTGGGTTCTGTGACCATGGAGTCTGAGCTGGTGGCTGTGTAGCTGGTGGCTGTGTAGCTGGTGGCTGTCGAGCTGGTGGCTGTGTAGCTAGTGGCTGTGTAGCTGGTGGCTGTCGAGCTGGTGGTTGTGTAGCTGGTGGTTGTGACCCTGCTGCCTGGTTGGATGAGGATGAGCCCATAGTGTAAGGCTGATGTGTTGGTAGGGGTTGAGATGAGGATGGGGCTTATCTGCATGTAGAGGGCCTTCCACTTCCCTACAACAAAAAATGATCATGTTTACAGTGTCAGTTATTGGCATTTTGCATTTAATAAAGAAAGTTTGTAAAGACTTACAAATTGTTCTTTCTACAATCTCTTCCTCCTCTCCCATGGTGTCTCACCAGTAACATTGGCCTTGCATCCCCTTGCATTGTGCCCTTCCTGTTGACACCTTCCACACCTCACTGGCTTGTTTGCTCTAAACACCTTATAAGGGTTCCTTGGCTCATCAGCATCTCTCTTCCTCTTCATGGGTGGCCTGCCCGGTGGCTTATAGATAATAGGTGCAACAGGCTTGGGTTGGCCACTTGACACCCACTCAGACTGGCCAGGCATGGGAGGTATAGGTGTCTTGTATGTCTCCACATAAGCATCCTTGTAGTAGCATGGATGGATGTAGTCTTCTGGCATCTCACGATTCACAAAAATTGCTGCAACTCCATGCTTGCAGGGGATTCCTGTCAAGTCCCATGCTCTACAGCTGCATGTCCTCCCTACCAAGTCCACCACATGCCTTTCCCTCTCACTGGCAACCTCATACACAAACCTCCCAGATGGCATTGCACAGAAGCTCTTACACTCTAATTTTAACTTCTCCAACTTGCCCTGTATGCTTGGACACAACCTGCCACCATACTTTTCTATGCCAATCTTCTTCACATACAGTCTACTCATAAGCCTAACCCTGATCCACTCCAGCATTGATAAGATTGGCTTGTCTCTAGCCTTCAGAATCATAGAGTTGAAACTCTCACTCAGATTGTTTGCCAGACAATCTGTCAAAGCTCTTGGAGAAAAGTGGGATCTGGTCCACTGTGCAGGCTCTATATCAGCAAGGTACTTCCAAGCTTCTTCATCCAAACTCTTAAGATGCTCCATCCCCCTCTCAAATTCCCTTACTGATGTTGTGCCAGCACACCTCCACAACACACTCTTTAACTCCATGCCCTTGTGGTTAACCTTGAAGTTGTTGTATATGTGCTTCACACAATACCTGTGCTCCACAGTTGGGAATAGAGTCTCCATTGCAGGTAGAAGGCCCTGCAATCATGTAAGCATTCAAGTAAGCAACTATGCAAGTAAGCAAGTATTGAAATCATGAATATGAGCTAGATGATAATACCTTCTGCCTGTCACTAATGAATACCAGATTGAGCTCCTCTGGCCTGCCAATGTCATCTGCAAACTGCTCCAAGAACCAGGTCCAGCTGTCCTTGTTCTCTTGCTCAACCACAGCCATTGCCACTGTGAATATATTGTCATTGCCATCCTTGGCAGTGGCAGACAATAATTGCCCACCAAACCTACCCTTTAAGTGGCAGCCATCCAGCCCAACAAAGGGTCTACAACCACCTAGAAATCCAACTTTCTGAGCATTATACCTAATGTACATCCTTTTAAACTTGGGTTCTGCATTCTCATTTTCCATCTCTGTTTGTAGAATCACCTTGCTTCCTACATCTGTCCTCCTTATCATTTCTGCATAATCTCTAAGTAGGCCATACTGAGCCTCTTCATTCCCAGTAATCAAACCCCTAGCTACCTTCCTTGATCTATACACCTGACTAATACTTAAATCCACTGAAATCTGCTGCATCACATGGTGCTTAACACCTGAGACCTCCCAATTAGGATTCTTACCAAAATCCTCTAAATACCTCTTTGCCACATAGGCTGATGTAACTTGCCCATTTCGAAATGTCAGGGGGCAGGTACATTCAGGCTTAAGTGTCTTGATCTCGAATGTGCCCTCTCCACTCACCATTGATGCATAACACCTCCATCCACAATTGTTCTTGCAATGTACAGAAATCTTCTTCTTCTCATTCAACTTCCACTTGATATCAATGTGATGCTGAATCACATACTCCCTCAAAGCCTGCCTAAACACCTTGGAGTTTGGAAACTTCATCCCTACCACCAACCTAACATTTTCCATATCAGTCCTCTCATTGAATTCTAGATTTCTAGGCCCCTGCTCATCATCAGAACCATCCACACTTGCAATATCATCCTCTAAAGCTGGTTCAGCCCATTCTTCATCTAAATCTATGTTTGGAGGAACATTGCTTGGGCCAGGTGTATTAGTGTTTGGCTGAGGTGTATTAGTGGTTGGTTGAGGTGTATCAGTGGTTGGAAATGGAACATTGTGAGGTGGAGAAGACTCACCAAAAATGTCATCAGCAAAGTCTTCTCCTTCCAAACCTTCATTCAACCAATCAAACTCCTCCTCTATCCCTACACTAGCATCATCCCCTGTAGCAGCTCCTGCACCACCCCTTGCACCACCCCCTGTAGCAGCTCCTGCACCACCCCCTGCACCATCAGGGACTTCAACTGCAAGTGGAGTATGACCACTCTCCACATACAGTATGATGGTGTCTCTTGACCCTCCCACGTTAAGCTTGCACATGGGCACCACATCTTTATCATCTTCTATGAGCCTCAAGTCTTGCTCGAAGTTGCCCCCAAGACCTAAATAATGAACCCTACACGGTTCATCAATCCCCAATTCCTCACATATACCTTTTATTTCAAAATAACTAAGCCTATCAATATCCCTACACACTATGTCAACTTTCCCACCAAAGTATTCTAACCTAGGGTTCCACAGAAAAGTACCCCCATAATGTACCTCCAATTTCACTTCCTCATCAGCCATCTGCAATAACTAATTAGCATTTGAAACGTACACAATTAACAATTAAGGAATTGTAAACATTACCAACACAAACATGTTTCTGTTTTGCTTTTGGGATGCAACACACACATCAGAGGGACCACTTTTTTTGTTTTGCTTCTGGGATGCAACACACACATGGCAAACACTAAAATTTAAACCATTGACTGATTACTCAAAAATGCCCATACATGCAACACACACATGGCAAACACTAAAATAGAAATTTGGGACCACTGTGAGACACAATGACCACGACAGACAAAATGCCCATAAACAAACACAAATCCAAACAACAGGTAACATTACATCAACAAAATGACCATTAACTGATTACTCAAAAAACCTCTACCAAAAATAAAAGATTACTCAAAAAACTATAAAACAACCACAAGCCCAAACTAAAAACTCAAACAGTGACTGATTTCTTACCAGGATTTGAGTCCCTCGACCAATTCGTTGCTCGTCTAGGTTTATACTTGCAGCGCTATTTCAATATCAGATGCAGAATGGGGTTTCTCTAGGGGATTTTCGTGTTTCTAGGGCTCGTGAGGAAAAGAACTTCTGGTTCATGGTTTTTGATCGGTGTTATGTTCTGATTTTAAGAAAAGGGTGTTTTTCTAACGTCAGGGGGCGAGGTGGGTAACGGATGGGTAACGGATTGAAGTTCAGGTGGGCAAAGTGTAAAGTTTTAAACCACGGGTAGGCAAAGTGAAAACGGGCCATAGCACATGTGGGTTTACTGTAATTATCCCAATATATATATATATATATATATATATAAAGTCGGCTAGGGTATATTAGAGAGAGGATATACAAGGCCAGCTACACAAGTCCTAATATAACTAGGACTTGGTTTACAAATCCTTCAAAGACAAGGACTGTGCACTCTCACGTGCACTATTCAAGCCACTAATCAACACTTTATTAGTTGTTGCGTACGATGGGCAGTTCAAGTTTGACTCACTTTGGATAATGATTAGTGATGTCTGCCTGGCATGATCTGGTTTCATAAAAAATAATAATAGCCTAATAAAAATAATAAAAGAAATCCTAGTATAATATTAGAGCAACAATATCAATTAGTGTATTTTACACATCTATTTTTATACTAAAAATTTACTTTTTCTATTTTACACATCAATTTTTACAAAACACACACATCAGTTTATCTATTCTATCATATATTTTATTTAAATAATCATTTTCTCACTTTTTTTTATTATTATTTTATCTCTAGCCCTCTCTCTCCACTAACGAGACTCTTTTCTAGAGTCTTCTCTGAAACTCCTCTTTATTCCAACATTTTCACTCCTCTCTGTAACTCCTCTCTCTTCCAAATTTTCTGAAATTTCGATCCAAGCAGGGAGCACGGCGCCGATCGGAGTACTCCTCTCTATTCCAAATTCTTTGAAATTTCGATCCAAGCAGGGAGCATGGCGCCGATCCAAGCACGCCGATCTAAGCATGGAGCATGATGTTAATTTGAAACTCTGAACCAAGCACTGTGAGAAGAACGCTGATCCAAGCACGCCGATCCAAGCATGCTGATCTGAAACTTCGATCCAAGCACGGCAATCTGAAACTCTGATCCAAGCACGGCGAGAAGAATGCCGATCCAAGCACGGCGAGAAGAATGCCGATCCAACCACGCCAATCTAAAACTCCGATCCAAGCACGCCAATCCACTCTCTCCGTCTCCGTTGGTGTGTCCGTGTGTGGGTGTGTTTGGTTTTGTGGTGTCTATGGTTGATTTTGTTGTTGATTTTGTGGATGATTTTTGTGGTTAATTTTTGATTTTGTCTGTGGGAGTGTGTATTAGAGGAAGAAGCAGATGATGAGGGCGTTAGTTAGTTTTGCAGATGGAGAAGAGAGAGAAAAAAAGGAGTGAAATCAAAAGAGCTACAGTAACCGTGTATATATACACGGTTACTGTAGCTCTTGCATATTTATGCACGATTTTGCACAATTTTACACCCACTGATGTAGGTGTTTTTTTTAATCAAAATGTGTAAAAAGAGCTACTTTTTGTATTTTGCAAGATTATCCATGGACTGATGTGAATGCTCTTATATATCACATTCTAAATGAGGGTCCAAAGTTCATTAACTATTTTAATTTTTCTGGTGGAACGTCCTCCTTGTATCAAAACAAAACATCACCCTACTGCTTTGATTCCTATAAGACCATCTAATTTCTGAGAAAGTATATCATGTTTCGGTAATATCAACTCAGCATCTGTTTTGGTATTTCTTACCCAATAAATGAGCGACACTTGTTTCAAAAAACCACATCAGACTACTAAAATAAATGATAATAATACTAACAACTATCGGGAAGATAAATTAATCATTTATTAGAGTAGTTTGATGTGGTTTCTTGAAACAGGCGTCACTCATTTATTGGATAGGAAATACTAAAGCAGATGTTGAGTTGGTATTACCAAAACATGATATACTTTCTCCTAATTTCCCTTTAATAGAAATAAATAATTTTAAAACCTAATCATTTAGTAGTGGGCAAGATGGGCCATCGCCCCTTTATAGGATAATAATAATAATAATAATAATAATAATAATAATAACAATGATAATACGGGTAAATTGTGTATTTTGTCCTTATTCTATACACTATATTTTAATTTGGTTTATAACCTTTCAATTGTGTCAATTTAGTTCCTAATTTTTTAGTATCGTGTTAATTTAGTCCTTACTGTTATTTTTTGGGTGAAAATAGATGACGCGTCTAATGATCAAAATAAAAAATTAGCTTTCGTTGATGTGACAATGCATTAAAATTTTATTTTGGCTGTTTGATAACAGGGACTAAATTGACTCAACACTGAAATGTTAGAGACCAAATTGACACAATTAAAAGGTTAAAGACCAAATTGAAATATGTTGTAAAGGATAGGAACCAAATATGTAGTTTACTCTAATAAAAGTATAAAAGTATAAAAGTATTAAAGTTTTTTTTTTTACGAATTATTTTCCAAACAAAATTTTTTTTTTTCATAAAAATAAAGTATTAAATTGGTAGGTTTACATCTATGATGTATGTTTAATGATAAATATCATTTATTTGTTTCATATATAATTCAATAAGTACAACAATAGAAGAATCTGAGATGATTTAAATTAACACTCCCCTAAAAAAAAAATAACACTATCTCTCCTAATAAAAGAAATAAGATTGTCTTTGAGCCACAAGGATGATTACGTTATTTTGTTAAGGATTTTATTTATTTATTTTTATAAAAAAAAGGGGGCAGAGTTATGTGAGTCTTTTTGGCTAAATAATGCAAAATCTCAAATTTATTTACGTTATAGGTACTGTTTGAAGTTATTTAGGGAATTGAGGAAAGAGAATGAATTGCGGCAACCGTGTTGCCAAAATTCAATCAAAAGTATGAGAGAGAAAGAGAAAAAGTGAGAGAGAGAAAAATGCTGAATTTCGGTAAGGATATTGCTGAAATTCTGCTGCCCGTGAAGAAGTGCTGTGAGTGCTCAAAGTAAGTGTGAGGGGTGCTCAAAAAAATTTCTTTTTGCCCCCCTATTTTGGCAATGGCATTGCCGAAATAGGAGGGAAAAAAGAAAGAAAAATTTTGCCCCCCTATTTCAGCAATGGCATTGCCGAAATTGGGGTGGGGGGGGGGGGGAATTTTTGTAACAATTGTGGCAATGCCATTGCCGAAATAGGGGGGGAATTTTTGTAACAATTGTGGTAATGCCATTGCCGAAATAGGGGAAATTTTTTTTTTTTTGTGTGACAATTGTGGTAATGGGATTGCCGAAATAGGGGGGAAAATTTTTTTGTGTGGCAATGCCATTGCCAAAATAGGAAAAACAAATTTTGTAGCAATTGTGGCAATAGCATTGCTGATATAGGGGGGAAAAAATTTTGTGGCACATTTGTGGCAAAAAAAAAAAAAAAAGTGTGGCAATTGACTTGTAGCATGGCATTGCCGAAAGTTGAAGAAGAAAGACAGAGTCGAAAAGTATACATATGACTCAATTATCTCATTTTGGTCAGAGATTTTTGTTTTTTGTTTTTTTTTTTTTTTTTTTGTCTTAGAAGAATATTTTACACATCTCCTTCAATCAACCAATCAATTGGTCCACTGTTAAAAGAATCTCCTTACAAATTCTCAGAAGAATACTTGCAATCTCAGCTTTAAATACACTGTTAGAAGAATCTCTTTACAACCAATCAATTGGTCAAAGATTCTTTTTTTTTTTCTTTTTTTTTTTGTCTCTTTTATATCTCTTGCTCTGGGATACATTCCAATGAAACAATATCACGCGTAATTTGTCTTAGATAATTTTTTTTGTCTTCTTATTTCTCTAGCGTATGTCTCAGAGATTCGTTTTTGTCTTTTTATTTCTCCTTTACGTAATAAAAGACAAGTAGCTGAAGGTTTGCATTTCCTCACAAAGTTACATCATTTTATTGTTAATATTCTCCTTTGCTTCAGTGCATTGTTACTCTTCTACTTTGCTTTAGTGCATTATTACTCTTCTACTTTGGGTTAACGTAAGTTTTTTTGCTTTGCTTATTAACTTATGTGCTTTATAAATATCAAAAGCTAATGCATTGTAAAATATTATGTATTTTTGTAATTAATATTGTTTGTATGCCTATGATTATGATTATTGTTGTTGTTGTTTTTATTCAAATTTTAGACTAATGAATTTTTTATGGTTAGGACTACAAGCATTTTTAGTATTGTTGTTATTTTGTGTTTATTTATTATTATCTAATTGTGTTTTTTTTTTCCAAGTATCACTCTATAATTCTCACGATTGTGGTAAGCATCTGAACTCTTTAATTAAATTCATGTATGTGTGTTTGTTAATTTTGAAATTATTTAATATTATTTATTGTTATTATTAGTATATGACCACAAAAATTGTAATAAATTGTATTATTGTGATCTTTTTATAATCAATTTTACTTTTTTATTATCAATTACTACATCAATTACTTGGAAAAAATATATTGCATAATACGTTTGTTGGTTTATAATAAAGATATGTATGTGTATTATTATTATTATTATTATTATTATTATTATTATTATTATTATTATTTAGTACAATAAATCATACATGTGTGTTTCTCTTCTTTAAGGTTTATTATTATTGTCATTATTGTTGTTATTTTGTGTTTATTTATTATTATTTAATTATGTTTTTTTTTTCAAGTATCATTCAATAATTCTCACAATTGTGTAAGCATCTGAACTCTCTAATTAAATTCATGTATGTGTTTTGTTAATTTTGAAATTATTTAATATTATTTATTGTTATTATTAGTATATGACCACAAAAATTGTAATAAATTGTATTATTGTGATCTTTTTATAATCAATTTTACTTTGTTATTATCAATTATTACATCAATTACTTGGAAAAAATATATTGCGTAATACGTTTGTTGGTTTATAATAAAGATATGTATGTGTATTATTATTATTATTATTATTATTTAGTACAGTAAATCGTACATGTGTGTTTCTTTTCTTTAAAGTTTATTATTATTATTATCATTATTGTTGTTATTTTGTGTTTATTTATTATTATCTAATTCTGTTTTTTTTTTTTTTTTTTTTGCAAGTATCACTTTATAATTCTCACGATTGTGGTAAGCATCTCAACTTTCTAATTAAATTTATGTATGTGTTTTGTTAATTTTGAAATTATTTAATATTATTTATTGTTATTATTAGTATATGACCACAAAAATTGTAATAAATTTTATTATTGTGATCTTTTTATAATCAATTTTACTTTGTTATTATTAATTATTACATCTATTATTTGGAAAAAATATATTGCGTAATATGTTTGTTGGTTTATAATAAAAATATGTATGTGTATTATTATTATTATTATTATTATTATTATTATTATTATTATTATTATTATTATTATTATTTAGTACAATAAATCGTACTTTATTGTCAATTCATTAAAGTCATAGAGGTTATCTCAGTCAAAAAAAAAAAAAAAAATTGGTTAATTTAGTTTGATTTATAGAGGCATGGTTTAACTCATTGTAGTATTTAATGTAGGATATATTTGAAATGGTGCTTGGGTCATTCAATCATTCTCTGCTAACCCAACAACAATATCACATCTCTAATGATGCAATGGAAAGCAGTGCACGTTACGAGATCAAAATTTATTAATGTTCTAATAATATCTATAATTTAGTACAATAAATCGTACTTTATTGTCAATTCATTAATGTCATAGATGTTATCTCAGTCCCAAAAAAAAAAAAAAGGTTAATTTAGTTTGATTTGAAGAGGCATGTTTTAACTCATTGTAGCATTTAATGTAGGATATATTTAAAATGGTGCCTAGGTCATTCAATCATTCTCCGCTAACCCAACAACAATATCACATCACTAATGATGCAATGGAAGGCAGAGTACGTTACGAGATCAAAATTTATTAATGTTCTAATAATATCTACAATTATTCTTTCAATAAACATGAAAATATTTTCAACATTAGCAATATAACATTGTACATTTTTAAAAAAATTTTAGGTTTCCACCTTACGAGTGCGACCCCAACCGTTTGCACCCCCCCCCCCCCCGGCAGTTAGGCGAGCGTATTACCCCATATTTGGTCGATAAGGAACGTGTTAGTCCTCAGTTGCAACATGGGTATATGGAGCATGATAGTCAGCACCACCAATGTTGATTGGGGAATGAACCGCATCTTCAGAATAATGACTAGTATGAGTGGCATATGTATTATGGAAGTGCCCGCCATATGAATAACTAAACGATATGCTCGGTCCTTTGTTAGCATATCAAATGGGAAAAACATCTCAGTGGCTTCTTATGGGCTCTACACCCACGTATAGCTCTGTACCTACAAATCTGTATTGGCTGTCTAACATATCGAATATTGCATTGACACCATTATCATCTTCTACTAAAACTTGCTGATAAGTCACAGGATGTGGATGACATTGAAAAGGAAATCTATACCAAATAGTCAGTTTTGAATTTTCTCTGTTTATATGAAGCGTGGATGCTGCTCCATCACATAGATCTTCAAATGTAACACCCTGGCTTAATGGAAGTATAGAAGGAGGTGGCTCTTCGTAATAAACCCCATTTTCGACATGTTTAATTATTCTGCTAGAATAGATGAGAAAAATGAACAACTTTTTTACCATCTACACTAAAACATAACAATAGTATTAATATATTAACACTACACAACCATTACAATGCAATACAAGAAGGTAATCCATTAAAAATATTTAATGTTTAAATAGCTAGAGCTGAGAGAATTCTATTAAAGAGGATTGGTTCACTGATAATTTATTATTATCCATCATAGTAGTTAAAATTATTTTTTATTTCCCTTTTCTTAAGTAACTCAGCAAAACATTAACGAAGGATCTGTTATGGTTACGTTAATTTTTTTATGTAGCTCTTCATTTTGCTTCTTCTAAAATAAGACAGATTATACTAGGATTTTTCCTATTTCCTTCTCGGAGATCCTTATGCATGACTTTTCTATGTACATCGCCATCACCATTGAGAAAGTAGAGAGTTTAAATATAGTAGAATTCTTAATCTCAATTGGGCGGTTTGTATATGTGTGTAGCATTCTAAAAACATTTGACAAATTCAGATTGGAAGGATAATCTTATTTTCTATCTACTTGACACAGTTGACACAAAGCATTTGCAAATTTATCGGTTCTTTATTTGTCGCATATTGCATTGTGTATGTATTGTTTGTAAAGAATAATCATAAGTTGACCCAAGTAAACTACGTAGCAATAAAAGAAGTCATAGTCAAACAAAAAAAAATGGTAGAAATTATGAAAAAAAAATTGCAAATTGCCAAAGGACCAAAGTTATCCACTTGGAAATAAGTTAAACTAGCCTCATCACACGCGCTTTGCACGTGTGATGAGGCTTTTTTTTCTTGGTTTAATAAAAATGTTGGGTTTAGTAGTCCTATTTTATAGCCAAAAAAAAAAAACTGTCTTTATTTTTTATATATATTTTTTATTTTGAAAATCTAATTTATGAATAGATAAAATAATTTGAAAATCAACAGGAAATGGATTCTACCTTTTAGGCAATATTTTAGTGAGAGTTAGAATTGTATTTTTACCAAATTGTCCTATAGTTTTATCTCCACATAAACATAGGGTGTAAGGGTATTTTTAAACAAAAAAAATGAGGACCCCAAATAGGAGAAGCCCCTTAAATAATAGTATAGATAATGTTCTCATGCATCCATACGATAATTATCAAACAAATTTCTAATATCATACAATTTTCTTTATTATTATTATACCCAAAACTTAGATATTAAGGTTTATGAGCATATACTAACTTTTTTTTTTGGTTTTCTTATAGCATATGTGTATATTATTTTGAAATATATTTTTGCTATATGAAATTTTAGGCAAAAATTCATGGACAAATAATTTAAAACATATCATACAAATTAGTTCATGTTGCAAAACACATAATACAAAAACAAGGTTTGCCTGAACAAATAATTTAACAAAAACAAGATTTTCATGCCCTTAAAACATATCCACATGAATATTATAAAAAGAAAAGTTACTACTTAAGAGATATAATTCACCTTGTAAGAGATAAAGAACGGATAGATATTTGCAAGTGTTGTTCCTTTTAGTTGTTTGTAGAATGCATGGCACGCATGAATTGAAAATGGTTAGTAGAATTATGAGAGGAGTAAGAGTGGAGAAAAGAAGGTTGATGAAATTTTTAAGAGAAAAAGAGTATAAAATAAGAACCGTGGAAACTTCAATAAGTTAGTGTTGTTTAAATAGGATGCAAGTTTCATATAAGTTAAATTCTTAGATTTTAAACTATATAATTAGATACGCCAATTGACCATATACAATACAACATAGACCAAGATGAGATACTCTGATACAAATAAATTATTATAAACATATATTTACTGCAAAGAATCTTTGCAGAGAATCTCTCTCAGTTTCTTTGTTTTTCTTTTTCTTTTTTTACAGTGTGCACATTAATCATTTTTTTCTTCCATTCCGTATTATAAGAATCTATGTACAATAAGAATCAATGTAAGAAAAAATGCAAAAATCTCATTTTCTTTGTTTTTTTTGTTTACAGTGTGCACATCAATCATTTTTTGCTTCTATTTCGTATGGCAAGAATCTGTACTTTTTTTTTTTTGAGAATAAGAATAATGTACGTTGAAGAACATCGCGTACACATCAAAGAATACTTTTGCTATACAAAATGAAACAACATCATGTACACATAAACCAAATTGCTTCAGTCAAAAATCTTTTGACTCACGGAAATATGTGTATGTTGTAGAATAAGAATCCGAAATTTTTTTTAGCCATCAACTCTCTCTCTCTCTCCAAATCTCTGATACAGATTTTACGCGTGATATCAATATGTGGTTTTATTGGAAATAATCAATGAATATATTCAGAGAATAAAGATCAGAGGAAGATAAATAAAAAGAATCTCTTAGACAAAAAAAGAATCTCTAAGACAAAAATGAATCTCTGAAAAGAAATAAAATGACCAATGAGTTGATTGGTTGATTGAAGGATAAGAATATATGTACTATATTTTTTTTAGAGAAGTGTTACATCCATAACATTTTTACAATATTTTCACAACAAATCACAGGTGGTTAGTTGTTATTGGTTCAAATTTAAATTTAGCACTGAGATTACTTTTTTAATCCATTATTAACAACTAGTAATAACTTTCCACTTAAAATTTGTTGTAAAAATGTTGTGCACATATCATTTACAAATGCCACAAATTTTTTTTCCCCTCTATAAAAATCTCTAAGACATACGCAGATGAAATAAAAAGAAAAAAAAAAATATCGGAGAAAGATTTTACGCGTGATATTGTTTCATTGGGATTGATCAATGTATATACTCAGAGAATAAGAATTAAAGGAAGTTATAAAAGAGACAAAAAAAGACATAGGTCTCAGATAATGCACTATGTGAATGGAGGAAGCTATAAAAGAATCAAAGGAAGCTATAAAAGAGAAAAAGAAAAAAAAGAATCTCTAACAATGAGTTGATTGGTTGATTGAAGCGTGTACTTCTCCTCCAATTTTCGGCAATGGCATTGCCACAATTGCCACACTTTTTTTTCCCTTTATTTCGGCAATGGCATTGCCACAAACTAATTGAAATTTTTTTCCCCCTCTATTTCGGCAATGGCATTGCCACAAACCAATTGCAATTTTTTTTTTGTTTTTTTTTTTTGTTTTTTTCCCCTCTATTTCAGCAATGCCATTGCCACAAATGCCACAAAATTTTTTTTCCCTCTATTTCGGCAATGGCATTGCCACAATTGATTTTCCTTTTTTGGGTGCCCACCTACACGCACACTTCGGGCACTTCACGGGCTTGAAATTTGAGCAGCAGAATTTCGGCAACACTGTTGCCGAAATTCAAAATTTTCTCTCTCCATCTTTTTCTTTTTCTTTCTCATACTTTTGTTTGAATTTTGGCAATGCCGTTGCCGAAATTCACTCTCTTTCCTTAAATCCCTAAATAATTTCAAACAGTACACATAACGCAAATAAACTTTAAAAAATGCAATATTCAGCTAAAAGACTAAGAATTATGTTGCTACATTATTAACTATTATTAAGGAAAATGGAATCCATCTTTTATATACGCGTGTATATATATATATATATATATATATATATATATAATATAAGGATTTTTTTTAGGGTTAGTACAGTGCCATTTTTCCACTAATTAAGGTGATAATTCTTAATAACTAATAGTAATACATGGCATGATTATCAAACATCTATAATTGATGTCCTTCTTTCTTTTTTTTATTTTAATTTTTTTTATTGTGACATGGCATAAAGGGGAACCAAACTTAAATTAATTTAAACATGTTGGCAATTTGGTAATGGCTTTCATGAATGAAGATGAATACAGCTGTGCCTGTGGTGCGACTTTGTACAGCTGTTTAGATAAGTATCTGAGTGAGGTTTATTCTACACGAACACGTCACCATCGCCTTCTACGAAGGAAGTAGAAAAACTCTCACGAGTCACGACCTCTCAAAAAGAGAAGGTATTTTGTTTCATTAGCTGCACGAGTGGACAATATTGGGGTTGTAACTTGTCGCCTACCTACTTCCCTCGGTACTTGAAAGAAAGAATCACCCTTTTTTTTGTTAAATAAAATGGTATATATATGGAACTGAAAAATAAGAATTAGACACACGTTGAATTTGTTCGAAATTAAATTAATTAATAGACAAGTATAGTATATATATTAGACTCAGATTTGTTAGGATATCGCTTATTGTTGAAAACTGAAAATACTGTAATAAAATAATTTTTAAATGTGTGAATAGTGCCGTGAAATCTAGTTTTAAAGTTATTTTTGTTGAAAAAAGTATTTGCAAGTCCCGTGAACAGTGCACATGACTAACTGTTTAAACGCCAAACGTAAAGACTTAGGAGCTAGACACAATCCAAATGGATACTGATCAATAGAAAAGTATAAATGATTTATAAAAAAAAATAATCTTAGAGCGCATTGTAAACACTATTTTTAGGTCGAAGTGTATTTTGCAACAAATGTGTATATATTTCATGAGCTTTGTGATATAAATTTTGGTAATTAGCTCAAAAAAAAAAGAAAAAGAATAAAAAGAGCATGTCTGAATGTACATGTGCTCTTTTTTTAAAATCTTATTCATTTATTTGGAAAATTGAATACACCCATTATGCTTTAAATCTGAACTTTCCTGATCTTTTTTTTGAGAGAAATGCTACGTCCACAACATTTCTCACAACATTCTCACAACAAATCCTAGTTGGCAGGTTGTTACAGGTTTTAAATTTAAATCTAACACTGAAATTACTTTCTTACCCACTAGTAATAGCAAATAACAACTTGCCAACTAGGATTTGTTGTGAAAATGTTGTGAAAAATATTGTGGACGTAGCATTTCTCTTTTTTTGAATTCTTTTCTAGAGAAGTACTGAATTTGTTGACTTTATTGATTAATTGAGCAGTCAAAGTTGCATTATATTGTTTAAACGTGACCAGTTGAACGCTTATTGTTTTTTAAATGGTCAGAGAGAAAAACTTTTTCCATGATAGAATAGCTTTCCTTATGGGATAGAGTCATATTACTCCGACTCTGCCTTTCTAATCAGACATTGTTTAATGTTCAAGATTTCTATAATATTTTATGGTTGTAAAATAGTTCCGCGTAGAAGTGTTATCTCAAATTGAAAACCATCCAAGAAGTAACTCAACAAAAGTGCCTACTCTAGATGATTCCAATTGCTTTTCGTTACCAGATATTCCATCCCCGGTCATTATGCTTTTTTTTTTTTTTTTTTTTTTTTCGCGTTCAAACTATATGATCATAATTGAGAATGTCCCGTCCTAGCTTGCATGCACCTACTTTTTTATTTTATTTTTATTATTAATTCTTGCTGCTTAGGTCACATATGCCGATATATGCTTGCTATATATAGGAGCATCCTTATCTCACTTGTACTCACTAAATCATCAGGTTTTCAATATTTCATTTTCAACTAGCTTTGAAACGAAAGTAGCTCTAGCTTGAAGTCATCAGCCATGGCCATCCCAAAGGCTTTAATTGCTTCTATTCTCATTTCTATTCTCGTTATCCATCTTGTTGAAGCTGATCAGACGGTAAACTTAATTTTAGCAATCATCTAAGACCTCATATAGTCTCTTTCCTCTTCCTATTGTTTTCTAAAATAAGCATTGAAGCCTAGCTAGCACTTTCTTTCTAACACGATAATTTGTTGTTGAGTTATGCAGGTGAACGACGCAGATGCAACAACGGGTTCTCCCAGTAAAAAAATGGGTGAGTTTTATCTTCTTGCATCACTATATATGTCACATATATGATACAGTTTGATCGAATAATAATAGTTGGCTAATTAAGGTTTTGAATTATATTTTCTACTTTTCAGATTGTGGTGCAGCATGTAGTGCGAGGTGTCAATTATCGTCTAGGCCGAGCCTGTGCAAGAGGGCATGTGGGACTTGCTGTGCTCGATGCAGCTGCGTTCCTCCGGGAACTTCCGGCAACCGTGATGTATGCCCCTGCTACGCTACCATGATCACCCGCGGTGGCCAACTCAAGTGCCCTTGAAAATATATCTCAGACTTGGTTGCATGCGTTAGTCTTATAAGAGAAGAATGGATGAGAAGTGTCTTAGAAAATAATATGCGTACTAAATAGATGCATATCACTTTGTATAAAAGCTATTACAAGAATGATTTTATTATTTTCTCTTTTATGAAAAAAAAGTTGTTGTAATTGAGTTGAATAACAATCATAGTTGTTATTTTTTATTAATAAAATCACTGTTAGTATTTTAAGATTCTCAGGAATGTTTAAAGATTCTCATATTTGGTTGCAAATTACGTTAGGGAATCAGATGCCAGAAGAATCTGGATTCCCCTCTTAAACCCCTCTCAGTAGGAATGTGGAAACCATTTAAAACATGTGGGTATCCATATTCCCAAACTTAAAGGAACTTTTATTTTTTATAAATTGACAATTTTAACCCTTTTTTCTTATCATTTAAGCAATTAAGATAAAATATAAAACAAGTTATCAATATCTTTTCTCTTGTCTTTATCTTTTCCCACCAAAACAACATAAATAGGATAGACAACTCTGTTAATATATTTTTTAACAAAGTTCTATTTAGATTTCACGTGTAGGAAAAAAAAAAGTTTGAAGGAGACCCTCTATTATTGCCAGGTATTCACTTTTACTATTGTGTGTGTGTTGTTCAACAAATTATTAAGTTATTTAGAGAAAGATATTTTTTTTAAAGGACTAATTAACAGTTTATATTTTTTTTCATTATTTATTTAGAGGATTTTTTTTTTAAAGAACTTGGTAGTTCACGTTCAAATTTAAGGATCGAATGAGAAAAATAAATAATTCATTTAAGATTTCTGGAAATACACCAAACATTATCATCTCACATTCTTGGGAATCTTCCAATGAAACCAAACATAGGAATAGCTACATTCCTAAGAATGTGATTTCTAATTCCTAGGAATCTGGATGCCAGGAGTAATGTGTATTCCTCGGTACCCAACGCCACATAAATGAATAATGAATTTTTAACTCTCTCTCGTTTGGTAACTTTGGTTTGGTGTAAGGGAAATAGTCCAGAAGACTCAACGAATGAATAAACAACCAGTCAATGATAAAATCGATAACAAAAACATATGAATTCATGCTGGAAGATTTAGAGCTGATCGAGGCCATGATATTGTCATATTGGTTAAACTGTGAGCCAACCAAAATATTAGATTAGACTATCCATGTGTAAGAATGTAAAAAATGGTTGGGATTGTGCACTGGACACATAGGATGCGAACATATGTTCAAAACTAGACACATATCCTCCTAAAGCATGACACCAATAGATATTTTTAGGGGGCAATTTTTTTAACAAAATTGTACAGAAAGTCTGAATTGAATAAATTTAAAATTTAAAGGACTCAATTGAATAAAAGTAAAATTAGAAAACTGAAATGAATTTCAACTATACTTAGAGAGTGCAATTTACATTTTAGCTATATTTTAATGCCAATTTTACCGTGTTATTTGGAAAAGAGTAGTTTTTATTATACATTTATTATTTTATACAAATTTACACACATCATAAAAAACAACATATATAATGCTTTTAGCCTCTTAGCCAACTTTAACGAGTCTTTTGGCTTAATATTGCATTTTTTTTAAGTTTATTTGCATTATGTGTACTGTTTGAAGTTATTTAGGGAATTGAGGAGAGAAAATGAATTTTGACAACCGTGTTGCTGAAATTCAATCAAAATTATGAGAGAGAGAGAAAAAGGGGGGGAGAGACAAATGCTGAATTTCGACAATGACATTGCCGAAATTTTGCTACCCGTGAATGAGTGTGAGAAGTGAGTATGAGGGGTGCCCAAAAAAAAAATTTTTGCCCCCCTATTTCGGCAATGGCTTTGCCGAAATAGGAGCAATAAAAAAAAAATTGCCCCCCTATTTTGGCAGTGCCATTTCCGAAATAGAAGGGGAAATAATAATAATAATAATAATAATAATAATAATAATAATAATAATAATAATAATAATAATAATAATAATAATTCTAGGGGACAAAAGGCCTAATTCCTGATGATGGGCTGTGGGTCTATCCAAGGAGACCTGTCCGTTCGTGGACAGTAAATCATAAGGTAGGAACATAGTTTAACTCTTCACTAAGATATGGCTAGCATGAAAATGGAAGGAAGTGGTCTGAGGAGTATTACCTTTTCGGATGATCAAAGGGATGGCCAAGATGAACACTCCAACATTTATCCTAATACTTCCAGAGATTTCCCTAATATATATAGGCAGAAAGGACAGGTGGAAGCAAGGAAATATTATGTAAAAGGCTGCTACCACTGTATTTATTATCCTGCAGCTAACCCTATAGCCGCATTAATGAGGAAAAGATGTCTGAACAGTGACTCTCATCCTTTACAGCTACCATGTAAATATTTTAAGGGAAGATTGATGGGACAAGTATCAAGAAAAAATCGCTTAACTGGCACGTGAGAAGAACTAGCATGTAAAGAGAGCTGGAGACAAGAAAAGGGGATAAGAAAAAAAACGGGAGAAAAAGAGAAGAAACGACTAAGAGAGAGAGAAAGAGAGAAAGTTGTAGACATTCAGACAATTGTAAGAATATTTCTCCTCGGACCAAGCCGAGGACAACTTTATATAATATCAGTGCTACATTTTTGCTGATTTGTTTACAATCACACTTTGAATATCGTCCACCTCATTTTCGAGCCCAGCTTGTTGAGCCCACTCTCTTACAAATTCATTGCATGGATACCGTTCATGTGTTGGGCCTAAGTTCATCTCACTTGAGAGCCCAAGATTGAAAAATTGTATCCTTACAATTGGCGCCGTCTGTGGGAAGAGCTGGTGCACAGGTGAGTCGAAATTCAAGCCATGGTTGGATCAGGTCCAAACAGAGCGAAGTCTGATGGTTCACAACATCTTGATCATCTTGCACATCTTGAGCGAGAAAGGAACCGTGAAGGAAGCATGCATACCATTCACACTGGGAGGAGTTGATATCGAAACGAGGAAGACGGGTCTCATAAGGACCCTACGAGGAACATGCAACGTAAGATTGATCGTCTAAAAGAGAAGCTGCGCCATGCATGAAGGAGGCGTAGTCCATCCAGCTGCCAGTCCATCACTGATAATTCTTCTAATGATGATGAGGATGATGATTATAGGCGTCAGTCACGAACACCTCCTAGTGAATCCTTCTCCCCTAGGGAAGAGCATCACCATGACCGCAGGAGTAGAAACACGTTCTCGAAAGGTGTGGGGAACGATGCAATGAATAGGGCACTTAACCAGATTTCTAAATCGCCCTTCACGCACAAAATCGAAGGAGGAAAGCTTCCTTGGCATTTTACTCAGCCCACTTTCACCGCGTACAACGGACGAACTGATCCTGTAGAGCACGTGAGTCATTTCAATCAGAGGATGGCTGTCCACTCTAGGAACGAGACTCTTATGTGCAAGGTGTTCCCCTCCAGTTTGGGGCTCGTATCCATGAGATAGTTTGATGGCCTTGCGGCCAACTCTATTGGATCCTTTCGGGCACTCACTAAGGCCTTTTGCTCTCAGTTCATTACGAACACCAGAGTTCCTCGGCCGTTAGATTCTTTGCTGTCCATGTCTATGTGAGAGGGAGAGACGTTGAAAATGTACTCGGATAGGTACTGGGAGATGTTTAATGAGATTGAAGGGAGTTTCGATGATGTGGCTGTAAGAACTTTCAAGGTCAGCTTACCAAACCGAGCACGATCTGAGAAAATCACTGACCAAGAAGCCGGTGAGAAGCGTTCTTCGGCTAATGGACCGCATCGATGAGTATAAGCGAGTCAAGGAGGATCAGTTGCTTGGGAAAGGAAAAGCCAAGTTTATCCCTCAGGAGAAGAGGGATTTCAGGTCGGACCGGTACAGCAACAGCAAGCCGCGGAAAGACTAGAGTGTGCAATCCGAGTCTGTCGCGTCGCAGGCAGTTCATGCCGTGTTCTGAGAACCAATCCCCCAGATCCTGGAGAAGATTCAGAACGAGCCGTATTTTAGGTGGCCAAAGAAGATGGGAGGAGACCCCACGAAGCACAATCAAAGCCTTTATTGCCAATACCATCAGGAACGAGGGCATACTATAGAGGATTGTAGGACTTTAAAGAGCCATCTAGAACAACTTATGAGGGAAGGAATGTTGCAGCAGTTTGTAGATCGGCCTAATAGTCAGGGAGACCACAGCAGGCCAGGGGCTTCGGGGACTGCGTTGTCAAGGCCCCCGTTGGGCACGATTAACGTTATCTTTGTGGCACCCGGGAGGACTGGATCATATCCTTCTATAGTGATGTCTGTCTCTAGGGCAATTGCCGAGGGCACGGCTTAGGAGTCAAAACGGGCCAAGATAGAAGTTCGACCAGTCTTCAGCTTCTCAGATGAAGATAAGTAGGGGACTATACAGCCCCATGACGACGCTCTGGTCATCACCCTTAGAATAGAGGCATATGACGTGAAGAGGGTGATGGTTGATCAAGGGAGTGGGGCTGAGATAATGTATTCGGACCTATACAGAGGATTAGGTTTAAGACCTGAAGATCTGACAGCATACGATTCACCTCTGGTTAGCTTCGATGGGAAAACTGTCGTCCCTAGGTGATAGATAAGGCTACCCGTCCAAGCAGGGTCCGAGGTGGTTGAGGTGGACTTCATCGTGGTAGATGCATACTCTCCATACACGGTTATCGTTGCCAGACCCTGGCTTCATGCCCTGGGGGCCATTTCATCAACTTTGCATTTGAAGGTGAAATTTCCATCTAGAGGACGGGTCGAGGAAATTGTAGGAAGTCAATCTGTGGCGAGACAGTGCCTTATATCGGCCATCATGGATCAGCCTGCTGCCGAGGCTACGACCTCTGTTGATAAAAGTCCATAGCAATCAAGGACGCCGGTTTCATCTACTGTTGTGGAATTGGATGAGGAGAAATGTGAGAAGTTGGAAAAAGTTATTATTGACAGAGACCCAAATAGGTTTTTCCAGATCGGGGCTCAGTTGCCTCCTCGGGATAAAAAAGAGCTGTTGGCACTCCTTAGGAGAAACATTGATGTGTTTGCCTAGAACTCTTATGAGGCCCTAGGTGTAGATCCAGAGTTCATCTGCCATCACCTGAACGTAAGTCCAGCCGCCTTCCCCAAGAAGCAGCCACCTCGGAGCTCATCCAAGGAGCATTCTAACGCTGTTCGAGAGGAAGTGAACAAACTCAAGCAGGCCGGGGCTAAAGAGGTTTTCTATCCGGAATGACTAGCCAATACTGTGGTGGTAAAGAAGAAAAAAGGAAAATGGCATGTATGCGTGGATTTTACAGACTTAAACAAAGCCTGTCCGAAGGATCCCTTCCCCATGCCTCGAATTGATCAGTTAGTGGATGCAATAGTAAGGCACCCGCGAATGAGTTTCTTGGACGCCTTTCAAGGGTACCACCAGATTCCCTTAGCTCTGGATGATCAAGAGAAGACAGCCTTCGACACCCCCGTCGGGAACTATCACTATAAGGTGATGCCATTCGGTCTGAAAAATGCAGGCTCCATCTATTAGAGAATGATGACAAAAATGTTCGAGCCGCAACTGGGGAAATGCATTGAGATTTACATAGACGACATGGTGGTTAAGAGTAAGCTGGAATCCGAGCACATCGACGACCTTGGAAATATCTTTGAAATCTTAAGGAAACCCAAGCTGCGACTCAATGCTTTGAAATGCTCCTTCGGCGTCGGATCAGGAAAATTTTTGGGCTATATGGTCACCCATCGAGAAATTGAGGTCAATCCCGACCAGATAAAGGCGATCTATAACCTGCAGTCCCCTCGGAATTCTAAAGAAGTTCAGAAGTTGACTGGTATATCTGCTACTCTTAACCGATTCATCTCTAGGTCGGCAGATAGATGTAGGCCTTTTTTCCAGTTGTTGAATAAGGGGAAGGGGTTTGAATGGACCGAAAAATGTGTTCTAGCTTTCCAGCAGCTAAAGGAATATTTATCTCGACCCCCCATCATGTCCAGCCCCACAACAGACAAAGTTCTATTTGCTTATATCGCTGTAGCCACCCATGCAGTGAGTCTAGTACTTATACGGGTTGCTGATGGCGTTCAGAAACCTGTTTACTACGTGAGTAAATCCTTTCATGAGGCCGAGGTCCGTTACTTTCCATTAGAGAAGGCCATCTTTGTAGTGGTTCATGCCACACGCAAACTTCCTCACTATTTTCAATCGCATACGGTTGTAGTCCTTACCCAACTCCCACTAAAATCGCTACTTCGGAGTGCAGATTATACGGGAAAAATTGCAAAATGGGGTACGATCTTAGGGGCTTTCGATATAAAGTACATGTCTCGTATCTCTGTCAAGGGGCAAGTCCTGGCTAATTTGGTAGCCAAATTCGCCGAGCCTTTGATAGAGGAAAATGCCGAGATGATGCACATGGATGGAAATTCAATTGGCTCAGTCTCCGTACAAGGACCCCCATCCTGGAAGTTGTATGCGGATGGTGCAGCCAATCAGAGAGGCTCGGGAGTGGGATTAGTCTTGGTATCTCCAGAGAATGTTGTTATTGAAAAATCTCTCAGACTAAACTTCTCGACTACCAATAATGAAGCTGAGTATGAAGCGGTGTTAATTGGAATGGCCATGGTCAGAAGAATGGGTGGGAATACAGTGGAAGTATTCTCGGATTCGGCACTGGTCGTCGGCTAAGTCAGAGGAGAGCTAGAAGCGCGAGACGAGAGGATGCAAAGATATTTGAGGCATGTTAAGCAGCTTCAGTCACAATTCAGGTCATTTAGTTTACAACATATCCCTCGGAGTGGGAATACACATGCGGACTCCCTAGCCACTCTTGCAATCTCCTCGGCTCAAGGACTGCCTCGGCTTATCTTGGTTGAAGATGTACATAAGCACACCGAAGAGGAAGAGGGGTTGGGCGTCTATCAAATTAGAGTCGGACCAAGCTAGATAGACCCAATGGTAACATACCTCAAAGATGATGTCCTACCACAAGACAAGGCTGAAGCAGACAAGGTGCGAAGAAAGGCTCCTCGGTTCTGGTTGTCAGAAGACAATAAGCTATACAAACGCTCTTTCTCTGGGCCCTACTTGCTGTGCGTACACCCTGAGGCCACCGAGTTGCTTCTTGAAGAACTACACGAAGGAAACTGTGGGAGCTACACTAGAGGTAGGTCTCTAGCTCATAGAGCCCTGACTCAAGGATACTGGTGGCTGAACTTACAAAGGAAAGCACAGGAGTACGTGAGGAAGTGTGATCAATGCCAGAGGTTTGCACTGAATATCCATCAACTAGGGGGAGTCCTTAATCCTCTATCTAGCCCATGGCCTTTTGCTCAGTGTGGCTTGGACATTGTAGGTCCCTTCCCTAAGGCTGCTGGGAGTGAAAAATACCTGATCATTGGCACAGACTATTTCACTAAGTGGGTTGAAGCCGAGCCACTGACGAACATCAGAGATGTAGACGTCCAGAAATTTATATGGAAGAATATTGTCTCCCGGTTTGGAGTACCACACATACTTATCTCAGACAATGGTCTTTAATTTGATAGTAAGGCATTTAGGAGATACTGCTGCGGGTTAGGCATCACGAACAGGTACTCTACCCCGGCATATCCGCAAGGAAACGGCCAGGCTGAAGCCGTTAATAAAGTCATAGTGAGCGGTTTAAAGAAGAGGCTGGATGATGGTAAAGGAAAGTGGGTGGAAGAATTACCACATGTCCTCTGGACCTACAGAACGACTCCTCGGAGATCTACGGGAGAGACCCCTTTTGCAATGACTTATGGGGCTGAAACTATTATTCCTATAGAAACTGGATTCCCCACACTTAGAACAAATTATTTTACCCCGGCTAGCAACGACAGACTGTTAGAGAGTAATTTGGATCTGATTGCTGAACGGAGGGAAAATGTCATGGTCCAGCTGGCCTACTATCAGCATAAGCTCAAGCAGAGGTACGACGCCAATGTCAAGCTGAGACCACTTGTGCCGGGAGACTTGGTTTTGCGAAAAGTAATGGGTGCTATAAAGAGCCCAGCTTGGGAAAAACTTGGGTCCAACTAGGAAAGGCCATATCGCATCCTTTCAATTGCTGGAATAGGTGCATTTTATTTGGAAGATTTAGACGAATGAGCTATACCTCATCCTTAGAATGTAAAAAATCTTAAAAGGTATTACTATTAATAAAAGTTTCAATTCCCGTACTGAAGCCTATTATATTGCTTGTTTACTAAGTGTTAAACAGAATCTTGGTCATGCCTGGTCCCTCGGACCACATACCTTGGGTAAATTAATACTCTAATTCATCCTACTAAGTGTTAAACAGAACCTTGGTCATGCCTGGTCCCTCGGACCACATACCTTGGGTAAATTAATACTCTAGTTCATCCTACTAAGTGTTATATTAAACCTCGATCATATTTAACCCCTCGGATCATACCTTCCGAGCAATTTCACCCTCTCATACACAGCACTAAGTGTTCAGCAGAAACTTAGTTTTGCATATTCTCTCGGACCGCACACTTTGAACAAATTTGTACTCTCATTCAATTTTAGTGTTTCAAGTAATGAAAGATTCGATTGTGTTTGCGTAAATTTACTCCTATTTGCTAAAACAAGTTGAATTAATTGAATGACTTCGAAATAATTAGAAGGCTTGCATTATGTTCATCATTGGTCTCGGATTACTATTGTCATATTCATGCTATCCACATCATTTCGTTTGAACAGAAGTTTACTTCCATTGTTACTTTAGTTTTTTCTTTCTTCCCCTGTGAACTTCAACTTCTTACAGATTTAAAAGTTACAAAGCAAGAGAAATAAATGAATGGAATTGGGAGGGATTAAAGGCAAATACAAATATTCTCATTAATAAAAAGTTGCAATACATTAAGACAGCGTACAAAATGTTACTACCAAAGTGAAAAAGATAAAACCCTAATCCTAAGTCTTGGCCATTGGAGGAGGAGGATTGCTGTTCGGTCCGCTCGGCTCGACCTCCGAAGATCCAGCACCAGTCTCTATAGGAGTAACCTCTTTAGCCTTAGTAGCATTCATGGCCTGGGAAGAAGTATCCGCATCCATGCTTTCCTGCAGTGCCATTTCTTCCTCCTGACCCTCATGTTAAGCCTCGGGAGGAACAAGCGTCTTATCTGATGGCTCCGGAGCTTGGGATGGTGAAGGCGCAGGGTCAGTCGGGACTACGCGTATATACGGGTGAAAGTAAATCTTCCCGGACTGCCTGAGCTCCGAACTGGTAGGGACTCCTGCGAGATTCAAAGCCTCCTCCCAGGTGTACTTGCAGTAATCCCTGCACACCTTGGAGACTTCTTCTGCGAGCTTTATCTCCGTCTCCTCAATGCCACGGATGTACTCGGTGTTCTTCTCGGCCTCGGTTGCTTCCAGAGCGTCCCGAGCTTCCTTCTCTGCCTTTTCGGCCTTCTCAAGGCTGGACTTGAGCTCCAAGACTAGCTGTCTTTGAGTTGCCAGCTCTATCTCAGTCATGTACAACTTCTTTCGCTGGTCCTCAGCTTGGTTCTGGGCATTCTTCAGGCCAGCCTCGGCGCTCCTCCTCTCTCTTTCCTCGATAACTAACTTTTTAGCCAGTTCTTACTTCTCATTCTTTGCGACCCCCAAGCTTTTCTCAACTTCCATACGAGATTGAGTCTCAGCCCTAGCCTGATTACGGGCGTCCCTGACCCAATCTTCAGCTACGTAAACTTGTTGGGTAAGCTGCACGGAAAGAACGATAGAATTGTGTCACATCATACAGAAATAAAACACATAGTTTTTAAGTAAGTAACTCTAATTTGTAAAGAAGGGATCAGAAACTCACCATGGCCAAGTCTCTTTTCAGAGACATGAACAAGTCAGATTGCCTCCAGGACCTTACTGTCTCCATGTCCCGAGGCAAAAGCAGTGGGTGCTCTAAAGCCTCGGCAATATAAGCTGAGTGCCCCTTATGAAACTCCCTAATGAAAGCAGTAGAGGGGATTGGAGCGCCGTCCAAATCCAACCGTGGGGCCCAGGCTGGTGATTGCTGGACGTCCCTAGTGTTGGCATCTCCTCTGCTCTTGGATGGGGAGACCCTTCTATTGTCTCTCCCACCCTTCTGCTGTTTTGGCCCATTCTGTTGTTGCGGGGGCACTTCACCCTCCTCGGTGTCCAGGTTTACGACCTTCCTCTTCTTCTTTAAATCTGGTATTGGAAGAAGGCCGGTCTCGGTTGCGGGAAGAGGAGGAGGTGGAGGGAGTTTATCAGTGACTTTCTCCTTAGGTGCCTCCTTGGAAGATGCACCCTTGCTCCTCCCAGCAAGAAGGTCCCTCAGCCCCGCCCTTGGCTTCAGAGGCATCTCGTCTTCTTCCTCCTCGGTACTCTCGGATTCTGGGATACTCTGAGGCTTAGCTTGCACTTCCTCTTCTTCCTCGAAGCGAAACTAGTCTATCTCGGTCTCTAAGGATAGCCGAGAGGAAGCAGTCTCTTCCTTCTGGATAGCTGGTTGAGGAAGAGTTTGATGAAGCGGCCACTCAACAGGAGGAAGGTCTTTCTTGGACAGGAACCCCGGCCGAGAGACGTCGATTCTGTTGATCCTTTTGTCTCCCGATCGAATTGCGTTCCCAACGTCCTGAAAATTGTCCGATAGAGGAACAAAATCCAGTATTAGATGAATGGTGCGCAGCTGGCCGTCTGTATGAACAAACACCTCAGATCTAAGTAGTTTGTTCAAGCCTAGCACGTTCACAAGGCTAAGTCTAGGAGCGACAAAATTTCTATCTGCAATGACAGCCAAGAAACACAGGATCAATTACCTCATCAAATCATGTCGAAATCAAATGATAGAGCAGCAAAATAAGATGAAACCTAGAGTGTAAATTCTATGTTAACTCAATCTAGTCCTACGGCATCCCACCTAGCTCTCCCTCTGTGGTCGGACAGTGTTGGCCATCATGCCACGCCCTAGAGACGATGACGTAGTCATCCTTCATGCCCTTGTTGGACTTGGGAAGACATGACAGCATTTTTACAACTGGGGACCTGGATTTTAGGTAGTACCCCCCTTCGGCCAGAGAGTGACATTCATACATATGCACGACGTCATGCCAGGTGAGTTTCAAGCCCATCATTTGATTAAGGGCGTCTACGCAACCCAGAATTCTAAATAGGTTGGAGGCACATTGGTGCGGACATAACTTTATGGTTTCTAAGGTATTCCCAGGTCACTATGCCCATGGGAATGGTCATTCCTCCCTTCAAAAAGGCGATCACGGGAATGACCACTTCGCCGGTTTTCCTATCGGTCAGGATATTTTTCGGTGGACAATACCGGAGGCGTACTCCCTCGGGTATATTGTATTTGGCCTTAAAAAGTTCTATAGCCGCAGATGAGTCAACGAGGTTCTTAAACCTACCCATCTAGATAAGTAAGAAATACTAAGAGGATTTCCTAATATAAGGTAAGGAAGAAACAGGAAGGCTGAGATGCTCAGCCGAGGAGAGAAGAACTAAGAAATTAAACACTTACAAGAGTGACTGGGATTTCTGTCTCAGTAACTTTTTAGAAATCTAGAGTTTTCACCTAAAAAGACTCTAAAGACTGTTAAGGTAAGGGAAGTTCTGAAGGCTGGAGCGCTAAGGATCTTTTGGTAGCTTGAGCGAATGCAAGGTGAGAAAGATAACCCCCTCACAACCTTTTATATGGGGAGTGAAAGTGAGTGGGAGTCATCCCGCTCGAAATTTCGTGAGAAAATCTCAGCCACAGGATCTGCATCTCGCCGTTGATAAAGCGGACAAGGTGCCTCCTGGAACAATAAATGATGCGTTACAATTTCCGAAGCGTTAGCTATGCTTGCGAGACACGCGGAATGGCGTCTCCACGTGGGTAAGTTGGAAAATTTGGTGAGTTTAACCCTTGGAGAAATCAAAATCCCGCCCTTCTCCTCGGATAAGAGGGAAGGCCGGAATTTCGAGGGGCTATTGTAGGGGACAAAGGCCCAATTCCTGATGATGGGCCGTGGGCTTATCCGAGAGACCTGTCCGTCCGAGGACAGTAAATCATAAGGCAGGAACATAGTTTAACTCCTCACTAAGATATGGCTAGCATGAAGACAAAAGGAAGTGGTCCGAGGAGTATTACTTCTTCGCATGATCAAAGGGACGGCTAAGATGAACACTCCAACATTTATCCTAATACTTCCAGAGATTTTCCTGATATATATAGGCAAAAAGGACAGGTGGAAGTAAGGAGATATTATGTAAAAAGCTGCTACCACCGCATTTATTATCCTGCAAATAACCCTATGGCCGCATTAATGAGGAAAAGATGTCTGAATAGTGACTCTCACCCTTTACAACTATCGTGTAAAGATTTTAAGGGAAGATTGATGGGACAAGTATCAAGAAAAAATCGTTTAACTGGCACGTGAGAAGAATTGGCATATAAAGAAAGCTGGAGACAAGAAAAGGGGACAAGAAAAAAAACGGAAGAAAAAAAACGGGAGAAAAAGAGAAGAAACGACTAAGAGAGAGAGAAAGAGAGAAAGTTGTAGGCATTCAGATAATTGTAAGAATATTTCTCCTCGGACCAAGCTGAGGACAACTTTATATAATATCAGTGCTACGTTTTTGCTGATTTGTTTACAATCACACTTTGAATATTGTCCACCTCATTTTCGAGCCCAGCTTGTTGAGCCCACTCTCTTACAAATTCATTGCACAGATACTGTTCATGTGTTAGGCCTAAGTTCATCTCACTTGAGAGCCCAAGATTGAAAAATTGTGTCCTTACAATAATAATAATAATAATAATAATAATAATAATAATAATAATAATAATAATAATAATAATAATAATAAAGTTTTGTACGTTTGTTTTCCTTATTGCTGTTTAAAATAAGTGATATGTATAAATATAAATATTTGGAATTAGAAGAAACGTGACTGATTTCCATCGAAAAATGATTTATTTATTTTTTGTAAAAATGGTTTTTTTTTAACGAATTATTTTCCAAAAAAAAATATTTTTTTCATAAAAATAAAGTATTAAATAGTTAGATTTACATCTATGATGTATGTTTAATGATAAATACTGTCATTTATTTTTTTCATAATTCAGTAAGTACAACAATAGAAGAATCTGAGATGATTTAAATTAACGTACCCCTCAAAACAAAACAAAAATTAACACTAATGCTCCTAATAAAAGAAATGAGATTATGTCCTTGAGCCACAAGGATGATTAAGTTATTTTGCTAAGGTTTTTATTTATTTATTTTATTTTTATTATTTTAATAAAAAAAAGGGGCAGGGTTATGTTGTCACGTTATTAACTATTATAAAAATCATTTAATGGATATATTTTATAAAGGAAAATTGAATCCGTCTTTTATATATACATAATGTTTTTTTTAGGGTTTAGCACAATATCGCCATTTTCCACTAAAGTGATAATTCTTAATAATTAATAGTAATAAATGGCATCATTATGAAACATCTATAATTGATGTCCTTTCGTTTTTTAATTTATTTATACTGTGATGGCATAAAGGAGGACCAAACTTAATTTAATTTAAACATGTTGGCAATTTGGTAATGGCTTTCTTGAATGAAGATGAATACAGCTGTGGTGCGACTTTGTACAGCTGTTTGTATAAGTGGATATATATGAGTGAGGTTTATTCTACACGAACACATCACCATCGCTTTCTACGAAGGAAGTAGAAAAACTCTCACAAGTCACGACCTCTCAAAAAGAGAAGGTATTTTGTTTCATTATCTGCACGTGCGGACACGTTGAATTTGTTCGAAATTAAAGTAATTAATAGACAAGTATAGTATATATAATAGAATCAATAGACAAGTATAAATGATTTATAAAAAAAAATCTTAGAGCCCAATGTAAACACGATTTTTAGGTCGAAGTGTATTTTGCAACAAATGTGTATATGTCTCATGAGCTTTGTGATATAAATTTTGGTTCTGTAATTAGCTAAAAATAATAATAATAAAATAAAATAGCATGTCTATCTGTACAAGCTTTTAAAAAAAAAAAAAAAATTTAAATCTTACTTATTAATTTATTTGGAACATTGAATACACACGTTATGCTTTAAATCTGAACTTTCCCGATCTTTTTTTGAATTCTTTTCTAGAGAAGTACTGAATTTTTTAACTTTATTAATTAATTGAGCAGTCAAAGTTACATTATATAGTGTAAATGTGACCAGTTGAACCCTCATTTATTTATTTTTTTTTTTTTACAAAATAAAATTTTTACTCTAATTTAATCTAAATGTATATATATGTGAAATTTTTTCTTGAAGACTTGAACCTGGGTTTTAGCTCCTATAACACCCCCACAAACTTTAAATGGTCAGAGACAACAACTTTTTCCGGTAGAATAGCTTTCCTTAATTGGATTGAGTCATATTACTCCGACTCTGCCTTTCTACTCAGACATTGTTTTATGTTCAAGATTTCTATAATATTTTATGGTTGTAAAACAGTTCCGCGTAGAAGTGTTATCTCAAAGTGAAAACCATCCAAGAAGTAACACAACAAAAGTGCCTACTCTAGATGATTCCAATTGCTTTTCGTTACCAGATATTCCATCCCTAAGTCACTATGCTTTTTTTTTTTTTTTTCTCTCTCTTCCGCGTTAAAACTATATGTCATAATTGAGAATGTCCCGACCTAGCTTGCATGCACCTACTTTTTTGTTTGTTTGTTTATATATTAATTTTTGCTGCCTAGCTCACATATACGCTTGCTATATATAGGAGCATCCTTAGCACACTTTTAATCACTAGATCTTCAGGTTTTCAATATTTCATTTTCAACTAGCTTTAACACGAAAGTAGCTCTTCCTTCAAGTCATCAGCCATGGCCATCTCAAAGGCTTTAATTTCTTCCATTCTCATTTCTGTTCTCGTCATCCATCTTGTTGAAGCTGATCAGATGGTAAACTTAATTTTAGCAATCTGTCCTCTTCCTATTATTTTCAAAAATAAACATGCACGAAGCCTAGCTAGCACTTTCTTTCTAACACGATAACGTTGAGTTATGCAGGTGAACGCAGATGCAACAAAGGGTTCTCCCAGTAAAAAAATAGGTGAGTTTTATCTTCTTCCATCACTATATATGTTACATATATGATACTGTTTGATCGAATAATCATAGTTGGCTAATTAAGGTTTTGAATTATATGTTATGCTTTTCAGATTGTGGAGCAGCATGTAGTGCAAGGTGTCAATTATCGTCTAGGCCAAACCTGTGCAAGAGGGCATGTGGGACTTGCTGTGCCCGATGCAGCTGCGTTCCTCCGGGCACTTCCGGAAACCGTGATGTATGCCCCTGCTACGCTACCATGATCACCCGTGGTGGCCAACTCAAGTGCCCTTGAAAATATATCTCAGACTTGGTTGCAAGCGTTAGTCTTATAAGAGAAGAATGGATGAGAAGTGTCTTTAAAAAAAATTTGCGTACTGAATAGATGCATATCACTTTGTATAATAGCTATTGAAAGAATGATTTTATTATTTTTTCTTTAAAAAAAGAGTTGTTGTAACTTTTAATTGAGTTGAATAACAATCATAGCTTTTATTTGTTATTAATAAAATGACAGTAAGGATCTGTTTGTATTCTGTTTATTGCTGAAAAATGAAAATTTATTGCTGAAAATATTATAACAAAATAATTTTTAAATGTGTGAATAGTACTGTAAGACTCAATTTTAAAGCAAAATTTGTTAAATTTTGTACTTGCGAATCCTGTAAATAGTGCCTGAGATTCAGCCAAAAAAACGCAGTAACGCAAAACGCCACTCTTGCCACTATCCAAACTCACAGTATTTTTTGTTATCCTTTTAAGTTAAATGAATAATGAATTTTCAACTCTCTCTCTCATTTGGTAACTTTGGTTTGGTGTTAGGGAAATAATTTAAGAAGCCTCAACGAATGAGTAAATAATCAGTCCATGATAAAATCGATAACAAAAACATATGAAATCATGCTGGAAGATTTAGAGCTGATCGAGGCCGTGATTTTGCTCTGAGCCAGCCAAAATATTAGATTAGACTATCTTTGTTTAAGAATGTAAAAAATGGTTGGGATTGTACACTACACACGTTAGAATACGAACATATATCTAAAACTAAATAAGTGTCCTCCGCATAATTCTAACGTATCCAATATATTAGTACATTAGACACAAGCCGTCTCATGTGAAAAATGTAGTTCAAAATAGAGTTTTGTCTGGCTAAAGGAAGAGAATTCCTTTTTTCTGTTTTTGAGAGTTTAGGTGGTGGTCCTAGCTAAGCTGGCTTGTCTGAGCTTTGGTTTTTCACTATTTGTTTGCAGCTCTGCTGCTTTTTGTACGGTTGATATTGTGTTTTCTCTTTCTTTAAAAATAGGAATCCTCCTGAGAGCTTAGTATCCGGTGGCCAAATTTTTAAAAATTTACTTTATTTATTTTACCAACTTATTTTATAACTCACCTTACATATTAATTTTTATTTTTAAATACAACTTAATAAAATAATATAAACTACTTAATAAAATAATATATAAAAAACTAATATCTCTCTTCTCCCATCTCACTCTTTCCTTCCTCCAACAACCACTAAAAAGATTAGCTCAGCCACCCACCAGTCCAGCACCCCACCACCACACACACCCCCCGGCAACCACCAATAAAAAAAAAAAAAAAAAAAAAAACTAGCAACCCGTCCCCACCACTGATACACACACCACCACCACCACCTCTAACACCCACCCACCACCACACCCACACCCTTGCAACCACCAAAAGAAAAAAAAAAAAAAAAAAAACCCCAGTCCCCACCACCGATACACACACGACGACCACCTCTAACACACAAAAACGCATGATCATCAATCTACCCAAAGCATACTCAGCCACCGATCAACACAAAGCAAGGTCAGACCTCCACCACGCCGACCCACACCCTCTACCATGCTAATCTAGAAATTTAGGCCTCCACCACGCCGATCCACAAACCCACGCCCTCCACCTCACCACCACAGCAACACCCCACAACCACGGCGACAACCCACCACCACAGCAACACCATATGCACAGAAACCCACCAAAAAAAAAAATCAAAGGAAAATCCATACAAAACCCACAAGTACCGAGCAAGCAAAGAGTAGAGAGAGGAGTTGAGAGAGAAGAGAGTTGAGAGGTTGAGAGAGAGAGAGAGAGAGAACAATAAATAAATGAATAAAATAATATATTTTGGTTTACAAACTCGTGAACAGTAGGGTACCTACTATTCATAGGTTGTAAAATTTTTAGAATTTGCATACTGGGATGGAGAATGTTTTTAGGTTCTCAGTGGCTAAAATAGCAACTGGGGGTGTTTTACACGCCCGGATGCCAATGCTCTAAAGCATGACACCGATAGATATTTTTAGGGGCAATTTTTTTTTAACAAAATTGTACTGAAAGTTTAAATTGAATAAATTTAAAATTTAGAGGACTCAATTGAACAAAAATAAAATTAAAAGACTGAAATGAATTTTAACTAAATTTAAATGGTGCAATTTACATTTTAGCTATATTTTAATGTCATTTTAGCTATATTTTAATGCCAATTTTACCGTGTTATTTGGAAAAGAGTACTGTTTATTATACATTTAATGTTTTACACAAATTTACCCACATCATAAAAAACAACAAATATAATGCTTTTAGCGTCTTGGCTAACTTTTACTCTAATAAAATCTATTAAAAATATTTTTAAAAAATCACTAGGTATATATGTATATTCCGTATATGGACGGTGGGTAAATAATTCTCCACCAATTAGGCTGGCAGAATACAAGCCCATAACATCTCAGCCCAATTTGTTAAGCTGAGAGCTGATGTAAGAATGGTTCTCTTATATTATCATTCGTAAATTTCTTAAATAAAAAAAGAAAAAGATTATCCAATATAAATTTCATGATGAAACGGTTTTCAAGTAGTTTCCAAACTCTTTGAGTCAACCCTACAATCCATTTTATCATTATATGGGATTTTTTTTTTTTTTAATAATTTGCATAATGAGAAATTATTCATTCTTATTAAAGGACTCTCCCTTCCTCTCATAGAGAGTGTGAGTCCTACATTCTCTCTTTTCTCACAAAGGGTGTGGACCCCTATGTACATTGTACAACCTAGGGTAGGAAGTCCACACCCCTTATAAGAAGAGGTAAGAGTGAATAATTTCTCAAAATATGATATTGGCTATAACAACTTTTAAAATATTTATATTAAAAATGTAGTACCCAAGCACTATTTTAATTAATTTTTCCATTAATGTAAAACTAACGCAATTTTATAAGTGCACCTTTGCTTGAGTTATATATATTAATTAAAAATGAAGATTCATGTTTAAGTGATAATCTAGTAAAAGTCGTATTTTAGTGTTTGATGTCTCAGGTTTGTACTCCACATCCTCCCCTCTTCAACTGTTTATCTCTTAGGGTCCGTTTAGTTAAAAGAGTGAAAAAGTGGGAGGATGGAAAAGTGAGAGGATAGAAAAGATTTGGTTTTCCCTCATGTGTGTTTGGTTGGAGGGGTGGAAAAGTGGGAGGATGGAAAACTTTTTTGTTTGGTTGGAGAGAAAAATGGGAGGATAGAAAATGTAGTTTATATAAATTGACTATTATGTCCTTGTAGGAAAGTGAGAGGGGTAGGTGAATGGAATAAAATGAGGTTATTTGTGTAAATTATATCGTTTAGCATCTTTGCCTCCCCATTTTCCTCCCAAATTGGGAGGATAAAAAAATGTGGGCCCTGAGGATTATTTTACTCCCCATTTTCAGTCTCTCTTATTTTCTCTTCTAAACCAAACGGTGAAAAATGCCGTTTTTCACCTAATTTTCCTCTCTCTATTTTCCATCCTCCCTATTTTCACCCTAACCAAACATACCTTTAAAGAAAGTAAAAGTGATGCGTCGAACGATGAATAGGAGAACTAAACATGAAAATTGAGTTATTGGATTTGAGATAAGGTGTTCAGTTTAGTGTTAAATCTAGACTAGATTATATGATTTATACATTATGAATCAAATTTATGTATCATCTTCTTTTATTTATTTAAGTAAAATTTATAATTATTGAATCTTTTTTTTTATAAATAATATAAATATTGAATCTGGGCAAACTATGCTTCTACTCATATAATTGATATAGTCACCTAGTGAGTACTTGCTTGAGCTTGTCTCACCGCTGCTTACAAAGTTGACTCATTATTGTCATACTTCTTAGAAATTTAAAAGGGTAGCCTGCTACTGCGTACCATTAACGTAATAGTCATTTTACAATTGTAAAGTTCTTATGTGGGGAGTGCAAAAAATGAGATTCAAGACTTTAGAAAGGAGTTTCACATACATATACATTTAAACTAAATTAGGGTAGATAACAAAATAAAAAATTAATACTTGCATCGAGTCAACCATCCCAGTCCATGATGTGGTTACATGTAGGCAAATAATACTAATAATAATTTTTTTTTATGATCAATAATAATAATAATAATAAAAGGAATCAGTACGATATATATCACATTCAAAATGTGGGTCCAAAGTTCATTAATTATTTTAATTTTGCTGGCGGAACCTCCTCCATGAATCAAAACATGCATCCACCCTACTGCTTGATTGGTTTGATTCCTGTGAGACCTTCTAATTTCCCTTTAATGGAAATAAATAATTTTAAAACCTAATCGTTTAGTAGTCGGTAGGATATATAGGCCACAGGAATCGATTAATATTACATTTCATAATAACAATAAATTTTTATTTTTCATATTGATTTTAAGATAAGTGATATGTATATGCATACCAAATAGTGGAAAATGACAAAATGTTTTCATTTAAGGTTGCAAACGGATGAGAAAATGATTTAGTTTTTTTTTAGAATAATCCATTTCAAACAGATATTTTCTATAAAAATAGAATGTAATAATAGATAGATTTACGTCTATGATCCTTGCTTAATGATGAATATTACTCATTTATTTCATAACTAGTGTGTAACCCCGTGCATATGCACGGGTACATTTAAAAACAATCACAATTATATATTATATATATGATTATGTTTTTTATGATTTATTATATTGGAATCCTCGTTTTCTACATTAAATTAACTAATTTGGCACAAAAATTTAAAAATTTAAATTAGATGGGACACGTGGAACAACATTAAACTCTAATTGAAATTCAATTTTTACCTAAATTAACTCACTTGGCACAAAATTCTAAAATTTAGATTAGATGATACACGTGGCGTAAAATTAGACACTAATTGAATTTCAATTGAAAATTTAATTGGATTTTCTCTCTGTTTTACCTATTATTATATATATAGATTTGAAAAGTACAACAACGATAGGAGGAGAGGTGATTCAAATTAACACTAACTCTTCTAATAAAGGAAAAGAGGTTATGTCATTGAGCTACAAATCATCTGATGGATATTTTAGAAAGGATTTATATATATATATATATATATATATATGTAAGGACACAGATCAATGGATGGGCCTACAAGCAGAAGAAACTAAAGCCTATGACGTATACGGTACCCTTGGAATGAATTTGTTGAGAGAGTGGGTTGAGAAAACTTGATTGAGAGCGTATGAGTTGATGGCCCAAGTATGGTTATGACCAGACTAACATAAATGAAATATTAAGATGGTACAGGGTCCTTCTCGGCTTAGTCCGAGGAGCGAGCTTAGGCAACTGTTCTAAGTAATTGTATCTTTCTCTTTCTTGTTCTCCTCTTCAATGACTTCCCTCTTTCTCCTGGATGTTCGATGATCTTTTTCTCGGTTTTTAGCTCTATTTATAGGCCAATTTGCCTCACGCGCCAGTTAGGTGATTCTTCTTTGATACTTGTCCCATCAATCTTTACTTGAAGTTTCCATATGGCAGTTGTAAAGAGTGAAGGTCACTGTTCAGATGTCATTTCCCCATTAATGCGACCAGGAGGTAAGCTGCAGGGTTATACATGCGGTGGCAGCAGCCTTTCACATAATATCTCTTTGCTGCCACCTGTCCACTTTGCCTACATGAACCAGGAGGTTCTCTAGAAATGACAGGATCAATACTGGGACATTCACCTGGATCGTCCCTCTGATTATCCGACCAGACAGTGCTCCTTGGACCACTCCTTTCTTCCTTCACACAAGTTTTACTATAGGGAGGAGTTAAACCAGGTACAGTCCTCGTGATCTACTGTCCTCGGATGGCCAGGTTTCCTCGGACAGGCCCACGGCCCTCGGACCACTCGTGGGTGTTGGGATTTCTTCGTGAAATTTTGAGCGGGGTAACTCCCACTTACTTTCTTTTCCTATATAAAAGGTTCAAAGAGGGTTGCCTTACTCATTTTGCCTATCCTTAAGCATCTCAGAGTTTTTGAGCACTCCAACACCCACTTGTTACTTCATTCTAATTATTCCGAGAGCGTTTTTACTAAAAATTCTAAGTATATCAGAAGTTACTGAGACAAGAACCTCAACTACTTCTGTAAGTACCTGATTTTCAAGTTCTTTTCTCCTCGGCTGAGAATCTCGACCCCTTCGTTTGTTTTTTTTTTTTTTTTTTGTCTTATTCCTCCTCTAGGAAGTTTTTTCTGTGTCCCCTCATACTTAAATGGGTAGGTTTAAGGATCTGGTTGACTCGCCTGTAGCAGTAGAGCTCTTTAAGGCAAAATATAACATACCCGAGGGGGTAAGTCTTCGGTATTGCCCACCGGAAGACATTCTGACCGCTAGGAGAACCGGTGAAGTAGTCATTCCGGTGATTGCTTTCTTAGAGGGGGGAATGACCATCCCCATGGGGCCTATAACCCGCGAGTACCTTAGGAACCATAGGTTATGTCTACACCAGTGTGCCCCCAACCTATTTAGGGTTCTGGGCTGCGTTGATGCACTTAACCAAATGATGGGTTTGCAACTCACTTGGCACGACGTCGTACATATGTACGAGTGTCATTCGCTAGTCGATGGGGGGTACTACTTAAAATCCCGGTCCTCCGTTGTCAAAATGGTGTTGTGCCTTCCGAAGTCCAACAAGGGCATGAAGGACGACTTCGTCATCGTCTCTGGGGCGTGGCACGATGGTCATCATTGTCCGACCAAGGAGGGGGAACCAAGTGAGATGCCTTAGGACTAGATTGAGTTATCATAGAACTTGCAGTTTAGGTTTTACTTTATTTCGTTCTTCTATCAGTTGATTCTGAATTAATTATTAATTTCGTGCTTCTCGGTTGTGATTGCAGATAGAAAGCTTGTCGCTCCCAGACTCAGTCTTGTGAACGTCCCAAGCTTGAACAAGCTACTGAGATCCGAGGTGTTCGTTCACACAGACGGCCAGCTGTGTGCCGTCCATCTAATACTGGACTTTGTCCCTTTGTCGGACAGTTTCCAGGACATCAGGAACGCTATCCGAGTAGGAGATAAGAGAATCCACAAAATCGACGTCTCTCGGCTGGGTTTCTTGTCTAAGAAAGATCTCCCTCCTGTCGAGTGGCCGAGTCAACAAGTCCCTCCTCAACAAGCTGCTCATCAAGGAGAAGAGTCTACTTCCTCTCGGCTATCCTTGGAGGACGAGATAGACCAATTTCGCTTCGAGGGCGAAGAGGAAGTGCAAGATAAACCTCGGAGTGTCCTGGAGTCCAAAAGTACCGAGGAAGAAGAAGACGAGATGCCCCTGAAGCCTAGAGCGGGATTGAGGGACCTTCTAGCCGGGAGAAGCAAAGGTGCTCCTTCCAAGGAGGCGCCCAAGGAGAAAACCATTGCTAAACTCCCCCCACCTCCTCTTCTTCCTGCAACTGAGCTCGGCCTTCTTCCCATGCCAGACCTCAAGAAGAAGAGGAAGGTCGTAGACCTGGACGTTGAAAAGGGTGAAGTGCCCCCTCCACAACAGAAGGGTCCAAAGCAACAAAAGGGTAGGAGAGATGACAGAAGGGTCTCCCCATCCAAGCACAGGGGTCACGTCCATGTCAGGGACGTTCAACAACCACCAGCTTGGGCACCATGGCTGGATTTGGACGGTGCTCCAATCCCGTCTACTGCCTTCATAAGAAAATTTCAAAAGGGGCGCTCGGGTTACATTGCCGAGGCCTTGGAGCGCCTTTTTCTCTTGCCTCGGGACATGGAGGCAGTGAGGTCCTGGAGGCAGGCGGACCTGTTTATGTCTATAAAGAGAGATTTGGCCATGGTAGGTTCCTGATCACTTCTTTATCAACTAGGTTAACCTATTTTGAAATATGTATTTTATTTCTGTCTGTTGTGATATAATTTTGTCGTTATTATTGTGCAGCTTACCCAACAAGTTTACGTAGCTGAAGATTGGGTCAAGGACACCCGCAACCAGGCTAGGGCTAAGACTGAATTGCGTAAGGACGTAGAGAAGAGCTTGGGGGTTGCAAAGCATAAAAAGCAAGAGTTAGCCAAAAAGCTAACTATTGAAGAGAGGGAGAGGAGGAGCGCTCAGGCTGGCCTAAAAAACGCCCAAGACCAAGCTAAGGACCAGCGAAAGAAATTATACACGACAGAGATAGAGCTGGCCACTCAGAGGCAATTGGTCTTGGAGCTCAAGTCCAGCCTCTAGAAGGCTGAGAAGGCTGAAAGGGAAGCTCGGGAGGCACTGGAAGCAGCCGAGGCCGAGAAGAATGCCGAATACATCCGCAACATAGAAGAAACGGAGATAAGGCTTGCGGAAGAAGTCTCCGAGGTGTGCAGGGACTACTGCAAGTTCACCTGGGAGGAGGCTTTGAACTTGGCAGGAGTCCCAGCTGACTCGGACCTTAGGCAGCCGGGGAGGATATATTTTCATCCACACATTACGTTGAACCCGACTGACCCTGCGCCCTTATCGTCTCAAGCTCCGAAGCCAGCAAGTCAGGCGCTTGTTCCTCTTGAAGCCGATCATGAGGTTCAGGAGGGACAGGTAGCCTCGCATGAACAAGCAGCTCCGGATACTTCTTCTATGGCTGCGGATGCTGACAAGGCCAAGGATGCAGCTCCCTCGAAGGCTGAAGCTGGATCTTCCGAGGCCGAGCCGAGCGGACCGGACAGCCTTCCTCTTCAGACCACTCAGACTTAGGATTAGGGTTTTTAGTTGTCGTTGTCTTTTGTTGTTGTTGTTGTTGTTTTTCTTTTGTTTTTATTCTTGTAGCAACCTTTTGTACGCGGGGTTGATGTACTTCAACTTTTTTTATTAATGAGAATACCTGGATTCGTCTTCAATTAGTCTCAATTCTATCTATTCATTTCTTTTTTTTTTATAATCTTTAAATCCGTAAGAACTTGAACATATTGGTGGGGAGAAAGAGAGAACTGAGTAATGACGGCAGTAAACTTCTGTTCAAATGGAATAATGTAGATACCATGAGTATGAGAATAGTAATCCGGGGCCAATGGTAAACATGATGTAAGTCTTCCATTTATTTTGCCGTGACTCAATTAATTCAACCTGCTTTAACAAATAGGTATAAATTTATGCCAACACAATTGAGTCTTCCACTACTGGAAACACTAAAATTGAACGAGAAATCAAGTTCGTCCAAAGTATACGGTATGAGAAAATATGCAAAATCAAATTTCTGCCGAATACTTAGTGATAAATTTAAGACGATGAAACCGCTCAGAATGTACGATCTGAGGGGCTGTGTATGACCAAGGTCGTATTTTAGCGCTTAGTGAAATGAACTAAAGTGATAATTTACCCAAGGTATGTGGTCCGAGGGACCAAGCATGACTAAGGTTCTGTTTAACACTTAGTAAAATGAACTAGAATGATAATTTACCCAAGGTAGGTGGTCCAAGGGACCAGACATGGCCAAGATTCTGTTTAACACTTAGTAAAATGAACTAGAGTGATAATTTACCCAAGGTAGGTGGTCCGAGGGACCAGGCATGACCAAGGTTCTGTTTAACACTTAGTAAAATGAATTAGTGTGATAATTTTCCCAAAGTATGTGGTCCGAGGGACCAAGCATGACCAAGGTTCTATTTAACAATTAGTAAAATGAACTAGCGTGATAATTTTCTCAAGGTATGTGGTTCGAGGGACCAGGCATAACCAAGGTTCTGTTTAACACTTAGTAAAATGAACTAAAGTGATAATTTACCCAAGGTATGTGGTCCGAGGGACCAGGCATGACCAAGGTTCTGTTTAACACTTAGTAAAATGAACTAGAGTGATAATTTACCCAAGGTAGGTGGTCCGAGGGATCAGACATGACCAATGTTCTGTTTAACACTTAGTAAAACGAACTAGAGTGATAATTTACCCAAGGTAGGTGATCCGAGGGATCAGGCATGACTAAGGTTCTGTTTAACACTTAGTAAAATGAACTAGATGGTAAACCTTAATGCAAAAATAGAAACTTTTATTAATAATAATACTTTTTTAGGTTGTTTCCATGGGTGTGGTACAGCTTTTTCGTCTAAATCCTCTAAATAAAACGCTCCTATTCCAGCTACGGACAAGATACGGACAAGATACAGTAAGGACCTTCCCAATTGGGTCCTAATTTTCCCCAGGCTGGGTTCTTCGCAGTACCCACGACTTTTCGTAAAACCAAATCTCCCGGTACGAGTGGTCTGAGCTTGACATTAGCATCATATTTCTGCTTAAGCTTGTGTTGATAGTAGGCTAGCTGAACCGCAGCATTTTCCCTTCGCTCGGCGACCAGATCCAAATTATCCTTCAGCAGTCTGTCATTGTCAGCCGAGGTAAAAGAACTCGTTCTAAGTGTGGGGAATCCAGTTTCTATGGGAATGACAGCTTCAGCACCGTACGTCATTACAAAAGGGGTCTCTCCCGTAAATTTCCGAGGAGTTGTCCTATAGGTCCAGAGGACATGTGGCAATTCTTCTACCCACTTCCCTTTGGCATCATCCAACCTCTTCTTCAGGCCGCTTACTATGACTTTGTTAACTGCTTCAGCCTGGCCGTTCCCTTGAGGGTACGCGGGGGTGGAGTACCTGTTCGTAATGCCTAATCCACAGCAAAATCTTCTAAACGCTTTACTGTCAAATTAAAGACTATTTTCCGAGATGAAAGTGTGTGGCACTCCAAACCAGATTACGATATTCTTCCATACAAACTTCTGGACATCTACATCCCTGATGTTTGCCAACGGCTCGGTTTAAACCCACTTAGTGAAATAGTCTGTTCCAACGACCAAGTATTTCTTACTCCCGGCTGCTTTAGGGAAGGGACCTACAATGTCCTAGCTCCACTGAGCAAAAAGCCACGGGCTGGATAGAGGATTCAGAACTCCCCCTAGCTGATGTATGTTCGGTGCAAACTTTTGGCATTGATCACACTTTCTCATATATTCCAGTGGTTCCCTCTGTATGTTCAGCCACCAATATCCCTGAGTTAGGGCCCTGTGAGCTAGAGACCTGCCCCCTGTGTGGCTGCCACAAATTCCTTCATGCAGCTCTTCAAAGAGCAACTCTGTGGCCTCTGGGTGCACACACAATAAGTAGGGTCTGGAGAAAAAGCGTTTGTATAGCTTATTGTCTCCTAAGAGCCAGAACCGAGGAGCTTTCCTCCACACCTTGTCAGCTTCGGCCTTGTCTGGTGGTAGGACATCATCCCTGAGGTAGGTCACCATAGGGTCCATCTTGCTTGACCCCACTCTAACTTGGCAGATGCTAGGTCCTTCCTCCTCCTCAGCATGCTCGTGTACCTCTTCCACCAAGATAAGCCGAGGTAATCCTTGAGCCGAGGAGATTGCGAGAATGGCCAAGGAGTCCGCGTGTGTGTTCCCACTCCGATGGATATGTTGTAAACTAAATGATTTGAACTATGATTGTAGTTGCTTGACATGTCTTAGATACTTCCGCATTCTTTCATCGCGCGCTTCCAGCTCTCCCTCAACCTGACCGACGACCAGTGCTGAGTCTGAGAATACCTCCACGGTGTTCCCACCAATTCTTCTGACCATGGCCATTCTGACTAATTGCGCTTCGTACTCAGCTTCATTGTTAGTAGCTGAGAAGTTTAGTCTGAGAGATTTTTCGATAACGATATTCTTAGGAGATATCAAAACTAGCCCCACTCCTGAGCCTCTCTGATTGGCTGCACCGTCCGCATATAATTTTCAGGATGGGGATCCTTGCACAGATACTAGGCCAACTGAATTTTCATCCATGTGCATCTTCTCGGCGCTTTCTTCTAGCACAAGCTCGGTGAACTCAGCTACCAGGTCAGCCAGTATTTGTCCCTTAACTAATGTGCGGGGCATGCACTTTATATCGAAGGCCCCCAGGACCGTGCCCCACTTTGCAATCTTTCCCGTATAATCTGCACTCTGAAGCAGTGACCTGAGTGGGAGTTGGGTAAGGACCACAACTGTATGTGACTAGAAGTAGTGAGGAAGTTTGTGAGTGGCATGGACAATGGCAAAGATGGCTTTCTCCAGTGGCAAGTAACGGACTTCGACCTCATGCAAAGATTTACTCACATAGTAGACAGGTTTTTGAACACCGTTGTATACCTAAATCAGTACCAGACTTACTGCATGGGTGGCTATAGCAATATAAGCAACCAGGACCTCATCCGTCATGGGGCTGGACATGATGGGGGGTCGAGATAAGTATTCTTTTAGCTGCTAGAAAGCCAGAGCACACTCTTCAATCCATTCAAACCCTTTCCACTTGTTCAACAGCTGGGAGAAAAGCCGAAACTTTTCTGCCGACTTGGAGATAAATCGGTTGAGAGCAACTGTCATCCCTGTCAACCTCTGAACTTCTTTAGGATTCTGAGGAGGCTGCAGATTGTTGATCGCCTTTATCTGGTCGGGGTTAACCTCAATTCCATGATGGGTGACCATATAACCCAGGAACTTTCCTGATCCAACGCCGAAAGAGCATTTTGAAGCATTGAGCTTCAACCTGTGTTTCCTTAAGATTTCAAAGATGCTCCCAAGGTCGCTGACATGCTCGGATTCCAGCTTGCTCTTGACCAACATGTCATCGATGTAGATCTCAATGCACTTCCCCAGTTGTGGTTCGAACATTTTTGTCAACATTCTCTGATAGGTGGAGCCTGCATTTTTCAGGCCAAATGGTATCACCTTGTAGTGGTAGTTCCCAATGGGGGTGACGAAGGCCATCTTTTCTTGATCATCCAGAGCCAAGGGAATCTAGTGGTACCTTTGGAAGGCGTCCAAGAAACTCATTCGCGGATGCCCCACAGTTGCATCCACTAGTTGATCAATCCAAGGCATGGGGAAGGGATCCTTTGGACAGGCTTTGTTCAGGTTTGTGAAATCCACATATACACGCCATTTCCCGTTCTTCTTTTTCACCACCATTGTGTTGGCTAGCCATTCGAGATAGAACACCTCCTTAATAGCCCTGCCTGCTTGAGTTTATTCACCTCCTCCCTTACGGTGACAGAATGCTCTTTGGATGAGCGCCGAGGTGGCCGCTTCCTGGGTAGGGCAGCTGGGCTTACGTTCAGGTGATGGCAGATAAACTCCGGATCTACCCCTGAGGCCTCGTAAGAGTTCCAAGCAAACACGTCGATGTTTCTTCTAAGGAATGCCATTAGCTCTTTCTTATCTCAAGGGGGTAGCTGAGCCCCAACCTAGAAGAACCTTTCCGGGTCTCCGTTAATGACAACTTTCTCCAACCTCTCACATTTCTCCTCATCCAATTCCACGACGTTAAGCGGAATCGGGATCTTTGATTGCTACGAGTCCCTGCCCAAGGTGGTTGCTGGCTCGGCAGCAGACTAACGCGTAATGGCAGCTATAAGGCATTTTCTTGCCATAGATTGACTCCCTACAATCTCCTCCACTCGTCCCTCAGACGAGAATTTAACCTTTAGGTGCAAGGTCGACGAAACAGCTCCCAGGGCGTGAAGCCACGATCTGGCCACAATGGCCGTGTAGGGAGAGTATATGTCCACTACAATGAAGTCCACCTCGACTACCTCGGACCCTGCTTGTACAGGTAGCCTAATTTGTCCCTTGGGGATGACGGTTTTCCCATCAAAGCTGACTAGGGGCGAGTCATATGCTGTCAGATCTTCAGGTCGTAAACCCAGTCATTTATATAGGTCTAGATACATGATCTCAGCCCTACTCCCCTGATCGACCATTACCCTCTTCACATCATACCCCCCTATTATAAGAGTGATGATCAGAGCGTCATCATGGGGCTGTATAGTGCCCTACTTATCCTCGACCGAGAAGCTCAAGGCTGGTCGGATCTCTACTCTGGCTCGTTTAATCTCTCGATTTGTGTCCTCGACAGATGTCTTGGAGACCGACATCACTCTAGAGGGGCAGGATCTCGTTCTTCTGGGTGCTACAAAGATGACGTTGATCGTGCCCAACGAGGACCTTGATGAGGCGGTCCCGGAAGCCCCTGACCTGTCGAGGTCTCCCTGACCATTGGGGCGGTGTATAAACTGCTGTAGCTTTCCTTCCCTCACAAGTTATTCTAAATGGCTTCTCAAAGTCCGGCAATCCTCTATGGTATGTCCTCGTTCCTGATGGTATTGGCAGTGGAGGCTTTGATTGCGCTTCGTGGGGTCTCCCTCCATCTTGTTCGGCCATCTGAAGTATGGCTCGTTCTGAATTTTCTCCAGAATTTGGTGGATTGGCTCTCGGAACACAGCATGGACTGCCTACGATGCAACAGATCCGGACTACACGCTATAGTCCCTCCGTGGCTTGCTGTTGTTGTATCGGTCCGACCTGAAATCCCTCCTCTCCTAAGGGACAACCTTGGCTTTGCCCTTTCCGAGCAATTGATCTTCCTCCACCCGCTTATACTCATCGATGCAGTCCATTAATCGGCGCACGCTTCTCATAGGCTTCTTGGTTAGTGATTTCCTCAGACCATGTTCGGTTGGCAAGCCAACTTTGAAAGTTCTCACAGCCACGTCGTCGAAACTCCCTTCAATCTCGTTAAACATTTCCCAGTATCTATCTGAGTACGTTTTCAACGTCTTCCCTTCTCACATAGACATGGACAGCAAGGAATCTAATGGCCGAGGGACCTTAGTGTTCATAACGAACCGAGAGCAAAAGGCCTTAGTGAGCGCTCGGAAGGACCCAATAGAATTGGAAGCAAGGCCATCGAACCATCTCATGGCTACGGGTCCCAAACTGGAGGGGAATACCTTGCACATAAGAGTCTCGTTCAGGGAGTGAACAACCATCTTCTAGTTGAAATGGCTCATGTGTTCCACAGGGTCGAACCGTCCATTATACGAAGTGAAAATGGGCTGAGTAAAACGCCGAGTAAGGCTTCCTGCTTCAATTCTGCGTGTGAAGGGTGACTTAGAAATCTGGTTAAGAGCCCTATTCATTGCATCATTCCCTACACCTCTTAAGGACGTGTTTCGACCCCTGTGGCCGTGGTAATGCTCCTCCTCATGAGAGTAGGATTCACTAGGGGGCATACGTGACCGAGGTCTGTAGTCATCATCTTCATCATCCCCAGAAGAATTATCAGTGACGGACGGACTACTGGATGGACTATGCCTCCTTCGCGAACGACGCAGCTTCTCTTTCAAATGATCAATCTTACGCTGCATCTTCCTAGTAGCGTCGTGGTAAGACCCACCTTCTTCATTTCAACATCGACTCCTTCCCGTGTGCACGGTATGCACACTCCCTTCACGGTCCCTTTTACGCTCAAGGTGCACAAAGTGATCAAGACGCTGAGAGCCATCTAACTCCGCTCTATTAGGACCTGATTTAACCATGGTTCAAGCCTCAACTTGCCGACACAACAGTTAACTCCCCACAGACGGCGCTAGTTGTAAGGACATAAATCAACGGATGGGCCTACAAGCAAAAGAAACTAAAGCCCATGACATATACAGTACCCTTGGAATGAATTTGTTGAGAGAGTGGGCCGAGAAAACTTGATTGAGAGTGTATGGGTTGATGGCCCAAGTATGATTATGACCAGACTAACATAAATGAAATATTGAGATGGTACAGGGTCCTTCTCGGCTTAGTCCGAGGAGCGAACTTAGGCAACTGTTCTGAGTAATTGTATCTTTCTCTTTCTCTTTCTTGTTCTCCTCTTTAATGACTTCCCTCTTTCTCCTGATTGTTCGATGATCTTTTTCTCGGTTTTTAGCTCTATTTATAGGCCAATTTGCCTTACGCGCCAGTTAGGTAATTCTCCTTTGATACTTATCCCATGAACCTTCACTTGAAGTTTCCATATGGCAGCTGTAAAGGGTGAAGGTCACTGTTCAGATGTCCTTTCCCCATTAATGCGGCCAGGAGGTAAGCTGTAGGGTTATAAATGCGGTGGCAGCAGCCTTTCACATAATATCTTTTTGCTGCCACCTATCCACTTTGCCTACATGAACCAGGAGGTTCTCCAGAAATGACAGGATCAATGCTAGGACATTCACCTGGACCGTCCCTCTGACTATCCGACCAGACAGTACTTCTCGGACCACTCCTTTCTTCCTTCACACAAGTTTTATTATAGGGAGGAGTTAAACCAGGTACAGTCCTCATGATTTACTGTCCTCGGATGGCCAGGTCTCCTCGGATGGGCCCACGGCCCACTATCTGGAATTTGGCCTTTTGCCCCTACAATATATATATATATATATATATAGTTTTTTTTTTTTTTTTGGGGTTTAGAACAAAGCCCTTTTCCATAAGAGGTGACCAAAGTGATTATTCTTATTAATAATTAATACTAATACATAGTATTATTATCCAACATCTATAATTGATGTCCTTTTTTTCTTTTTTTATTTAATTTTTTAAAATTGTGACATGGCCTAAACATGTTTAGTGATTATTCTTATTAATAATTAATACAAATACATGTTTACTTTCCTTCTCAAAAAAAAGAAACGTGGGTAGACCCACATCGCCTCAGAGTGAGTTCAAATTCGGGTATAAAGCCTTCATACACCTTACAAGAGTTACCGGCTTTTGTAAGGGGTAAGTTGTGTGATATTATGCCTTTGTCCCCATTCCCTGTGTGTGTGTGTGTGTTGTTTTGTACTTTCCTTCTCAAAAAAAAGAAACGTGGGTAGTCCCACATCACCTTAGAGTGAGTTCAAATTCGGGTATAAAGCTTTCATACACCTTACAAGAGTTACCAACTTTTGTAAGGGGTAAGTTGTGTGATATTATGCCTTTGTCCCTATTTCCTGTGTATGTGTGTTGTTCTGTTTACTTTCCTTCTCAAAAAAAAAAAAAAAAAAAAAAAAAAAAAAAAAAAAAAAAAAAAAAAGTGACATGGCCTAAACAGGGACCAAATTTAATTTAATTTGAACATATTGGCAATTTAGTATTGGCTTTCGTGAATGAAGATGAATACAGCTGTTTGTTTATATAAGTGGCTATATATGAGTGAGTGAGGCTTTACTCTACCCGAACACATCACAGTCGCTTTCTACGAAGGAAGCAGTACTCTCACAAGTCATGAACACATCACCAGAGCTTGTTTGTACAAAATGTTAATTTCTGATTCTCTGTTTCATTAATTAGCTGCACGTGTGGATATGCAGAAAATTATTAAGTATTCTTGGAGTATCATAAATGCGTAATCTCCCCGCTCACATGAATGGTAGGTCTCACCATGAATTAAATGGTGGGACCTACCATTCATGTGAGAGGAGGGAGTACACATTTATAGTACTCTGAGAGTACACAATAATTTTTCGTGGGCATGCAATAGGGTTGTCATAGGTGTTCAACGTTAATTTTTTTTTTCTATTATGATGTATATGGAACTATATATATATATATATATATATATATATATATATATATAAAAGAATGAGATTCAAGTTGAATTTTTTGGAAATTAATAGACAAGTATAAAATGATTCGTATGAAGTTAGTATAATTTTTCCTGTTTAGCCTAATAAAATACAAACATTATCAAAATAAATTCAAAGAAAAAAATCATAGAGCCCCAAATATAAACATGATATTATATGGAACTATATATATATATATATATATATAAGAATGAGATTCAAGTTGAATTTTTTGGAAATTAATAGACAAGTATAAAATGATTCGTATGAAGTTAGTATAATTTTTCCTATTTAGCCTAATAAAATACAAACATTATCAAAATAAATTCAAAGAAAAAAATCATAGAGCCCCAAATATAAACATGATATTTAGTTGAAGTGAATTTTGCAACAAAAACTCCTTCTATATATATTTTTATTACATTTATCAATTTATAATGTAAAATGAATTAAAAATTGTAGCTATAAATAACTGTAGGGTGGTAGAAGATGGAGATATTTGAAGAGATAGATAAGGGAAATATTTGTTGCACATGAAACTGTTTTACACCATCCAAAAAAACAACAAAATTATTAATGTCAGGAGGAATAATCTCTATCCAAACTAAAAATAGAAAAAGAAAACTTTACTCTCATAACTAAAGCATGCGTTACAATATTGTCTTGCCTTATAAGTATGAGAAAATAACTAACTCTAAGGAGAGTTTATAAATCCTATTAATTTATTTGAAAGGTTGAATACAGACAATGCATTAAATCTAAACTTTCTCTTCTTTTTTTTTGAATTCTTTCTAGAAGTACTAAAATTTTTGACTTTATTAATTAATTGAGCAATTCTTTTTTTTTTTTTATAATCTTAATTGAGCTCGCAGTTTAAGTTACATTCCTATATTGTTTAAACGTGATTAGTTGATCCCTTATTGTTTTTAATAGGGGTGTCCAAACCAACCGGTCAATCGACCCACCCAATCAACCCGGCCGATCTGAACTAAGAACCGGCCGACTTGTTGCCGATGACGGGTCGGCGGCGGGTCGCTGCCCCCAGAACCCGAGACCAATGGGTTAGTTGCCAGGTCTGAACATGAAAATCCGAAAAAAAAAAAAAAAAAAAAAAAAAAAAAAAAAAAAAAAAAAACTGATCTGACCATAACACTGGAAAAAGTTGTCGTTTTCCATCGATGGTAGTTTTTCGCCAGTGGTTTTACTCAGATTAGTTGAGAAATGGCCTGATTTCTTCGAGATCTGGCAAGATCTCGTTGAGATTCGACCAGATCTCAGCATCTCCAACCCGATTTGGCACAGATCCGGTGGATTTCAGCATATTCCGGTATGGTTTTGCAATTTTCAACCCCGACCGAAAATCGACCAGTCTCCAGGGAGATCCGACCACCCAAACCGACCCCTTTCATCGGTCGACGGCAGGTCCAAAAATAGTAGACCCGAAGTAATTGAGTTAATTCTAAGTTGGACATAAACCCGATCAAGACCGACCCATGGACAAGCCTAGTTTTTAAAATGGCAAAAGAAAAACTTTTTTCCCTAATAGGGTAGAGTTCTCCTAATGAGACAGAGCCAAATTACTATCCGACCCTGCGCCTTTCTAATCAAATATTGTTTAAGCTTCAAGATTTAGATATTTTAATGGTTGTGAAACAGTTCCACGTAGATCAAAAGGGGCACGTTAAACTTAAAAGTTAAAACTATGCGCTAGCTTACTCGAGCCACCTGGAATTGAAAACACCATTCTAGAAGTAATACAACAATTGTGCCGACTCTCTGCCCCTAAATGAATCCAATTGCTTTTCCTTTTAAGTTAGCTTTTTGTCGTTTAGCTTTTTTTTTTTTTTTCAAGTACAAGTATATATTAAAACAATTTCAGCCAAAAAACAAAAAAACAAAAAATTAAATTAGTTGTTCCAACCAACATTTTTTCCCCTTTTTAAATCTAGATAGTATTAACAAACATAATCAACAACAATAAAATTCAAAGGGTTGTTTGGTAGCCGCTTTTAAATAACAGTTTTCAGTATTTAAACAATAATAATACTTTTAATACATATTTCTATAACACTCAAATATGTATTATAACAATACTGAAAATTGAATAATAATATTTAAACATTGCTACTAAACAAGCCCTATGCCTCACATATAGTATAGACCCACATTATCATAAAACCAAAGAAAACCTAAGACCAAAAATTACTATCAAAATACATAATTTCATGAAGTAGTACTAGAACTTTTTGACTAAGACATCATCACAGTAGCTTACTTCACGACAATAGTGACTCATTTGGAATTTGGCTGACATAGGTTCTAAACCGACATGTAACAATAGAAATATCCCGCTTGCATGCACCTGCTTTTTTTTATTATTTATTAATTCTTGCTGCTTAGCCGATATACGCTGGCTATAAATAGGAGCATCCTTACCTCACTTCAATGCACTAAATCTTCAGGTCTTCAACTTTTCAATTTCAACTAGCTAGCGTGGAGACGAAAGTAGCTCTAGCTATAAGTCATCAGCCATGGCCATCTCAAAGGCTTTAATTGCTTCTGTTCTCATTTCTCTTATCGTTATCCATCTCGTTGAAGCTGATCAGATGGTAAACTTTATTTTATTTAGCGATCATCTAAGACCTCACGTAGTCTCTTTCCTCTTCCTATTGTTTTCAAAAATAAACGTGAAGCCTATCGATCACTTTCTTAATTTCTAACACGATAATATGTTGTTGAGTTATGCAGGTGAACACAGATGCAGCAAAGAAAAAAATAGGTGATTTTTATCTTCTTCCATCACTATGTTACATATGTGATACTGTTTGATCGAATTATCATATATATATATAGTTGGCTAATTAACGTTTTGAATTATATATATATATATATATATGTTTTACTTTTACAGATTGTGGAGCAGCATGTACTGCGAGGTGTCAGTTATCGTCTAGGCCGAACCTGTGCAAGAGGGCATGTGGGACTTGCTGTTCTCGCTGCAGCTGTGTTCCTCCAGGCACTTCCGGCAACCGTGATGTATGCCCCTGCTACGCCACCATGACCACCCGTGGTGGCAAACTCAAGTGCCCTTGAAAATATATATCACATCAGCCTTAATTGGCTGCATGTGTTGGTATTGTAAGAGAAGAATGGATGAGAGGTCTCTTTGAAAATAAAGTGGTGTACTAATTAATATAGATGCATATATCACTTTGTATAAAAGCTATTAAAAGAATGGTTTTATTATTTTCTTTTTTATATGAAAAAAGAAGGGTTATTGAAGTTGAATAACAATTATAGTTGTTATTTGTATGTTATTAATAAAATGACTGTTTTTTTTTTAACCTTTACGTTAAATGAATAATGAATTTTCAACTCTCTCTCTCTCTCTTTCTCTCTCTCTCTCTCTCTCTCAACGAATAAATAAACAATCAGTCCATGATAAAATCGATAACCAAAAACATATGAATTCATGCTGAAGAGCAAAGCTGAGGCTGTGACTGTGATATTTGTTAAGCTGTGAGCCAGACAGGATATTAGATTAGACTGTTCTTGTACAGTTCAAAACAGAATTTTGTGTGGCTAAAGAAAGAACATTCCTCTTTTCTTTTCTTTTCTTTTTTTTTTTTTGAGAGAGAGAAGGTAGTGGTGGTAGCTGGCTTGTTGCTGAGCTTTGGTTGTTCTCTATTGTTTGCAGCTCTGCTGCTTTTTGTACCGTTGATATTGTCGTTTTCTCTTTCTTAAAAAAAGGATATGTTTTTATCTAAAAAAAAGGGACATATTTAGAAAAAATAATAATAATAATGAAGGGTTGCATTCTCTGCCAATTAGGCTGCAGAACACAAGCCCAAAAGTCCATAACATCTCAGCCCAATTTCTTCAACCAAAAAAAAAAAAAAAAAGATTATCCAATGTAAAATTCATGATGAAATGGTATTCACACATTTTCTAAAATCTTGGACTACTGTTGCTTTCTTTTACGAGACTTTTGGTGATGCTCCAATATCAGGCCTTTTAAGTAGCGGTAAAATTGATTCTCAAAATAAACAAAAATATAATAAAAATAGCAGTAGCAGGATGATAATTCTTAACCGTTTGATTAATAGAGAGAAGGAAATTATCAAGAACTGTTGGGTTATAAATTTGACCACGATTCAAGTAACTAATTATTCTAGAATTGATCAATCATGCAAATATCCAATTAAGTTCGTGAAAAGCACAATCACATTGCTAAAATTAAGTAAAATGCATTAGAAAGTAAAGACGATATGGTGATGTTAGGCAGAACCCTAATGGTCGGTTTAAAACCAACCACCAACTTGAGTAATTCACTATAAAAATTACATGAATCCTGAATTAGACATTACAATAAACATGCTTGTAATTTTCATAATAATCACAACATTATCCTTGAAGACAGACATTAAGTTGTTAGGAATGGACAAAGCTAATAAATTCAAAATTGAATCTAGAAAACCCAATCTGATTAATTTTGACAAGTTAGTGCCTCTGAAACATTATATAATTACCACCAAACCTTCTGGCCCAAGTGGTATCCAATTCTACCGTCAACTCAAGAGTTTTAGCCTCTGTATAAACAACTACCTTGCAAAAAAAAAAAAACATAAAAAAAAATCATCATATAATTGAGTACGATTAGATTGATTGTGATCTAGAGACTTAGTAATAGTAAGTTCGTACTTGAGCTTGGGTCACCTACCCTGTTCAAAAAGTTGACTCATCTATTATTTCATTATATTTATATACTTACATAGGCTATTTACAATGGGTAGTCCAAGTTTGACCCGTTTTGGATAATGATCAGTCATGTCTACCTGGCATGATCTGGTTTCCATAAGTTTGAAAAAGGCCAAAAAAAAAAAAAAAAAAAAAAACATATAACCTAGTACAATATTTTGATTTTTCTGGTGGAAGTGGAACAGCTTCCCTGAATTAAAAACATCCACCATACTCTTCAAAAAAACATAAATAAATACATTCCAACCTACTGCTTGATTCCTATGAGCACATCTAATGATTCTGATTGCCCTTTAATATTAAGATATATTTTTAAAACCAAATCGTTTAGTAGTCGGTAGGATGGGCCATAGGAAATAGGAGTCGATTAATATTACATTTCATAATAATTATAATTATAATAATGTTTTGATTTCTTATTGCTTTAAAGCGATTCATATCATTTTTTTAAATAAGAGGAAACATTATTAATTTCCCATATTAAATATGGGAAAATATTTTTTAGTTCATTTTTCTGATTGCATACACGGTTAAATTTTATTATTATTATTGTTATTTAAAATAAGGCTATGGCATTGAGGCATTAAACTATAAAGCTCTTAGCTCTTGACAATGATTATCAATTATGCTAGATAGAACTCAAGCTTTTGTTTTTTAAGTTATTAACTATTATACAAATCAATGGAGTTGGTAAAGAAAAATTAAATCAATCATATTACAGAATATGTCTTTTTATAGTTTCAAACAATGCCCCTTTTCCAATTAAAGAGAACAAAATGTTTTATATTCTAAAGCCAGACCTTAGGACTAAAAAAAAGAACCATGAATTATAGATATTTAAAAAAAAAAAAAAAAAAAACGCTGAATTAAAGTGATCATTCTTAATAATAGTTACTAGTATTACATTGCATCATCATCAACCATCTATAATTGATGTCCTTCTTCTTTTTGATTTTTTGTTGTGACATGGCCTAAACAGGGACCAAATTTAATGTAATTTCAACATGCTGGCAATTTGGTATTCGCTCCATGAATTAAGATGAAAACAGCTGTATTGCGGATTTGTACAGTTGTCTTTGTTTTTTTTTTTTTTTTTTTTTTTTTTTGATAATTATATAGTTAAAGATGATGAGATTTCAATTTTGAATATTTTGAAACACTATAAAGTATCAACTATCAACCACAAGTGGCACGAACTCATCACCAACGCTTTTTACGACAAAGGAACTCTCACAAGTCACCACTCACCACCTTCTGAAAAGATCCCACTAGTTCCCTTGGTACTAGAAAAAAAAAAAAAAAATCACCCACATTTTAAATTTATTTACGAAATATATCATATACGGGAATATGGAACAAAACAAGATGAGAATTAGACTCATGTTGAATTTGTTGGAAATTAATACACAACTATAATTGATTTGTATGAACCATATATGTGTTGTGCTTTATAGAGCTTATTTGTGATTAGTTAGAATTATGACCCAACTCAAAATAATATTACTATGATTTTTTAATTAGATAGTTTTTGAAGCTTAGTCTATGGAGAAGCGGAAGCTTGGTTCATTTTGTAGCTCATTGTAAATCCTGTACGCAAGATAAAAAAAACTATTGTTTTGAAGATTAGAGATTTTTATTGTTTTTTAGAAGAAAACTTTACTGCTGCATCTTTTACTTTTCCTTAAGAATAGTAAAATTTCTATAACTCTATGGACATAAGCAAATTATTAAATCACGTAAATACTGTTTTGTGTAATTATTTTCTTTAGTGTATATTTTTCTCTATTCTGTTGCATATCACAGATCTAAGAATTTTGTGTATATTCCCTTCGCTATGAAGTTATAACTACGACATTTATCGATTTTTTTTTTTTTTTCTCTTTTATTACAACGATAGTTGAGGATATGAGAATTTGAACCCTCTATATTTTTGTTGGAAATATTAGGAGGCTCCTGTTAGTTACAAGACTCTTAACAATATTTATCAATTTAATATGTGCTTGGGAGGTGAGAAAATGTGATAAAGTAGTGGAAGATATATTTTTCATATCATTATCAAGAACACAACCAACACTTGAAAATATTTTACAGTCAGAAAATATTTTCGTTACAAACCGAACAATGCCTTATAGTGCAAGATGATTGAGGTACTTGATCGGTTGGAAACACTCATGGTTTTCGTCCCATAATACCAATAATGCAGTCCTGACCATTCACTGATTGGACTTTCGCTTGGTGGTCGAAATTAAGAGTTGGGCAGGAGACGTTTTCTCATACTATTAGGTGACATCAAGTTGTCACACACACACACAGAAAGACAGAATTTGGTAATAGGCTTATCAAAGTCCAGCCTACAAAAATTCGGGACATGGGTTAAATTGACCTCACAAGTCACAAGCCTATATCCAAATATAGTAAGTAAAAGTTTTAGAACCAAGTTATACCAACACCCATTACGCGTCACATTTGTTTTTTATTATTAGGAAGGGCTTCCATAATGAATCATTGAGGTGGTGATTCTTCAAAATCGAATATTAGAACACATAATTCATATCAAAAGTTTTAAGATTAAAACTTTTATTTTTGTGTATTAATGACCTTTTCCAACATTAGAGTTGGAAATTTTGTCTTCCGCACCACTGAGTACTTCTCTGTTAATAATCTCAAGGAGTTGGTTAAGTAGCTCACAAGATCTTTGGTTCGAAATTTCTTACCAACATCTTAGGACCATCCTCAATAGATCTCTCTTTGTAATAACCTAGTATATGTGAAACGAATGGACTGTATATATGCATGTGAAGTAGTAGTCAGATATTCGAAGAAGGTCTAAATACTCTTATTTATAATATATATAAAAAAAAACGTTAACATATTTAATTTCTTCTGTTAAAAAAAAAATTAACTTCTTAATACTGAATATTGACTTCATGGGCACTTGTGATATCCGTTTTGGTTATGTACTTACCTGGAAAAAAAAATGGAGCATGTGCGCCCTATTGTGTATTTGTCAGTGGTAATATGAATTTAAAAATTAAGGTTAAGATAGTTCTATTTTAAAATTTTTAAAATCTATTAATTTTTAAGGTTGAAGTGTCGAAATTGAACACAGTGCTTTATTATCTCCAAACTTTTCTTGGTTTTTTTTTTTTTTTTTTTTTTGGATTATTTTTAAGAGTACTGGATTTGTTGACTTTATTAATTAATTGAGCAGTCTAAGTTACATTCCCATATACCATATTGTTTTCTACACATTGTTTTTTTAATGGCCAGAAAGAAAAACTTAATTTGTCCGTAATACGGTAATAATATAGCTTTTCCTAATGGGATGGAGTTAAATTTACTCCGACACTGTGCCTTTCTAATCATACATTGTTTTATCTTCAAGATTCCGATATTTTTATAGCTGTAAAACAATTCCGCGTAGAAGAGTTTATCTTGGGCACGTTAAAAATTAAAACTCTGCGCTATAGCTACCTTGAGCCACTTGGAATTGAAATCACCATCCAGGAAGCAATACAAAACAAAAGTACCTACTCTAGATGATTCCAATTGCTTTTCCTTACCAGATACTCCCCCACCACTCACTTTGCTTCTTAATTTCTCTTCCGCGTACAAACTACATATATGTTATAATTAAGAATGTCCTGTCCTAGCTAGCTTGCATGCACCTACATTTTTATTTACTTATTTTATTAATTCTGGCTGCTTAGCTCATCACATACCCTTGCTATAAATAGAAGCATCCTTAGCTCACTTCAACTCACTAAATCTTCAGGTTTTCAATATCTCATTTTCAACTAGCTTTGAAACGAAAGTAACAAGCTCTAGCTTCAAGTCATCAGCAATGGCCATCTCAAAGGCTTTAATTGCTTCTATTCTCATTTCAATTCTCGTTTTCCATCTCGTTGAAGCTGATCAATTGGTAAATTTTTATCAATCATCTAAGACCTCATATAGTCTCTTTCCTCTAGCTTCCTATTGTTTTCTAAAATAAACATGCATATGAAGCCTACTATCACTTAATTTCTAACACGATAATATATTGTTGAGTTATGCAGGTGAACGCAGATACCACAAAGGGTTCTCCCAGTAAAAAAATAGGTGAGTTTTATCTTCTTCCATCACTATATATGTTACATATATGATACTATTTGATTGAATAATCAAAGTTGGCTAATTAAAGTTTTGAATCACATGTTATACTTTTACAGATTGTGGAGCAGCATGTAGTGCAAGGTGTCAGTTATCGTCTAGGCCAAACCTGTGCAAGAGGGCATGTGGGACTTGCTGTGCTCGCTGCAGCTGTGTTCCTCCAGGCACTTCCGGCAACCGTGATGTATGCCCCTGCTACGCTACCATGACCACTCGTGGTGGCCAACTCAAGTGCCCTTGAAAATATATATATCACATCAGTGTTGCTTGGTTGTGACTTATAAGTGAAAAATGGATGAGTGGTGGCTATGAAAATAAAGTTGTGTACTAAATAGATGCATATCACTTTGAAAACAAGCTATTAAAAGAATGGTTTTTTTTTTTTATGAAGAAAGAATGGTTGTAATTTAGTTGAATAACAATCATAGTTGTTATTTATTATTAATAGAATGGGTGTTATTTTATTTTATTTTTATTTTACCTTTACGTTATATGAATAATGATGTTTGAATCCCATAAAAAAAAAAATAATGATGTTTGAACACAAAAACTCTGCATATTTGGTAACTTTGATGTTGGGGAAACAGTTCTAGAAGCCTGAACGAATGAATTAGCAATCAGTCCATGACAAAAATAAAATCGATACAAAAAGATATGAATTCCCTTTTTCTATTCCTGTTGCGCATGCTAAGCTTTGGTTGTTCTCTTTTTGTTAATTTGCAGTTCTGCTGCTTTTTTTTTTTTTAATATTGTTGATGTTGTGTTTTCTCTATCTTAAAAAAAAAAAGATTAAAAAAAAGGATATATTTTGAAAAAAATAATGAAAGGTCAAATGGGTCATCCAATTGTACGTCCTAAGCTTAACGCCAATAGATTTTTTAATACTAATTTTGCCATGTTATTTGGTGGGTGTTTAGATTTTTGTCTGTTTCCACAGCCATTTAAAGAGGGTAGAACTTCGGACTCAACTCTCCCTTTATTGGGGGGGGGGGGCGTTGGAGATAAGGAAATTGTGGATAATTTTTGTTCATGCAAATTTGCATAAAAATAGAGAGAAAATCAATACAGAAATTTTTTATTTGATTTGGCAACGCCTCTGCATTTACAAGAACACAATATATTTATAATGTCGCCTACTTTATCAAAACCTATAATTTGATATTTAATTTTAGCAGAATTGATAATGATGACACTAGAGTAGGTGGTCGTGAGTTTGAATCCTATCTTTTATATATTTACCTTTCAGTTAATGTCAAAAACCTCACTTCTTATCAGTTAAAATTTTTTGACTCTTCTCAAAAAAAAAAAAATTTTTGAGACAATTTTTAATTTATAATGGTATTTAAGTAGGTAATCATGAATTCGTATCTTGTCTTTATTTTATTTCCTATTTAAAAAGTTAAAAATCTCACATTAGGCCTCACTTAATATTAAGGGGAGTTTAAACCCACACATGATATAGATATTAGAATTACTCAGCAAAAAAAAAAAAAAAAAGAATAATCGTTAGAAAATTAAATTCATTATTTTTTTGGCAAAATCTTTTTGTCGAGATATGAAGTGCTACAAATATATAGATATTGAAGATACTGGTCTCAAGTCATTACTGCGGGTAAGGCCAAAATGGCCAAATACCATTGTTTATCAAAATATATATATCAATCTATCACTGTTTTGAAAAAATGTAGGGATCTACCATTTTTTGAGTACTCGAGTTTGGGAAACTCAAGTTTTCCATAGTACTTGAGTTCCATGAACTCGAATTCTTTGAAAAAATAGCTATCAAATTTGCCGAAAAGTTTTTTATGAAACTCGAGTTCATAAAACTCGAGTACCATGAAAAACTTGAGTTTCCCCAACTTGAGTACACAAAAAGTGGTAAATTTCTACATATTTTCAAAACAATAGTAAATTGATATATATTTCAGTATACAGTGTTATTGTGCCATTTTGGCCCAACGGGTAAACAATACTCCAATAATGAGGCCGGCAGAATTCTAAGCCCATAACATCTCAGCCCAATTTCTTGAACCAAAAAAAAAAAAAAGAAAAGAGTAAACTATGTAAAGAAAAAAATACCCTAACACACCTTAAACTTTGGGATTGCTGCCATGACACCCATCAACTTTTATTTCCACCAATTTAATACCTAAACTTCACAACTTAGCCAAATCACTACATCCTACATCCGTTAATCTCCAGTTAATAAAGTCTTAGAATCCTATTGCTTTTAGCCTTTTACGTGATTTCTGGTAATTCTCCAATGTCAGGTCCTTTAAGTAGTAGTAAAATTGATTCTCAAAATAAACAAAAATAAAATAAAAATATAAGCCGTAAAACTAAACAATATGGACAGGTACTTTTAAGTACTTTTAAGTCCTACTTAAATACAATACTTTTAGTTCTGTTCTTTAAGTTCTGATTTTAAACTTTTGCCACCTGTCTAATTTACTAACAGAGTAAACCCTCGTTAACTTTCTTTCTTTCTTTTTTATTTCCTTAGATGCGTTAACAGATCTACCATGTTTATTTCTCAAAAAAAATAAATTGCCAACCATCTTGTTCCACCATTTGCTTAGAAGAAGACACAAATCTCAGGTATCCAAATCCTTACCTAAGGTACACAAATCTCAGGTACACAAACCGTAAGTACACAGAATGGGTTTGGCATCCTTACGAGTTATGAGGTGTCAAACCCAATTCTCACATTCTTCAAAATCTGCAAAATCCTCCAGACTTCTTCTACTACTATGTCATCGTTAACAACTTTTTTGTTCTTATTTGTTCTCAACCAGAATTATATAAGTCCAACCCACGGTGTCTGCCTCCACCATCCCTACCTTTAATTTTATTATTATGCCACAAAGACAGAGACTTCAAACTCAAGGGGTACATAAAGTAAAACCTTAAAAATGGCGCCGTAAATTGCTGAGGCTTTGTGCTCACCTGAGATGGCGTGTTAGGAACCCCACCACTTGTAGAGATCATCGTCGAGCCCAACCTATGATTATGAGAAGTGGAGGGTTTAGCAATTTATTTGTTCCTTACGTTTCTCATTGGTGTCTTCTTTTAAAATGGGTTTTTTCTATATTATTATTTAAAGGACTTCTCCTGTTTAGATTTTTAATTTTTTAGTTCAAAAATACCCTTACACTCCTATGTTTAAGTAGAAGCAAAACTAAAGGACAATTTGGTAAAAATACAATTCTAACTCCTACTAAAATATTGCCTAAAAAATAGGACCACTTTCCTATTAATTTTCAAATTGATTTATTCATTTTTAAATTAAAATTTTAAAATTAAAATTATATATATATAATAATAATAAAAAAAACAAAAAGAACACGTTGCAAACTTTAGTTGGTAAATCTAAAACACAAAAACCCTAAACTTGCGCCTCTTCACTTCCCTTTAAAAGACAGTTAGTGTCTGATCAGAGAAAAGAAATAGAAAAAAGACAGTGCTTTATGATATTCACATCTGATACATGTGTAGCAAGCAAAACTGTCATAAGGACTACTTTATCAAACATGTTTTGGAACATTCACTTGAACTTCTGATGCAATCATGACAAAGCCTTCCATATAGATGCATCAATATATTCCTATTTGATTTCATTAGAGGATAGTATAGAATACTGAAAGCTTATGGTGTTTACATATATGGTCATTTAGTTTTGTTGATGAATTCGATCGCGTTTAATGTTTTGTATTAGATTTGCTTCATTAACTTCTGATCACCAAGTTATATTCTAATTAATCATCCGGTGATTGTGCTTCAAAAACTTTCATGCCTTGGTTGATTAATTAAATAATTCAAGTTGAAGCATAACCCCCAAATAAATGTTTTTATTGCCCAGCAAATTTGATGGGAGGCACAGGACAAACATCTGAAATTCCATTTAAACACGATACCAAAGGTTGTGTTTTACAACCATTGATCTTTGTTAATGGTTTTATAATTAATTTGCTTTATAAATATACAACAATGAACAACAGATCCTGCACCTATTTTTGTTTATGTTTTTGTTGATTGTTTAAAGTTTAGACCCATTAAAATGTTTGTTAATCGTTTTCCATGGTTTTTGTTTTCCCTTTTCCTTTTGTTTTTGAAGGGTTGCTAAGAACACAACCTAACAAGTGAGAAAAAAAAAATTTATTTTATGATTTTTCATATACTTTTTAAAAAGTGATCCTGATACAGCTTTTTATACAACTATAAACCACCAAACCCTATACCTATAATTGTTTATGATTCCATTTTTTTCATTGTTTAAAGTTTAGACCCATTAAAACTTATTTCTTTTTATGGGATCATATATTTCTCTTTTGAATAGTTATATATATATATATATATATTTGAATTGTTTCAATAACTTCTAGGCTCTGGATCTTCTAATTCTATAATTATATATATATATATATATATATGTGGCATTTTAGAAGTTTTTTTTTTTTTTTGGCAATATTTGAACATGTTTGGTAGATTTCAATAATCATACCATAGATTATTCTTTTGAAGGTAATCAATTTTTCTTTTATATTTATCTATTGTGTAGTCATATATATTTTTTGTTTTATATTAATAATCTATAAGAAGGAAATCTTATGATTTTTTAGCATTTCAGAAGTTTTAATATGTAAATTTTTTAAGTAATTTTTTACAATATGTAAAATTATTTGACAAATTTCAATAACTATACCCATAAATTTTTGTTTGAGGGATGGTTTTATACTTTTATTACTGATTTTCGAGGTAGGCTTGCTTTGGCTTTTTCCATTGGCGTCGCAACATTCAGTTTTTTATATATAAATATATATACATATATATATATATATATATATTTTTGACAAAAGCCTCTCTTCTCTGATTCTCTTTCAATAACAATTTTTTCTCCCTTTTCTCACCCTTCAATCCCCAATATTTATCCAGTCAGTCTCCATCATTTCCACTAACCCTCCCTTGTTATTGCCTTCAGTCATCAATTTGCTACCCTCACTGAAGCGGCTTCTCCCCTCTATTTTCTTTTTCTCTCATTTACAAACAAAACCCGATAACCTCTTTTTCTGCTCAGAGACTCTTCTATTTTTTGGGTAAGGATTAATTTAGAGCATTTATTATAATTTATTATAATTTGGGATTATAAAAAAAAATCTAGGAGTGTAATGAATAAATTATTTCATCCAAAATGCTGAATACTCATCACACCCCTTGATTTTTTTTTTTTTTTTTTGTAATTGGAAAATATAGTAATCCCAAATTATAATAAATACTCTAAATTAATCCTTACCCAAAAAATAGAAAAGCTTCTGAGCACGCGCGTGAGCGCGTGCTCAGAGGCTAGTATATTTGACCACGATTCAGTTAACTAATTCCTTGAGAGTTGATTAACTATGCAAATATCCAATTAAGATTGTGAAAAGCACAATCACATCGCTAAAATTAAGTTACATATAGCATATAACTTAAAAAAAGCTATCGTTAGGATCAGATATCATAAATTGAAACTCTCTAAAAAAAAGTAAAAAGTAAATTTTACATACACGACGATATTTATGATGACGATAGGCAAAATCTTGACCCAAAAAACCCTATGGGATGGGTTAAAGCCAACCAACAACTTGAATAATTCACTATGAAAATTACATGAATCCTAACTTAATTAGACAAAACAATAAACATGCTTGTAATTCTCATAATAATCACTACATTATCCTTGAAGACAGACATTAATAAGTTGTTAGGAATGGACAAAGCTAATAAATTCGAAATCAAATCTGGGAAAACTAATCCAATTAACTTTGACAAGTTAGTGGCTCTAAAACATCATAAAACAAAGTTTCTCTTTTAACCTTGTTTGGAGAGAAACTTTTCGAACTTCTCATATATCTTTTTTTTTTGTGAATTTTGAAAATCTAACCGTTAAATTTTATGTTCCTTATGTTTCTTAACATGCATATCAAATTTCGTTCAAATTGGATATTATTTACTATTCGATCAATAAACTTATTTTTTATACACAATTTTATATCATAAAAATTTGAAATTTTAATATTTGTTTAATAAGAATCTTTGATCTTCTTAAAATTTTAGATGTATGAAGAATATAATAAGAACATACAATCTAACGGTTAAATTTTTAAAATTTATATTTAATATAAAAATATATAAAAAATTTATAGAGTTTCTCTCCAAATTTTTTTTTTCTCTAAACTAATTTGGAAAAAAACTCTGTAATAATTGAATTGTGATAAGATTGACTGTGATCTAGTCACTTAGTAATAGTAAGTTCGTACTTGAGCTTGGGTCACCTACCCTGCTCATAAAGTTGACTCATTTATTATTTCATTATATTTATATACTTATATAGGCTTTTTACAATGGGTAGTCCAAGTTTGCCCCGTTTTGGATAATGATCAATCATGTCTACCTGGCATGATCTGGTTTCCATAAGTTTGAAAAAGAAAAAAAACATATAACCTACTACAATATTTTAATTTTGCTGGTGGAAAGGCCTCCAAGTATTAAAAACATCCACCCTACTCTTAAAAAAATAAAATAAAATAAATTCCACCCTCCTGCTTGATTGGCTTGATTGCCATGGGCCCATCTAATGATTCCCTTTAATAGAAAGACATATTTTTTAAACCTAATTGTTGTAGTCGGTAGGATGGCCCATAGGAAATAGGAAGTATTATTAACGAATGAAAAAATTAAAATTAGTTTACTATTTAGTTTATTTTTGTTATTATTTATGAGTTTTATTATATTTTTTGGTACTATTTATGAGCTTTACTGTATTATTTCAACTAATTTTTATCTTTATTTATTATACTTTTAATAATAATTTTTCAGTTTCAACAAAATAAGCAGTATCTAAACACACCATAAATTTTATAATAACTATAGCTATAATTATAATAATTTTTTGTTTTCTCATTTGCTTTTAAGTGATTCATATAATTATTTCAAATTAGAGGAAACATTATTAATTTCACATATTAAATATGAGAAAATATTTTTAGCTCATTTTTTAGATTGCATACATACAGACTTAAAAATGAGTTAGTTTTTTTTTTTTTAATATTATTTAAAATGAGGTTATGCCATTGAGCTATAAAGCTCTTAGCTCTTGACAATGATTATCAACTGTGCTAAATAGAACTCACGTTTATGTTTTTAAGTTATGAACTATTATACAAATCAAAGAAGTGATATTGGTAAAGGAAAATTAAATCAATCATAATGCAACACTGGAACATGTTTCCCAATTCATTATCAAGGAGAATTCATGGAGTATGAAGTTATTGGTGAAGAGGATGCACAGAAGAATGCCGAAGAAGATGCATAGAAGAGTGAAAGAGGTAACACGTGTTGATTGACACATGTGTATTTTCTTATTCACTAACGAGTGCCCTTAAAGCATTGGTTAACAATCTATTTTAAGAAAGTTTTGACATCTCTTTTATGAAAAATGAAAAAAGCTGTCAAAACATTAATTGTTTTTTTTTTCTTTTCTCACAAAAACTTTCTTTAACTGGATTTTTAATCAATGCCTTAAGTACACTCATTAGCATGACCAAAAAAAAAAAAAAAAGTCTTGCCTACAAAATTTAAATTTAGGGACATGAGTTAAATTGACCTCACAAGCCTATATCCAAATATAGTAAGTAAAAGTTTTAGAACCTAGTTACCAACACCCATTTTGCGTCACATTTGTTTATTATTATAAGTCTGGTTAATGGTTGGACATACATTAATCATTTATTTTTGAAAATATTTTAGTGCATGACTTGAGGAATGTCCAAGTAAAATTGTGCGTGCATGTCAACATGACGTACGTACTTTATTGACATCTGAATAAATAAAAAAGTTGTTCTTATCAACAAAAAAAAAAAAAAAAGCTGTAAAAAAAAGTTAATAACTTTTTTATTTTTCTATAAAAAAATTTTAAAATAATTTATTAATATATGTCCTAAAAACATACGTTAGTAAAACCCTTTTATTATTAGAAAGGGCTTTCACAATAAATTATTGAGGTGGTGATTCTTCACAATCGAATATTATAACTCATGATTTATCTCAAAGTTTTAAGATTATTATTATTATTATTACTCTTATTATTATTTTATTTTCAATTACCCTTTCTAAATATGAGTGGTGTTAATATTAGACTTGGAAATTTTTTTCTTCCGCATCCACTGAATACTTTTCTATCAACATAATAATCAATTTCTTTTTTAAAAAAAAAAAATCAGTTTCTTAACACAGAATCTTGACTTCATGGCACTGTGATATCCATTTTGGTTATGTACTAATACTTAGATCGTAAAGAAATAAAAGGGAGCATGTGTGCGCTAATGTGCATGTGTCAGTGGAAATATATGAACTTAAGAATAAGATTAGCATAATTCTATTTTAAAATTCTTTAAATGTTATCTATTCATTTTTAAGGTTCAATGGTTGAACAAGTGCTTTAAAGTTTAAATTATCTCTGAACTTTTCTAGGTTTTTTTTTTTTTTTTGGTATTATTTTTTTAAGTACAGGATTTGTTGACTTTATTAATTAATTGAGCAGCCTAAGTTACATTCCCATACATATACCACATTGTTTCAACGTGATCAAACTCTGTTTTTTAATGGCCAGAGAAAAAAACTATGTCCGTAATAGTATAGCTTTTCCCGATGGGATAGAGTAAAATTTACTCCGACACTCTGCCTTTCTAATCATACATTCATACATTGTTTTATCTTCAAGATTCTGATATTTTTTATGGCTGTAAAACAGTTTCCGCGTAGAAGTGTTTATCTTGGATACGTTAAAACTGTGCGCTAGCTACCTTGAGCCACTTGGAATTGAAAACACCACCCAGGAAGTAACACAACAAGTGCCTACTCTAGATGATTCCAATTGCTCTTCGTTACCAGATAGTACTCCCTCAATATTCACTTTGCTTTTTAATTTCTCTTCCGCGTACAAACTACATATATGTTATAATTAATTAAGAATGTCCTGTCCTAGCTTGCATGCACCTACATTTTTATTTATTAATTCTTGCTGTCTAGCTCACATACTCTTGCTATATATAGGAGCATCCTTAGCTCACTTCTATGCACTAAATCTTCAGGTTTTCAACTTTCCAATTTAAGGAAAGTAGCAAGCTCTAGCTTCAAGTCATCCGCCATGGCCATCTCAAAGGCTTTAATTGCTTGTATCCTCATTTCCATTCTCGTTTTCCATCTCGTTGAAGCTGATCAAATGGTAAATTTTTCTCAATCATCTAAGACCTCATATAGTCTCTTCCCTCTAGCTTCCTATTGCTTTCTAAAATAAACATGCATATGAAGCCTATCACTTAATTTCTAACACGATAATATATTGTTGAGTTATGCAGGTGAACACAGATACAAAAAAGGGTTCTCCCAGTAAAAAAATAGGTGAATTTTATCTTCTTCCATTACTATATTTGTTACATATATGATACTATCTGATTGAATAATCATAGTAGGCTAATTAAGGTTTTAAATAATATGTTATACTTCTACAGATTGTGGAGCAGCATGTAGTGCAAGGTGTCAGTTATCGTCTAGGCCAAACCTGTGCAAGAGGGCTTGTGGGACTTGCTGTGCTCGCTGCAGCTGTGTTCCTCCAGGCACTTCCGGCAACCGTGATGTATGCCCCTGCTACGCCACCATGACCACCCGTGGTGGCCAACTCAAGTGCCCTTGAAAAATTATATATCACATCAGCCTTGCTAATTGGTTGTGTTGGTATTATAAGAGATGAATGGATGAGATTAGAGGTGTTTGAAAATAAAGTGTACTAATATAGATGCATATATCACTTTGTAAGAGCATCCATAGCAGTGGTTTTAAAATTTTAGCTATTTGTCATATCTAAAAGTCACTTTATCTATAATTTTAACTATTAGCTCTTTACACTCCACAGCAATGAATCTATAATTTTAGCTATTTGATTAAAATAATAATAAAAACTTATTAAAATAATAATAAAAACTTCTTCATCAACCACAACATCCTCACCGTCAGCCACTCAGCCTCCGTCACAACCACCTCCACCATCAGCCCCAATCACACCCACACCCACAACCACCACCACCACCACCACCACCACCACCACCACCACAGCAGAGGAAAAAAAAAACCACCAACCCAAATCCCTAATCTTTTTCCTCAACCTAAACCAAACAAAATCACCAAATCATAACAAAATCCACTTGAAAAAAAAAAAAAAGCAAAAAAAAGCAATTGGATCGGCAACCACGAACCCAGGAACCAACCACGAACCCAGCAGCAACCAATTGAAAAAAAAAAAAAAAAAAAAAAAAAAAAAAAAAAAAAAAACCCAGGAACCAACAACGAACCCAGCAGCAACCGATTGAAAAAAAAAAGCAAAAAAAAAACAATTGGATCGGCAACCACGAACCTAGGAACTTGGATCGGCGCTGGGCAGGAGACGCTGGGCAACCACGAACCCAGGAACTTGGATCGGCAACCACGAACCCAGGAACTTGGATTGGCAGGGGCTTGGATCGGCGCTGGGCAGGAGGTGCAACAGAGGAGAGAGGAGGGAGGGAGGTGCAACGGAGGAGGGACGGAGGTGTAACGGAGAGAAACGAAGAACGGCTGAGGGAGAGAAATGAAGAACGACTGAGGGAGAGAGGAGCAACGGGAAGAAATGAGGGAGAAGGAGAAAGAAAAAGAAAAAGAAAAATGTGAAAACGGAATAAAATAGTATTTTTTTTTTAGATGTGAGCTATAGTGCACATCTATTTTTAGATGTGCACTGTAGCTGTGGAGCTATATTTTTTAAATATAGCTCCACTGCTGCAGCTTCATTTTTATGAAGAGTGGTGCTAAATAGCTATATTTTTAGCAATATAGCTATTTAGCACCACTGCTGTGAATGCTCTAAACAAGCTATTAAAAGAATTATTGAATTTTTATTTATTTATGAAAAAAGCCTCTCTCGGAAACTTTGGTTTTTGGGGAAACAGTTCTAGAAGCCTGAATGAATGAATAAACAAACAATTAGTCCATGATAAAAATAAAATCGATACAAAATACTGGAAAGGCTTGAGCTGAGGCCGTGATATTGGTCTCACTACAACAAACTATAGTTATTTTGACCCTCTTTTATCAAGGGTTTACTAAAATCTGTCGATACAATCTGATGGGAATAGTAAAACATGACCATCTCTTGATCGTCCATAAGAGTCGTCCATCAACCAATTGGACGAATTCAAGCCCGCCTTCCGTGAACGAGGGAGCCGTCCATAGACGAAACACGTCCATGGACGAAGTACATGGACGACTATAGGACCCTTGGAAAATTTCGAGATACGATTTTTATTCACATATTCCATTCACATACCTTGAAAATCCCAAGGGCACCAGACCCGTAGATGTCGCCGCAATTGCCTCAAATGCTTAACTTCCTTCAGCAGTTATACCTTTCATAGCCGTTGAGGAAGTTATGTCGAAACTGATTTCCACAAACCTTGGAGCAGTTGCCAAGAGAATAACCGCCCCAAGGTCCACTATATAAAGACTGGTCTACGCCAAACTAAAGTAAGTTTTCATAACATCGCTTCCCTCTAAGTCTGAACATTGTTTTTTTCTAAAAGAAACTAACTTCACCATCGAAGGGGATTTGGCCGGTCAACCCCGGTCGACCTTTAATTGTGTTCTTCCTTACAGGTCTTCGCAACCACCGACCGCCATCGAAGCTGGAACGTTCAGCCTACTGATTCTCTACATCATCAGTTGGCGTCGTCTGTGGGAAAGGGATTGACTTCGAAACTTGTGTTTTTTCCTTCCTTTGACAAAAGGCTGGATGGTCCGGACAAGATCAAGGGCCACAAGCCCAGGCCACCAGGGAAGTAGAATTGTGTCGAGCGTTCCTGACCTTGAACGCCATACAGTGCCTGTCGTGCAGCCGCCTTCCATCCAACACATGCATTCTATGGCAGCCGCCATGGCAGAGTTAACCCGCCAGAACCAAGAATTGACCAGAGAGATTGATAGAAGGAGGCAGCCCTTCGAAAGACACGTGGAAGGACAAGCCCAGAATCAAGGAGTTAGAGCGAATCCTGAACCTGAGAACCAGTCTCGAGGTACCGCTTCGCGGAGGATGCCGTACTTGGAGAAAGAGATGGATCAAATGAAGAAGGTTATGGACGAAATGAGAGAGAACATGAGAAGGGCGAATCCCGTAGATGACTTGGTTCATCGTACGGACTCTCCTTTTGTGACTTCCATTAACAGTCACCCTCTGCCTGCCAAGTTCAAAATGCCTTCCTTAGATTCATACGACGGGACACGCGATCCATGCGATCACATCGCGACCTTCAAGACTACGATGCATCTGCAGGGAGTCCCGGATGAAATTATGTGCAGGGCCTTCCCTACAACCCTAAAAGGACCGGCATGAGTTTAGTTCAGTAAGATACCCCCGAATACAGTATCTTCTTTTGAAGAGTTGAGTAAGTTGTTTCTCAATAATTTCATTGGGGGGCAAAGGCACAAACGTTCCTCGTCCAGTCTACTAATCATAGAACAAGGAGAAAATGAAAGCTTGCGGTCCTTCATCACTCGCTTTAACAGAGAAGCCCTGACTGTAGACGAGATGGATGACAAGCTACTATTGGCAACTTTCCACAACGGGGTTCATTCAGACTTATTCATCCACAAGCTTTATGAGCAAGAGCCACAGACAATGGCTGAACTCGTCCACTTGGCCCAAAATTTTATGAATGCAGAAGACGCGATCATAGCCAAGAAAAGGAAGAGAGCTGAGAAAACAGATGCGAACCCCACGCGTCACCCTGAACAGGGTCCTCGACCAAAGAAGGGACGAATGGAAGAGAGGAAGGATCGAGACAGCAAGAAGACGGTTCCGTCTTCAGGAAGGAATCAGCAATACACGCCCTTAAATACCCCACTTGATCAGGTACTTATGCAGATCAAGGATGATCCTTCCTTGAAGTGGCCGGAGAAGATGAAGGGAGATCCCACCAAACGCAACAAGAGCAAATATTGTCGCTTCCATAGAGACCATGGACACGACACGGACGAGTGTTATGACTTGAAGCAGCAGATAGAGAACCTAATAAGACAAGGAAAGTTGAGGCATTTCATTGGAAGGGACAACAAAGACGAGAAGTTGAAGGGAAAGATGGAAGAGTTATCACGACCCCCACTTGGAGAAATAAGAGTCATCGTGGGAGGCACTTCAGCAGGAAGCTCTTCCAAGTCAAAAAAGGCATTCCTTAAGGCGGTGCAGAACGTCTAGCTTTCTGGACGATCCCCAAGGACGAGGGTTATAGACGAGCCAACCATTTCATTCACGGACGAGGAGGCAGGGAGAATCCATCACCCACATGACGATGCGATCGTCATTACTTTGCTTATTGCGGGGTACACCACCAGAAGGGTATTGGTGGACAACGGGAGTTCGGTAGATATCTTGTATTATCCAGCCTTCCAACAAATGAAGCTGGGACGAGAACGACTTCGTCCAGTATGCTCACCATTGGTAGGGTTTGGAGGAATGAAGGTACAACCTGTGGGCACCATTACTCTGCCAGTAGTAGTGGGATCATACCCACAACAAATATCCAGAGAAGTGAATTTTCTCGTGGTGGATTGCTCGTCCTCCTATAATGCCATCATTGGAAGGCCCACTTTAAACAGTTGGAAGGCAGTAACATCTACCTACCACCTGTCAGTCAAATTCCCTACAGAGTATGGAATAGGGCAAGCGCAGGGAGATCAATTAGCAGCGAGGGAGTGTTATTTAACTTTATTGGCTTTGGACGAGCACATGCAGACAATGAGTGTTGAGGAGAGCAGAGTTGCTGCAGAGCCCACCGAAGAGCTTCAGGACGTTCTTTTGGATGAAGGCAATCCTGAAAAGTTTACCAAGATCGGAACAAGTATGAAAGAGGAGACAAAAACGGACCTCGTTCAACTCCTCAAGAAGAGTGTTGATGTCTTTGCATGGAGTCATCACGATATGCCGGGAATTGATCCAAGTGTGATTACTCACCGTTTGAATGTAGACCCCTCCTCCAAACCTATTCGTCAGAAGAAGAGAGTGTTCGCCCCCGAGCGAGATAATGCTATCAAGGAAGAGGTCCAGAAGTTAACCACAGCAGGGTTTATCCGGGAAGTCTATTACCCGGACTGGTTGGCTAATGTGGTGATGGTGAAGAAGGCGAATGACAAATGGAGGATGTGTGTAGACTTCACTGACCTGAATAAGGCGTGTCCTAAAGATAGCTATCCATTGCCACGCATTGATCAATTGGTTGATTCCACAGCTGATCATCGCTTGTTAAGCTTCATGGGCGCCTTCTCAGGATATAATCAGATAAAAATGGATGAGGCAGATCAAGAGAAGACCTCCTTTGTTACCAGCCAGGGTCTGTTCTGTTATAAGGTGATGCCCTTTGGTCTAAAGAATGCAGGAGCAACTTATCAAAGGTTGGTTAATCATATGTTCCGCCCACAAATAGGACGGAATGTGGAAGTGTATGTCGATGACATGCTTGTGAAGAGCTTGGACGAGGAAAGACACATGGACGACCTTCAAGAAACCTTCGAAACACTCAGACGATATAAAATGAAGCTGAATCCGACCAAGTGTGCGTTCGGAGTATCTTCAGGAAAGTTTTTAGGGTTCATGGTTTCACAGAGGGGAATCGAAGCCAATCTGGATAAAATCCAAGCTATATTGGCCATGGAACCACCAAAAAATATCAAGGAAGTCCAGTCCCTCACAGGACGAGTTGCAGCATTGAATAGGTTTGTATCGAAAGCCACCGACAAGTGTTTACCCTTCTTCAAGGTCCTCAGGAAGGCGTTCGAATGGACGGACGAATGTCAGCAAGCCTTCTAAGATCTTAAGAACTATCTAACGACGGCTCCACTACTAAGTCCGTCCGTGTTGGGAGAAGAACTATATTTATACTTGGCAGTGACCCCACATGCCGTGAGTTCAGCTATGATCAAGGAAGAAGGGAAGGTACAGAAGCCAGTGTATTATACAAGCCGAGCGCTTAGAGGAGCGAAAGGACGTTACCCGCTGATGGAGAAATTGGCTTTTGCCCTAATAACAGCTTCTAGAAAGATGAGACATTATTTCCAAGCCCATGTCATCAATGTCATGACAGACCATCCACTTAAGAAGATGATGAGCAGGCTGGAAGCCGCAGGACGACTGATCCAGTGGGCAGTTGAGCTCAATGAATTTGATATTAGGTACAAGCCAAGAAGTGCCATAAAGGCTCAAGCCTTGGCGGATTTCATAGCAGAATTCACACCAAGCTATGAGGACGAAGGTGGATTGGAAGCGAATAAAAAGTGGATCGTCCATGTAGACGGATCGTCCATATAGACGGATCGTCTACACTACATGCAGGGGGGATAGGAGTTATCCTACAATCACCAAAAGGAGACAAATTGAAGTACAAGGTTCGTTTACAGTACAAAACAACTAACAATGAAGTGGAGTATGAGGCCTTTCTTAAAGGACTCGAATTGGCTAAGTCTGTAGATGCAGAGTCGATACTCGTCATGGGTGACTCTCAGTTAGTCATAGGCCAAGTGAATGGGATATATGAAGCCAAGGAAGATCGAATGAAGAGCTATCTGAACAAAGTGATGCGCCTAGTGAAGAAGTTCAAGGAAGCTGATTTCGTTCAAATCTCAAGGGAAGAGAACGTGGAAGCAGATACCTTGGCAAAGGAAGCCTCAGCAAATGAAGTGGACGAAGTCGATGACGTACAATATATGCCACGGATAGACCTTCCGGAGATATTGCAAATAGAAGGGGAAGAAAATTGGATGACTCCAATAATATCATACCTGAGGAACAGAAGGCTTCCAGAAGGGAAGAACGAGGCCAGAAAGCTGAGGACCAAATCGGCCAAGTACATTCTGATAGGCGAAATGCTCTACAAATGAGGTTTCTCCCAGCCTTATCTAAGATGTTTAGCTCAAGACGAAGCGAACTACGTATTGAGGGAGATTCATGAGGGCGCATGTGGTAACCATGCAGGAGCAAGATCACTCGTCCACAAAGTTGTACGGGCAGGCTATTATTGGTCGACTATCCAAGCTGATGCCAAGGCATATGTTAAGGTCTGTGATCAATGTCAACGTTACAGCAACATCCCTAGACAGCTGTCAGAATATCTTACCCCAATGATGGCCCCATAGCCTTTTGCACAATGGGGTTTGGATATACTAGGCCCCTTCCCAACAAGGGCTAGACAGATGAAATTTTTGGTGGTGGGAATAGACTACTTCACTAAGTGGGTGGAAGCCGAGCCTTTGGCGAAAATTACTCAACAGAATGTAAAACATTTCGTCTGGAAAAACATTGTATGCAGATTTAGAGTGCCAAGAATTCTGGTGTCAGACAACGGAAGGCAGTTTGACAACACACCCTTCAGGGAGTTTTGTGAACAACTGGGAATCAAAAACCATTATTCTTCACCCGCCCACCCACAGGCCAATGGACAAGCAAAAGTAGCAAACCGGTCCTTGCTGAAAATCATCAAGACCCGGCTTAAGGGGGCAAAGGGAGTATGGCCAAATAAGTTACCAGGTGTTTTATGGGCTTACAGAACAACAGTGAGGACCCCCACAGGAGAAACTCCTTTCAAACTAGCCTATGGAAGTGAAGCAGTCATACCTGCAGAGGTGCACATGGCCAACCATAGGATAATGAAGTACCAAGACGGAGAAAACGAAGAACAACTTCGCCTTAATCTCGACCTTGTCGACGAGGTGAGGATGGACGCAGAACAGAGAACAGCAAGGTACAAAAGCCTAATGGCGAAACAGTATGATGCCATGGTCAAGCCCCGGCGTTTCAACGTCGGGGATCTCGTCCTGAAAAGGGTTTCGTTGGCCACCAGAAACCCCGCTCACGGGAAGCTGGGTCCAAACTGGGAAGGACCTTATAAGGTTGTCAATTGCAAGAGGTAAGGATCCTACTACCTGGAAGCCCTAGACGGACGGAAGCTAGAGCATCCTTGGAACGTTGAGCACCTAAGAAGGTACTACCAATGAAGGGAGATCGTGGACGAACAGTGCCATCAGACAAAAGTCATGGATGCTTGATGTGGCTTGTTTACAGTAATTGTCTTATATTTGCTTACTATTACTATGTTTTAAGTGCATAAGTATGTTATGTTAGTTATGGACATTTGTGTTAGTATTTCTATTTCCTTAAGGGCACTAACTCTTAAGTATGTGCCATGCCTGTGGACGAGTGGTTACATTATGAAGTTCCAATATATATGATGTATTTTCAAGTGCGTGATTGTATGGAAGCCCTTCATTTCTGTAATTTCATTCAAAATAATCCACATAAGGCAACCTAGCGAAGACGAATAAAATTCCTTGGATGCAGGGATGTACCGTCTATAAAGCTTGCCTTAACAAAAAGGATAAAATGAGAAATATAAATCTAAGTTATATCCGTCAAGACTCAAGACGAGATAAAACCAAAGGTATGCTCGTCTAAATCATGGGCGTAATGTGCGTGCAAAAACAGCACAAGCCCATGGACGAGTCTAACCAGCCTAGCAATCCAGCACATGGACGAGCCAGGCTCAGGACGGAGACAAAAACAAACGTACAAGTCTAACATCATGGACAAACGTAATACAAGCTCATAGACGAGTCTAAAAGAGCATAACATTCCAGTGCACGGACGAACATATGCTGGAAGCGAATTCGCTGTGATCATCCCAGGCTTGGATGACGAGCAAAAGCTAGCGAAGACGTCATTCACAGACGAGTTATACCCGACTTTGGTAATGCAATGTGACATCCATTCTTGGGATCAAGATGAGGTAAAATATCTTTCCTGAGTGGATGACACGTGAAGCTACAAACGCGATATGGACGACATTAATAAAGAACAGTTTCTAACAAATTCACATATGATGAAATAGATAGAAGATATTCATTCATTCAAAGGGTGGACGACCAATGCCCAAAAACCCTTAAAAGTTAAATGTAAATGATTGTATATAAAGCTTATCCACAAGCTTGGGAGAGGCAAATGTACTTGAATGAATTTGATTAAAAAGAGAGAAAACACAAGTAAAACCCAAAACAATGGGTACTTCTTGAAAAAAAAAAAAAAAAAAAAAAAAAACTCTTAAGGTTGAATTCATTTGGATAAACCACTGGGGGCATTGCCTCCAGACTTGGGGTCGTCCTGGGACACCTCGTTGTTGGCATCGTCCATCACGTTGATGTCCTCGGAACTTGTTTGCAATAAGGAGCTTTCAGTAGCAAGGGGAAGCTTGAAGGAGTCAAAATCCAAGTCAGGAAAGACGTCCTTGGCATTAGCACGGAAGTCCTCGTAGCCAACTGCATAGTGGCTGTCTAGACGATTCTTGTACTCGTCAGACCCCTTGAAAGCTGCAACGGCTTCCTCACGCGCCTTCTCCAAGGACGAAGCAAACTCAGAAACTTGACCCTCCAAGTGAGCAATACGAGTATCTTTCTCAATAACGTCTGCTCTGAGCTCTTCCACCTCGTCCTTCAACTTCGTCTCACTCCCTTGCAAACGGTTGAGATCCTCAGTCAACCTGATCACCTCCCCCTTCTTCAATAAAACCTCAGTGTTTAGCTCCTTGACCTTCTTCTTAGCCGTCTTGGCTTCCTCAGAAAGTTCCTTAGCTTGGCAGTTTGCTGTGTGGAACTTGGACATAGCCTGTGTATGGACGAAGAGGAGTTAAACAAATTTTTACTCAAAAAACTTCGACACACAAAGACGAGCAAAGATGGTTTACCTTGAAGAGGTCGTGGATGGCAGAACGTTCAAAGTCTCTAACAGACATTGTAACACGAGTTCACCTCGTTGTCAGAGATAATACCTTTGAACGTCCTCCAGGCATAGTCCTCGTCCAACACCAGGTTAGGAGGACGCTGGGACGACTCAGAAGGATGAGGCCTGCGAGGAGTCTTGGTAGGTGGGGGAGTTGGATCAGTTTGGACGGGTGGGATTATTTGTACGGGCTCCACGTCCACAGGGTCATCCAAATTGACCGTTGGAGGGGTAAACTTAGGAACCTTAGGAAGAGGAGTCTTGCTTGGTTTTTGCCTCTTAGAACCTCGACGACTGGGGAGGTCACTAAGGTCCACAAAGCTCGATATAGGTTTAGACTTCCTCTTCCCTCTAGAGACGGTAGTACCTTGGACGACTGGAGGGACATCGACTTCCTCGTCCCCGCTTGTCACGTTCTTCTCCCTATTCTCTCTCATTGTAGACATTCCTACAACAAAGAAGGTTAAAAAATGATATACTAAGAAACCATACATAATATGAGAGAAAAAAGACGAAACTTACTTCGACGAGTTTTCTCTTCATGTGCAAGGTTTTCCGCGGAAGGCACTGGTCCAAGATCCCACAAAGCTAGGCTACTGAGAGTAACTAGATCGTGGAAAGTTCTATCAGGGAAGGCACGAGCTCTGTCAATTCGGTCTAAATGAAACTTGTCCAAGCTTGGACGAGCAATAGCTGCACAAATGGAAGAAAAGGGTTAGACGACAAAAAGATGGATTATATAAACAAAAAAGAAGATAAACGAAATAAAATGAAAAGGAAACATACCCTCAGGACGAAGACAACCTAGAGGGGTGGTAAAAGGTGGGAAGGGGGCATTAGCCACGTCAATTGGGTCCCCAGCCCAATTTCCAGAAATAATAAAAAACTCTGTTTTCCAAAGCCTGTCAGACGAGCTACGACCCTTAATCAAACTATAGGGGGAGCCTCTGGACGAGAATTGGTAAAAACCAGCAGACTTTTTGATTTCTGAGGGTTTATAACAGTAAAGGAACTCGTCCACTGTGATAGGACGGTCCCCTTCCAACGCCTCACGCCATAACACTTGCATGGCAACTATTGTCCTCCATCCATTGGGGTTGAGCTGGTTAGGTCCAATACCCAACCTATGAAGAAGACCTCTACAAAAGGAATTCAAAGGAAACCTAAGGCCAGCTAAAAGGTAAGATGTGTATACCCCTAAACCAGAAGAAGGAGAACAACACCATTCACCTTCCTTGGGTAGACGAGGTTGGAACTCCCTCGGTATCTAGTATCTATCTACAAGGGTTTTCAATTTGAAGGCGTCTAAAGTGGACGCTACTTCAGGGGCACAGCTGTAGATCACATTCTCCTCCTCCTCCTCATCTAGAGAAGGGCTCATTGGTTCTCTGGACGAGCTAGTCCCAGCCCCAGAGGCCTTCCTATGTTGCAGTTCCTGGAATTCTTCTAATGGAATGCCAGGAACCCCAGACAAGTAAGGCTCGTCTGAGGAAGTGCTGCTATAGCTGGTACTTCCCTCACCACTCTCATAACTCCCTACCGAAACGTCCTGATACTCGTCTATCTCTCTTTCTACACTAGACGACGACATGACGAATGAAGGATTAAGAAACCTAAAAGGGAAAAAGGAATACCTGACAAATCTAAGATGAGTGCAAGACGAGATTCTTGGACGAGATAGCTGAGGAGATTATGAGAAAGGTGAGGGGCAAGAATGGGAATGTGCCTATTTATAGGCCCCAGAGGGGGGGGTCAGCGAAGCGACGCCCGCCATTTAAAAGACGACACGTGGCAGTTCCTTTGGGAAGAGCAATCAACGAAGCAGGTCAACCAATGAAATGTTTACACGTAGCCCTAAAAAAAAAATCAAATCAAAATCACCATAAAGACGTTTAACCAATGACGACCTTGGACGACCCCTGGACAAGGGGGCAACTGATGGGAATAGCAAAACATGACCATCTCCTGATCGTCCATAAGGGTTGTCCATCAACCAATTGGACGAATTCAAGCCCGCCTTCCGTGAACGAGGGAGCCGTCCATAGACGAAACACGTCCATGGACGAAGTACATGGACGACTATAGGACCCTTGGGAAATTTCGAGATACGATTTTTATTCACAAATTCCATTCACATATCTTGAAAATCCCAAGGGCACCAGACCCGTAGATGTCGCCGCAATTGCCTCAAATGCTTAACTTCCTTCAGCAGTTATACCTTTCATAGCCGTTGAGGAAGTTATGTCGAAACTAATTTCCACAAACCTTGGAGCAGTTGCCAAGAAAATAACCACCCCAAGGTCCACTATATAAAGACCGGTCTACGCCAAACTAAAGTAAGTTTTCATAACATCGCTTCCCTCTAAGTCTGAACATTGTTTTTTTCTAAAGGAAACTAACTTCACCATCGGAGGGGATTTGGCCGGTCAACCCCGGTCGTCCTTTAATTGTGTTCTTCCTTACATGTCTTCACAACCACCGACCACCATCGAAGCCGGAACGTTCAGCCTACTGATTCTCTACATCGTCACAATCTATACATGCAAGTGCGGTGGTACATATTACTAAACTTTATCTCAAAGGTTATGGGTCCCTCAAAATAAGTTAAAACAACCTTGAAATAAATGTGAAAAAAAAAATAGTGAGTACAAAACTTCACATTTTTCAACCCACAACCCTCGATAAAATATGACAAAATTTTCAGCCCTTGAAAAAAAGCCCACAAAAAAATTTAAAAAGAAGCCACAACCCTTGATAAAATATTTGTTCACTCTCTCACAGAAACTGAGAAAGCAGAGTTCAAAGAGCTTGACGATCATGGAAATCTCAGAGCTCGACAATCATGGAAATCGCACAACTCAAATTAGGTACGAATTGATCTCAGCAATTTGTGACACTTCATCTCTCTTGGCGTTGTGTTCTCAACTCCGATTAGGTACGAATTGATCATGGAAGTCACAACCCCTAAATTCGTCTTTGATTTTTTTGTTTTTTTGGTTTAGCCACACTTTTTCATCGATTTCCCCATGATTTTTGTTTCACATTTCTCAAAAAAATGAGAAATGGAATTCACTCTTTCTCTCTTTCTCTCAGTAATGGTGTTCAAGGTTTCTCGCGTCGAGACCAAGCCAATCAATGGCCAAAAGAGCCTGGAACCTCTGGTCTCCACAAGAAGGTTCAATTTCCCTTTCTTTATATTCAATTCAATTCGATTCGATTCGATTCTTTCACTGTTGCACTTTAATGTTCGTTGCTTTTTATTTGATCTATTGTGTTTCACCGAATCAATCACTTTATCGAAATTAAACCATGCAAATTCGATCTCTATATGATCGAATTGATCAATTTTGATGTAGAATTAGATTATTCAAAAACTTCTTGTTTTTTCATTCAGATTCTCATCGAATCAGATCTTAGTATAACCACACTACTTGTTTGGATCAGTGAGGCTTGTGAAATCAATTTGAATTCACTGCCTTTTCGTATTCTGACTATGTTGATGAATGAATATTGATTCTCTATTTTGCTTTGGATTCAAGAACTATTAGTTTATCAATTGTTGAGTTACTACGCGATTGTTGATATATGTGTTAATTTATATTGTTTGTTGTTTTATTGTGTGGAAAATGATTGGGCACTCTCTTTGTCTTTGTTTGTAGTATTTGGATCTAATGCGTATTACTCTCTTTGTCTTTTTAATTTTTAATTATCAGAGGTTTGGCTGCAAGGCTCTCGACATTGTTTTGGAGCATCATATTCTTTGTGCAAGGCCTAGTTAAGCTAAAAATGTGTGTGAATTTTATGAATTATGAAGGTTCAAATTAGTGGGATGATATTTGTTATGGAATATCATGATCCTTGCATTGTCGTATGTCCATTTGGGCAATTTTTTTTGGGTGTCATGGGGTGATGTTGAGCCTTCTTTGATTGATTTTCAGAGATTAGTACAGCAATAACTGACACAATACCCTACATCAGAGGAGTTGAGTATTGGGAAAATTAAGTTCCAAGCATTTGATTTGGGAGGTCATCAGATTGCTCGCAGAGTCTAGAAGGACTACTATGCCAAGGTAAGCCATTTGCAAAAAGCCAAGCTAAGCTAGTTTTGTAGCTATGTATTGTGTTATCTGTGCAAAGTTTTCTTGCAGCGTCTGTTTCATCCAGATCCACATTCTGCTCCCAGGTGTTATTGTAAAGCCAATCAATATTTGTATGTTTGTGGAGCTATCTATGCTTACACATTATTGTTGTTTCTCATTGTTCTTTAAATTTGAGATGAGGGGGGAAAAACCTGCATTCTATAGTTATGTATTGCTTTTTGTACCATATGCTTTTTATATTTTATTAATTTCTTGACTTCCTACTCTTCATTGGCATTAACTCTTTGTGCTTGCTTTCTCAATACTTGCAAGTACATTACATTCTCTACTTTAGTCTTGTCACATTCTAATCCCCCTAGATTCATTCTAGGCTAATGTAAAAAGTATCAGCTCTGTTATGCTTTGTCTTTTATTTCTTTCAACAGATTTGTTTTCTGTTCTGACTTGTAGTCTCCCTTTTTTTTATTTACTAAAAGGCTTTTTTCTATTCTGCCCTTCTCCCTTAGTTCTAGTTATGTTAGATGGTGTTTCATCTTCATGAATTGGCTAAAGAAGGCACAAAGCTAGCATACCTCATGAGAAACCAAATCAACTATCCAAAACATAGAATAATATTCAAATTTTAATCAAAGAAGCAATTTTCCTTCAGTTCTGAGTTGGAATGTTAATAGAATTTCTTATCAACCATTATCTCTAATGAAAACGTGCCAAAAACATGGTAGCACTAGTATTTGGATTTGGATATTCTAATAATAGGGAGCATTAAATATGTGGCTATATATCTGTTTAGAATCCCCTTGATCCCCCATTATTTGATATTTACTTATACTATTTTTGGGCTGTTCTTGTTGTTTAGTTTCTGACAGTTCTTAGCAGTTACTTCTTAAAAAGTTTCTGCCCAGCTTGCCAATGAGTTTCTGATTTGCTGCATTAACACTTTCTAAATGACCAAATAAATTTTTCACAAAAAAAAAAAAAAAAAAAAAAAAAATTGTTTCTAATCAGTCGGCTGGTAGATTGTTTCTAGTTCCTCTTTTGATTGCCATGTACTTGCATTTATCATATCCTTAGAGCTTAAGATCATCAATTTGGTCTTTTTGCACTATGCTTTTTGGAGTTCATCATTGTGTAGTCTCATATGTTATGAGTTGCATTTTTTATACATTATTGCTATAAATGTCTGGAAAGGAAAGAACCCACGTGAAAGTAGTAGATGCTTTTACCATTAAAAAGATTAGATTATGGGTATGGTTGGACAGAGTTAAAAGTCCAACTAGCTTGTGCACGCACGTTATAATATGAACAGAACACAACACAACAGCCAACCCAAAACCACTCAACAATAAAATAATCCCAAGACAAATCCACTATGATTGGCTTGACTGTTAATGTTCTTTTGACACTAACTATTAATGTTGGGTTTTGAAAGCCTACGGAAAGGATAATATGTTGAGGAGATGATTGAAATAAATAGGGAAATGAATAGTTCACTTCCTGGGTATACTCTTACAATGGTTAATATTTCCTTTACAATTATGACGTCTAATGTAGGTCATCTCAATTTAAGATCTGCTTTCTTAATTGCAAGACTTACTGTATTCTCTCATGTATTTATCTGCTATGCAATATGTTAGGATAGTTTACAAATTTTTGTATTTATTCAAAAGATTGAAATTTGTGGAACTAAGAATGTTTAACTGATGATGTAGACAATTTTTGGGAATAGATGGAGACATCTTTTAGGAGAGAGAGACATTTGGGAACATGTTGGAGGAATTGATATTGCCTTGGCTCCATCCAGTTTTGGCCAAGCAAACGCACGGGTAGATGGACTTTCTAATCAAGTAAACCCCTCTTCTTATTTAATTGTACCTGTATATTCTTTCTTTTAGATCTAATATTGCACAGCAATGGACAAGGATCATCAATTCCTTGAAAAGATAGGATTTATGGGCTGGAAGGCATAAAGAACATGAGTATTGGGATTTAGATCCTGCCTTTTTGTTTGGGATGTCCAAGTTTTTGTACTTCTATGTTTTGTTGCATCATTTAGGTTTATTTTCAGTTTTTTATTTTAGATAACTAGAACTTGATAGCAAGACATGCATAATTTTATCTTATGTTGACACAAGTAATAATAATATTCAATCCAAAGCTAATTATTTTCAGGCTTTTGATATCTTGCTTCAGAAGTTACAGAAGTATGTTCCTTTTGGTGCATCTGTTGCTGATTTGTATGCAGGAGCTAGTGTAATTGGATTATCATTAGCAGCTACTAAAAAATGCAAGCAAGAACCAAGATATTTATAAATGCACTGGGGCCTAGAGTCTTACTCTTTATTTTCAAATTTCAAACTCATTGTTGTTATTATTGTTTCTCAATTCTGTCAAATGCATTGAGATTAATAAGGAATCAAAGTTATCTTTTGAGAAGACAGCTAACCGCCTACCAAAAATTGTAGATAGCAGCATCAGTTGGCATCATGCAGATGCTTCAAAGGTTGGCATTTAACCCATAATTTAAGCAATTTATGATAATTCCACATGTGATTAATACTTATTGCAATAATTTTTTTTTCAACATGAAATTCTTTTATTTTACAGGAAATGAAATGGTGCTTGTATAGAATAATATTAGTGTTTGGCCTTTGATTTAGCTATGGAATGGTTCAGGACTTGTTCAATGATGTACTTTCAAGTAAACAAGACTCTTTTTTGGATGGTGGGATCTGATGTAATTGTGGTTGATCCTCCTAGAAAGGGACTGGACACATCTCTTGTTGATGCATTACATAATATAAAATCAGTGAAGCATAAAGCTAAATCATCATCTGAAAGGTTGGAACACTTCGTAGTTGCCCAGATAAATTGATGACCACATGTCATTAATGGTCCCTATAAAGACTGTTAAAATCATAGAACTTGGCAAGTTATTAAATATGTTGAAATTTGGTCAATTTTACACAAGCACTATTGTTGCATGATCCATCTCAATAGTATTTTTTCTACAAACCGAATGCTTTTCAGAACTGTAATGTTGAAATCACCCGATATCAACCATTGTTCAGTGAATCTCTTGTACTTGGGACGTGTTATTAAGATTAGGAGAGGGACTTTTGAGCAATCATAAGTAATTGACCTAGTAATGGTCATGAACTGCTCCTTGGTAAGGTTCATGGAACATAATAGATTCATATAATCCTCTACATTTGATTAGCATGTTTGACTTTTTCTTTTTCTTTTTTTTGAAAGGTTACTACAGCTGTGGTTTGGAGTAGGAATGGGTGTCCCTAGTATAGGATGCCATTATTACAATGCTTGTTTTAAGATCTATGTTGTGGCCCTTTATTAGTTTATATAGGTGTAAGCTTATTTATTGGATGATTTGGTATCTTACTAGTTTTGGTTCCATTAAAGTCTGTTCCTGCTTTTAGGTTGTTCTTCATGTGTTTCTTCTGGTGTTCCTTACATGTTACAATTTCATAATTTGTATCATTCTCTCTTTTTCAGAAACTTGAGGGCATCCATAATGGCTGAAATGTTCAATTGCACTAGCTAATAACTTCTTGCTTTGGGGATGATGATGAAGAATAAAATGTATCAAAACTTTTAACTCTTGGACAGATTTGGTCTTTGTACAGTGTGGTTGTTGATATCTTTTTTCTTAAACAATAATTGACATATCATTTTTGAGACCATTGATATCACTTTTACTATACATCAATATCATAGCATATCATCTCAATAATTGTAAATGTGTGTGTGTGTGTGTGTGTATTTTGTGCATGATTGTGGTTTTTTTAAAAATAAAATAAAATCTTATTTTGAGGGTCAAGAGACCCCCCCAAATAACCTTATTTATCAAGGGTTGTAAATGTAAATCTTTTAAACTTTGGTAAAAGGTTATTTAAGGGTCTCTTGACCCTCAAAATAAGATTAGAGTATTTATTTTGAGGGCCATGAAGGCCTTCAAAATTTCTTTTTCGACGGTATAAGTTTTGAAAGTTATCAAGAGTCAACAGAACTCTTAAAATAATTTTTTTTCAAGGTTTTTTAATACTTTTTTCAAAGGTTTTGACCCTTGAAAAAAGTCAAATTTGTTGTAGTATATCAAGCTGTGAGCTACATAGCCAGGATACTAGATTTTAAACTATTCTTGCCTGAGAATGTAGAAAAGACTGTTCAAAATAGAATTTTGTGTGGCTTATGGAAGAGAATTTCTTTTTTCTTTTTGAGAGAGGTTAGGTGGTGGTGCTAGCTGGCTTGTTGCTGAACTTTTTATTTTTTATTATTGATGTTGTGTTTTCTCTAACTTAAAAAAAGAAAAGAAAAAGGATATATTTTGGAAAAAAAAATTAAAGGTCAAATGGGTCAACCAATTGTCCTAAGCTTGACACCAATAAATTTTTTAATACTAACTTTGCCGTGTTATTTGGTGGGTGTTTAGTTTTTTATCGGCCAATAGAGTTGACCATGGGTCCACAGCCCTTTAAAGAAGTTAGAGCTTAGGACTCAACTCTCCCTCATTTGGGGAAAAGCATAGCAGATAAGGAAATTGTGGATAATTTTTGTTCAGGCAAATTTATTTAAATAGAGAGAAAATCAACATAGAAAACTTTTACTTGATTTGGCAACACTTTATGAGAACACAACATATTTATAATGCCACCTACTTTATCAAAACCTATAATTTGGTAGTTAATTTTAGGAGAATTGATAAAAATGGTATTAAAGTAGAGACCAGATGACCTCTCTGGTTGCAAAGTTTTTTAAGAGCAATGAGCACATGCTGCTAAATTTCTCCCAAGGAGGCTTGTCGCAGAGTTATTTTCTGGAGGTTCATCATGCAGAGGGTTTTATCTCCCAATGGTTCCGGGAGAAAGTTAAGAAAGGTATGCTTGGAATTGACATCATCCATGCCATTAAAAAAGTAGCATCACCTTGACATTCTGTCAAAATGTTTCTCCAAATCTTTTCTTTCAAATGAGCAACACTTCATCAATAAGAATTCTTCTCGTGCCACTTTTGTATAATGGGTAGCCAAGCCAAGAAATTCATTATGAATGATCGAGAAAAAGTCTTCTAGTGTGTTGCAATGAGCTGCCTGTCTTTGCCTGTATTCTCCTAGATTGATCTACCATTCTCTTAATCTTCTTGTAATTCTTGCAACAAATTTGGCAATGATCTGAGCAACAGTAGCATTTGGGGCTTAGAGTTTAGCTAAATACCATGTATACATGTTAAAGATCTCATCATGCCATCTGGAAGGAGAGGCATTATCAATGGTGTACATGTGTTTTGAATTTGTGGTTGATGAGTAGGTTAACCTTGTTTGGTTATCAATGATAAAGGGTAATGGAGGAAAGATTGGTAGTGGTGGTGGAGGCAGTTAAAGGCGAAGAACATCATCTTCTTCTTCCTTTGGTTGGTTAACTTCCCTAAACACTTCCTCTAGACCAAGTTTAAACAAGTCTAGGTCTGTGTCATCAATTACTGGGAGTACAAAAGGTTCTCTTGGATCTTCAAGGGTGAAGGTTTTGAGAAATGATGAAATTGGGTTGGAAGATTAGGATCTACAGCCAACATGTTCATATCTGGAGGTCTTGAAGAAGCACCAACAGTTGGATCTGGGGGTTGGTATAATGGTTCTTTGTTCTTTTCTTTAGGGGAAGGTTCATTTTGTGACCTAGCTTGAGGTTCTAATTGAGGTAGAGTTGAATATATTATGCCAGGGAAAATTCCACTTAGTTTAAAAGGGTTATGATCGGGATGTGTCATGGCAAATGGTTGAAGGTTTTAGTAAGGGGAAGCTGGTGAAAACAGAGAGGTTAAAGGTATGGACAAGTCTTTATACAGTGATTGTCGAGGTTGGTAGGGCGTATGAACATGCATCGGAATAGTCTGAGTGGTTTCCTTTTGTGATCCTTCCATGGATTGGAGTTGTATTAACAACTGTTTTCTTTCTTTTTCCTTTTGCCCAATAAAAGGGAAAGAAACAGACAAGTCTTTAACTGTGGAAGCAATTGTTGTCAATTCATGTTCAACCGTCTTGATTATTTTCTTCAAATCTTCAATAAAAGAATTTGAGAATGAGAAGGTATGAGTAACTACCTCAGCCATCTTTTGTTGATTATCAAGAATCTTCAAAAAGACTTGGTTTTGTGCCACGACATTTTCTGCTTGCCAATTTAAAGTTGCTTCTGCCGAAGAAACTTGTCTCTTGATTCCATTTGGATTGGTTCCAACAGAATTTTTGATTTTCCAAATGTGTTTTGTGTTGGTTTGGAGATGTTCAAAACTTTCAAGTGGAGGAAAATTCTATGAATAGGAATTTGAGGCCTGGTCAAACATGTAGCAAGGTAAGGGCTTCTATGAATGGGTTTAATTGGTAGGAAAGAGTTGACATTTCGGTATTTGGGGAAGGACTTTCTAGTAGTATGGAATTAATGCAGGTTTAGGATTTTGAACATAATCTTTTTTACATGGAGGAGGGATTTTTTATTTTCTAGTTCTATGGTAGAGAACATAATAATCAAATTTTCCAGATGGTTCTCCAAGGAGGTTAACTTCTAGATCTCTTGCTTCATATCTTACCCTGAGTATTTGCTGAGAAGATTTTTTTCTTTCTTCTTGAATAATCTTCTTCAAAAACTTTTTCTCTACAATCAGCACAACCACCATATATGACCAGAAGGTGATTTATCTTCATTGCAAGGCTTTCCATCTTCTTGAAATTCCTTGATTTTAAGACCATTTTCACAAACATATAACATCAGTTGGAGTATAGAAATTTGAGTTGGAAAGACTATTACATCTTTCTTCTCTAGTGGAGTTGTCAAGAATCTTGTCTCAACCTCGCCATTTGCTTTTCTGATAAAGAAAGGATCATTTAACTGGATTGGCTTAGTCGCCTGATGAAGCATCTCATATTTCGTAATCCATGATTCTGGAAAGAGAGAAGTCATCTGGTCTCTGTGGATCAATCTAGTAGAACACAGGCAAAGACAGGTAGCTCAACGCAACACACTAGAAGACTTTTCACGATCATTCATAATGAATTTCTTGGCTCAGCTACCCATTATACAGAAATGGCACGAGAAGAATTCTTATTGATGAAGTGTAGCTTATTTGAAAGAAAAGATTTGGAGAAACATTTTGATAGAATGTCAAGGCGATACTACTCTTTTAATGGCATGGATGATGTCAATTCCAAGCACACCTTTCTAAACTCTCTCCCGGAACCATTGGGAGATGAAACCCTCCGCATGGTGAACCTCTAAAAAATAACTCTGCAGCAAGCCTCCTTAGGAGAAATTTATCAGCATGTACTCATTGCTCTTGAAAAACTCTGCAACTAGAGAAATTTTTTTTAGAAATTGACAAGGTTCATAGCAAACTTAAAGACAATTGTAACAGAAAAAATTTGCAAATAGAGTGCTATGAGAAAAAACTGTGCCTGTCCATCAAAAAAGAAAGATCATTTCAAGATATATTCTTGGAAGAAAAGACACCATGCAGGAAAAAAGAAGAAATTCTTTAAGAAGAAAAAATGGAAGTTTCTTAGAAAAAAGCAGTTTAAAGGAAAAACTTCAAAAGTCTATTTTGTATGCAGAAGACCAGGTCACTTTGCAAAAAATTGGCCAAAAAAGGAGAAAGCAACAAAGCTTCTTGAACAAGCCTAGATCCATGCAGATGATACTCCCTTCTCGGATGTAGAATCACTCTTTTCACTGGATGATGACTACTATCCTCAAGCCTTGGTAGTTATGGCCTATTCCACTTCAAAAGAAGATTCAGACCCAGACAATGATAATGATCCAAACCCAAAAATCCAAACCATCTATACATCCCAGCCTATTATAACCCCTCTATCCAACCCCACTCCCATAGCCCAAGTACATATCCTTCTTGACACACATTCTACTCCCCTGGACATTTGTCAATAAGAAGCTAGCCCCTACTGTCTTCTGTAAAGCTCATTGTAATCTGAATGTAAATTATTTTTGTGAGTTTTTGCCTATAAATAGGCCTCATGTGTCTTTGTAATGGGCAAAATGGAGAAAGCTCTTGTAAAATGTCTCTCAGTGTCTCTTATGTCTGATGTAAAAAAGTTGTTGAATCTAATAATGTCTCCCAGCTTGTTGTTTCTTGTTCTATGTACTGTCCCATACTTTCATGTTATCTTTTATACGTTATTAACAATATATGTCTTTAACTAGTTTCCATAATCTTCTTACATTCTATTTCTCTCTCTGTTGTCTTTAACTAGTTCTCATAAACTTCTTACACCCTCTTTCTCTCTCTGTTTGAATGCTATCTTCTATTTACCTCTCATCAAATGTAAAATATCTCACTTGTTTTGCGCTATTTACTAATAGAAAATTTAGGTCATCACATGAGTTGTGTGTTAAAAGAATTATTAAACAATTGAATTCATCATTTTCCTATTTTTAAAATTTTTGGAATAAATTTTAATTTATAATAGTATTAGATTAGGTAATCATGAATTTGTATTTCATCTCTATTTTACTTATTCCTATTTAAAAGTTAAAAATCTCATGTTAGACTCTACTTATTAAGGGGAGCTTAAACCCACACATGAGATCAATATTAGAATAATAGTTAGAAGATTAAATTCACTATTTTTTTGCTATATTCTGGCTATATTTCTCAATCTATGAAGTACTATCTTAAACAAATATAGATATGAAAGGTACTGGTCTCAAGTCAACTCAGCGAATAAATTATTCTCCACCAATGAGGCTGGCAGAATTCCAAGCCCATAACATCTCAGCCCAATTAGTTCTGTTGAGAGCTGAATTGCCCACAAAACATTGTTCTAGTCCATCACCAATTCACTATACAAATCAGAAAAGCTTAACCTCAAATAGACCCAAACATTGTTCTAGTTCATTCCCCCATGTAACCTGGCATTTATGTGTATCCATATGTGATATATTGCATTAGACCAAGCCACTTTTTACATATGGTTGATTTGAAATACTTCTTCTACAGCTGTTAAATCCCCCACAGCAAACACATATACCCTTCTGAATTTGCACCAAGCAGTGGGAAATCATTTTCTTCTAGATTTGCTTTGTAAAAGAGCAATAGAAGAAAAAAATTTGATTACAAAATAGGCATGGATGAGAACCATACTAAAGGATGGATACCATTTTGGAAGTACCAATTCCACTTGAAAAATTCCATTTTGAATATTAAATCAGATTATTAGATATAGTCTCTGACCTCAAATCCACATTCCTTGCCTCAATGTACACTAGATATACACCTAAGCATTAATGTTACTTGTAGCTTCTTAAACCACATGTTGCCCATATTTAGTATTAAAAAAAAACACTATCTTGCTGCAAATTACCATGTCATAAGTGGCTAGTGTCTCCCTTATCTACAAAATATTACCACAAATGCCGAGCTATACATTAATTTCTTGACTCTAATACCTTTCTCCAAGCAACTTTATTTGAAGGATATTAACTCTCCAAATGAGTAAGAAAGTTTATCAATCTTCCTGAAAAGGATAAAATTTGATATGACGAACGGATCCTATTTCAAATGACGGGAGAAAATGTATATACTTGAGGTGGACGGATCCAGGGTGAACGGACACAATGTAGACGGGCTCGAGGTACACGTGTCAACTCCTTATAAATGAAAACAACTTGCGTCTCACGCGTAACAAGGGTATGTAGAATCCTAATGGGAATAGAATCCAAATATAAAGAGGATTCCGCAATATCCGCCCAATTAATGACAAGTCCTATATGAAAAAAACTTCTTTTACAAGGAAAGAATGTCAATTTTACACTACTTTAAAAACCTCAAAGACTCTCACAAGCAAAGGTACGCATACTATTCCAACTCTGGCACTCTAGGGTTGTGAGCATCTTCTGACTTAACCTTCGAAGGGTCTTTGGCCGATACCACACCGGTACCCTTTTAAGGTGTTTTTTGCTTTGTGTTTTGCAGGTTGCATCGAGTGCGAACAAGAGAATCTTGTAGCTTACTGATGATATTTAGAGAATCATCAGTTGGCACCGTCTGTGGGAACGCAAGGAAAAGTCATAACTTTGAGCTTTCTAGATGAAAAAGTTGCATGGTACTCACACGCTCGATGGCGACCACGACAAACGATCAAGGAGAAACACACACCACAGCTCTCGAGAGGCAGGTTCAAACCCTCGTAGCAGCGGTAGAATGCCTCATGAAACGTAACCACGATGAAGGAAGAAACGACAAGGCCATACGTCTCCAGCTCGACCTAATAGACGAAGTCAGGGCAACAGCTGAACAAAGGCTTACAAGATATTAGAATCTCATGGCCAAGCACTACAACTCCAAGATCAAACACAGAGACTTCAAGGTCGAGGACCTCGTTTTAAGAAAGGTGATGGGCAATACCAGAGATCCTACTCAGGGTAAGCTTGGTCCAAATTGGGAAAGTCCCTACAGAGTCACCTCATGGGTAAGAAAAGGTGCCTACCACCTGGAGACCCTAGACGAACAAATATTGCTTCACCCGTGGAACACTGAGCACCTCAAGAAATACTACCAGTAGAAGAGAAAACAGATAGAACAATGCTTCTTGGTCAACTTTTTCCTAGTTTTTTTTTTTTCTAGTTTTTAATTCAACGGTCATTTAAGGTTTATTTAATTTTTGCTACAATACTATTTTAAGCCCAAGAGGCAGGTTTTCTACTTATGCATGAGTTTATTCAGACATTTTTCTACTTTGATTACAATGTCCGTAGTGGACGGAATTGGTCATGACATCCCACGAGGATGTAAATAAATACTAAGTCCTTAAGAGGACGGATAAATCTCAAGAGGGTTTAAATAAAATTAAGTCCTTAAGAGGATGGATACATCCCACGAGGGTGTAAATATTAAGTCCTAAAGAGGACGAATGCATCCCAAGAGGATGTAAAATCTATTAAGCCCATACAAATATGGACGGATAAATCCCACGAGGGTGTAAAATTAAATAATATTAAGTCCTTAAGCGAACGGATACATTCCACGAGGGTGTAAATATTAAGTCCTCAAGAGGACGGATGCATCCCACGAGGATGTAAAATTTATTAGTCCATACAAATATGGACAGATACATCCCAGGAGAGTGAACAAATTATAAAGACCATAAATATGAACGGATCCATCCAATAGGGATGACAACATTACTAAATACACAGTAGACGGATCAATTCCATCAGGGTCTGAAAAATAGTTTGCAAAATGGCACAATACATAGAAAATGCCCGACAAAAAAGGGAACGGACTCTGACGTCTAAAACAATTCTCGTTCATATATAAGAACAGGTTCAGATTGTGCTCAGTTAACACAAAGGAACAACTAAAAAACGCACATAATAAACAGATACTTTGATGAATGAAAATCTCACAAGAGAACAATTAAAGTACTTTGAATAAAAATACCACAAAAGGCAAATTGTTCATGACGATACAAATATTGTTCATAAAACTTTACTACAACTTTTAAAAAAAAAAATTTGTCTAACTACAGGACAGAGGAATCCTTGGCCTTATCTTCAGCTTGAATTTCTTCAACTTGGGTTTGAATCTGGAGGGCGGTCTTGCCCTTATCACGGGCTCTGCCGCCGTCGGCATCATAAGCCTCAGCAAATAAATCTTCAGCGTTCTCCGAGGCGGCGGGAAGGACGGAGGTCTGGGCTTGGGCGTCTATTGAAATGCTAGATATGTCCAGGTCCGGGTGGGCAGACTTTACTTGACGGAGGCAATCATCAAATCCGTCAGCAAAAATACCCCCTAGCTCCGTCAGATATGCTTTAGAGTCACGATATTCACAGATCGCAACGTCCTTAGCCTGACGGAGCTGGTCCTTGACGGCTTTGATTTCTACCTCCTTATCTTGCAAGACCTTCTGCAGCACCTCCGTCTGCTTCTCAAGGTTGTCCCGAACTTGCTCCGACAAGGTCAGCTTCTTCTCCTGAACCACCCTTTAGGCTTGAAGCTGAGCCAGTTCCTCCTCCATCTTCACAGCTTTAACCCTTATGCGGTCCAAAGCCGTCTCGTGGTGAAGGCAACGGTCCATCAGCCCTTTCATCATCAGCATGGCCTGAAAACAATTCAATCGTTAAAGGCATGAAGTAGACGGAGGTAAAGTAGGAAATTTATGGATGTAGGGATACCTGGGCAATATTGAATAGACCAGTCTCCCTCATCACCTCCGTCGAGTGATTTCCAAGGTCTTCATAATCGTTGGGAGTTAGAATTAACGAAAGCTTCCCCAGAGCGTACCTTGAATCTTCGCGAAGGAGGACGGGTGGTTTCTCTGCCGGAGGTGCTTGGCCACCCGTCATCAGCCCTTTTCCTTTCCCCTATTTGGGAGGGACCATCTTCTTCACCTCAGCCTGAAGACCCACGATGATCTCAGTTACGCCCTTTGGTTTTTTAGACTAACGGTCAGTCTCCAAAGAAGGTTTCCTCTTGGTTCCAGACGGCTTGGAGGTATCCATCCCATCCGTCTGACCACCCTTCTTCTTTGCAGCAGCCTGCTGCTTAATAAAGGCTCTCCTCTTTGCGTCGTCCATTTCTGAAAATAGATGACGGTTTAAAAGCTTAAAGCATGAAAGGAAAGAATTAAACTAAGCATAATTTTAATGAACTTACGTCGACGGACTTACTTTTCATATTTACTCGCTGTCTTTGTCTTTTCTGGTCTGTCACAATACAAGTGAATGGTATCTAGATTCACCAACTTAGCCTACGTTCTTTCTTTTAATTTTGTTTTTTGAAAAACCTTTTCCAAAAAACTCCACTCCTCAAGAGTAACTTGTGGACGGTCTTGAGCTGCAAGAAGTAAACTGTTAAAAATCGACGGTGCATATAATTTAAAACTACATACTAAACTGATACATACCAGACGGGGGTAATATGCCCCATGTTGTGTCAACCGACATAAACTTCGTATCTCCAGGTTGACACATCCACTCATTACCGACTATAAAGAAATACCTAGACTTCCAGTCCCTATTAGAATCTGGAGTATTACTCACTAGCTGCAGCAACGGACTCCTCGCCATGAAGCTGTACATTCCCTTAGACTTCGTAATTTCAACCGGACGGTAACAGTGAAAGAACTCCACCGTCAACTTTCGCTTCCTGCCAGACATAACCCCATACAAGACCTTCATGCCGAGGAAGACCCTTCATGCGTTTGGGGAAACCTGGTTGACGGACAAATCCAGGTATTGGAGGAGTCGACGGTGAAGTGGACTCAAGGGAAATCTTAGTCCAGTTTTGAGCATTTGCTCATAAATCCTAACACCCTCGACGCCGTCATAGTAACACTTCTCTGATTTGAAGGGCAGACGGAGGGGTATATTATCAAGTATTTGATACTTATCTTTTAAAGTTCTAAAGTGTGCTTCCTTAATCGAGGATGTAAAATCGTTTGCCGTCCATATTGGAAGCATCATAAACTTCCTCATCCCGTCAGAACCAATGACGGACTGGATCGGAGGTTCACTTCCACCCACACCATCACTAAGGTTACTCTCAGTCATATCCTCTTCATTCCTTAAGGAAGAGGAGGTAGCAGAAGAACTCCTCTCTTCACTTGAAGTGTTAAGATCTTTTCGACCTGACGGGTGTACTTCATCGTAGCACGCTCCATCACGGACAAACGATTGATTACTCGACGCACTAGACATCTGTCACCTACACGTGACGGTAAATCCTAAGACAGACGAATCTAAAGATATTTGACTATGGCCAAAAAAAAGGGGGGGGGGGGGGCTTACCAGTCATGGATATGCAGATTAGGGAATTACGACAAGTGAACAAAGGCGACGGATCGAGTGCTTGACAAGGTGAATAGATGTGCTCTGATCATTTGATTTCTGTGAAACGTGAAAAATGAGAAATGTAAAAGTAAGTTTATATAGGGGGAACGGCATAGAAGACGAAGGGACGCTTCGTTCTTAGCAAATAACCACTAAGCGGATGACACGTGCCCTATGTAATTGTTTACCCAATACTAATAATTACCATACGCCAGCGTGTCGGGCCAAGCCATTCTCATTGGAAAAATCAAGCCGTCACCCCATAAGTCCATCTCCTGGGAGGTCACAAACTCGTGGAGTGAGGGGGCAGCTGAAAAGGATAAAATTCGATATGACGAACAGATCCTATTTGAGATGACGGGAGAAAATATATATACCTAAGGTGGACGGATCCGGGGTGAACGGACACAATGTAGACGGGTTCGAGGTACACATGTCAACTCCTTATAAATGGAAACAACTTGCGTCTCACGCGTAACAAGAGTATGTAGAATCCCATTAGGAATAGAATCCATATATAAAGAGGATTCCGCAATATCCGTCCAATTAATGATAAGTCCTAAATGGAAAAAACTTCTTTTACAAGGAAAGAATGTCGGTTCTACATTACTATAAAAACCCCAAAGACTCTCACAAGCAAAGGTACGCATACTATTCCAACTCTGGCACTCTAGGGTTGTGAGCATCTTTTGACTTAACCTTCGAAGGGTCTTTGGCCGATACCTTCGAAGGGTCTTTGACCGGTACCACACCGGTACCCTTTTAAGGTGTTTCTTGCTTTGTGTTTTGTAGGTTGCATCGAGTGCAAACAAGAGAACCTTGTAGCTTATTGACGATATTTAGAGCATTATCACTTCCTATTTGTAATTGTAAGATACGTGCGGTCCAATTTTTTTTCCCTAGATGAGATAGGGGTCCAATTTAATAAGTAACAAGTTTAAATCTTATATTTATTATACAAGAGATTAAGTTCATAAAAAATATTATATAGTTTATTAGGATGGAGGAGAGCCAGACCTGCTTTATTAAGACGATTATTAGAATGATTATCCAAGGTAAAATTTATGATGCAACAGTTTTAGCACAGTTTCTATAGTCTTGGACTATTGCTTTTACGAGACTTGGTGATTCGTCAATATCAAATCCTTTAATTAAACAGCTGTAAAACTGAACAATATGGAGATGATGATATTCTTAATTATTATGCCATTTGATTAACACAGTCAGAATGTAACTATCAGAGTTAAATCCACCTAATTCCAATGTTTTTCGTTCACCTCAATCAATTGAACGAGACACGCCTTTCGTCCTCCACTTTCATGTAACGTTTTTGGACGGTGAAAAAATAAAATTAAAATAAGCTAAAAGCAATCTGTGGCTTAGGTCACCAGAAAAAACTTTTTAGTTCTACCAAGCATCCTTTAAATATTGCCTACTGATCCGTATAATTCCAAATGCTTTTCTATATAATTCCAAATACTTTTCGATCACTCCTCTGATTTTTTTTTTTTTTTTTTTGGTGGCTAAATCCTAGCTATTACCCCTATACTTGTAAGTGCGTAACTTCATTTTGTCAATAATGCATTTTCAAGATTTCATAATTCATCAATGACACTAGCCCTATTGCAAGGGATTTGCATATCTTTGTATCATTCACAAAGATACTGTAGGTGGGTGGAATTTGGGGGACATAATGGAACCACATTAAAAACTTTTACATTGAGAACTTCATGTGTTGAAATTCTTAATGGCGTCGGTCATGACCTACTAAAGAACAAAACCTCAGATCAACCAAGACCAATGGGGGTTAGCCAAGGAGGCTCAAATAGTTAAGTTAGAAAACTAGTGGAGAAGATGAGAAATGAAAGAACTATTGTATAAAAGCTTATTCCTTCCCCATTTTTTATGCTGAGTGGGGATATTTATTAAGCTTAAGGTGAGATTTTTGGCAGGAAACCTGGTAGTAGATCTACCAGCTAGTCGCCTAATTGTCCCCTTAGGTTGGCTTAAGGAATGCATGTTCAGATAGTAGCTCCAAGATGTAGAAAGATAGAACAAGTTATTGAGACCGGTACTTGAGATTTAGTCATTCAGAGCAATAGTCAAGATTGTTACTTAAGATCAACCATAGTCTTTAGACAGTTAAGCGTCCACACTTGGCATGCACTAAACATGTAAACAATATTACATGTACATACTATTTTTTAGGAGTATAGAATACATATTGAACATGATTTGTAGAAAAAAATTTGATGTATAACAATTATTGACTTATAATTCTAAAGTAGACTTAAAAATTGCCACATGTCAATCACGGAAAACTCTAAACAGCACAAAGGACTTTTTTTTAATTTATAATTCCCAATTTTTTTTATAACACAAATGGCATAATTTCAGTAGGGATTTTAAAATATTAGAGTAGATTTTCTTCTCAAAAAAAAAAAAAAAAGATTAGATTCGAAAATAAATATGACTACAAATGAGAAAAGGTGAACTATTAGATTTCCGTTACTCGCATTATCTTTTTGCTGAAAACCACAATGACAATGACTGGTTGCGAGCCCTCCAAGAATCCTTTCTCGTACACAGCAAAACATGAAAATGTTCCTCTCATTCACCTACTCTCTCTTTCTTTCTTTGGTAAGAACGCACCGACTTTCTTTATTACCCCGGTTTCTAACATGCTTTCCCTATAAATACAACCCCCATTTTCATGCACCTTCATACTTATCAGTTTACTACCAATCTTTTAAGTTTTAGAATATTGGTTTTTTTTCAAAAGAAAGCCTTAGTAACAATCTTCCAAGTCTTCAAGCCATGGCCATCTCTAAAACACCAATTGCTCCAATTCTCATTTCTCTTCTCCTTCTTCACCTAGCTGAATCTTATCAAAAGGTAAATATTTTCATTTCCGGTTCCTTAATTTACCACTGTTCATCAGGCGTTCTTACTAATTCAAAGAATTTCTTGCATAACATGTTTTTTAGGTAATCACAACCATAGTCGAGAGCCCAGGCCCAAGTCCTTCCCCTCCACAAAAGATAGGTACGGAATATCCATTCAGTCATGCGCGCTCGTGCACACACATATATATACATACACACTCAGCTGTCAGCACCCATTACTATAAATAATTGAAATAAACAACTAGTACATAATTAATTGATTAAACATTTTCATTACTCCTTGGTCACAGATTGTGATGATGCTTGTGATGCGAGGTGCCAATTGTCTTCGAGGCCAAACCTATGCAAGAGGGCATGTGGAACTTGTTGTGCTCGTTGTGATTGTGTTCCTCCGGGCACTTCTGGAAACTATGACGTGTGTCCCTGCTATGCCAATATGACTACACATGGTGGCAGACACAAATGCCCTTAAAGTTATAAACTTCTTTGCTTAATGTTACTGTGCTGCTTCTCTCATAGCTTGGGTGATATATGTAAGCATCAAATGTCTTAAAAATTAAGAGAATAGAATAAAAAGTACCATGCGGTTATTATTATTTGTGATTACCAAAGATACTTGTTGCTCTAAGCTTAAAATTAAATAAGAGTAATAAATAAATTGTATAGTTGTAATTGTGAAAGTTGAATATATTATAAGAATTATTCCTCGATGTGGGACTCATTTATGGGTTTCACAAGTATAATCCACAATTCCACATCCATATAACAAACATGATACTTCCCAAGCATTTGGCACCTCTTTCTTATTTATTTATGGCTTTTGTTAAGCTTTTTTTATCTTTGGGGTGGGGGGGTTTAATTTTACTGGAATGATGGGTGTGACGTTTCGATGAGTTTCCAGATTCATTAATTGAGTTTTACAGAAAATTACTTTTTTTTTAAGGTTAGGGTGCTAGACAAGCCTGAAGCAGCACATGGTTCATTCGATTTGTATGCTGTCTATTCAAGTAACTTGGATAGAAAATACATTGTTGCTTCAAGGAAACTTTTTTATTAGGGGAAAAAAAAAAGGAAACTTTATATTAGTGGGAGAGAAACTGAATCAGGCCCTGTTTGGTTCCATTTTTTTCATCACTTATCACTCCTTACTCAATTTTCATCACTCATTACTTATCACTCATCACTCATCACTTAAAATACCCCAATTTTCCCAAACTCACCCAAACGCACTTACTCACTCATCACTCAGTTCTTTTGTTTATAATAAAAAAAAAAGTCAAAGATTACGGCTAATTGCTGCAACAGACATGTTTCAAAAAAATAATAATAATAAAAAATAAAAAAAAAAGTTAAAGAATGCAGCTAAACAACAAAAAATGGTAGGTTTAATTACAAAAATGTCATTAAAAACTGAGTTATTTAAACTAAAAAAACTTAAAATGTGTTTTCAATTTCCATAACTCATTACTAAAAAATTAGAGAATTGAGTGATGGAAACAGAGTTATGATGCTCCCAAACGGACTTCTTGCTATGGGTCTTACCATTCTTAAATTATGAATTATGAAAACAGAGTTATGAGTTATGGAAATTGATTATCCAAATAGCCCCTGAATATGGTAATAATCCACAAGGGTCTAGCCTAGTTTTAGTAGGATTGAAATCCGAATTGGGAGAGACTAATCCAGACTATAGTTGGGCCCATTTGATAGCCAGCCCAATAGATATTTTTCTTTTAGTCCATATTATGACAGAAATATGGATTGAGCTACGCTCTCTTCCATTGTCCAACACACAATGAGAAGCCCAAAGAGCAAGAACCAATAAATTTATAAAAGAAAACGAGATGCCTTGGGAAGAAGAAAGAAGCCCGACCAAAAGCAAGGGGACAAAAAATCCTATTTTATATATATAGTTTTGATTCAACTCTTAATATTTGGTTACAAAAACTTTTCAGGCTTTACCATACCTGGACATTATTTTATGAGTTTTTTTTTTATTCTAATTTTATATTATAAGAGCATCCGTAGCAAATGTTGCAAAAAAATGTCATTTTGCCACATCAAAAGCCTACTTTATTATTTTACCACATCATTTTACAACATCTCATTTATCAGATGTTTTATAATTCAATTCTATACATTAAAATAATATTTATTACACATTAAAATAATATATTATTCTCTCCCTATTTATCATCAACAACAGCAACAACCACCGAGCAACTGAACTGGCCATCACCCCACAACAACCACAATTACAATATCAGATCAACCCAAATTGTAGCAAAAAAAAAAAAAACCACAACCAGAGGGAGGCGAAAGGCAGACAGAGAGGAGAGGGAAGAGGGTGAGATCGAGCGTGGCCGAGCGAATTGAGGCGGCTGGGCGAGATCGGCCGTGACTGGAGATCGGCGAGATCGAGATCGGGATCGGCAACGAAAGACGACGGCTAGGCAAGATCGGCCGTGACTGGAGATCGACGAGATCGAGATCGAGATCGGTGGCGAGATACGACGGTTGGGCGAGATCGGCTGTAACTGGAGATCGGCGAGATCGAGATCGAGATCGGCGGCGAGATACGACGGCTGGGCGAGATCGGCTGTAACTGGAGATCGGCGAGATCGAGATCGAGATCGGCGGCGAGATACGACGGCTGGGCGAGATCGGCCGTGACTGGAGATCGGCGAGATCGAGATCGAGATCGGCGGCGAAAGACGACGGCTGGGCGAGATCGGTTGTGACTGGAGATCGGCGGCGAGAGATGATAGTTGGACGAGATCGGCGACGGTGAGAGAGATTAAGAGGAACAGAGCTACGAGAGAGAGATTGAGAGGAACAAACACAGGAACGAGAGAGATTGAATTGGTGAGAGAGAAGAGAAAAGAAAATGTGAAGAGAGAGGAGAGAGAAGAGAGAATAAAATAGTAATAAAAATTATGCAACATTGCTACAGTACCGTCACATATTTGTGACGGTACTGTAGCATGTTGCATAATTTTTAGGATATACAACATCTGATAAACTACTGTTTTTTGTGTTTGGTGTGGCAAATGTGCCAAATATTTGACATTTGGAACATTTGCCACATCTAGTGTGGATGCTCTAATAGAATTAAAACCCTTGCCAAATGTTTTGTGCTCCAAGTTGAGCAAGACTCAAGCAAGGCTAACATGTAAAGCACAAAGTATTACAGAACTCACTATCAACTCTCAATACACTCCCTCCTCCTTCTTAGCACTCTCGCTTCCTTTGACGCCGGCCAAGCTATGTACAAGTAGAGTTCTGTAACTTGCTAGAACTTGAAGAAAAAAATATGGGTGTAGCTAGGGGTTTTTGGACCAATGAAAACAGGTTAACCTGAACCCTTACTCATGCAAGTTCATATTAGGTTAGATTGACTCATGAGTATTGCTAATAATCTAGTATGACACAAACTCAATTGACCAGACCCGTTTCTCAAGTTTGAATGTATTGTACTAAATCACAACATAAATATTCAAATAAGGCCCACCTATATGGCTGAAGTCTATAACTAATAGTACAATAAAACAACAATTTTTAAAATTCCAATAAGTTTGCAAAGAAAAAGAATAAAAGTGGATTCAATTTCAGTGGGGCTTCAATTAAATAAGAATTAAAATTAAAATTAAAATAATTAAAAAGAAAATGAGAACGGAAATGAAAATTGATAGATAGATCAACAAAATCGTACAAAATACCTAAACGAAACCCTAAACTGGAATTAGACATTCAGTTTAATAGGCTCAACTGTACTTGGGCCTAAAAAACCACAATCTAACAAGTGCCAATACAGAGTCCCCGTATCTAGAAATGCTCTTCAAGTAGGATCTGACCACCTTAACCACATCAATTTGACAATGACAATCAAGAAGAAAACATCAAATTTCCCAGTCAAGGACGGAATGGAAAGCCTAGGCATTTAACAAAGTAGGCACTCATGGGAGTGAGAAAAGGGAAGGAAAGGTATTGAATTTGTTGTTTGGAGAAACTCTCCTGTCTCTGCCCTAGGAAGACCACACTTATACCGACAGCTTACAAAATCACAATGCCCATGTCACAATATTCATACAAAAAATATATCTCCCGGATCAATTTAAAAAAAAATGTCAAACGTAGCACTTGACCTATAGGCTATAGCTCACTGATGACCTCTTTTATAATGGTACCAATTGCTTTAAAACTTACAACTTTATAGTTGTGTTGATGGAGTAACATTAATCAAATAATTGAAATATTGAGTGTTGTACCAAACTTTATTTTTATGCAAAGTTGAGGTTCTTTAAAAAGTGATCATAACGAAATTCAGCAAAAGACCCAAGCTACAAGACATTCGAATTAAGACAAGCACAATAGAAAATTGTAAATTGTTGCTACATCAAGCTTATACTTGCTTCATTCATCCAATCAAAAAAAAAGAAAAATTAACATTGGGTATAATTGCCTCATTGAGTAAAAATGAAGGTTGTTTTGGTAATTTCAAGTTTACGTACCAGAAAATGAGCTACGAGTCACGCAGCAAACATGACTCCCTCACTGCCACACTAATGCAGAAACCCAAGAGTCAAAATCATAATATCCCATCAAAAAATCGCTATCATCTAACCAATTAATCGCAAGTAATGCAATGAACCCACTAAAATATATAATTTTATGTTATAACTTGTTAGATAATGAGCTGTAACTAGAAAATATGATACACTTTTACTGATCACAACTCACGCACCAAATAGTACATTTTCATACATCTTAAACGTTACTTATTAATCGCCGAGTGCTATGACTGCCCTGTCCTCTCATCGTGAGTCGCTAACAACTTTCTCTACAAGTCACGTCGCAGATTTCAGTGTATAATAAGTGAAATGTCATAAATTAATAATCACAAACATTTTCGTATCATTCAAGCTCACTCTTCAATTGGCGCGTGGACTGAACTCGCACATTTTTTAAGACAAATAATTTGACATCTACTCTGTTAGAGCACTAGCAACGGCGAATGGTAATGCCAAATCTAAGGGGATTTTAGCATTTCAAGCCTTAAAATACTCTACATCAGGGAATGCTAAAGGTAAGTATTGCAAAATTTTTTGCAATATTGCTACAGTACAATTCTACATTTAGAATTGTACTGTAGCAGTATTATAAACCAAAATAAGTTATTTTATTCACTCTTTCTCTTTCTCTGACTTCTGTTCAACTCATCTCTCTCGTTCCTCAAACAAAAACAAAAAAAAAAACTCATCTCTCACAGAGCCTCCTCTCTCTTTCTCACCGATATCTTTTTCTTTGATTCTTTCTCTCATTCAATCCCTCCTTCTCTCTCATCCCTCTCTGTGTGGATCGATGCCCATCCCTAGATCATACGGCGTGGTGCCGCGGCGTGGGCATGCGTTGGTGGTGCCGCGGCGTGGCAGATGGTCGCGACGGCGTGGGTCTCTTCCTTCTTTGTCTCTCTTTGATCTCTCTTCTCTTTCTTTTTTTCTTTCTCTTCCCTTGAATCGCGGCGGCGTCGATCTCATGGTTTGGTGAAGATCATGGTTTGATGTGGCAGATCGGGGCAGTGCCGTAGTTGATGGATCGGGGTGGTGCCGTGGGTCTGATGGGTGTGGTGGCTGTTGCTGGCTCCGATTGGTTTGATGGTGGGTGTGTGTGCCTCAGTTGATGGTTTGTGTTTGTGTGTGTGCGTGTGGTGATGGGTTTGGATAGGTGGTTTGTGTTTGGTGTCTCTGTGTGTTGAAACTGTGTTTGGTGTCTCTGTGTGTTGAAACCGGTGGGAAGGGCTTGATCTTGCAGACTTGCAGTTGGGGTTTTGGTTGAAAATTAGAGAGAGGAGAGAGATGGGAGAGAAAATATATATTTTTAGAATATATTATTTTATTACGTAAATATATTATTTTAATAAGTAGAAGAGAAAAATAGAAGTTTGGGATGCTAGAAGTATTGTAAAATGCTATTGCATAATAATAAAGTGGCTTTTTAGAATTGTAAAATAGAGTAGCATTAGCATTTTCTAATGCTAATGCTCTTAGCAATTAATTTTTTAATATAAGTACGTTCGATTAAAAATTTTAAATTTAACGACAAAAAGTTTTACTAATTAAATTTGCAAAATCACGCATTGTTATAGTACCTGATAATGGTACGTGTGTCTTACAGCAATTATTGAGCTCTGAGTATGTAAACTCTTGACCCAAAAAATTTTACAAAAAGCAAAAATCAGAGGCAAAAAAATTGTATGGAAATCAAAAAAGGACAGAATAATTTTCTTGCAGAGGAGGAGTGAGATTTGAGAAGAGAACAACATTTTTAATTTTTTTTTTTTTTTTTTGGGTACGGGGAGATAGTGAGCTATGCCACGTGGCGAAGTTTAGAGGATTTGCGATAGTAGCCGTTGATGAATGGATTAGGTTTTCAGTTACTGGGCTTCATATATTAAAATCATGAAAAGACTTGTCTCAATCCCATTAAAGGAAACCAATCGGACGGTTCAAATCAATCCGCGGCTTACAAAAATGAATCAGGACCGTTGATTCTTTTTCTGTGCTTTACTTTACGTTACTCCAACGTGGACCGAGAGAGCTGAAATGGATTAGGCTTTGTCCGACGTGGAGGACACGTTGGAATTCCCATTTGTCTCAGTGGCGATGTAACGGCTGTGAGAAACCACTCGATCTCCACCGTCGATCACGGAATGACGTCAGACCGAGATAGGCGGTTTTTTTTTTTTTTTTTTTTTTTTTTTTTTTTTTTTTTTTTTTTGTTTAAGCGCGATTTTATAGTTATAGAGCGAGAAAGAGAATTCAGAAATTCAGAAAAAAAGCTTTGGTTTTTTCCGTCTTTTGCGAGAGAATTAGAGAGCTTTCACAGCTTTTGGGACTCTTTAACTTCAAATTCCACAATTTTTTCTTTGAAATTTTCTTGTCTTATGATTTAAAACGCACGAAAATTTCATTTAAAACGTCGTACTTGTGTGGTGTCGGTATCATTTATTTTACATCTGGGGTGGTTCTGAATTTTATTTTATTTTTTTCGTAGGAAAGTAAGAGAGTGTCTCAGTGTAATTACGGCGAAAGAGTGTGTTAGTTGGGAATATTTGATACTAGAATTAATGGGATTCAGTGATATGGGTTTGGTTCTAGGAGATACCACCATAAATGGGATTATTTAATTTTATTTAATGTGATTTCGTTATTCAAACCCAGCTTTTTTTTTTTTCTTTTTTATTTGGGGGGTCTGCTAAATTTAACTTTCTCTTTCTATATCTGACCCCCTTTTTTTTTTTCTCTCTCATTCTCTGTGTCTGGCTCTGTAGGTCTGCTTTATTTACAAAGAACCTGATTCTCTGAACACGAGGGAACGAATTGCACTTTCTTTCTTTTTTTCTTTCTCTTTTGTACAGAGAGTCTCTTCGTTAGCTTTTTGTCTTTAATCCATCACTGTTGTTGTTTTTCACCGACGAGCTCTAGCTCTATATCTATATCTATATATCTAATCCAAACGCAAAGAGACAGACAGAAAAAAAAGAGTCTGAGATAGAAACGGAGAGATATCTGGCAACTAACTAAGTATATTGATTTTTCTCTTTCTTTGGAAAACCCAAACGCCACTTTTTCGCTTCTCTTTCCGCCTAGCTTTTCGCTAAATACTCAAAACCCGAACAAACCCGGGACGACACACAAAAAAAGAGAGAGAGAGAGAGACTTCTTCTATCTTCATACATTTTCTCTCTCTCTTTACGTTCTTTCTCATCATTCACATTTTCAAAGGGAAACTATATAATTTACTCTCAACTTTGTGATATTGAAGAATAGTTAGATCTGGGTTTGAGCGTTTTTTTTTTTTTTTTTTTTTTATGTGGTATTGTGAGCCATAAAAGCAGTTTTCAAAACAAACCCAGATGATGTTGTTGTTGTTGTTAATAGCTAAGAAGAAGAAACGGACAAAGCTCGCCAAGTGAGGCGTGGAGCTAGTCGGTTTTCTCTCACCAGGTCCCACAACAATAAAAACAACAACAAGCACTTCTCTTCTCTGGTAAATTACTTCAAACCACGAGAAGATACAAATAAAGCAAAAATAAATAAATAAACCCATTTGTTTTTTTTTTTTTTTTTTGTTTTACTTGTCGTTGTCTACGTATTCGTTGTTTTTTTGCTTTGGCTTTGTGATAAGGCTTCGCAGGTTATGCGTGTCTGATTGCTATCGTTTCTCTTAAAAAGTTTGTGTGATTTTGAAGGGTCGGAAGATTGTGTTGGTGGGGACTTTGTAGTTGTACATTCGGAAAGATCGACGAAAGAGAGGCTAAGAGAATTGAGTGTTGTTGCTGGTACTACTACAACAACAACAAGCTCGAGCTTCGATTACCAAGACTGCGAAATGGGTTGTGATCATGTGTCTGACAATGAAGATGAGCTTCGCTTAGAAGAAGAAGAATCTTCTTTGAGTATAATTGGTTCTAACAAGAGATTTAAGGTTCCCAAAAAGGTTGATTATTTTAATGACTGTGTTAAGTTTAGTCCTTGCTTGTTGCTCCTATTTTTTAATGTTTACTAATTTTTTTTTTAATTTTTTGTTACAGTTTTTTGATGACTGCAATGGCGTTGATCATGCCTCTGTTCCAAGAAAACTACGGTCAGGTATGTGGGTCATGAATTAGGAAATGGAAGATTTTAGCCTTTTTTTTTTTTTTTTGTCTTTTATTTATTTATTTGGGTATAATTGGGGTCTGAGTCTCTGTAATCCTATTTTTGAAGTAGGTTTTTGTTTATTTTGGTGAATCTCTTAGAGGCCTCAAGTTTAAATTTTAGAGTTTTTTTTTTTTCTCTTTTTGGTGGGTATTCTGGGGAGTTTTTTGTTTTGTTATGGTATGTGGATTAGGACTGAAGCAAAACTAGTGAAGCTTTTTGCTTTTTCTGGACGCAAGATTCTGTATGTTCTCATTTAATTCTTATTTAATAGTATGTTGAAGCTGAAACTTTTATGGTACGTTATTCTTTTAAAATTAATTAGTATAATGGTGTTTTAGATTTTGCTTCATTCTGTTCTGAGTCTCAATTTTCTAAAAGAGATACTTTAGCTTTTAATGAATCAAAAGGTTTTATAAATTAATTTTTATTAATATATATATATATATATATATATATATATACTGCTGGGTATATTTTGGGGGGATTAATGTTTAGGAATTTTCTTTTTTGAATTTACAGCAACAAAGAAGCGCAATCGGGAATCTATTTCTCAACCTTTACCAGATTCAAAGAAGCTGAACCATAAAATCAGTGGAGTGGAATCATTCATAAAGAATGGAGCAAAGAAATCCAAGCTGAGCATGGTTAGTCCTCTCTATCTTGGCACTATTGAAAAATTCCTTTCTTTTTGCATTTTTTATTTAGAATTTGGATTTTAATATACTTGGTTTTTTTTTTTTTTTTTTTTTGTAGAAACCGTGTGGCTCAGACAAGTTCCCAAGAAAGACTGTCACTGGACCAATAACAAAGGATGAGGAAGAAGTTGTGGAGACCTTGTATGCATTGGCTGGAATGTTCCCAAACAATGATGCAAGTGAGAAGAGTAAATTAGACAGTGAATCTATGGAAGCAAAACCTTCAGCGATGCCAGTGTCAAAGGAGAGCCCAATGCCTACATTGGAAGGTTCCTTCATTAAGTTCTTTCTACAATCTTAAGTCTTGGTTTTCTCTTTGTTGTGGTCTGTTAAATTGTGTATTTGATCAGATTCTGCAGTTACAAATGACAACTTGAGCTCCACCCCCTTGATAACTGCCAAGGCTGCCAATCCGTCGTCTAATTTTGAAAGTTCACCTGAAGAAACTGCAAAAGTAGATTCTTTGGATGAACTCAGTGTTCAAGAAAAACCTGTTTTGCCCGAAAGCAAGAAAATTAGTATGGAATCAGATTGTTCTGGTCATCAATTGAATCTACACAGCATGGCATTCTTGGCTAATGGTGAAAGTAGCAATGAAAATCCATTGCGCTATTCTGATCTAAGCTTGGATACTAGGTGGGTAGTTTTTAAATATTATTTAGTATTAGCGCTCTCTGATCTTTTCTTATTTATGACATTCCTTGGATATAACTCTTTCTATGTGTTTTATGCTTCTGCAGATTAAAGCCACCCGCACAACCAGGGACCCCAATAATTGATGTGAAACCAGAGATTGCACTGGGGCCAGTAAGCGTAATTTCCTAGTCTAACTAAATCCTCTTTTAGTCAGCTAGATCTTAAGTTAAAGGTGACTTTGGGTTGCTTTATAGGTCATAGCCATTGGAAGTCAACCAGAACCACAAAATGTGATCAAGGAGTCCAAGAAAAATGGTACAGTATTAGCTTGCTTGGATGGTCTTATTATCATATTTTTTGGATTTTTGCTTCAGTTGCAAAAGTGGCATTCTGGAGTTGTATGGTGACACTATCATACTTTTTCTTCTATCAAAAGGTCCAGCATTGTGGCCAGGCTTGTCTTCTGAGGCGTCACATGGTGTTGGGAGTCATGGTCTTTTGCAGTAATTTTCTTACATTCTCTTTGATTTTGACCCATTCATGTAACCTTTTTTTATTTTTGGTTCTCATCTCCTAATGCATTTCTCTGTCTCAGGTCTTCTGATGCTAAAATTCCTTGTTGGCTTGACACTGCTACGTTTGCCCCCAGACACAGGTCTTTTGAAAATGGTTCTTTAACTGGAAAGGTGAATGTGACTTAATTAATGAATATTTATCTTGTATGCTTCTTAGCTGTTGTCCACAACTTAGCAAAGGTCTCCGTTTCTTTCCATATTAAGCATCCGATTACGTTATGGTTAACTATGCAGGTTTCAGAAGTTGTTGTCAACAAAAAGCCATGGAAGAGGTGTGCCACTCATTTTCACATAAGTCATCTCATTCAGATTTTAAATATTCAAGAGAACCAAGAGAGGTTGCCACTGCAACCTAATCAATTGAGACAACAGGAAGGATCGAGTCTAGGAGTTCTTATGGAAATTAACAACTTTCAAGGTGTAGATAACAGATTAAATGCGCTTGCTTCTCCTAGTAATTTATGCAATTCAACCACTGAAAGAAATATATCTGAAGCTAAAACTGGTAGCCTTCAGCACCAGCGGCTCCATCAAGATCAGCCCCAGGCTGCTCTGGCATCTGGGGCATACAATTCACAGCAGCAGGTAAACTTATATTGCAATTCCCAATGGTTTCTTCCGTAGTTCCGTTACAATTTTTTATTATTATTCTCTGGTTGCTGGCAGGGCTTTGATTTCTTGTCACTGTCGACTGGAGGTGGTGGGGTGGAAGCTAAGAATAGTGTTAGTAGAGCTGGAAATGGATTAGATTCTTTGTCACAATTCCAAGTTCCTTATCTTCAATCTCTGGCACAAAAGCAGACTCTCATGCCTTTCTCTATGCCCCAAAGTCGCTATACCTCCTCTGCTTACTCTGATCAGCTTTCAGTAGCACCAGCAGCAGCACATCAGGTTTTATTCTTTCTTTTGTAGTAGGAGATTTCAATAGAGCAAGTTAAACATTGTTTTGCAACTCTCCCAATATTATGTCCTTTTCCCTGCACTTGTTGCAAGGTTTTGAGTAGCTCGATGGATCTCACTTTATGGAATTACTAACTTTTTCACCCACTTAATAAGAGAATCAAATGCAAGCTCTACATAGAGGGACCAACTAATAAGACAGTTAATATAGGATTGCCCAATTATGTAACACGAACCCATCTCCAACTTGCAAATAGCAGAAACTAACTTTCTATCATATGATTTATGATTTTGTTGCTAACTGTTGCAGCTCTCACCATGTTAGCTAATAAAACTTCTAAAATTATGTTGTAATGCTTGATTGTAGGTCCAGCTGCAGCTACCTCTATATCTTGGCAGTCCACTATGTGGTTCTAATGCAAGTCCTGCAGCCTTGACAAAACAGCAGCAGCATCAACGCTTTTGGCCTGCCCAGCTGGCAGCTCAATACAGGCCTGTGGGAACTTCAACATCCATGACCCAAGTTCAGAGCTGGCAACAGGGAAGGCAAGACACTCAGATGCGGATCCCATGTTCCAACGCCCATATCCCTCCACCCCCTTCACCACTAGAAGTACTTGGCCCTAAATACATGCCATTCTCTCAACAGCAGCAGTACCTCATGGACATTACTTCATCATTGCCCCATGCCGGGGTAAAAAGGCAAGACCACCTTCTCCCCTCTGTCTACGAAGAGACTGGAGGTGGCTTCCATGCCAGTGGTGCATTGCCATTGCAATTACTCTGCAATGAGCGCCTTTGATGCGAGTTGCATTGACAGCTCTTTGATGGGACATAAGGACGGGTAACACATTATTTCGTCAATTATTTCTGTTCATACTTGGGATTTGGTGCCTCAACTTTGGCATGATCGAATAAGTGATGATACATGCAAGGTTTGACAGACAACAATTTCCGAATATCAAATGATCAGAAAAAAAGAGCACTCCGGGTAAGCAGAGGAAACTTGCTGTGACCTCTAGGCGGAGTGAAAACCTGGACCTATCAGCTGCTAGAATGATGATTAAGTTTTGTAGAATAATCCTTTTATGAGCATTACCACATTCATGTCCTTTTACAAACAATGATACTAAATAGAATGGTTAAGATTATGTTCAATTGGTGCTTCCCTTATTGATTTAACCTTCACTGCCACACGGCTTCAGTTTAATGCTAGCCCCTTAAAGAAATAAACAGAAGGCCAGGAAAGTTAAAAAAAAAAAAAAAAATCGGAGTGTTAGGCTTAGGCATAGGCATAGAATGAGTCTCAAACAACTTCAGTGGACTTCTGGCATTAGGTTAGTCAGTCAATCACAAGACGGGTCCTGTTAGGGAATGTCAAAAAGGAACACAATTTTTGGATGCTGTCATTTTAGTCTACGAATTACTACCATCACAGATGGTAGAACAATGTAACAATTATTGATGATGTACCATACCATATAACAATAGAAATTTGTCGTTTCATAGAGGAATTAGGCCTGTACTGACTGAGAAATCTCCTCCCAACATCTTGTTGAAAGGATTAATATACAAATTCCATATTCGAAATCAATGTATTCTTTTACTCCCTTTGCCTAATTTTGTGATTTTTGTCTTCAGAATTTAGGTTGGACGGCACTGGATGAAAACATTAAAGCATGATCTTTATTTCTTGCTATAAAAGTCTCAAACTGATAAGGAGTGGTCACAAATTTTTCAAGCCACTTTTGCCTTGTAGCATTAAATTTTTCGAGCACCTTTGCATAGTGTGGGTCCAGCTGGGGCGTGTTTGTTTGCCATTCAATTCTTTCATATGCTGCCAAATTGTGTTTGCCAATTGCCAGCCACTCTACAACAAATAAAAAAATCATATATTTCACAGTATTTTAGAATTAGTATTTAATGAAATTGTTAAACGTGAAGAATACTTAACTGTTAGTTTACTAACAAAAATTAATATCATGATCAATATGAAACTGGAATTAAACACGAAGCGTCAAAATAAAAATAAATAAATAAATAAATAATTGAAACGGAAATAGTGAAAATAAAAACAATCCAAACTTCAAGGCCAAAAATGTGTTTTTAATTTGGATAGCCCCGCGCAGTTTTGGTGGTCCTACCATAAAATTTGGGTTTAAGTGAGCCAGATAGTGATACCGCTCTATGAGCCATTTTTCATTCATAAAAATTAAAAAAAAAAAAAAAAAAAAGTGTTTTTAATTAACATGGTCATGGTCATGGGTTGGTCCGTTGGACTTTTGAGCTTAGACGCAAACTAGTTTTCCAAACTTGTTAACAAGCTAACAATTCATTGGACTAAAACACACTTCAAAGTACCAAATTCAAACTTATTGGTAATGAGTTCAACGGTGCAGGTTGGTACTTCCAAACATCAAAGATAGAATTTGTAAGGTTGTGGTTACAGCTTGTCAAGGTCAATTAAGTCCGCCAAAATAGAGAAGGGACAATAGGAATTTCATCAATTATTATTTTAATATATTTTATCACAAACACCACCCAGGGAATGCTTTTTTGCTAATCTTTGGAATTCAATCTCCTCTGAGAGCATTCACATCTGCTATCTACAAACTATTTTATTTTATCATTTCAAAAATTATTTTATTAATTATATCATACTATTTTATAAGAGCATTCACATCAACACTTTTAAAAAATTTAGCATTTACCATCTCAAAACCCAATTTTATAACATATAACACACCACTTTACAATACAACTTATATCAAAACTTCTATTTTTTTTACCATTTCATTTAAATATGGTTTCTTTATTATTTTTCAATAATTTTTTTTTTCCTCTCTCTCCTTTGTCTCTCTCTTTCTCACAGCACCGTCGGCACCACACTACCAACAATCACCACAAACCCCATCACCCACCAAAAACCCACCACCCATACCAAAACCACCACTAACAAAAAAAGAAAAAAAAAATCATAGCAAGAAGAAACCTCCATGTCCACATCCACATAAAGCCTCCACCTTTGCCACCACTAGCAAACCCACCAATAAACCTATCACGCCGATTCAAAACCCACGGGACATGGACACCACATCCCTCCCCGTTGTCATCTTCTTCCTTGGTGCAGCTTGACGTCCTCCTTAGCACCTGTAAATCAAATCAAGACCCATCCCAACCAAATCAAGACCCAAAATCAAATCAAAGATTTAATAGCCTCCATCGTCGCCACCGGACCACAGCCATCAGACCCACAATCCATAACCATAATCACTGAACCATAGCCATCGGCATCCCACAGTTACCGGAGCACAATCATAGGCAGAGCACACTCATTGACGAACCATGTCGGCGAAGCACAGAGAGAGAAGAGAGAAGAAAGAAGTGAGAGAGGAAAGAGAAAGATAGTGCAGAGAAAGAGCCGTTGAATGAATAAAAAAGTGTTTTTCTTTTACAATTCCAACTACAGTGCAGTCTCAAATATGAGATTTTATTGTAGCTGGATCTTAAAAATTTTAAGATTTAGTAGCTTTAATATAGGGGTGTTTTTATCTCAAAAATGCTAAAAAAATAACATTTTTAGCATTTGAGAGTGTTGATGAGAATGCTCTAACATACTCAACATCTCAACTTTTATTTTCTTATACAACACATTAAAATAATATATTTATACAATAAAATATATATGTCTCTGTTTAATTTTTGTCTCTCTCTCTCTCTCTCTCTCTCTCTCTCTCTCTCTCTCTCTCTCTCTCTCTCTCTCTCTCTCTCTCAACCACTCATCACCATTATGAAGACCCAAAACCCCAACACAATTTATGAAAAAAAAAAAAAAAAAAAAAACCCAACACAGAAACTCATCCCAAGCCCCAAACAAACATGATCCACTGATCCATCATCAACAACACCATCACCCACTAATCCACCATCAACAACACAACCACCACCACCCACCATCAACAACACAACCAACAACCACCACATCTCACAGACATCGCGGGAAACACCAAGCAAACCCACCTGACCCACCAAGCAAACGCACCAAACACTAAATCCACCACCAAACTCAACCCCAGACTCATCGTGCCACCACAACCCATGACCCACCACACCGATTCCAATATGGTCCTCAGCCCCAAACCCACCATGCCACCATGACCCACGGCCCACCATGCCACCACAACCCATGGCCCACCACGATCCTCAGCCCTAGACCCACCACAACCCATCAAGATCCACCACCGAAATGCACGCCGACCTCGCCCAAAGGATCCGACAAACCCACAACCACGCCATGAGAAAGTGAGTGATGAGAAAATGGGTAGAGGGACAGTGGCTAGTGAGAGGCATGGGAGAGAAAGGGCCATCGACAAGGCATAGGAGAGAAAGAAAGAGCAAATGGTGACTGGTGAGAGAGAGCGAGTGAGAGAGAGGAGATGAGCTCTGTGAGAGATTTTTCCGTGAGCTACAGTGCCATCCTACATTTAGGATGGCATTGTAGCACAATTGCAATTTTTTTTTTGTAATTGCAAGATTTTGCAAGTCCAGATAATTGGCTTTTTTTGTACCTTAATGCTAAAATTCACCAACATATGACATATAGAAGACCGAGTGTGAATGCTCTTTTATAAGTGACTAGAATCTTTTAGTTCAATGAGTACTTTTGATATTTTCAAAAGAAACCATCAATATTCAAATTTATCATCTTCTAACTATTGAATTTTCTTTATCAAAGTTACTTTTTTATTTTTTATAAATGAAGTATCTTACTCTTTTTCATTATTTAATTTAGGTTGCATTTGACATTAGCTTAAAAAGCCAGATTTTTTTTATTATTTAGTTTACTTTTACTACTATTTAGATTATTTTTGCTACTATTTATGAATCTCATTGCTTTTTTGGTACTATTCATGGGTCATATTGTATTATTTTAACTACTTTTTGGTTTTATATACAGTACTTTCAGCAAAAAATTTTCAGTTTCAGCTAAATAAGTTGTCCTCAAACGGATTCTCAGTGTAATGTTTATATTTGCTTTAAGCAGAAAAAAAAAATAGAGACAAACTTTCACGGTGTATACCATATAACACTCACAATCACACATAGAACCCTCCAACCACATATGAAACCTAACCCACCCCTTGACCCATTGTCGGTAGCCATTGGTGCCAATTTGAATGCCAATGGCTATTGACAATATGTAGAGCTCTTCAAAATACATTTGAGTAAAGTGTTGGGTTTTACATGTCGCTTTTAATATATGCTTCTAATTCAATTATCTTAAAAAACAAAAACAAAAAAAAAAAAGGGGAAAAGAAAGTTTTTTTTTTTTTTTGGAAAAAAAAAAAGGAAAAGAAAGTTAGATTTTGAGTTTAATGCTTTATTATATTATTTTTTTTAAGCAGAGTTTATGTTAGGTTGTGTGAATGCCAAAAGCTATAGTTATTGGGCTCAAGCTCTACTTGGATTCACAACCTATTTATATAGTGGGCTTGGAGTTTCCTACTATGGGTGATTCCGTATCCAGCGACTTAGTCTCCCTCCTATTTCCCCCACTTTTTGTGTCTCTCGACGTTGATTCCCTCTTTTCTTAAAGTCTCTTCTCTCCTTCTTCCAGGCCCCCATTTTCTCCTTCTTATCTCTTATTTATAGTCTAAGAGTAATGGGAGAGTTATGATTACTCTCATGGGGAGTGGGAAAGGAGGTCTAATGTAATTACCCTTAAGTGGGTGAGTAGTTGGGAGTGGGAGGCAGTAAGAGTGGCGTTGGGACTGGTTCCCCACTTCAGAAAGGATATTCGGTGGGGCACTCCCTGAGGTGGTGCCGTGCACCCGGGATGCAACATATCTGAACAGTCATACCTTCGCCCAAGAGGTACTTCGACGGATAGACACTATAGCGGTTCGCTTAGCTGGTACCAGACCGAGTGTGGCATCATGAGGTTTGGGCTCGTGGTCGTGTTAGGCTTATAGCCCAGTTTTGGGCAATAAGGTAAGGTCCATGGGCCGTATTGTAAAGTCGCAATTCAAAGCCCAAGGCCCTAATGAGTTTGGAGGTCTGGCTCCATACAGGTTGTTAAGTATGAAAATTATACGTTTAATAATAACATAGTTATAAGTGAAATTTTATTTAGTTTACTTGGAGGTTTTTCTTTTTAATTTTTAATTCAGGCTATATGGCAAAAGTAGAATTACAAAGCTCCAGTTTTTTAAATGTCTCGCCATATTCCAAAATTTTTTTTTCTTCATCTTATTCATTTGTTGATTATTTATTTTCTCTTTTCCAACTTGTACATCTCAAGAATCACATAAACCGAAGGAAAAAAAAAAAAACCGTTTGGCTCAAATAGAGAACCAACCACCAAGAGGTTTAAGTTTTAAAGTTGAGGATATATTTATTGCACACATTCTAGTTTTTTTTTAACTAAAATTGTGTACCATATGTATGAGTGTGAACTTTTTCTTGAGCTAAAATTGTGTACTATGTCTATGTATGAGTGTGAAATTGACATTGCTTTTAAAATTTTATCAAGACATATCATGAGGACAACACCTGTGAATGTGATGTAGTAGGAAAACGACTCTCTCACCTGCAGAATTTCACAGTATAGCACCAACTTTGCAAAGGTGCTGAATCTGGCCATACAAATTTAAATGATGTCATTCTGGAAAAAAAAAAAAAAAAAAAAAAAATACACACACACACACACAAGAATTTCGATAGTGCACACAGCGCAGCTACGTTTATGTATATTGCCTTTGTTGATTGAATATGACTTACAGCCACCCATGTTACTAACAGCAACATGGGGAAAAGTGAAGAAGAAGAAGAAGAAACACATTAGAGAAATGAACAAGGAACAATTTTCTGATATTACAAGAAGAAAGCCGCAGTATGAATTTTGTAAACAAAATAGAAACCAACTGGGGGAAAAAAAAGGGAAAGAAAAAGAAAAATGACACTCCTATAAGACACTCCTCAGAATAAGGTCTCACTCCAACTTTTCCAGTTCGCCCATTCTTTCAATAATCGCCTGCAAGTCAAAGCAACAATTAGCGATATGACCAAATTCTTCAGTAATATTATGCATACAGATATTGCATCCAAGGCCAAAATTAGTTGCATCCAAGTTACAAAAGAGAATCAGAAAACCACTCTGTAAGGAAGGTAGACAGGGTGGCAATTCATGTTGGGTGGGTCGCGTTTGTGTCGTGTCAAAATAAGAGTATTATATTATATGGGTCAACCCTATCCCAACTCATTTAATAATCAAATTGAAACAAAATCCTTGAACCCTAACATGGTTGATTTATTAAGTTGGTTGACACGACACAACCCAAATAACACATTTGATACTTAGTTCATGCTAGGTTGACAAGAAACAAGATCCATTCCAACCCATTAATAAACATGTTGTATTTCAATTGACATGGATACGACCCATTTAAAGGACAAGACCCAAAATAATTAACATATTTTTAAGTTTTGTAGGTCAACAAATAATAATAATTACAAAAAAAAAAAATCTAAACAAATTCTAATTCATAATAACATTAATTAAGGTTATAGCATACAAAATAAAAGTTCTCATCTTTTTTTTTTTTTTTTTTTGATAAGTAGAATAAAAGTTCTTATCTTGTCTCAACCCAATGAAGTTTTATCCTTATTTAGAAATACACAATCTAAAAAAGATAAAATGAATTGAGAGTTTTTTTTCTTTATTTTGGGTATAAAAGGGTTAAGGACTTTTGGAGTTTCAATAAATTTTTTATCATAAAACTATTAAAATTCTTTTAATTACTCAGTTCTATTTTTAAAATCAAATTTATGTTTGATAAAATGACATTTATTTATATGGGTTAATAGGATGGTGTCAAAATAGGTCAACTTGTGTTGACAGGAATAATGAACTGGGCCCGTTTGAGCAAATCGCAAGTTAAGCACGTCAAGACAAAATTGACCCATTTACAATAAACACTAACTCACAAAAGTGTAATGTGTCAAATATTGCCACCCCTACATGTTTGTAGTTGCCTCCAAAACAAGAGAGAGAGAGAGAGAGAGGGGGGGGGGGGGGGGAGAAGGAATGTGCAAACCTTTTTGCTTGTTTCTTGGAGCTCCCCAGCAAGAATGAATTCATCAAGTATCAGATAAACCTTCATGAAAAAACAAAAGAAGGATCACTATAATAATTATTGCCGATGTATTGATAAGAACAGATATACACTAAACCCCAATCTGTTGCCCCCCTCTTTTTTCTCCCAAAAACAGACAAGCTGAGGGTATGGGTGGAACATAAAGTAATATTTTCCAGATCAAACAATATCCTCTATGATCTCGTGTAACTTCCAACAGGAGTTTATATAACATAAAGATATGTTATGGCTACTTGAAATGGTATCTAGTGCATCCGATATATACATTATCTATCTCACAAACATGTGGACCCCACACAGTCGAAGACCCACAGGTTGTAAGAGAAATGATGTTTTGGATATGAACATGCATTGTGCAGCATGACTAACCTAACATGAAGGGAGTTAGAGATTGTATTTATGGTATAGTGCAAGGGCATCACAAAACTGGCAAGAATCATTTTTCAACAACGGAGACTTAGATACCAACACATGCTAATTAATCAGCAGGGTAAACTTTGCTAACTCATTGTCAGTATTTCCACACATGGTAAGATATAAAGTCTAGCAAATTTCCATGGACCATCTAGCATCTGGAACCAATACTTCATATACACTGGTATTTCTTTGTCGACAAAGATTAGTCAATGTAATGCTTTTATCACAAGGTTGAAAGCATTTAGATCTAATTAAGTATTATAACAAGTGAAAATTACTTTTGAAAATAGCACCTTTTGTGTCTTAAAAGCATTATTTTACCATTCTAATTAAGACTCGAACAATACCTTAGAAATGACAAATTATACAGAATTTGTTTCTTACCTTCAAAAATTACTTCAAATAATGCTTTCATCACAGTTTTAAAACAAACTTTCTTGATAGCCATATTCTGATACATTATAAGTGCTACGTGATATATGAAATAATAATTTCATGATTTGCAAGGTTTATTTCACAGAAGCACTATTTCAAGTAGCACCTTTGTGATATAAGCAAAGATGACTCTTCAAATAGCATAAACTTTTGGCAATTCTTTGTCAACATAATGAAAAAGCCTTAATCCCAAAATTTTGGAGTCAGCTATGGATCCTCAACAAATTAGTCAAGGTTGGCTACATGTATTTTTTTTTATTCATTCTATTCTATCCAAAGTCATAATCTTTGTTACCTCCTTATTAACATATCATTTTTTCTCACATCTATTAATTTTATTTCAAAAAGTATCCCTCTATCCTTTCATTCTCTTGACTTGAATCACTAAATCAAATCATTCTCTCACTTGTACATTAATCACTCTCCTCTACACATAACCAAACCATCTCAAATGACTCTCCCTCATTTTTTTCATCAATCCGGGTTACCCTATCTTTAAAAATTTCCTCATTTTTCCTTTTTTCACTATTCCTACAAGAGTGACTAATAGGATTGAGAAACTGCAAAGGGATTTCTTGTGGGATGGGATGGGCGATACACCCTAGCTGCATCTGGTGAGTTGGGATAAGGTGTGTGCTCCTATGGTCAATGGTGGTTTAGGAATATGGAAAATCACCTTGTTCAACAAAGCTTTGTTGGGGAAATGGTTATGGCGGTTTGGGATGGAGGAGACAAGGCTATGGGGATGCACGATAGCGTTGAAGTTCGGGGAAGAATTTTTTTTTTTTTTTTGGGGGGGGGGGGGGGGGGGTGTTTGGACTTCTCAGATGTATAGGGGTCACAACAACTATATCATCTACAAAAAACATACAATAAGGGGCTTTATCTTAAATCAATTTAGTGAGCTCACTCATCACTAGTACGATGAGACATGAACTTAATGCTCATAGCACACTTAATATACATGAAAGATGGCTCTTAAAGGCACCAATTGAAATAGCAATTCAATGAAATATTTATTTCTAAAAGAACTATTCCTATTTCTAAAGGAGTTATATTGCATTTATTAGAAATGGTCATCGAAAACGCATTCCTATTTTTTGGGTACCTGAGTCTGAAAAGTAAAAACATTACTTCCTAAAAAACCTTTGATCATAGTATTGAAAGCATTCTTTTTAATAATTATATTTCTAGATATAGAAAGGGCTCTTTTTCTTTATTGGTCCAAAAAGAAAGCACCATTTCAGATGACACTTTCACATGCACAATACTGTTATTCAATAAACATGCCTATTTGTGTAGGACTTTCCAACTTTTTCCTCGATACTTCTTTAGGTGGAAATATTATTTCAGAAAATACTTCTATAACAGCATGAAGTACTAGACACTAGAATCGATAGACATATACAAGAAGCAGATGAGCAACGAGTAGGCTTTGCAGATAATTGCAAAGAAAAATCATGATAAGCAACAAACCTTGTGGAAGTTAAAAACCAAATCTAGCTCGCACACATTGCTGAAGAAATGATCCAGTATCTCCACGAATAAATGGATGCACTCCAAATAAGCCAACTCATTATCAGTAATGTCGACGCAGAGCGAGAAAAATAACCCAGCATAGCGCCTGTAGATTACCTTATGAGTGCGGAACTGTAAAATGCATAATAATCACATCATCAGCACTTAGCAATAATTTCATGACATATTAACTACAAGCCGCAATAAAGAAAATTAAAGTATAAAACCCGGCCATTGCCTGAACCAACTATAGCCTAATTGACACATTGATAACAACCATGAAAGAAACTCACAATTCCATCAAACATCATACAACATCGCGACGAATTACAGATTAACAGAAGCAATGGAGTAAGCAATTTTCAGTCAGCGGATTTAACTTAGTTGCCAAACTATAAATGAAGTGTTTTTAATTTCTTGGGTCACAAACATATGAAATGTGAGAATCAAAGTTCTAAACCCCATTCATTTTCCCAACAATTTCTCTGTAACTGAGTCAAAGCATAGGGAATTTTCACCTCGACGAAATTCGTGAACTTGGGATCTCTGTTTACCACCAATCGATGAACCTACAAATAAACCCATCAAATTCAAAACCCTAGAAAAATCCAAAAAATCATTTATAGTTTAGAATCAAAACACGAAGATCATACCTCGTATTCGACCTTGTGTTTCTCGGAATCCTCGAGAGGAACGTAGTACTTGGCAAGACGGGTCTTTCCTTGCCTGTTCTGTAATAGAATGAACCGGATCTGCCAAATTCACAAAGATTTTAACGAAACCATCAACAACATTGAAACTCATTTTTCTTCGGAAAAAATGAAAAATCAAAGACAAATAAATATGAAAAAAGTGATAATTGGATTACCATTTTTGAATGAAAATGAAGGAAATTAAGCAAAGAGAGGAGCTAGAAATTGAAATGGATTTGGATTTTGGAGAGAGCGAAAATCTAGGGCACAGCTCAAATACCAGTCGCAGGTTCAAAGTCTTTGCGAGAAGGGACAAGGGGTGAAAACTGTAACGTATGTAAAATCAGACCAATCAACGGTGTGCCAATTTTATTTATTTTTGCGGGCTTCAGTTCGCGTACAGTGTCTGAGGATTGAATAATAGATTTTGGTTGAATTCCTTTTTATACCAAAAACGTTTATTGGTATCTTGATTCTATAATATAAAGAGTTATCGTTACGAGTAAAAGTTATAATTACTTCTTATTTCTTAATAAACCTATATAGAACATTGTGCTAAATGCTAATTTTTTAGCATTTAGCACAATGTCATTAACTCACAAATTCTTTTTTATTCAACTTTCAATTTTCTCTGTCCTTTTTTTTTAATTTATGGGTCTAGTTAATGGACTATTTTAATAAAAAAATTTATTCTACTCTTATGGCAAATATAAAAAATAGTAAAAAAAAAATAGTTATCATTTGCTTTGGGTTGTGTTTTGAGTCAATATTATTTTAATGTATTATATATATTACTTTAACGTGTTGTATGGAATATAAGATGTGATGTAAGGTATAATGTTAAATGCCATGTTAAGATATATAAAGCAACTTTTTGTGTATTAAAATAAAAATGTTTTTAGAACATCCAATGCAGGTGCTCTTAATAAGTAATTTGTTTTTCAATCCAATCCCTTTTTTTAGTTCTTCAACCGTTCCAATTTTTAAAACCATGAATGAGATATAATGACTCTTGTTTAAGAATTTATAAAAGTAAAATATTATTGAAGTTGATGGGGAAGGGAGAATTTAAATCCTAGATGTCTTTGTTAAAAATAACAAACAGTGTCAATTGAGTTACAAGAGATACTATCTTATAAATTTACACAATCCAAAATCAAATCTGTATAAATATCTATTATACTTGTATATATAAAGCTATAACATATACTAATATTTATATATACTCGTATTCACAATCTTAATCTTGAATACATTATTATACTTGAGTTTTGCTCGTTTAATAGCCAAACTTAAACATGCATGTGAGTCATTTGCTAAATAAAGAAAAACAAAAAAGTCTTTCCCGAGTCAAGGTTGAATTATTTATAAGCACTCCATCATTTACAACCTTACACTGATCGCATGGTTAGCACCCTCTATGTTGGTTTCGAAGTTTATATCTATTTTTTCAAGCTGACACAGATATCTTATAAACTACTTTTTTAAATCTATATCAGCAGGTGAGGCAATGCTAAGATAAGAGAATACCCCAACTATTAGCTATATCACACAGGATTGGTCCGAAAGTTTTAAAGATCATCTGAGTTGTCCTGCTGCAGAGCACAAACATCTGGAGTCCTGCAATTAGCTTAGAACAAACGGGTTTAATGAGAACTCTAATTATAATTGACAGAAGATTAGCTTTGGAGAAGGGAGATAATCCTGAAAATAGGTCAACCCATTGTAGATGTCAATTGAATAAGTGAAAACCAAGTCTTAAAAGATTTGTTATACCAAGCTTTCAAACAACAGTAACTAGATAGTAATTTGTTATTTGAAATGAAAATGCAAGGGCGCAAGATCTATAAAGACTTGAGTAGAGACTCTATGATGGTAGAGAATTATAGTGCTTTGAGTCAATTAATAGTTGTTTTCCATGAAAGTAAATTTATATATTCCATGAAGATGTTGAAAATAATTAATACTTAAAATTCATTTTATCAGCACTAGAATTCTATTTCATGGTCTATTCATTCCTAATATAACGGATTTTTTGAGAGTCTGCCTTCTAGTGTCATTGTAATATTGTATAAAACAGCAGTGTGGAAAAGAACAAAAAATAAAAACTGTTTTTCAAAAGAATATTTCTCTTATTACTGATGCAGAAGATTTGATGAAAGCATCAAAATCATTTTGTAAAGGATATGAGGACCAAAAAGTGAAAAAAGGATCCCATGTGAGTTCTGCTACAAGGACAGGATTGAATTAGACTAAACTAATTTAATCAGCAATTGAATACAATCATTAACTAGAATGGAATGGTTGCTGCATAAAACATACACAAAATTGTACCATAGGAAAATGGTGCATGAGTTCTAAAGATACAGCTACATTATAACCTTGAAGCAATTTCCTGAACTCTTATTGTGTTCTTTGCTCTTATTCTCCTCACTCTTAATTATTAACCCAATGACAAATTATATTACAAAACAAAACTAAATTCGATACTTTTCTGACTTGGAGATAAATTAAATGTCCATACTATAAATCAGTCATCAGGATGGTACCACACCCTAGAAGTCGTGCTCATATTTGGAGTTTGAAGCAGCAAGGAGAGAAGCCCCTATGCCAGACCCGTCTTTTGTGTGTTCTATAACCACATTCTTTGATTTTTCCAACCCTAAAATCTCTTTAACAGCATCTTTTAAGTATCTTTTGTACTGGGGGTAATGCTCATACAAGCCTCCATCCATAGCCACCACTGTCCTCTTCCCAAAGATGAGACCTGTTGAATCCTCTTCCATCTTTTGCAGAATCCCCACAATTCCTGCACCAGCTAAACGGCCACCTCGCATCACAATAGTGTCGCAAACCTCTAGGACAATCTTCCTTGCACTTAAGTTGCTCTCAACCTGATCCCAAGATTCAGAAGAAAAAAAGAAAGAAAATGACTATTGCATTAAAGATTTCATAGAATGCTTTAATGAAACACTAAATTTTTCATCGTAGTCAACATCCTACAAATAGGTCAAAGATATTCCAAGTATATGTCAATGGTATGCGTTTTCTATGTAACAAGACAAAGTTGCCCCAGCTTTTATTCACTTGCAATCTTTCAACACTCCCCCCCACCCCCCCCCCCCCCCCCCCCCCCCTTTTTTACAAGATACATGGAGGTCAACAAAACTGTTATTATCTTAAAAAAAAAAATAATTATGAACCAGTAATGCAAAACTCCACTTGTTCTCATAGTTTAGTCAGAATGCCACTCGTGTGTTGCGTGTGTAGAAATAAGTGCTTCCAATATCTACTGTACTATATTCCTGCACTCACATTGATTCAAAATTTTAATATTATCAAGAGGTTTCTGAAAATTATTCTCACATATGAAATTTATTCCCAGTCCATGCTTCCCAACCCTCTTATTCACTATCACAATATAGAGGTTGATTTTCAGAAGGGTGGGACAATGCAAGGAGTTTACCCCAGCTATGTTATAGAGGATTGATCCGACAACATTAAGATCATCTGAGTTGTCCTGCTGCATGGCAGAAAGATCTGGAGTCCTGTCATTAGTTCAGAACAAACAATTGTAATGAGAACTCTAATAATTGACCAAAGATTTGTTGTGAAGAAAAGGGAAATAGTCCTAAAGATAGGTCAGCTCACTGCAGATTTCATGAATAAGTGAAAATCAAGTTTTCCATGATTTGTTATACCTAGCTTTCAAGCAAGAGTAATTAGATTGTAATTTCTGATTTGAAATGAAAATGCAAGGGCACAACAATGCTGAAGATTTGTTGAAAGCACAACAATCATTTTGTCAAGGATATGAGAACCAAAATGTGAAAAAAAAAAATAAGTCCCATAATGGGATACAGACAGCAACAGCCCAAATAGAATGCAAAGTAAATATAACTCAACCAAATAGCAACAGAATTCATTTAGATCTACAAGAACCATTTAAGGTGAATTTGAAATTTAAACTAGATTTTGCTGAAGAAGAGTGAAAGTTCTAGTTACCGGAGTACAAATGGAGTGGATAGTTTTTCTGGAACAGATTCACCAAACAAGGCTCCTTCTGCAGCCATCTTTAGTAGCACTCTTCGTACAATTTCACCGAGATACATTCCAGAGATTGTCTTCTCAAAGATCTGTACATAAAATATGAACACCATTGATGAATTTGTATTCCATAATTCAATTATACCTTAAACAATAAGTGAACATTTATGACAGAAACTAGAGCTTACCTGCTCACCAGGATTTATACTACCAGCATCCATGTCTTTATCAAAAACAGTTAAAGGAAGACCATTCGAGAATGCTCCCCACTCAGTATTAACAATCTGCAATTGTTTTTTTTATATTTTAAATTAAGGATATAATCTAAACTATGGGTATTGTAAAAGCTATAAAGCGAGAGATAAGCGTTGGGGAACTCATATACACCGTTCTTCCAGAAGGAGACACATGACCCTGAAGTTTAGGAATAGCATCCATCCGTTCAACATAGCAAGCATTGGTTCCAGTACCCAAAATGACAGCAACCATGACATCGTCATCCCAGTATCTTGCTCCAGCTAATGTTCCAACAGTATCATTAACCTACTTTGCATTAATTTATAAAATCTTGATCAATTCATTGTTCAACCAATTTCTTCAAAGAAGAAGCTAACATAAGAACAACATACCAGGGCAGACACCCGCATATCCAGTCCTTGCCTATCCATAGCCTCATTTAAACAAGCCACTACGTCTCTTCCTGCCTGTAAGGAGTTCGAAGTTCTCCATTATGCTTGTATAAAGTTAACAAGTTTATGCCACCACTATAAGAAATAGGGCTGAAATTTACCAAAAGAAAGTATTAAGGTTATTAAAAATTGACCAAAGACAGCAAACAAAAGTTACTATAAGTCAGATCAGGCACAAAACACTACAGTAAAAGATAGTTCATAGTCTACTTTTCATTGAAATGGAATTGCAAAACTATTTTAAAAACCATCATTTGACCTAGATTCCATCAGGCTTTATTTCGCTTACAATTAGTTCCTACCACATCATAAACTGGCTCTCTTTCTGTAGTCTTGTCAAACAAACTCATGTACAATATAAATCACAGCTTTGAAAAATTTTGAGAAGCTCCTCTGGTCGATATGGATATAGCCAACCAACTGAATCAACCAATGCCACAAGATACTTTCTTCCCAAACAGAAACTGACTAACAAAAAGTACTTTTCTGGAGCTGGAAGGGAAGTGCTAAAACAATTATGGGAGTACACGTTTTCCATAAATTTTATATCATAAACTGTTCCCCTTTTTTTTTTAAGGCAATCATGTTATAACAGTGTCCCCCTCCCCAGCTGAGACTTTTCTCACTGAGCATAATCCTTTTTCCACAAAATTATTTTATCATGCTTCAATATATATCCCTGCCACCTTTCAGGTATTACTGCTAATGGAATTGAATTGGTCGCACAAATTTCAATACTATAATCTACTTTCATCACCAATATTGTTGCTAATATAAATATTAGAAACAGGGCAAAAATCATCAATAGCATCTCCTATTTATACCATTATAATGTAAAATACAAACCGTTCCAGAGACGGCAAAACCCTTTGTCCACTTGATTAGTATGCCGGAGTCTATAGACGTCTGCCTCACAGGAAAAGAGAATGTGAATCCAATCTCCCTTTTCCTTCCAGGTGGCAGATGAAACTTTCCACCCTCCTTTTCTGCAAATTTTGCCAACCCAGAAGCTATAAAATCAAAAAGCTCCTGCAGTTTTGGACTCAAAAGAATTAACAACAGCTTAGCTTATAAATAAGTGGCCATATAACATACTAAACATTAAACCAAAATGAAAAACCCCAATTGAGAGGGGATCAGGTGGGGTTGGGGATTAGAACCCAGGTTTCTCTCCGCAGAAAGAACCAGACAATTCTAATGAGCCACATGACTCCTAGTCAAAACACACTAATTAACAAGAACAACAAAAAAAAAAACATAACATTGTACCAAAATGATGGGGGAAACAGACCTCAGAGGTACCAAACATGAGCTCTTGAGGTATGGACACTTGATCAAACTCGGTAGCGATCACACGCTCTTCCTTCCCACCTAACTGCACCCTTAGCACCCGGAAATTTGTGCCACCAAGATCCAAAGCATAAAACAACCCTTTCTCATTCCTTTTACAATACATAACAAAACACATAATTTAGAAAACATTTAAAATTCATGTACACAAAATTGCACCCACTTACAATTAAGAATCAAAAACAACTTTGGCACCAACTTTATAAAAAACAATGAAAATTCAGAGAAAGAAAAAGAAGGTTATTGATTTTACTAGCATAAAGTTACTAACTTTTTTCCAACATGTTATTAGGAATCGAAACCAAGTACATATTCATAAATACAGTGAGAGGATCAAAGTAACAAAAAAACAACACACACCCAGTAGGGAGGGTATCAACATAGCTGAGGATCATCTTGAGATCACTCCCGCCATCAACGGCGAGCCCAGCGCGCATATCAGCGGCCATTGCATCCGCCACGTGGCGCAAAAGGGGCAGAGGGGTAGCACAGTCGTGCTTTAACTTGGTCAAGATTGGGGCAACGCCAGCAGAGACAGCGTTACTAGATCGGACGGCCATGGTGAACCGAGGCATATTGATGCGCCCCCGTGATCTCGGAATACAAAACGATCCGACGGCGGTGGAGGCTGCTGTGACAGTTGACATTGCTTCTTCTTGTTGACGGTAAGTACTATGAAGAAAATTAGACACAGAGAGTCAAAACGAGGTTGAGATAGAGAGTAAGTAGAGTAGTACTAGTACATATTAATATTATTAATAAGGTTTCAAATTTGTATTATAAAAAGAAATACTATAGATTTAAGAAAGAAAGACACGTTAGGCTAGCTAGTAGAACTGTACAAGGTTTCTGCTCACCGGTTATAAATTGTTGTTGTTGTTGGTGGTGGTGTTTATTTTTATTTTTTGTTTTGGGGGAACAAAGCTACAGTTTGGGCGGACTAGCAGATGTGGACACAACAAACATTTTTAAAATGAACAACACAACACAACAACATCTCTGCTTTGTTCTTGTTCTGGTCAAATTCTTAACCTAATATATTTTACTCATCTTCGGATATTCTCACATGCGATTGCGTGCATAATACGCGCACTGTCTGTAAACACTGCTAGCGATTCCAGAAAACTTTTTTTTTTTTTTTTTATTTACTTTCTTTGTTTTCTTCGCATGAATAAAATTTGTTGCCGGTTTGGGTTGAAGAACTTGCAGTGACGCAATGTTGATGGTTGTTCGTATTTTTCAGCAATTTAAGGGTATAAAATACTAGTAGCTAACCTATGCTACACCAGAGAATTTACCTATTTGTGAATTAAACTAAAATAATTTTATAAAATCTTAAATTGATTAGAAAATTACACCATTACATAATTTGCTCTCGTATAATTTTAATTTGTATTACAAATTAATGAAGAAGTCATTACTTGAACATGCAATAACTTACAAAAAATTTGTCAGACAATTTCAGATAGTGCAAAAAAATAACTCAAAAACTCAGATATTAAAACTTCTGAAAGACTAAAAAATATTAAAGAAAAATTATCAACGTTTGAGTTTGAGTTTAAGTTGAACTTGTTAAAGAAATAGAGTTTTACTCCTTCTTAAGTTTGGATTAAACAAAAATAATTTTGTTTTAAAAAAATGATGAATTTGAGTTTAAGTTGGACTTGTAAGATAGATTTTCACTCCTTATTAAGTTTGGATTAAACAAAAATAGTTTTGTTTAAAAAAAATGATGAGTTTGAGTTTAAGTTTGACTTATTAGAAAGATAGAGTTTTACTCCTTGTTAAATTTAGACTAAACAAAAATAATTTTATTTAAATAAAATGATAGTTTTATTTAAATATTGTGCTGGCATGAAAAATTGTGAAAGTTTCAGAAGTTTCGATTTAGAGAAATAGAGTTCTACTCCTTGTTAAGTTTGGATTAAACAAAAATAATTTTGTTTAAAAAAAAACGATGAGTTTGTGGTGGGCCTTTTTGTGTAGTATGGGGCTGGACTACTTCCTGCAGTGCTAGGCCCGAAGTGCTCTAGATCAGGGAGTTGGGACTGGTCTAATTGCAACCCACCTTTATCTGGCTTGTGCACAAACCATGCCCTGTTTGCTAAGATTTTGATCACATGCCCATAGCAGGCAGAGCTGCTAAAATAATTACGATAGGCAGATATAATAAAGACGATAAAAGAGATTCATTGATTATTTAGACAAAAGTAAATAATGGACTATTGCAAGAAACACATGTTTCGGGAAATGGCAACAAAAATGAATACAAAAGAGGTGACAATAAGCTTATTGAATCAAAATAAACAACAGCTTACCGTGTTAAGTTACGTTGCAGAGTCTAAGTCAAGAAGGAAGCCATTCCCTCAACGAGAATAATCTCTCTAAAGGAGAAATTAATTGCTTTGAGGAAGCGGTCCTAAATAACGTATGACCAAAGAAGTCCTTTTGCTGTTAGCAGAGGACATGGGTTTAAGAAGGAGAGAGAGAATCAACCTATTTGGTGCATACTTGCCACTCTACTCTCTCTATTTTTTGTTTTTCCTATTCTCTCTCTATTTTTTGTTTTTCCTATTCTCTCTCATTCTTTCTTTCTTCCTCCTTGTTTTTCTTTCCCAGTTATTGTGACTCTCTCTTTTTAGGTTTCTATTGCCCCTCTTTCTGTGCACAGTAGGTCTCCTTATATAATGTCTACCGCGGCTAACTTTTACCATTTTAGCCTTTAACCGTCTTTGTCTGATGTGTGTATCCTTGCCGACCATTACTGATTGGTCAGTCGCTCAGCTAGCACCACTTACCTGTGCTGGCCGCGCCATCCCACTTCACCGGGTGTAGAAGGCTATTTTGTTTGTTTGCTTGTCGTAGCATTCTTACCTGCCACAGTGTAAGTGCTCTCTCTCTCTCTCTTTCTCTCCGTCTCTCATGGCATGCACCTAGTGGTTGTAACTCAGCCTTTCTTCTTTTGGGTGGTATGTCATCCCAGCAAGACACCTCCCCCAAAAGAGTCTGAGCAGGAACCTCAAAATAGGTTTTCCCCTCTCCCCACCGCCAAACCATGCCCTCTTACTTCTGACCTATGACCCACCACTTCCTGTATTGGCTAGATACAGTCTGGTGGTGTCTAGGCCTTGCGCATGCCTCACTTCCATGTTCGTCCAAAATCTATCTGATGCTCATGCGCTTGCCGTGGTTTGAAGGTCCGTATGCCCATTCTGCCATTTGTCCCTGATTTCTTATGGCGTGGGCTGTTTTTCTAATTTCTCATTCTTTATGGCTTGATCCTTTGGGTGCTGGGCTTTGCCCAATTGTGAGCTTCATTCTCCGTGCTTTATTCTTATGGTTTTGCTGTTACTTCTTGTCACATCATTCTGATGTTTTTGTCGTGATATTATTTGACCCAAAACAACTGGGCCTCTTTGGGCTTGCTATCCGTTTCTTTTTTGATGGCCCAATAAACTCATCAAGCCTTTTACCACATCGCTTGCGGGCTCCCATGTCCCGTTTACTTCCTCCTGGGCGTCCTTGATTCATTTACTTTCTTGGGGCATCACTAGCCCTTTCTAATTCTGTGCCTCCCATGGGCTTTTATTAATTTATTGGGCTTCCCTGGCCCAACCACTTTATACTTCATCCTTGGGACTTATGAACTTTCCATTGCCCCTTACTTTCTTTACTTACATTACCTTGGGCCTGCTGTGGCAGCTGTGGCCCATTCTCACTTTTTCTACATCCATACTACCCATGGGTTTGCTATTTCTCTTTCTGGGCTCTTTTAGGCCCATTTACTTCCTTAAGATCCATCTGTTTGCTTTATGGACCTATGATCCATTATTCCCGCCGTTTGGGCTTAATGGTCTTTTTCTCTCCACTTACTAACTCTTTTCTGCCCGTGTTGCTGGGCTTCCAAAAAATGAGCCTCAACAAAGTTTAAGTTTAAGTTGGACTTGTTAGAAAGATATAGTTTCACTCCTTGTTAAATTTGGACTAAGCAAAAATAATTTTGTTTAAAAAATATAATGAGTTTGAGTTTGAGTTTAAGTTGGACTTGTGAGAGAAATAGAGTTTCACTCCTTGTTAAGTTTGGACTAAACAAAAATAATTTTATTTAAATATTGTGCTGACGTGAAAAATTATGGGAACTTCAGAGGTTTCGGTTATACATATATATATATATATATATATATATATATAGATGAAATGTAAATTGTAGAATTACTTTTTTAATCTTCAAATTTCTAAAACTCTCTATTTTGTCCAAACAAAACTTCTTCTTTCTTTTTTCTTTTTCTTTTTTTTCTTTTTTTTTATTTTTATTTTTATTTTTATTTTTATTTTTATTTTTATTTTTATTTTATTTTATTTTATTTTATTTTTAAGAGAGTTTCAAAAAAAAAAAAAACTTTTAAATACCTTTAAAACTCTTTTATTAAGATTGTGCTAACTCCCAACAAGAAATAAAACATGACTTTTGGGCCCGTTTAGTAATGTTGTTCTAGTAACGTTATTTGTACTTTTTGGAAATACGTATGGATAAAAAAGTATGTGAAAATACATGTAATATTGTTAAAAACTGAAAACTGTTGTTTAAGTTGTGGTACCAAACACCCTTAATTTCTTTAGTGGGGGGAACGGATTTGGAAAAAAAAAAAAAAACTTAAAATATATACTCTACACGGATATGAATGTGGTCTCTTGGTAGTCGTCATATCCTCATATCATCGAATAATGATAAATAAAAGACTAAGATGGAAAGAAATCACAGTTAGTGCAAAAGGGTAATTGGATTGGAAGAACATATCTATAAGGATGACACAGAATACTGCGAGCAATGATAATGATTGATGATCTATTGTTACTTATTTGTTTATGCTTAACGATTTTGTCGAATTTTTAGAAATTGATACACAAGTATTAATAGTGCTTTTTTTTTTTTTTTTGGTTTCCCACTGTATATCCTCAAAACTTTCAACCAAAGACTAATCACTGTTCGTGCCGGGTGGGCCCACGAAGAGGTAAAGCGCTGGTCGAGAAAATTCATTTCAAAGTGCACGTAGCAGAACTCTAACTGGGGAGCATACCCAATTGAGCCCAGTACAAGCACCTTAAGACCGAGAGCCCAACCAACTCGGCCAACCCCCTGGGTTTTTTTTTTTTTTTTCCTCTAAAAAAAATGACTTATTCCCTCCAAATCAGGAGGAGATGAAATGGGATCAAAGAAGCCAAAAAAAAAAAAAAATCTATTAGAGAGGGATTAGAACATGAGCAACCTTATTAGCTCTCCAAGGAACCCAGTTAAAAAAAGAAGACGAAGAAACTAAACTAGCTAAATACTTATGGGTAGTTTGGTTTTAAAAAAACCATTACTCATCAATGCTCACTCAATTTTCATCACTTATCACTCAAAATACCCCAATTTCCTAAACCCCACACATTTGACACACTATTTTCAGCTTCTCATCACTTAAATATTTCTACTTTTTGTGGGACCCATGCCTGAGCACTTGGTCAGAGCTTTCTATTAGCCTACCCGCGAAACCCTCATTCCCCACCATTTTCTTCACTTCTCATTTCCCCTTCACCCCCTCACTGTTAGGCTACCTGCGTGATGGAAGAAGCCTAGACCCATTTCACCTCTTTTATTCCCTACATCCATCTAATTTTTTTACACTCATATGTTCACCTTTTTTAAAATCTATTTTGTCAATTTAAAAAACATTTTCCCAAATTGCTATATATTTTATATAGTTCAAACCAAACGATTCCCACCCTTCTTATGCAAAAAATTGACAAACAATGGTTCGAGTTTAACATACCAAACATATCTGCACTTCTAGATTTTGGGCATAAAGCTACCAGGCCAAACATCCACATAAGAAACTCAGAAAATAGAAGAAAAAAAATGGAAACCCAGCACCCAAACTGACAGATCAAGGAAGAAAGGGCGTGGATCTACTTTGTAGAGACCATCGTTCATGCTTCACCGCTGTTCGTGCTTGACTCCAACTCCTTCTTGACCGCCATTCAGCTGGCCCATTGTCCGATGTAGGAGATTGGCAGTGATAAGGGAAGCGACGCTGGAGTTCTTAGGTTACGGATCAGCTAGCTGTCTTTTCCTTCTCGAGCAGCTGGAGTGCTAGAACAAAGTGGGAAAGAGCAGTGGGTACGAATCAAATGCTCAAGGGTTATGGTCAAAATCTCGCCGTCATCATTGTCAATCTGAGTTGTAGCCGTTGTGGGTTAGATGACGTCCTCGGCTCGGTAGACGTGACTGGGCTGAGGGGATGAAGAACGAAGAGGTCCTCTGTGTGCTGCTCTAGAAAATAAAGAAAAGTGATATGTGTTGCTTTTTGGTGTGAAGGGAACAGAGCTCATTAGAGCCGTTGGTGGGGTGAGTGAAAAGGAGAGCCGGATTTGATAAGGCTCTGACCGTGGGCCCCTGAGTTGTGAGTGTATTCACAAAAATGCCATTATTACTCAGTTTTCATTACTTAAAAACACCTAAAACTTGTTTCCAATTTTTGTAACTCATTACTCAAATATGTGAGAATTAAGTGATGGAAACAAATTTAGAAAACAAAGCCAAACAAGTCTTGCCTTCGTGGGACTTACCATTTTTGAGTGATGAGTGAGGGAAATAGAGTTATGAGTGATGGAAACTCTTAAATCCAAACAACCCCTTAGCTTCGTGCAAAAGCTTTTTGATTCTTCTTGGAATTGAATTGCTAGGGGAAATCGACCTTGGATGCAAACTTGGCAATCACTTTCAAAACTTACATTGAGAAGCTTGTGTTTTATGGTAATTAAGACAACCCACCTGAGTGTCTCAACTTGAATAGGGACATTGATATTCACTTTGAAAAAACAGGCAAGCACCAAATTCTCTCTCCAATTTCTAGCAATCATGGTAATAGCTGAGTCAATTTTTCCCACGACATCATAGTAATTGATCTTTATTCTCTCCCCTTGTTGGATTACTCCAATGAGTGACTGAAACTGGGGAGTTAGGTGGTTCGCAATGATTCTTGGACAAATCTGACCAGTGCTCATCTCATGGAATTTTCTTTGACCTATTCCAACTCTCCTCCTGTGGGTTTAATTCCTTCATGGACTACCTTGTTTCTCAAATGCCCCAAAGACTTGTGCAGTATGTATTGACGTGGAGAGGCTCAGCAAATATTATAGATTTAGTCATGAACAATTGGAGATCACAGAAATATTGAAGGGTTATGTGGGTATATACCACACATTCATGCCATCTCCTGCTCTCCACCCAAGTTTGTCACATTTGTAATGAACCAGGCCGACATGATGCACAGCCCAACTTTCAAGGAGTATTCTTCTATTAGATTCCACAATTAATGATGAGGAGCTATACCCCTTGGACTCAATTCAGTTTTTTATTATTTATTTTTTGAAACGAGTTGCAACTCACCAATTGATTACACTTTTTCTTTTTATATACCGTAGAAATTCTACTCTAACATAATTTAAATAAATATGTGTCAGAAACTTCTTCTTGTAGACTTAAACTCTAACATTTGCCTGATGGAAATATATGTACAAAATTCCCAGACCTGTGAGATGCAAAAATAGAGAAAAATATATGTCAAAAAGAAACAATCACACATAAGACAGTATTTACGTGATTCGATAATTTGTCTACGTCCACAGAGTTGTAGGGATTTCACTATTCTCAAAGAAAAAATACAGAGTGTGGTAGTACAGTTTTTCTCTCTTAAAAAATGACATCAAAAAACCCTAATTTCCAAATTAGGGTTTTTTGATGTCATTTTTCAAATTAGTGCAGTGGTACCGTTTTTCTCGGGCGGCCCAAGCCTCCGCTCCATGGATTAAGTCTCAGAAAAACTCCCATTAAAAACTGTAACAATATTATTTCGGGTTAGGCCATAATCTGAATAAAACACAACCAGACTCCACAAAGCCCAATATTATCCCACAACTTCACAAAAACTTTATTCTTGTGAAGTGACCATCACGCCGAAGATGCACAATTATATACAATGTAAATTACTAACTCCAACGTAAATAAAATGATAAAAAAATATTTAAAAAAAAAACTTAAATAGTATACTTTATTTGTTTCCACGACTCTACCACCTAGTCAATTTTGTTTCGCTTAATCCTTATTCCATGGCCATATATCTTTCCGGCTAAGAAATGGAAGTGATATGATAATATTTTATTTTATTTTTATCTATTAATGATGTACAATCATTTAAAATTTTAAATGATTCCTCAAATGAAGAGTACCACCTCTCCTCTATCATATTTATGTAATGGGTTTATCATTAGCCTTTTCAATGTAGGCTTTTGCTAAATGCAATAGAGATGTAATGAGGAATCCACATGGCAAAGTCCAAGTGAGAGGAGTGGACCTTGGGGTATAGGTGCAGAGTCCCTATCTATTGCCAAATGGGCCACAAAACCAAGAGCACCCACAACCACTCAAAGGCACCGTAAGTTAGTAAGTACTAACAGAATTCTAGTGAAGTGGACGCGAAGAAAGGAAGCTCCCCCCAAGTCCCCATGATATTTGTCACCCTTCTATCCTCTCCTTCCTTGCACACCCAAATCACTCCTACTCATCCCTCTCTCTCTCTCTCTCTCTCTCTCTCTCTCTCTTTCTTTCTCTCTCAAACACATACACACACAGAACCAAAATTAAAAGAGCATTCTTGTCTCTACACCTTAAATTTCATTCAATATTCTACATCTTGAATGAACATGGATAAGGAAGAAGGACTTGTGATGATCAAAAGGGCAGAGATTGACACAAGAGCACCCTTTCGCTCGGTCAAAGAGGCTGTCACATTGTTTGGTGAGAAAGTTTTAGCTGGAGAGGTCTATTCCAGCAAGCTCAAAGAGGTGACCCTTTATTATATATTCACCCTCTAGTTTGATATGATGGATTACTCTTCCTTTAAAAATATAATATATATATATATATATATATATATATATATAATTCGATAATTACAATAGTGAAAGAGGGAGATTCCAACCCTCTCGTAAGTCGTAATTAATATTAATAGACTATAAAGCTTTTGCCTTTTTGGAATTTGTTAGATTAGTTTTTAAGTAGTTAATCTGTGTTGAATTGCTATGTTAAGCTTACCTGCTTCTTTTTTCTTCTTTTGAACTTTTAAAGCGATTAAATTTTGTCTTATATGTGATCACTTCTCCAAATTTTGGCCCATCTAAGCTTCATTACCATCTCATAAACCTTTGGGCATAAAGGCTGATTTTGCATTTTGTAATATATTCGGGTACTTTTAAGTTTTATAGTCCTATGTAATGTTCTGTCAACTATTATTTCATTTTTTTGGCTATGGGCATTTCTTATGGAGGTTTATTGGAGTTATTCACATGTAATATTTATCATATATTATAAAAATTTTAACTCAACATTCTTATTCAAAATAAATTTGCAACGGCCCTCAGCAATTAACAAAATAGTATTTCGATTGGTGTGGATATTTTTATTTAATGAGAATTAATTTGTTAATGTTGACATAATACACATTCCACTAATTTTTATTTTGAAGGCACACACTCCACTATTTAGTACTCACTAGTTTATAAAATGTTGATACTAATTTGAATGATAGGATAGATGTCTTCAAATTAATTTCAAATTAATCTCAAATTAAGGTGTTGATTAAAATATTTATAGTTTAGGACAGGCATTTATACAATTTTTGGACTTCATTTTGAGATAATTATTTTCCTTTTTTTCTATTATATGAGGCTATCAGCATCCATCAATAAACTCCATTCTTTATACTGCTCTATCTGCTTGCTTGTGCATAGAGTCAATTGAAGTTTTTCTAATGTTTTAGCTGCTTTTTTGGCTTTTCTTTTATTATGTGAGGGAATAAAGGTAGAGAAATATATTATTGTAATGTACTATAATTTTAGTAATATAATTGTAAGACTTACTTAAGCTTTATTAGGGAATCAATCTCTTTTTCTTGCAATAAGTAGATACCAAATCACATTACACGCATTCTCCCCACGTAAACTGTGTGACTAAATACTTTGGAAGAGATCACAAGCTAACCTACAGTTTCATTTTAATAATCAGTCTTAACCAACAAAAAAAAAAAAAAAAAAATTCTATAAGCCTAGTAAAGTCTGTTTCCAAAAAATTAAGCCGGTAGAAAATAGTGAATTGAATAGTATTTGCATCCTTAATTAAACATTATTGTTTCAATAGTTGCATTACAAAACTCTTATTCAAGCTCTGAATCTTTAAGAAGTTCAATTTTCATACTAAGTTGCTTAAGTATATAGATGCAGAATGGAGCAAGTGAAAATGGGTATGACCATCTAAGGCTTGGAATTACGTCTGAGTTAGAGGAGACAAAACAAAGTCTTGAGAAAGCGAAAGAAGAAAGCATGGTAATGGCAAATTGCCTCTCTTCTATGAAGGAAGAGCTTGATCGGACACGGCGAGAGCTCCAACAATTAAAACAACGTGAATCTGAGAAACCGGTGGAGACTGAGACTGAGATTGAAGATGTCAAGGTTGTCGAAGATTCGACAAAATTTGAGGTCAAAACACAAACTTCAAATGAAGAAGGAATGGAATTTCAGAAGAAAAGATATGTGACTTTTGCAAATCCTCCTTCCTTAGCACACCTTGTAATACCACAAGGTGTTGAAAAACTTGAGAGACACCCTTCCCTCAGGAAGAAGAAGAAAAAGCCTTTGATCCCATTGATAGGAGGGCTTTTTTCCAGGAAAAAAGGCAGCACAGAAGTTGCATTACCAAGAGTTCCCTAAGTGCATTTCAAAATTTTCAACATATATAATATCTTTGCTTCCAAGAATAATAACAAACTTTTTTTTGTTTTGGTAAGACTTTTGTTTTCATACTAAGAAATTCTAGGCAGTAAAGTTGGTCTGGAATGAAATGAAATTCGGAGCAGAGTATGAATTTTCAATAAGAGAGACATGTAATAACTTACCTTATATACACAACATTATATTTAAACTTTTTTCTCCTGTATGTAAGCTTGCAATATATTACACATCCGGATCCAATACATATAAGTCAATTTTTATTAGTAGTATGACTTAAAGTTTCAAAAAAGTGTCATCCATTCATCCATATCACTCTCCTATAATGATTATTGTCATCGGATTACTAATGAAAATAGAAAATCAGTAGCCTGAATACTTCGAGCTTTAATGGGCTAATGGTTGCTTGGAAGGCCTGAAAATAAAAAGACACAAGATCAAAGATAACCGGGGTGAATCGGTCAAGAACTCTCCGATGCTTAAGTTAGTTTTCCTCTCTATAACTCAAGAATTCCAACTTTAGAAGTAGTAGAAACTTACTTTTATTTAATGTGGATGAGTCATTATATTATGAGTTTTGGAGTGGTTACTTGTTTAGTAACTTCTTCAATGTGTACGAAAGTTATAAGATTCAGACTTAACTTTCACAATTGCTATAGAAGATAGAAGATCCAATCCTATCTTCTACAACTGTCATTAAAAGTTAAGAACTTAGTAGGAAATTATAGCGATGAATAAGGATTTTGCTTATACTTCTAAATAGTAGAGCATTGTCCAAATAATAAGCTTTTGTATGTAAATACATTTTGAAAATTTTCTAAGTGTTGAGAGATCGTCCAGCTGCTTCCCTAGTAGACGACCTTTATACCCATGAACGACCTCCCCACAGTGGATGGCCTTCCTATGTTGGGTTAACCTTCTTGATCCTGAACGACTCTATGGACGAACTGAAGATGGTCTAATTTTTACTTCACCATCAGAAATCAAATATGAAATGCTAAAAATGGTGATGTAAGAACTAAAATGTTTAGAATAAATATTTTTGCATGCTTTTTTACACAACTAAAAAAAACTAAAATTATAACTTTAAAGTCACGATTTTTAAAAAGTGTGCGCATTAAGGTGTGTGTAATAAACCTTACTTAAAACTGACTTTAGTCCTTAATTTTATATGTGTAATGTCAACTGTCACCTCTAGAAGTTTTTTCATTCTTCTTTTTCAATTAAGAAACTATCTCTCTCTATATATATACCAGCTATCACCTTTAGAAACTTTTTCATTCTTCTCTTCAAATTAAGAATTTCTCTCTCTCTCTCTCTCCACATATATATATATATATATAAAATATAAAATAAAATAAAATAAAGAAAAAAAAATAAGAAGAAGAAGACCCTCAGGCCGTCACTGGCTTGGTTCTCAACTTCAAGATGACGGATACGTGTTCCAGTTTCAGAGGTCCCTCATGATAAAATGGGACCAAAATAATGGGCTGGATACGGGCTAACCTAAAGGTTTTAAATGTCTAACAGATTGAGCACCAAATTGACAGACACTCAGCCTAATGATTAACAGACTTAAGCATCAAAGTCAGAGCCAATTTTTTCCATTAAATGGACATTTTTTTGTTTGCTAAACTCCATTAAATGGCCTTGCTCCCAACATTTTAATTGCCTTTTCAATATTAGGACCCTTATTAATTTATTTTTATAATTCCTTTTGTTTTAGAACAATAATTCCATAATTTTACTATTAAAATTAAGGCTAAAATGCTAAACTGATCTTCTAAATTTTTTTTTAGATTTAATTTCAGTATTTTAACTTTGTTTTCGTTTATTTTAATCCTCTAAGTTTCAAATTTATTAAATTAAAATCTTTCCATCAACTTTTATTAAAATTTTTTGAAAAAAAAAAATTGAAAAATTTTTTTCAATCATTAGTTGAATTTTCTTAATTTAAAAAATTTTTAAAAAAAATTTTAAAAATTGAAAAATTAACCACAACATATAGCAAAAATGGATGAAAAAATCTTAATTGAAAAAACTTAAAAGTTAAATAACTGAAATAAGCAAAATTAAAATTAGAAGACTGAAATAAAATCTGAAGGTATAAATATTTTCATCTTCGTGGTCTATATCTCTCTTTGTCTTGAACCGGCCCTGTGAAACCAATTATATCCAGATAACTGATTCAACTGAAGCCTACATGAAAACCGTACAGATCAGTCAAATCAACAAAGAGTACGTGCAAAAACATATTCGTATTCAAAAGGTTACTTTTATCAGTCATCAATTTACAATACGGCAAACTTGAAACCTCTCTAATCTAATCTAGGTGAAAAGAAGAGAATAGTTAACAGATAAAACAGCAAATTAAAACACTGAAGTCATATTAATTTCCATTCGCCGTATGAATATGCTTTTAGAACCAAAAGCAATGAGACCAAAAAAAAAAAAAAGAAAAAAGAAAAACTGAAACATGGTAAACAATATTATTTCATCAAATTAAGCATGTCAAACCATAACATCGGAAGTACAACCATCCAAAATCCCTTCCTGCGAGGATGACTTGTTGAGGAACTCAATGCAGTCAGCAATGGCCTCGTTGTAATGCGAGTGAGACGAGTAATATGAGCTGCATGAGGTCTTTGGTGGCTCAAATTTGTCACAATTTTTAGGCCCCGAATTAGCCATTCCTGTTGATGAAGCTGAGGACCCACGAGAGGGAAGTGAAAATAACAGTCGCATGAGAATCTTACGGAAACGATTAAAGAGTTTCATTGCTGAAAAGTTTAACTTGGGAGAGACAGTACTGCTAGCTTGAGGATTTTGATGATGAGGAGCTTCACAACTACTTGTTACTTGTATGACAAAGCTCTCTCTTTGAGGCCTGAGCATTGTATTGTATTTCTCTCCCTTTGACTCCTCCGGGAAGTGAAATGCTATGATGGGTGTCGTTTGGTTGTTGAGGAATTGAGGATATATAAAAAGAGGGTGAGGTTTTCCAAGCATGAGTTTATTCTTATGTGGGGAGACTCAAAACGAAACAGCATATTTCAGTAGTGAAAATTAAGATGTTGGAGAAGTTCCATGTGCACAAATCATTTGTATGGGCTTCACTTGTCCTCAAAAGGTAGCTTGTTTATTGGATTCCTTTGATTATCCTCAACCAAAATCGGTTTAAGAAACGTACCTACAAAGTTTAAAGAGTATTTGGGTGTTTGTTAATGTCTGAATCAAACTTTTTAATCAAGGTTTGGAAGTGAAAGTGATCATTGATGACCACTTTTTGCTCCATAATAAAATACTTGATGAATAGCCTACAATAAGAATTTGATGAACATATGTGGAGCCTATCTGACTTATTAAACACATAATAGGGTAATACTTAGGTAGTACAAAGTCTTGGTGTTTGGTAAATGGTACATACAATGAGTGAGAGTAAAGGCATATATGGTGCAGAAAATAATGAAATGTTGGGACAAAAGGATCTTATTGGACCTTTATCAATGGGGGTAATAAAACTGATGAGAAAGCCAAAGTGATCATTGACTCGAGGGAGAGATTATAGGTATTAGTTATACCAAACATTTACCATGCACGCATATATATTATGACATGACAGCTTTATAATTAACAAGAAGATTTGATCATCTATTAATTAGGTTTTGAAATTAAAAGCTGAACTTGTAAATTGCCTTTTTAGTCGGTTTAACCCAAAGGATGTGTGATTCAGCTTTGAAGATCATAGGGATGTGAGGGTGGTCCATACCCTATATAAAGTCTATAAGCTGCATCGTTTATACATGCCAAGTGCATGGCCTAAAAATTTGATACGGATAAAACCGAGGAACAAAGGATAAGAAACATAACAATATATATAGAGTCCTTTGGTAATAAACAAGATTTGGAAGTAGTAAACCATGATGAGGTGGTGAAGTATCAGATGATTTTATTAAGAGAATAAGGAGGGCTAGAGGTAATAATGATTTGTCAGACACTATAATTGTGTCTCGTACTTTCTTCCTTTAGTCTAAAGAAGTTGGACAATGATTAAGGTGTTGTTTGGTTTGAGAGTTTTCATCGTCCAATACTCAGTTTTCATCGTCCAATATCCAAATTTAGTGGACCCCACGATAAAATAAAATGTTTGGCTTGGTTTTTAGTTTCAATTCTCATCATCCAATCACTCACTTTATTGGATGTGAGTAACCAAAACTGAAAACAGTTTTGAGTTGTTTTCAGTTTTGGAAAACTGAGTTCAGTGGCAAAACTCGTAAATAAGGTGTGAACGTGGGCCCCTTGCGCCAGTGTATTGTCATGTCTGTCTCAGTCTTGGCCCAAGCCGTTGCAGCTCCTTCTTTCATTTCAGTTGCAGCTCCTTGTTTCATTTCAGCACTCCATTCAGTTCTTTCTTTCTTCTTCTTCCTTTTTTTTTTTTTTTTTTTTTTCTTAATCACAGAACTCATCGGTCTCACTGTAGATTTTTTTTTTTTTTTTTGGTTCTTCATCACAGAACCCATTTGGTCTTCGCCTCCGTGGTGATGGTGGAGATCGTCGCAGGTCCGATCATCGTTCGTCCAGGTTCGTGCAGGTCCGATCGTTGGGGGTTGAAGGAAGAAAAAAAAAGAAATAAAGAAGAGGAAACAAACGGAGAGTGATAGAAACAGAGAGTGATGGGTCAAGCCGCTGGGTCACGCCACCGCTGGGTCACGCCGCCGCTGGGTTGCGCCGCTAGGTCATGCCACCGCTGGGTCAGGCCGCTGCTGGTCGCACCGCTAGGTCACGCCGCCGCTGGGCCACTTTTCCTTCTTCCTCTTCATCTGTTCCTATTTTTCTTCGAAACCCATTTCTTCAATTTTGAAGATTTTCTCTTTTGCTTCTTTGATTTTCTGTCTAAGACACAATTCTTTATGTATATCTGTGCCTGAGTAATTGAACAAAAGCTTCAACCATTTTGAGAGATGTGGGTTCGGGTTTGTGTTTATGTTTTGGGAGAGGAACAGGGGTGAGGGGGTGAAGGGGAAATGAACAGTGAAGAAAATGGTGGGGAATGATGGGTGTTGCTCACTGGTGATGGTCCTAACGAGGCGAGGGAGGTTGAGAAATTTTTATGGGTTCGGGTTTGTGCTTTGGGAGAGTGACAGGGATGAAGGGGGAAGAAAACTGAGAAAAGATAAAAAAAAAAATGGGGATGAAATCCTTCCGCGGGGAAAGAAACGGTTTTTCTCTGAACAATTGACAGACGTGGGTCCCACAAATAGTTGAAAAATGTTGAGTGATGATAAATGAGTGATGGTGCCAAACAGGTGGGATGTAGGGAGTTGGGTATTTTAAGTGATGAGTGATGAGTGATGAGTAATGAGTGATGAGTGATGAAAACTGAGTGACGAAAACTGAGTGATGAAAAAAAACTAACCAAACAAGGCCTAAGTCACCAGCCATCTGCCTCACTAATGTTTATTCACATTTTAGAATTAGGATAGTGTTAACGAACCTTAAAGTACTCGTTAAGAAATTGCTTTATTTCAAATTATTTTGTTTTATGTAAGATTTTTCTTTAACTTTATAGGGCATGGAGCTAATGGAGCTAACTTTTTTTAGTTTCGCTTATCACTTTAATAGTATTTGCAATCTCCTCATCAATTCATACTAATTTATTATTAACTGAATTCCATAATAACTCATTCTTAACGAACGTTTTATGGTGTTTATTAACATTTCTCTTAAAAATAAAGTCATTTGTTTTGTTTTGTTACCATCAAAGGACTTATCACGCATTCATACCTTGTGACCAATCGTACTTGTGAGTCTAAGAGTTGTAGGGTCAAGTAGTGGTGAGTCCTATTAGTGTCCAAGAGATCTCACACCATAACTCAATGTGAAAGTTTAAGTGGTACGAAGACAGTGACCACACTTACGAGCCTCTTTTTGTTTAGTAAAAAATTAAAAAAAAATTAATTTGTTTAGTTTAGGAGACAAATGCACAACTTTCTAACTAGTATAACTTATGTTTAATAATTCTCAAAAAAAAAAAAAAAAAAAAAACTTATGTTTAATAATTATAAATTGCCATCTAGCTTGATGTAAAACCAGAAGCTCATATTCCAATTTTGTTATAGGAAAGGGTCTCCAAATAACTCTTATACAAGATTGATTCTGAAAGATATTATAAGCATCAGAAAGATCTCCAAATAAATGATAATAATATGGAAAAATAATCTTGGTCGAGCTTAATTCAAATTTTCGATCGTATGGGTATATAACTTATCTATGTTTCGTCTATGCTTGAATTACTTGAATATGGTCTCTTGGCCCCTCAACTCATCTGTGGCTGAATAATGAAATCCAAGTGGCTTGGGTTTCAAAGCCGAAAGATTATCAACCAGAAATGGGGCCTTTCGTTTTTGGAGAGATAATGAGACATGTCAGTTGTGACCAATGGGGCCAAGCCTTACTCGTTTTACCAATCCAATAGCACAAATATCATTGTGCGTTTCTTCAATGGGTTGATCATGCCTGATGGACTCCGGTTACAAGCATTATGTAGCCCAATACCCCTTCGGCCTTACCTGGCCCATTTTTAGTTTTTCACTTCAGAGTTTAGATGGTTATACAGAAACAAAAGCTAAGGCAATAAATTAGAACGTTGGCTCCAGAATTTAACTGGGCCAAAAGTGGCTCCAGAATTTAACTGGGCCAAAAGTGACTCCAGATAGTGCCCAGCGACCTTGAAACTAGTCAGACCATTGCTACCGTAATAAACAAATACAATAAACATTAGCCCTTGGTGACTAAAGATAGCTAGGCAAAGGCCCAAAGCTGGCCGAAAGAGAAACCATTGAATCCAGTTTGTTTAAGAATAACTTATTTAACTAAAAATTTTTTACAAACGTACTATAAATAAAGTTAAAAATTAGTTAAAATAGTATAGTGAAACTCATTAATAATACCAGAGTATAATGAGACCCATAAATAATAGCAAAAATAAACTACAAAAAAATAATAAAAAATTACTTTTTTCAGCCAGGACAAAACTTATGTACACTTCTATCAATGAGAAAAAAACCACATGACAAAATTTTAAGAAAAAAACCAAAAAAACAACACTTAAGTACTGTACGTAAGTCTTGCTCTTTCGGCCAATGCCAGACGCAACCCATGTGTGCAAGGGTAAAACCATTTCTTTTTCTTTTATCATCCTCAAAGATAACGTGATATATTGTATGCGTATAACCTTCAATGGTGTGAACTTCTGGCTTTTTCCTTTTTATTAAAAGAATGTGTGCCGAAAGATTTGAAGCACAGCTAATAGAATTTGCCTTTTGGTCAAAATTATGGCTTTAAATGAAGTTTTAGAAATAATATATATTCAGCAGCATATCTATGCCTCAAGCCAAGAATAATTCTTATCTATGTTTACTTTTCCTTTTAATTATTAAAATTCTCCTTTGGAACATCAACAACAACTACTGCTATGTTAGCCAATCTAGGCTTCCTACAGCTATGTAGGAAACGTTTTCCGTATTCCTAATCCTAAATTAAGATCCAAAGCAAACACAATTTTTTGTTACTTTTCAATATTTACCAATAAAATATTTAAATTTTAATCTTTCTTTGATTTGATTAAAACTTTTTTAGATTGGCTTCAACACTTAAAGAATTATTATTCTAAAAAAATAAAAATAAAAGAAGTAATTACTTTAGAAATTATCTCAGAGCACATTAATAACCTTCAGAATTTTAAGCCAAAATACACCATCATTAGTCCTGAAAGTTTGCCAAGCCAACATTTTTGCTCGCATTATTACTTGATCATTCTATTAATTGTTATTAGTCTTAATGCCTATATGACTAATACTAGAGTGATGAAATGACATTTTTTTTAGTGACATAGCAATGTTTTTGTAAAAGAGTTGGCATTTTTCTCTTTTTTCTTGCCTACTAGCTTGTAGAATTAGATGACGTGTGACTACAATGAAGTTTCATGCGATGCATAATTAGAGGTGTGCTTTCAATAAATGAAGGAGCGGTTTAATATGCTTTTAAAGCAACTCATGGTCAGTCAGCCTCAAAATGGCTATCCAAATCTGCGCTATGTGCAAGACTAGGAGGATGATGATTTTAATGCCAAAGAGGAGGTTGAACACATGGAAAGACCTGTAATTAAAGAACCTAGATAGCTATAAGACCTTTAATTAAAGACAGCTCAACTAGCCATGAAATTTGTAATAGCACCTTTAATTAAAGACAGCTCAACTAGCCATGAAATTTGTAATAGCATTAGTATTGGTAGTGCTAAAAATAGTAATATGACTTTTTAGGACCACCAATATTAAAAAGTATGCTGCAATAGTGGTGCTATAGCTAAATTTTTTTAGCTTCCTGCCACATTGCACAACCATCTATAACTGTGCACTATAGCAAAAAATTGTATTTTATTACACTTCCACGCCCTCTTTCTCCTCTGCATGCTCTTTTCCTCTCTCTCTCTCTCTCTCTCTTGCACGTTGTTTTTCTTTTTTCTTTTTCTTTTTCTTTTTTTTTTTTGTCTCTTTCTCCCTTGCATGCTATTTATCAACTAATGACTCTCAGCTCTCTTCAATTTTTAGATTTGGTATGTTGGGTTGTTTATGGGTTTTGTAAATTGCAATTTTGTGAATTTTTTTTTTTTTTTTACAGAGTTGTGTATTCAGATCGAAAGAAAAATAGTAGGCCAAACCCACTGCAACATTGGTTGTGATGGTTATTTATTGTAATGAATATATTATTTTATTGTATTGTTTATATTATTTTATTGTGTTAAAAGCTAAAATAAACTACGAATGTTAACTATTTTGTAAAATAAAATAAATAAAATAATTTTTTATAGTATCAAATAACCAAATTTATTACTCCACGGATACTCTAAACTTAAGATTTTTAAATCGTCTGCCTATGGCTCCCATGCATTATAGCCCCTCTAGACTTGCCCACGTGATGCCTGAGGTTTACCCACGTGATGCAATGTAAATTGATAACTGAGACTGATGAAGTCTCAACCACAGTGCTAGGGTTCTCAATAATGTGCAACTTGCAAAGCCACCTTGATTGGCGAGTTACTAGTTCGGCCACCCTAATTTAATTCAGTTGTTAGAAGAAATAAAAAAACTTCAAGTTTCTTGTGAACTCCCACTTCTATCTATATAGTTTTACGTGCAAATAATATTTTCTGTAATCTCAGGGGTGATTGTATTAATATAGATACGAGGAAGCCTCCTTTATGTAATCAATGATTCTAGCTGGATCCAAACATATAAAATTTACTCGAAACACTTCAAAGTTCAAATAATAATGAGAAATGCTACATGTGCATAATGCATATGCTCAAGCATGTGCCCGCAATTATATCCATCCATGTCACCATTTGCTCGTCATAATGTTTTGTCTCGGAGTCATTATTAGGTGTTCGAAACTTGAAAGTATTTTTTTTAAGGGTGCTGACCTCTTAATGTAATAAAATTTAAAATAAACTATTCATTTTTTTTTTTTTTGGTATATGGAAAAAATTAAATATGTATTAAATATGTGTCAGTTTAAATAGAGTATTGAAGAAACCAAAATACAAGTTTATTAATTTTCAATGCAGGTAAGATTTGTGTTAGATCATAAATGAACCACAGCTGGTTCATTAACAAGTGCTGGCCGGCACCTATTAACGAAGTCCTTTTTTTTAATAATTTAATATATATATTTTTTATACAAGATAAAAATTTTATCCTAATATAATCTAAGTGTATATGCATGCGAAATTTCTTCCTGAAAACTTGAACTCTTGCTCTTGTCACTCACACCTCACAAGCACTTATACTTGTGGAGTGATCATAATTCAATAGTTGAGGTGGAGAATTTAAGCTCTAGACATTTAAACTCCAATGCTCCAGGAGGAAGTAATTCTGTTTTTTCTCACATAAAAATAGAGTTCTTTAATTATAGATTAGCGACAGTGCCAGCTCAACATGCTAAGCAACTGAGGCGATCGCCTAAGGCTCCTAAGCAAAAAAAAGGTCCCAAATTTCAACCAATCAAAAATTTTAAAGTCCAAAAATATTAGATGAAAAAATAATGTCAATAGTGACTCAAATAAAATCAGTAAAAACCAAAATTTGTTATCTCAATTGTTGTAGAAAATGTTATATATTATAACATTATTTTTACCCAATAGGATCTATTTCCCGAAAGTACTAATTAAGCCCACAATTTTAACCAATAAAAAAAAATTATCAAAGAAAAAACTAGAACAAATAAATTTTTCGTTAGATGTGTAACCTTTCACCTTCTCCATGGGTGTATTTCAGTGTAGAATTCATTAACTCCCACATAGAGAAGCTAAAAACACACTCTCTCTCAACCAAACAACTAATCTCTCTCAACAAAATATAAAAAAAAAAAAAAAAAAATTAAAGACAAAAATTACCTACATTTTCAATCTTGGACCTCAATTTTTCTTGTACGAATTGCTCGAAATTTTGCCCCACTCTCTATTTAAAGCATAAAAAAGAAATTGTTTTGAAGCTGTAGCTACTACGCTTTAAACCTTCTTCTCCTCATTTGAGTTTGATCCTCAGTTTTGTTACTTCTCTAGAACTTTTGATTCTTTCCTGAACTTTCTCATAATTCAAGCTATCTTGTTTTACTTTCTCTTTATTTTATTCTTGGTAATTACTTTAAATTCTGACACAGCACATAGGTAAACTCATTTTCATTCGTTCATTCATTTAACATATTGGTTGGGACGTGGAGTAGCATAGGACCATAAATTTATTTTTTTTATTATTTTTAGTAATCATGGAACTACGTTTGTACTTATCTCTTAGGGTTTTAATTTTTTAAATAAATTTCACCTTCAAATTTTTTTTTTTTTTTTGAGAATTTTGTTGATTCGTTAAAAAAAAAAAAAATACTTGTATACTCTTATATGGGTCCACATTAACAATGGTTGTTATTTTGTTAACAAATACAACTATTTTTGTGAGAAAAAAAAACGGATAAAAGATTTTAATATTTAATTTTTTTTTAAAAGGCCCCACTCAAAATTGTTGTCTCTTAGGCCCCAAAGCACATTAAGCCGGCCCTGATTAGCGATGTGAACCATTAATTATTATCATGAAAAGAGATAACATTACTTCCAATATTAAATAATTTTCCCTGGTGTTCACCAAGTGATGTTTGGTTAAAGTCAAACAAACTCCTTCTCCTCCTGTTCAATTATCTTCCTTTCATCTTGTGTTGTGATGGTTATCCCAAAGATTATCTCACCTATTCTAGCTAGCTATTTTCCTCCTTTATTCTTGTCCTGTAATTGTTCCAAGATTATTTCACTATAGCCTTCCATGCCTTACACTTTTTCTTTTATTATTGTATCAACTTTTAAATATTAAATAACATTCATTAAGTACCGTATCAATTTGTGAAGTCTTTATAATAAAACTAGTAGGAAATTCCACCTAGATCCTCATTCATGTATTATATTTTATGAATAATTGTTTAAAATTTTAAGAATAATATTAGAGACATAATATTTTTCACACTTATTATGATGATAAGAGCAACATTACTTCCATTTGTACTCATCACTAATATTATTTTTATTATGTACCTTTGAATCATCGTGGTTTGGTAAGACAGCTTATGTTCATGTTGAAAATCCCTTAATATATAGTTTACTATTAAGTTTTGTGTATATAATAATTCTATTAATGAATCTTTGTAATGGAGTAAAACTTAAACTAACCATGCATTAAACTAGAGTGACAATATTTGTAATACAAGTAGGATTAATTTTTTTATCTTGCACTTGAAGTACCATTAAACAACAAATACAGATATCGATTAGGATTGATCATTGATATCTCTTACAACACCATTCGTAATAGATCCTGTCAATTATTATAAAAAAACTAGCTTGTAACTTCATGCATATGTATGGAAACACTTAAAGATATATAATAAGATACATAATATAATTCATATATATATATATATATAATTTAAATGCTATTGATAGTCATTTTTATATTTTGTTAACTCTTTAAAAAAATTTGTAAGGATATTATTAGGTATAAAATGTAAATTGTCTATATTTAAAAAAAATATTATTGTTAAACACTTTTTTTTTACGATTCATTTATTCTAGACTCTTGAATTTTTATATTTAATAACTCACTTGGATAAATATTTATGACGTGATCCCATATTTGATTCGAAAATTAAGAAATAAAACTCTTTAAGAATAAATAATTAGGACACATGGCGCAAAATTAGAACTCTAATTTGAAATTCTAATTTGAATTTCTCTCAATTTCACTTATTATTATATATATAGATATATAAATGTTATACTCTGACTTACTGATATAGATATTTTAATAATTACGTGGCAGGTTGAATATACCACCATAACAAAAACCAGAATATAATTACTTAAGAATATAATGTGCTTTAAATTTATTTAAAAAAAAAAATGAATGCTTTGGTTTTTGAGGTCAAGTTCAACAATTTATGAGGTTTTTTCTTTTTTTTTTTTTTTTTTTTTTTTTTTTGTGTGGCTTCCAATTGTGAGAGTGTGATTATGTAAGCTAGCGAGGTGACCTGCGAGCAAATGAAGACTTTAGGTGTGTGATTTAGACAACAACTCCATTGATATTTGATGATTACAAATCAATGACAACGTTGTGCAACCTCCCACATAAAAATAAAGTTCAGTTGCTTTGAAACTAAGATAGTAATATACTCCCTTCATCACATGAACCATGTTTTTCAGTGTCGATTTCATTGAAAGAAACAAAATTGTTTATGGACGTAATTCTATTTTATAAATCGTTTACCTGTCGAATTAATAAAAGGAATAGTTTTAACAAATACGCATGCATGCGGTTGAGCAGTTGGGCTAATTAAAACCAATAAACTAAAAAAGAATAAAAAATCCCTTACCATGTGAAACAATATAGAAATTATTTTATTATATGCACAAAAAACAAACACAAAGACATGGTCAGCAAGTTTCGCTAACCGGTTGAGCTAGTCTGTGATTATTACACTACAAAAGTACAAACTTTAAAAAAAAAAAAAACCCTGAAAAATCTTCTCCATTTACGTATGAAATAGGCAGAGATCATCATGTGGAAATTTTTAATTTTTATAGACTCTGAATTGATCTCTGTGTATTTCCTTCACAAAATAGAGAGGATTTTAAATTCTAATTCCAAACTAGGTCTATCAAAGGTAATTAATTAATATACTCGGGATAACGTTCTCTATTCTCGTATGTATAGTAGATCCAACTAGCCAAATTTACGATAAGACCTATCATTTATACTAAAGAAATAAATATTATACTGTCATACCTCAAATGAACACACCACTTTTTTTCAAGCAATATAATTAAGGAGAATGTATATTAAGAAACAGTCTCGCCAGGCTTCTTTCTCGACTCACACGTGCAAGATCTAGAAATATCTTAAAAGACTGTCTCATAAAATAACCTTCCATAATTTTTTTTGATGGGAAATAACCCTCCATAATTAATTAAGAATCCATAGCTTTGTAAATAACAACAAAACAAGGAAGAATAGCCCTAGGATTAAAAACAAGAAGGTCCTCGAGATTTGAGTAGACCCCAGCGGAGCCGGCTACGGAGTCGTAACAGGCAGCAGTAGCAGCAGCTGACACACTCTCCTCATCCGCAGCCGCAGCCGCAGCCGTATCATCCGCAACGCGCCTCACTTTCCCAGCAATCACACGACACACCAACATAGCTTTACGCCCATCAGTACACTGAACCAACGAGTCGTGGGCCCTACCACTACTCGCAGTGGTCCGAACTCCCTTACATTCCAAAGCCCCACCACCACCAGCCTTATTACTATTATTGTTGCCTTGGAACCCGTGCCTGATTATGGTGCAGACTCCGCACCCAGGTACGGACCCGCAAAGGCTGGACGAGCCACGTGCGCCAAGGGTGCAGCCCAGGCTCGTACAGTGGAACCGTAAGAGTTCGTTACCGTCGGCTGCGCACCTGGGGTTCTTTCTGGTGCTCGTGAGTGCACGGTTCTTCACTGCGTCTCTACAGTCCTCGAACCGTTGGATTGTCTTTTGGGTGTTGTGGACTTTTAATATCCGTTCGATTTTGCAGATGGGGTTGTCTTTTTTTAGCCAGCTTGATTTGAAGATTATTTCCACTATGTTTCGGCCCGAATCTTCTGGGCCAAGCTCCGATACTGTACCATTTAAAAAAAAACAAAAAAAACAAAAAAGTCATTCATGGAAGAAAGTAAGACATTAAATATTAGATGGTAAAACTTTGATTGTCGGTGGGGTCAGTGACGACTGTGTATAGTAAATTTTAACGTTAACGTTACGGGGTGAGGAGGGCGTCGTGTCGTGTCCACCAATGAGGATCCGCCAACTCACGGTGTCAGACCATTCAATTTAGTTATGCAGGAACAGCTGTCGTTGGTCCCTACAATCTTGAAGTGGCCTGCCGTGACCGTGTGAGATCGGAATGTAGAGGTTAAAGAAGACGCTTATAAAGTGGGGTCATGCAAGATTTACTGATTTGATAAAAATATACACTTTTTTTTTTTTACTGAAATTTGACGCAAATAATATTACAACTATATATTATTTTATAATATTTTTTATAAAATATTGATATAGTCTATTTTTATTAGTTTTAGTTTAAATTTATTATTAATATTATTTTTTTTTTATTAATAATTACTTACCACGTTAACAATTTATAAAAATTAAGTTTTTAATTCGTTCCGTTTAAAAAGTAAGGGTGTAATAGGACGTAAAGAGAAGCGATCTTGATTTTTGCTTTATGAAAAACTTGTGGTGAACAAGTAAGTAAACCGGACAAGACATGAGGACGTTTTACTTACTTTTCACCGTTTTATCAATTCGTGTGCTTATTTTTCTTAGCTTTTTCAAGCTGAGACTATTTTAGGTTTCAAATTTCAATTAAAGCAGACTAATATAGTTTTTAGTTTTTACTCAACATCAACAATTTATAAAAATCAAGTTTTTAATTCATTTCGTTTAAAAAGTAAGTGTGCAATAGGACGAGTGTAAAGAGAGGCGATCTTGATTTTTGCTTTATGCAAAACTTGTGGTGAACAAGTAAGTAAACGGGACAACACATGAGGACGTTTTACTTACTTTTTACCGTTTTATCAATTCGTGTGCTTATCTTTCTTAGCTTTTTCAAGCAGAGACTATTTTAGGTTTCAAATTTCAATTAAAGCAGACTAATAGAGTTTTTAGTTATTACTCAACAGTGAAAAGAGGAACAAGTTCCTTTTTCTGTTCCGTAAATAGAGAAATTCATTGAAACGCGTGTGAATTATAGTTTTTTTTTTTTTCTTTTAGATGATAATTAAGTCTCATATACATGCATGCAATTAATGGTGTAAATACATGTATAAACTTCATCTAGCTAGAAATTCATAACATATAAAATAATATAAAAATATTTTACCAGCATGGCGAACTGCTTGGTGAAGCTCCAAGCTTTCAATCTTCGGAAACACTTCCCCACACTGAGAACAAGCACACATGGTGGACCTTGGCATTGGGTACCTGATTTTGTCAAATAAATTTTAATTCTCCACCATGAATCCAAAATTAATAATGACCAAAAAAAAAAAAGTGTAGAAAACTAAAAAATTAAAGGAAAAAAAAATGATAACATTACCTGCTTGGGTCAACGATCATGTGACACTCATAACACCCAGAAAGCTTCCTAAATTGCATTCCTTTGGAAGAAGACGCGTACGTTGCTCCACCGTTGGATCTTGATGACCCGGATACAGACCGAGTTGACGACCCGGATGTAACTGGTTTCCGACTCAGCAGCCCAGTTTCCTGACCCACTGTGCTACTCTCGGGCGAGTTATCAGCTCTGTGAACAACCCTAGTGTTTCCATGAACCACGTCTTTGAAGTTACATATGGAGCTGCAAGAAGAGCCTAGCTTCGAGTACGTCCCAACGGTGCCGTTTTTTGACGGGTCGTGCACTTTTGACACTTCGATCTGTTTGCAAGTCAACAGGTTCTTGATTTGGTCCCAGGAAGATGGTGGTTGCTGTGGTTTATCACTCTTTTGCTGTTTTTTCTTGCGTTTGGATTGTTGTTTTTTGGTCTGTGATGATGAAGAGGGCTCTGGTAAGAAAGTTAAGAGAGCCATAAAGAGCTACTAGCAAAGCAAGAAAAATAGTAGTAGAATAGAGAAGTAGTAAAGTAGAGAGAACGAGCTCTCTCTTTCATACAGTGGTGTGTATTATGGAGAGGGAGAGATCCGAGAGAGAAGGTATAATAAAGGAGGCAAAGTGGGTGGAGTGGTGGGACTACCTTCCCTTTGTTTATTATTCTTCTTCCATTTCTGGATTAACTTCTGTGTTTGTCCTACTTTAAGAAGTGCACCTTTGCTATATACCAATAAATGGCAAAAAATATATTTTTATCTTTGATGGTTGACCCGAATTCAACGATTCGATTAACCAATTAAATCTTAGGAATCACCCCAACTTCACAACATGTTCCTACAGTCGATTATGAATAATGGACACTTTCTATTCACTTCTATTTATATGCGCCCGTATGGCTATCACTTTACAGTCGGTTAAATTAACATATTGTAAAAGTGTGAAATTTCTCTATTAACAAGTTTATCGTGTGGTTCTGGAGCTAGCATCAGGGTTGTTGGCTCGCTGCTTTCGTAGTGAAAGGGAATATATGATGATTTTCATGTGTTTGGACTTTGGACAACTCTTTTCAGGTATATATTTTTCTTTTTCGTTTATCTAATAGTAGATATTTTGTCATGCGTTACAGTTACAGAGCTTTTTCTAGTGACTAGTGCAGTTTAAAACACCTTTTGACTCAATGAGTAAAACCCAAAGGACCCTCCAATTGACCAAGTAGTCGAGTTTTCTGGCAAGTCTCAGCTCATGGGGTGGAAAATCTTGCTCTTATGTGTGAGCTGTGAGACCAGTTAATTATTTGAAATATAAATTTTTTTGGGGAGGACTGGTTTTAGTTAATTATAACTTATAAATTCCCAGCTTTCTATGTTCTTTTAGTAGATAAAGTGACAAACAATAATTATGCGGGCTAAAATAACTACACAACGAAGTTACTAGCTTGGTAACTTCGTTGAAGTATCTAATTTGTAAAATACTGTTTATTGGGCCGTTTCCCTATCAGTTTATAATTACATCTTCTTCTTTTTTTTCTACTAATAATTACACCTTCTGAGCTCGAGATAGCCATTTCCGTTATTTTTATGTATCAAAATCATGTGTGATGGGGTCCAGATTCCAAAAGGAAGAAAAAGGAAAAGTGGATGAACCAAGGAGACATCATATAAAACAACTAAACAAGCAGAGAGAATTAAAGGACTCCTATGCCAATTTGCTTCTTCCGATGTTTCCCACTATTATCCATTTCGGTGGACAACACTAGTATAATCCGCCTCTATCTTTTTCTTCCTTGCTCAATTATTTAACACTAGCCGAGTAAAGTGAACATGCAGCTGACCCATTTGACACTTTGCATGAGACATTAGTTGCTGAATGTAGGAAAATGTTTCGCTCAAACATTTTTTTTTATTTATCAAAGGTAAATTTTGAAAACTTAACAGTTTGATAGCATATTTTTATTGTATTTTTCATGCTTATAAATTTTTAAGAAAATTAAATATTAATAGCTATGTCATCAATGACATGTTTAAATTTCAAGTTTTTTTGATAAAAAAATTATGTATAAAAAATAAGCTTATTGATTAAATAATAAATAATCTTATTTGAAAGAAATTTAATTTATGTGTTAAGAACATAAAAAACATGCAATTAAAAGTTAGATTCTTAAAATTCGCATTCAATAAGAAGATATATAAGGATTTAAAGTGTTTCTTTCTAAATTAATTTGAAAAGTGATGATGCACAAAGATCGTCAGTGAGTTAATCGTCTTCACACGTGCTAATGGGTGTACCTGAAGAACAAAAGAGGAGAACCAATCATAGGGGACCGGTGGGATACCAACCAAAGACCCTCCGAAAGTTAAGTCAGTGATAAAATAATTTCCAAAAACTCAAGAATACAAGAGCTAGGGAGAATTTGCGTACCTCAAGAAGGGTAAGGTTTACGGTTTATATAGTAGTAGGGAATCGCCTCGAATCTCTTGATACGGGGGAATTTCCTTGTAAAGAGAAGGGTCTCAAGATACTTGGGATCACCTTTCTATATATGGAAGATCTGATTACGTGGTAGGGCCTTGGTCATGATGTACAAGCAATTCCCATGTTAGGATGTGTGAGTGGGGCCCACGCAAGCCAACCTTAGGGGGACAGGTCTTCAGAATCAGGACTGCCTAACCCGTCGGCCTATGGGTTGGTCGTCTCCCCATTGGGGTGAGTCATCCCCCTTTGGTGTTGTTAGGAAGGTTCGGCACCCCACGTATTTTCAATTGAAAATTATCCTCATCAAAATGAAACTTTGTTCTTTTTTCTTTTTTTCTTTTTTGAGAATCAAAAAGAAACTTTGTTCTTAAATGTACATTAAATCCCTAAAATAATAATATGATACTAATACAGACAGTGAAGTGGTGTACGGATAGGTCGAGAGTTGGCCTGAGAAAAGCACTGTTTTGATATTCCAATCTAAATGTATTTCTCCCAAAAACAAAGACAAAAAACCAAAGAGAAAAAGAGAAAGTTCTTTTAGATGGAAGAGACCGAGGGGTGCATAATAAACTAGCTGGATTATTATGGTTTTTAGCTGAGTTTGTCTCCCATGGTGTGCGTGTGCACATGTAAAATAATTGATGAACTTTTTTTTTGGGCTAAAAACAATTAGTAAACTTAGGAACAAGAAAGAGTATCTTTTGAGAGTGGCTAGAGGCTAAAGGTCAGACATAGATTTGGCCAACCATTCACTTAAGAAAAATAGATAAAAAATGGGTGTCTCCTTGCCCTCCATGACTCGGGACCAGATCACCATATCTCTGATGCTTCTGACTTCTAATACATTATTATGGAACTATCACTTTACAATTAATAAAATAAAATCCCTCTATAAAACAATTAAGAAAGCATAAAAATTATTAAAATTCATGCAAGTACGGTCACAATTATTGCATTATTTTTAATGCCAATACCAAATTATATTGTTATTTTTCTTGCCAATAGTTTCAAAACAATACGTAATGATTTTTAGGGAAGCTATTTAATACTTCCAGGTGAGTGAGTGACTGAAACTCAGCAACAATATATAACTCTCAATCATCTCAGTACAGTGTAGTAGTGTACACACAAAGGGAATCAAAGTATTGGGTGGATCAGGTTTCTGCAGTTCAACCACTAATTATCTTGGCTTACATAAATGTATCTTTATGTAAGCCAAGATAATACCAATGTATCTTTATGTATCTTTACATAAATGTATCTTTATGTAAGCCACTATTACATAAAGATAATACCCGTGGTCATTATCTTTTGGCTTACATCATTATTAAACATTTCACTGAAGAAACCCATTAATTTCCATGAAGTTTTTATTCATTATGTTGCACGAGAAAAATAAATATAAAGATGGGGAAAACGCAAAAATAATCCCAAAGTCATTTACATTTTTTGAACTTACGTATCTCTGCCCCAAAGGTACATAAATGTATCACCATTTTTTTTAAAGAAATAATTTTTACTTATAATATCTGCTTTGATGAATTATCAGACTAATACACCAATTGGTGTTTTTGGTGTAGATTAGATCAAACTTCAAATCTTTTATTCGATAACAATAAACTTTACTATAATTAAACTAGCTGAAACTCATTGAAGATTTCTTTGTTTCTGTTAGCAATTCCCAAAAACTATAGTAAATGTCAGCTGCTTTGTCAGTTGTCACTGCTTTCTTGTAGAGCCATGTGCCTAATATTTTTCTTTAGTCTGCCTAGTTAACTAATCTCAACCCTTTCCTTGTACTTGCTTTTATGTTTTTTTCCCAGTTTAAGGAATGCTGGAATGGGGGTTGTATACTTGGATAGTTGGATTTAACTAAATCGATCCAATGAAAAATGACTGACAGTTTTTATCACAGAATAAATGATCTTACCAATTACAGGGAGAATCTGAAATATATAATTACCATTTATTTGATGTCACCTGCTATTGAATTGCCCACATCTGTCTCGGTAGTACCATACATACATATATATATATATATATATATATTTTTATACCGGTAGTACCAAATATTATTTTAGTTATGACGAAGTGTAAAAAATCAATGTGGCCTAAGGGTTGAAGCTACACCTAATTAATTTCATATTTAGGGTTCTCACCCACCTCAGCTGTACTCTTACTGGAAAGCGCATAAACACTTCGTGAACCTTAACCAAGGAAAATTTGACCAACTCCACGTGATTATGACATTTACCAAGTGAAAGAAAGATTATAATAAATGCCTTAATTCGATGGTAATTACGGTCCAAACCTTCTAAAAAATGAGTAATTCTTAGGTATTCTTGAAATATAAAAAATGATGCTTTTTTTTTTTTTTTTATATTCACGGTAGTGTCTATCATGAATGTGAAAAAAGATAATACTATTTCATTATACTTTGAAAGTACCTAAGAATTTTTTAAAAAAAATAAAAAAAGACTTCCCTCAAGAAGAGAGAGACAAAAAGGATTCAATCCAATGAGAGAGAGAGAGAGAGAGAGAGAGAGAGAGAGAGAGAGAGAGAGAGAGTTATTTATTTATTTAATAACTGCACTGAGTTTAGCTCTTCAGCTTGAACAGCAATCTGGCTCCAATTGTAGTTGTAGTTTTTTTACTTGAGTTTTTCTTTTTATTTTAAATTCCTCTACTTTGTTCACCTGTTTATAGAGATCTCTTATGAAAACCAATATTTTGATCAATTTTGAAAACACCAATTTTGATATTTTCTGAATTTACCAAACATGATTGCTAAACTATTTAGACTTCGTAAAAATAGACAAAATATGAGGAGCTCATAGTCTTGAAAATTTTGTCAGATTCTTAGACAATCCAAGTGTGTGTATAATACTATAATTGCATTTCCAAGCATCCTATTCCCAAAAACTTAGATTCCAATAGACATAATACGTTCTCCGGACCGACTAATATGTTTTTTTTTTTTAGGGAACTTACTAATATGTTAAGGTTTAGTTAGCAAACAAAGGGTTTGATTCAATTTTGTTATTATTATTGTAGGGACCAGAGGCCCAAATAGGTATATTGGGCCTTGAGCTTGGCCGAGGAGGCTCAATTGTGCGAGGATGGGTTAATAATGTAGAAAATGCAGAGCTGTGAGCTTCGCAAGTAGATCGTGACTGTAAAAGTTGAGGGAGGTGGTCCGAGGAGAGATATACCCTCGGCTAAACAAAACAAATGTCAAAGTGTGTATTTTGGTATCTAGGATGATATACCAGAAAGTTCTATTGGTAAAGATATACACTATGAGCGTATAGGACATGTGAGAGCTGAAAAATATCTAAGGAAAAGTTGTTACCATCGCATTGAATGCTCTGCAGCTAACTCTTTGGCTGTATTAATGAGGAAGTGATGTCTGAACAGTAACTTTCAGCCTTACAGCTACCATCTAAAGACTTTCTAAGGGTGCTTATGCGACAAGTATCAACACCAAATATCTGATTTGCACGTAGAGGGTAAAGAAGAAAAAAGGAAGAAAATATAAAAGGGGGAGAAGGCAATAAGAAGAGGGGAATCAAAAAAGAGAAAAAGGAAAATTGTAGCAACTTAGAACTACAATTGTAATCAACTTGTGAATCAATATATAAGAATTAGTCTTCTCGAATTAAGCCGAAGATTTTTTTTTTTTTTGGATAATCTACTCTATCCTAATTCTTTTGGTTATTAGGATCCATTATATTTGTTCTCTAACTCATTAGGTCCCAGTTTTTTAACACATTCTCTACAAATTCATTATTTTGGGCTTTTTGAGCCTAAGCCCATTCATCTTGTGGGTCAGAGACTCATATTGTGTCCTTACAATTATTATTAAACGAATTACAAATTTATTATGTTTTCATATTAGTTACTACTACGATTTTTAAAAACATAATTCAATAAGTTTGTTGGAAATTGAGATAAGTATGAAGCGCTAGTTGGATTTTACTGTAATACATCTGAACTCTGAAGTGTTACTTAGATTTTACTTTAATACATTTACCAGCCTTCGGTTGTGCAACCTTCAGCAATAGTAAATTTTAGTCCTTGGTGCCATATCAATTCTATGATAGCTTTCAATTTGCTTCAGCACATTTCTTAAAACCAATCGAAATACTAAAAGACTATATATATGAAAGTCTTGATCTAAAGAAATAGATATAACTTCTTTTTTTTTTTTTTTTTTTTTCTAAACAATAGATATAACTTTTTAATAGCAAAACTACTTATTATAACTTTCTACAATAACAAAAGAAAGTGAATAACCACTTATAAAAGTTCTATATACAGTTACTCTTAGTTTTATTTGTTGTATCTACTACTTCCTTTTATTTTATAACAAAGTTAGGGTTTTTTTTAATTATTATTATTACTATTATTATTATTATTATTATTATTATTATTATGGCTTTTGAAATAGGTAAGCCGAACCATACTCCAGATACCAAAGAAACATAGGTCACATGAAAAGATCTCAAGCCCAGTCCATCTTGATTTGCAATATGCAACTGAACCACTCTGTGCCCACTTTACCTTGTAATGAGTCCTTAACTTAGGCCTCAAACTAATGTATGAAGTAGACTACTAGGTTGTAACACACTGGACTTGGTCAATATTTCGAGCCCAGCCCACTGGTTCGAAAAAGTATAATGTTTTTTTTTTTTTTTTTGGTGAAAAGGGTATATATTAGAAACTAGAAGTTAGCCAAAGAGGCGAAAGATATTACATATTCTATTACAGACTGTTAAGGATAAGATTACTTTTGCTATTCAAAATTCAAATATAAAGATCACACAACTGGAGGATAACAACCAAGATTACAACAACAGCCAAGATTACAACAATCAAGCTCACAGATAACATTTTAGCTGTTTTATATTTAAATTCATACTCTTAATATACATCTGTCAATACATAAATTCTATAACTTATCAGTGTATAAATGCAAAGAGCCTTCACCGTATTTGGTAAGGCAACACAATATCAATTTGTTGTTTGTTTCTACATGGTATCAGAGCTTTTTTTGGCTAACGTCAATCCCTATGGCCAGTTCTTCTTCTTCTGACTCTACCAACACCATTGCTACAACCAATCCATCCTCTCACAACCTCATCAACCTTCACCACAATACCACAATCAAATTAACCCGAGACAACTATCTCCTTTGGAAAGCTCAGATTGTTCCTTACATTAAAGGTCTCCATCTTTTTGGCTTTCTTGATGGAACCAAACCTGCACCCCCACAATCTATCACTAGCCAATCCTCAAATGGTGCAGCCATTGTCACTACAAATCCTGAATTTCTTCAGTGGCACCTTCAAGATCAACTTATCCTTAATGCATTGACATCATCACTGTCAGAATCTATACTCACCCATGTGGTAAAATGCCTCACCTCTCGAGATGTTTGGCAAACTTTTGAACGCATGTTCTCTTCTCAAGCTAGAGCATGTATCATGCATATTCATTATCAAATTGCCACACTGAAAAAGGGCAATCTCTCTGTTGCAGATTATTTTCAAAGATACACCAATCTAGTTGATACTCTTGCTTCCATAGGAAATCCTCTAAATGATTATGAGCTGGTCTCATATTTCTTGTCTGGTCTTGGCTTGGAGTATGATTCCTTTGTAACATCAGTTACTACACGAGTGGATCCAATGACTCTTGATGATCTTTATGGTCATCTTCTTGCTCATGAACTCAGGCTTGAGCAAAACCAACCTGCTGTTGACTTAGCTTTTGCAAGTGCTAACATTGCAGCAAAGAAAGGATCATCACAAGGGGGTCATGGTGGTCGGTCTCAACAATTTTTCTCATCTAGTAGAGGAAATAACTCCAACAACAATAGCAACAGAAACTCCCGTGGCAGGGGACGTGGTTGTGGTTCGACCTCTTTTTTTTTTGGAGCTCCTCGCACCATCTGTCAAGTCTGCCTCAAACCTGGACATGATGCACTAGATTGTTATCATCGATTTGACAACTCTTATCAAAGGGAATCGAATCAAAACATGCAAGCTTATTTTGCTGCACGTTAGCCCGTAACAGATCCTTCCTGGCATCCGGATTCTGGCGTAACACATCACATAACTTCTAATCTTGCAAATCTGAACATGCGAGCTGAAGAGTGCTCAGGTTCAGACCAAATCAAGATGGGTAACGGTACTAGTTTAAATATTAAACACATTGGCCAAACCAAAATTCTCACACCCACTACTTCTTTTCTTCTACATGATCTTTTGCATGTTCCTTTAATTAAAAAGAATTTATTGTCTGTTCACAAATTTATCAAAGACACCAACACTTATCTTGAATTTCATCCTTCTTGTTTCTTTGTGAAGGATCGAGCTACGAGGAAGGTTCTGGTGCAAGGGCTGAGTAACCATGGGTTATATTCACTCCCATCTTCTCTATTTTGTCATTGTGGTCCTCCTTCTTATCCAGTTTCCTCTGCCTTTGTCAGTGAATGCGCCACACTCACACAGTGGCATTCTTGTCTTGGACATCCAGCCTTGCGATTTGTCTCTTATGTGGTTTCAATGTTAAATCTTCCAGTGTTTGCAAATAAAATGGACAGCTTTTGTCCAGCGTGTCTTAGTTCTAAGAGTCATAGATTAGTTTTTCCTTTATCTATTTCTCGTGTAGCCGCTCCTTTGGAATTGATTTACATTGATGTTTGGGGCCCATCCCCTGTCTGTTCTAGCACTGGAAATAAATATTATGTTTCTTTTGTGGATTCCTTTAGTCGATACACATGGCTTTATCCAATGTCTTGCAAAAGTGATGTTTCTTCCATATTCCTCAAATTTCAAAAATATGTTGAATGATATTTTAATCTAAAAATAAAAACAATTCAATCTGATTGGGGTGGTGAACATCGCTCCCTTCACCAAATTCTCCAAAGTAATGGCATCTCACATCGGTTATCCTGTCCTCATACACCTTAACAAAATGGGGTCATTGAGCGTAAACACTGTCACTCAATTGAAACTGACCTTGTTTTAATGTCTCATGTTGGTGTTCCTTTAAAATTTTGTGATGATGCTTTTCAAACAGCTTGCTATCTCATAAATCGATTACCTACTCCACTTCTTAAAAATTCCTCTCCTTATGAAACACTTTTTTGTTCCCGCCTGATTACTCTCTCTTACGGGTTTTTGCTTGTGAATGTTGGCCTAATCTTCGTCCTTATACTGCCCATAAACTTCAACCTTGTTCTCTTCTTTGTATTTTTCTGGGCTATAGTTTGTTGCATAAGGGATACAAGTGTCTTCATTCTTCCACAGGCCGAATATGTATCTCCAGAGATGTCATTTTTAAGGTGACCCATTTTCCTTTTCTCAATTCTTCACCCTCCAGTTCAATTTCTTCTCAATCCACGAGTCTTTCATGCCTATGGTTACCAAGTATGGGCCGGCCCATTCACCTATATCTACAAGCCCGAATCCTTCACTCACCTTACCAACCCATTTTACCATACCTAGCCCAGTCCTACAACACCAAACACAATCTGCTCCTATTCAAGATACCCTTCATCCTCCACCTGTCAACCCCATCTCTTCTTCCTTAGCTAACACCTCATCAGCTTCTTCTATAAGTGAACCAACTATCCAACCTCAAAGTGAACCAACTATCCAAACATCAACCCATTGTTCAGCCAACCCACCTAATGACTACAAGGTCCAAGAACAATATTTCCAAACCATACACCACACCGATGGCACTATTCGTTATCCCATCCCCAGGGCTCTCTTGGCTGAACATGATTTTAATGATTCTGAACCTACTTGTTACTTTACAGGTTGTAAGTTTCCAGAATGGCGAGAGACTATGAACAAGGAGTTTGATGCTTTGCTCAAAAACAAAACATGGGTCCTTGTTCCTCCAAAGGCTGCCGCCAATATTTTGGCTGTAAGTGGGTGTTTCGCATCAAACGGAAAGCTAATGGTTTTATAGAGCGCCACAAGGCCCAACTCGTTGCCAAAGGTTTTCATCAACGATCTGGAGTTGGTTTCACTGAAACTTTTAGTCCAATCGTGAAACCTACAATGGTACATATTGTGCTCTCCATTGCTATTTCTTTGGGTTGGCAAATTCGACAAATTGATGTCCATAATGCCTTTCTACATGGTTTTCTCTCCGAGCATGTTTTTATGGACCAGCCACCGGGATATATCCATCCAGACTATCCTAATCATATATGTAAACTTCAAAAGGCTCTATATGGCTTAAAGCAGGCACCTAGAGCATGGTTTTCCAGACTTACTTCCAAGTTGATCTCACTTGGTTTCAAGGGTTGTCGTTCAGATACTTCACTTTTCATCTATAAAAATCATCTTTTTACTATGTATATTTTGATTTATGTAGATGACATCTTAATTACCTGCTTTAACTCATCTGCCATTGCTGAGTTGATTTCACTGCTTGGTGTGGATTTTGGCATTAAAGATTTGGGGTCTTTGAATTTCTTCCTCTGCATTGAAGTTCTTCCTCATGAAAATGGTGTTCTTTCTCAAAGGCAATATATTCTAGATTTATTGAAGAAAACTAACATGCTTGAGGCTAAACCAGTCAATACACCTATGGCTGCTTCAACTAGTTTATCTGCCTTTGATGGAACTTCTTATGAAGACCCCACACTTTTTTGTAGCATAGTTGGAAGGTTGCAATACTTAGCTATTACACGGCCTGACATTGCCTTTGTTGTTAATAAACTCTCTTAGTTCATGCACCGCCCAACTGTTACTCATTGGCAAGCTACTAAACGCCTTCTCAGATACCTCAAACATACACTCAATTTTGGTCTTCACTTCCAACGTTCCAATGTTTCTTTTCTTCAAGCATACTGCGATGCTGACTGGGCAGGTTCTCACGATGATAGAAGATCAACTGGTGGCTATTACATTTATCTTGACACTAATCTCATCTCTTGGAGTTGCAAGAAACAAGCTACTGTAGCTCGTTCAAGCACTGAAGCTGATTATAAAGCTTTGGCTAACACTGCAGCAAAAATATCTTGGTTGACTTCTCTGCTTTTTGAACTTGGCTTTCCTGTTTCACCTTCACCTCTTTTATGGTGTGACAACATTGGTGCTACATATTTATCCTCTAATCCTGTGTTCCACGCCTGTACAAAACATGTTGAAATTGATTTTTATTTTGTACGTGATATGGTAGCGCGTAAGTCAATTAATATTCGTCTTCTCTCTAGTCGTGATTAAATTGCTGATATCTTTACAAAGCCACTGTCCTCTTCTAAATTTGTCTCTCTTCGGACCAAGCTCAAGGTTATTCCTCTATCCTTGAGCTTGAAGGGGCGTGTTAAGGATAAGATTACTTCTGCTATTCAAAATTCAAATATCTAGATCACACAATTTGAGGATAATAGCCAAGATTACAACAACAGCCAAGATTACAACAATCAAGCTCACAGATAACATTTTAGTTGTTTTATATTTAAATTCAAACTCTTAATGTACATCTGTAAAAACAGAAACTTTGAAACTGATCAGTGTATAAATGCAAAGAGCATTCACCGTATTTGGTAAGGCAGCACAATATCAATTTGTTGTTTGTTTCCACACAGACCATAGAGGTCATGCATTAAAAGATAAGACAACTTCATAGGCGAAGAGTTTAAGATACAACAATCTTGCTAGAGCAGCACAGGCATTCGCCTCTCTATCTAGACATGACACATGGCCTCTTTTTTCTGATAAACATGTTTAGTATAACTCTTGATAATACTTGTGATTTCTTTTAATTCTTATTAAAATGTAACCCAAAAAAAAAAAGACAATGCACTTTTTTTTTTTTTTTTTTGAGAATCAAAAAAGACAATGCACTTGAATGAACATGCAAAATCTAAATAATTAGATGCCAAACAAAGTGGCTTTTATATGACAATAATTAAAGATAGAGGTTAAGGTTGAGCATATCACCTGGAAATTTTTGTTTTTGTTTTTGTTTTTGTTTTTTTGATACAAGATATATAACCTGCAATTCGGTGTTATACATGATAGGAATTGATATGTTTTCTTTGGTAGAGAAATTATTTGAAAAGACAGTTTCATGAGATCGTCTCATACAAGAATTTTTCGCTAGTTACATGGCTAAATGGGCTGAGCTGGCTTTTGAATTGTCTACTTGGCAATTTTAACTGACGTGTCCTAGGTTGAAACGCCGACTAAGAACACTGCTGACCCGCGAATACTTTATTCCGCAACAAATTATTAACGTTCTCAATTCAAAACCTTAAAAAAGCCTTAAACCCTAAACTATAAAATCAGGGTTTTAATGCCTGTGACTCTCTTTCAGCTTTCTATTTTAAAATTCTCCTTTTAATTATTATTCATATATTCTTCACAATTAGACTGATTTTTTCTTGTTCTTCAATAAAGAATCATAATAATGTCCCAAAATAATCCCCAATCCGATTCAATTCAAAACCCTAGAGTCACCTGGGAAGGTTGCAGTGTCTTGCTTGACATCAACGATGGCGATCGTTTGGTTTTCGCTCGTCTCTCTGCTGGCTCGTAAGTCTTTTTCTCGTTAAAAATTTTGTTATTTTTTTTTTTGGGTTTTTTGCATTTTATTTAATATAAATTGCCATGGAAAGTTTCAGTGAGTTTTTTTGGCTGGTGGGTTTTGCAGGACATTGAAAATTGGGAATAAGACTTACTCTCTGCAACCTCTAATTGGTTGTCCTTTTGGTTCTTTGTTTCAAGTCGAAAATGGAGACCAAGGGCATTGTTTGGCTCGCTTTGTTCCAACTGTTGAAGGTTTGGTTCTTAAGTCGCTGCCTTTTGATTTATTATCATTAATCTTATAATGGGTGCCCCTTGTGCACTCGTTGTGGAGGCTTCTAACGGGTCTCACCTGCATTGCCCGATTCGACTTGACTGCTTTATAAAATTCAAAGTTAATGAATGCCCTATGGCACCCGTTGGCCGGACATTTTTTTATTGTTTGGATAAACTAGGTGGCATTCTTTCAATTTGTTTGTGTTTATAGTGCCTAAACTGTGTTTTGTTTTACAAATGTTACATGACAAGGAAGTACAGTGTCTGTTTAACTATGGGGCAATTATGCTTATAGAAAAAATAACTTGGAGTTGCCTTTGCAATCTGCCTTTGCTTAATTCACATTCTTTACTTGTTTACTTGCTATTTTAATGACAAATAATTGCTCTAGTGGGGTGTGTAATTCATGATGAAGGTGCTGCTAGTCAAGTTTCATTGAAAGAATGATGTGATTTCAATGGATGAAATTGATAAAAGTATCTAGTTAGCTTCCTTTCTTTTACTTTCTCATCTCAACCAAACAAATGAAGTACCTTCAAACCGCTAACTATTAATTAGGTGTGTGTATACCTTTCATCACTGTACTCTAGAAGTCTATCTACGCTTGTCGTAGTCGTGAAGTTTAATGTTTTCTCTCTTTGTTACTTCACTTTATAATTTCTTTTTGTGCGTGTATATATCTTACATGTATATATTTGAAGGTCCTTGTTCATTCCTTTAGCATCTTATCTTTTCTGTTTTATTTATTTAATTTTGTTGTTGAATTTTTCTTCTTAGGCAATAATATTCAGGAGAAAGGAGACTTTGAATTACAAGATGAAATCAAAGATAATCGAGCATTAGTTGATAATAATAAAGCCCAAAGCCTAACTGGTGAAGAAATAAATGCAATGCGGAGGTGAGAACATCATGTGTTGGTTAGCCGGAAGTTTTCTTCCAAAGTTAATTTATGTTGTAAATTACATCTAGGCTTCTACCATATTGAATTCATGTATATCACATGTCAATATAAAAGAATCAAATGATAATGATAAACAAACTACAAAGAGATCTATGATAAACGCACTAGAAATTTAGACTAATGCTCACTATTTTTTGCAGTCAGGGTGCAACAGGTGATGAAATAGTTGAAGCTCTCATTGCTAATAGTGCAACATTTGAAAAGAAAACATTGTTCTCACAGGTAAGTTAGAGAATGAAATTGTCAAAAGTTTTTATTTTGAAGAAAAGCTTATTTCAGTACGTTTGCAGGAGAAATATAGGCTTAAGAAGCAGAAGAAATATGCACCCAAAGTACTTTTGAGGCGCCCTTTTGCTCGAAGGTAAGTTAGCCTTTGCTTGAGTGATTTTATTTGCTGACACATCAATTTTGGGCTTACATTAATTTGAATTAGCTTGATTAGTTTGTAATTCTTTACTTTCTGCCAACCCCCGAAACCTTCTCTAGATTTTTTCTTTGTGACTCAGCATTCATTTATAGCAAAAGATGAATACTTAGCATTATTTAATTCCTCCCAACTGTTGAATGACATAAAAAAAATAAAAAAAAAATAAAAAAAACTTATCATGAGGCTCTGTAAATAATTTGCATCAGTTTCTTTTGAGCATGAGGTAGAGTTGGAATTGAGGGAAGCACAGTGGATCTATGATTGTTCAAGCTCCACTTGATAGAAACCATAGTGCTCAACCCTGTCTTGTGCTTGAGTGAAGCTGAGCTTTTGAGCTTGAGCACAGATGGACATTTATATTATAAAAGCTTGGGCATATGAGCTAATCTCAATATTGAGGTTGGCTCATTTAATGTTGAGCAGTTTGCTAGCTTCATGAGTTGAACTTAGCTTTTTATCAAGGCTTCAAGCTCGTCACATTTAATAAATGAGGTTCAAAGCAAGGGTTGAGCAGCTTAGCTCATAATTGGCATAGCCATATCAATTCTGAGAGGAAGCACTGGACTGCCTTTTAAATAGCCTATGGCAAGTTTAGAAAAAAATGAGGATGACACCAATGCTCATTCCATGGTGTCTGTCATACTTGGAAGAAACCAAGATTAGTTAGTTTGTTGGTCTATTAGGAGCAATTAGTGGTTATCTTTTATCTGTGCTTACATAGATAGTACTTAGTGGATGATTTTCTAATTTGACTTATTTCAATTGGCCCAGTTTGTGGGTTTAAGAGCTATTTCCATTAATGGAAGCTTAAGATAATTAAGGCAGACAATTATCATATAGTGTTTAAGAAAATAAAAGAAACATGTTGCAAATTTAGTTTTTTTTTTTTTTTTTTTTAAAGATGTTGGGTGCTTTAACATATATGATTGGGAAGATTGGTATGCATAAAGTCAGCCAACATAGAAGAAAGCTAAAGCATACTTGGTACATCTTCAATGGAAGTTACTGATGTGTGTGAACTATCCAGAACTATATCATGTGCATAGGAGAGCATCCTGTGAGCACTATTATGTAAAGGGTAGTGGGGGTGAAAGGTGTACCCGTTTACTGTCATTTCTTTGGAACATGCCTAGTATATTCAAATGACGATATCTAATTTGTATTTACCTTTTTTTTCCCCCAGTATATGTGAGGCATACTTCAAGAAATATCCAGCAAGAATTGGGTAATGATGCATCTTCTCATGAACTTATGACAATTTTGTTAACTGTCTGTTATGTCTATTTATGTTGGTTTTGGTTCCTCTTATTTATTGTCTGGCTAGAATTATGTGCTATTATTTTGGGAACGGTAAATAACATCATGTATGTGAGCATATACATATGCATGTGTATGTATGTATATATTCATATTTATTCATAGGACTAACTAAGATATATTATGTTATCTAGCCAAAGTGAAGTTGAATTACAAGTGTGGGAGCAGTGAGATGCTAGGCAAGAAATACCCTTGCTTGGTAATTTTTGGATAATCCTTTTGTTCTAAACAGAAAACGGACATGGTCTGTCAAATCTAATAAATAGGCTATGCTTTTCGGACCCTTTTGTATCTTTATACATGTCACTGGTCGTTTGCCAGTTTATTGTCCAGTTCTGTAAGTAACCTAAGAGGCTAACATACATATATTCTGTTCTCATTTATGTTTTTTTTTTTCTCCTCATTGAGTTGATGAAATTAATTCACAGTAGACGTATGTTCCAATGTATCTAATTATATAATGTATTTAATCAGAATGCTGAAAAGTTATGGAATGCCCATTATATTGCCATGCCTACCAGATGTGCTGAACTGTTCCAATCGTGTTACTCGGCTATAGATGTAGTTATATCTAGGAATTTGATTTGTTCACTGTCAACATTTTCCATTTTGCTCATTCTATGAAGCAATGCTATAGGCTATTGAAAGTAACTTTATACATTCATCTTGTGCTGTACCCAAATAGTGTAATAGTGTTTTTGAGTTGAATTAGCACCTTTTGAGAATCTCAAGTAATGGTTACAACACTTGCATATATGAAGAACCTTGGGTTCATGAATAACAAGTTAAACCTGTTTTTCTTGTTCTTTTCTTCTTTCTTTAATGGAATTGTGATAATAAGTAGATCTAGTTGTTGATATCTTGACATGGATATTCTTTCGATTAAGGGGCTATTTGGTACCAGTGTTTAAACAACAATAACACTTCTGACACGTATTTCTATAACACTCAAACATGTATTTCCACAACATTAAAAACTGAACAACGATACTAGAAATCTCCAACCAAACGGGCCCTAAACTTTTCTTTCTGCTCATAATTTAATTTATTTATTTTTGTTTGCCTGTGATTCAGATTCTTGCGAGTGGATGCATTATCTCTTCTTCTTTCCATGGCTAATGTTACTGCAAATTCTGATGTTCTTGTCGTGGATATGGTTGGTGGCCTTCTAACTGGTGCTGTGGCAGAACGATTAGGAGGTTTGTTCTATGTTCATTCCCTTCAAATTGTGAATTTCTCTCTCTTTTTTTTGGGAATACTTATCGCCATGGAAGTTCCCACCAATTGAAGACGCTGACCAACTCTTCCCATAGCTGGAATTGATCAGAGTCTAGATTTAGACCATGTACCCCTGAAAACATCCATTCAAATTTTTCAGTAACGCTTTTGAATTTACTTATCCCCAAAATGAAGTGCACGAAGTAGAGAAAAAATATACTTGTTGCCAACTTGTATTGGTTGAGAAGAATTCATTGAGCCAAATATCCATTAGTTGTATTAAGTCGAGTATTTATAAGAGGATTTCCATTTGATACATTCAATAAGTGCATTAACTTTTTTTTTTGGTCTACCTTCTCCTTACGATAAACTTCAAAATGTTTAATTTTGACTAGCATGGACACTGGTCTCCCAGAATTTCTTCTTGCACTTCATTTCGGGGTTGGATTGGTATAGTTTTGTTGTCTGGAGGAAATTTCGTTGTTATGGTTGATTCATGTAATTAAGAGCAATTGCTGCATGTACTGTTTTGGTTGTTTTTATGATTTTCTTTGTGTGGCAGGTACTGGTTATGTTTGCAGCACATATCTTGGAAGCACTCCGTATTCTATTGATATAGTCAGAATATTCAACTTAAGTAATGAAATTTGTAAGAGGTAAATCTGGCTTTGAGTTCTCCCATTTTTTCAGAATTGCAGTTACTTGAAGTTCTTTTTTAATGGCCCCCCTTTGCGGAAACAAGTTAGCATTATGTTGAGATTTGAATAAGGATTACTTGGCCTTCCCAGCACACTCTGACTTCCAACCAAATCTTTCCAATCTGAGCTCAAATCTTGGGCTTTGATCGAATATGCATTGGGTGGGATATTATGGGCTAGTTCATATTATTCCCCATGATGGTTAAAGGTGGCCAGCAGGAGAGCAAGAAAGGGAAAGAGGGTGACTTCAATTCCTGCTTTTTCCTGTACTTGTGTGGCTTGGGATTTCTGGACTCTCTTGTCTATTAGGTTTATGAAGGTGTTAGTAACTTTGGTCTGCTCCCACTCTCATTTTGCTTGCTAGGTCTTTTGTCTGTTAATTTTATTTAGGTGTGATGCTATTCCCCTGCTCCCATTTTGTTAACTAGCAACCATTGGTAGTTGAACAATATTTTGTGCATAAACATGGATTGGATTTTGGTTACTATTTCAAAAGAAATATTAAAAATGTAGTCGTCTTGCCTGATGATTTAGTTGGCCCAGGGATCAACTGGTCCAAGCTGCTGGCTAGATGTTATGGTTGATTCCTTTTGATAGAAGCTGCCTAGAATGGTTGAGGTGGCCAGTGCCTTTTTTGGGTAGGGATGCATTAAATAAATGTAGGATTTGCCACAAGTTTTTCCTAGTCCTTGTATATCCTGAATTTTGTGGGCTTTATTGCCTTGTTATTTTCTGCCATGTCCTTTTGATGGTTATGTTAGTTTATATTCTGATTATCCTCCTCCCCCCCCCCCCCCCCCAATTTTTCTTTTGTTGTGGGATATATATTTTTTTGCTTATTTTTAAATTAATTTTGGTTCAGGATTGTGCGGTCTCCTCTCACTGACCTCTCTTTATCCCAAAATGGAACTTCTGTACAAATTCACCAGCAGGGAGACGACATTAACATGGAATGTCTGTCAAATGTAAGTGAGTAGTGACTTTGCCTTATTTTCGGCATATATTTCATTTTAGGTCCCCTAATTTTGTCATAAGATTGATTTGTGCAGAATCAAATGTCTTCATCAGTTGGCATGGAAGAGATTACTCCTACTGAAATTGAGAAATCAGATCTTATATCTGAGACCACTGTTTCTCCTGTAAACAAAACATGCAAGTCCACAAAGGCTGGAAATAAGGCTTCAAAACAAGCCATTGACTTGTGGAAGGAAAATGGTTTTTCTAGGTAATTATTGTGTTTTTGGTTAACAAATCAGAAGAAAATTTTAGTTGATGGTTTTTTAAATACTCATTTTCCTGGGAGCTACATTCAGTGAATGTTTAGTATACTAATCAGAAGAAGCATTAGTTGAAAATTCTTTTTAATATTTTATGCAGCCTAATAATTGCTGCACCAGAGCTGGATCTTTGGAGTATGCTTAAAGATCTTTTGCCACTCCTAGCAAATTCAGCTCCTTTTGCAATTTATCACCAGTATCTTCAGGTCATTTCTTTCAAATTCTTGGTATTAAGAAAATTTTGACTTTTTAATGTGTCTTTTTTGTCACTTTTTCTGAAAGGGTGAGTTTGGAACACTTTTTGCTCCATTATCGAATCTTCCACTTGGTTTCGGTCCAATTTCTTTTAAGTTTTGTGTTTGGAGTAGTTCAAAAATTCAAAAGTAGGTGATCTAATGCTAGATTGATAATTGTGGTAGAGCAATCTAAGGGATTTTTTTTTTAATCTGAAAGTTTCAGCTCAGTTCCCAACAGTTGATTTGCAACTATTATATGTGATCATGTTGATAGGGTTGTAGTTTGTTTTAAAACAAGTCTGAAACTCCTGAATTGGTTTGGTAATGATTCAGGTTAATGGATTGTTGCTACTGTTCCCCCTATATGAAGGTTTTTCATAATTTATAGATGGAATTTGATTTGTAGATTCTTAGGTGAAACTTTTTTTATACAACCTGTGTAAATAAGGTTTCTCCTCCTCTTAATAAAATTTTCATGTTAATTATCATGAAAAGGCAGTTTGATTCATGGATAGGCATTCACTTCTTCTTCTTCTTTTTTTTTGGATAAGTAGATAAGCCTTCACTTATTGATAGAACAATAACCCAAACTACTTTTTCTGTTGAATACAGCCTCTTGCAACTTGCATGCACAATCTGCAGCTTGGGAAGATGGCCATTGGCTTGCAAATTTCAGAACCTTGGTTGCGTGAATACCAGGTTTGGTTTTTTACTTGCTTTTTATGTACTCTATGGTGTGGAAGTTCTACATTTGTAATCTTCTATTTTTTGCCAACAGTAACAGATGTTTCGCGGTTAAATATTCATTGTTAAAATGTTATTGAAAAAAAAGAATGTGTGGAATTTTCTGTGTCAACATCCATTTTAATATTCTAATATCCCTTGCCCAATGCATATATTTTGTGTGGTGTGCATATGCTTGAGAGAGAGAGAGAGAGAGAGAGAGAGAGAGTCATGCATATCACTTAAATGCACTCTTTGTGAGAAACGTACTCACCAGAGTGGACTTTTTAATTATCCATACCTAAGAGGCTAAGACAACCTCTAGAGCAAAAGCGGACCTGTCTGTGTAGGGCTTAGGATGAGGCCATGGCCTAAATGGCCAACCATGCAGAAGTATGATAAATGCTGTAACTTCTCTTGTTAATGGTTCCCTTCCTTTGATTGTGATGCTGCTGCTTGTGAAATTGTTGATTGTCTCCTATTACTAATGTTCTTAGTGCACTTGTCAACTAACATACTGTTACAGCTAATTTCTTGCATTTTAAGTTGCGTTGAAGCCAGTTAAGGAGTCATTCTTTAGAATTCTGCAGTGCTTTAAAGTAAACATCCATCATTTATCTTTTTTCTTTTTTCTTTTTTTTTTTGGTTATAGGCGATGCTAATAACTGTTCCCATTATAGTGCTGAATTTGATACACTGACATCTCCCTTCTATTTTTTATCACATTGATTGATGTCTGAAATATATCCATGCAAGGAGATAGATAGGGCGTCCTTCAAAAGAGATACTTGACCTTTCCTCTTGATTTTTGATAATTGTGCAGGTGCTTCCTTCACGGACCCATCCATGCATGCAAATGAGTGCATTTGGTGGGTATATTCTTAGTGGGATTAAAATATGTAGCAGCAGCTAATCCCACCTACAATGGAATAAGGTTGCCCCGTTCGTGGCCATTTGCTTGCGTTGCTTATTTGTTGGCAAGGAAAACAGATGTCTCCCGAATGTACACTAGCTTTTAGTTTTTATATTATCTGTAAACCTGCAACTGCTGTATTTTTATCGTGCGTGGTTGCAATCTGTTGTACATTTTGATTTTTCCATTTGCTAGTTATGGCACTTTTATTAGTTTCCTATTATGAGTTTATGATGATGATCCGGGCTTCTGCTTTAGTTTTTTGGTCTTTGGTTTGTTGTGGGAAGTGTGCATGGGTTGAAATCTCTTGTTTTCAGTTCACTAATTAATTCAGTTCTTGAATCAATCATGAGCCAATGTGGTGTTTGCAATTTCTTATAAGATGAGTTTCAGGTATCAGATTCAGTAGTCAGCTAGTCGTGTTTCTTTTGTGGTCTGTACGGTATAATATTATGATGCCTTACCTCTAAGGATAAGATTTCCTACCATTAAATCCCCCTTCAATTTCCTTCCATTTTTATTTAGATGTAAAACAGGTGGCACTTAAAAATCAAATAAATACTATCTGTATCACATCCAAGCTAAAATGAGAGGTAATTGAAGGATTCAATGGGAGGGGTATTATCATGCAGTATTTTATTTAGGAGTAACATTTTTTTCACACATGGGTATGATAAATAAAGACTTAAGAATTTTAGTTGCTGGTATTTTATTTAGGAGTAACCTTTTTCTCACTTGGGTATGATAAATAAAGTCTCTTATGAAAGTTGAGTAAAAGCTAGGCTTTCTTTGGTTGGGAGGTTGAAAAGCTAGGACTAAAAAAAATTGTATGTCCCGTCAGGTGTGCTTGGTAGAAACAATTAATTAAAAAATGAGTTTGGTAGAGATAATTAATTTAAAAATGAGGGTAATTTTGTGCTTCTTTCTCAAAGCCATTTTCTTCCCTATTTGAAAGGAAAAAAAATAGTGGGTCCAAATGAAAAACTCCATTCCATTTTTCTTCCCTCAATTTCTATCTCCTCCCTTTCCATCCTAACCATACCATAAAACATGAGATTAAATTCTGTAAGAATGTGATGTAAAACTCATGTTTTACCTATCCAATCTTAACATGTCATATCATCTTGTCACATATTTAAAAATAAGCGCAACTACACTCAACCAAATCTAATACCCATATATAAATCTAACACAAGTAAAAGTTTATTTAGATGTTGTTAGATGTGGTAGGCTGTATTGAATTTTAAGTAAAATACTGATGTAACAATCTCTTATTGAATGGTGTAAAATTCATGTTTTACACATCATCCTTACCAAATTCAGACTCTAAAAACATTACTTATTCGGCTAGTGTTATTTGCTAACAAAAGCACTTATCTAGTAGTTTATAATAATTGTAAGCAAATTTTTGCAGGTTATTAAAGTCTAAAATAGATTTTGTAAACCATATTTAATAATATAGTTTTGTAATTATTTATTGAGGTTTTTTTTTTTAGAAAGTTTCAATTTATGGCGTCCGTTCTTAATGATAGCTTTTTATCATCAGACTAAGACACCAATCGATTTTTGATGTACGCGAGAATTGAACTTCAAATCTCTTATTTAACTATCAAAGGCTTCATCAATTGACTTAACTAGAACCCACATTCGTTGGGGCCTGATAAACAAAAATGAAATAATAGATACAACAATAACAGCCCCATAAAACCTCCGATAATATAAGTTGTATTATTCTTACCGTCATGTCATGTCACGTATAGACAATAAGTCCATGAGACCCAGGACCCCTTTTTATTAAGCCCCAAAAAAAAAAAAAAAAAAATTACAAATGGGCTCAATAAGGTAGAATGAAGGAGAGAGCGGAAAAAAGAAAGAAAGTAAAAAAGAGGAAACTTAGGCGAGAGGGAGTGGCGGGGAGGCTTACGATTCGAAAGAATCGAATCTCTCTCTCCTCTTCTTCCGTTTCCTTGGACTCCTTATTACTCTTTTCTTTTCTTTCACTCCTTTTCAAACCTGAACTCTCCCTCTCTCTAAATAAAACACCCAAACAAACACAAACACAAACTCTCACTCTCATTCTCATCCCTTCCCTCCAAACACTCACATATCAATCTCTCTCTCTCTTTTCTCTCTATCTCTCTCGAGCGAGCACGCTTCAATGGCGAACGATCCAAACCCTCCAAATCAACAACCTGGCTCGCAATTCCACACTCACAATCACAATCCCTACGCAGCAGCAGCAGCAGCAGCTTTCCATGGAGTTCAACCTTTCTCCTACTTCGCTACCAATCCCTTTCCCGCCTACTCTCACGCGGCCGCCTCCGCTGCTCATTCCGCCACCTTTGCCGAACTCGCGGTGAGCTTCTTCGTTTCGTTTCACATTACATTTACGCCTTTTATATTTTTGTTTTTGCCACAAACAATAATTTTGTAGATTTTGTTAGGTTTTCAATTTTGTTTGGAATGGAATCAGAGCCTTTTCGGTTTGATCACAGTGTATCATTTTTGTGATCCATTTATATATATATATATATATATATATATTCATGAACTCAAAATAACCTCATATAACCATTTGCATTATCTGAATTAAAGAAACAGAATTCATTCTTATGATCTTTATCAACACATTAAGATATTATTTCATTTATTCATTACATACTAAGAAAACAAATTTTTTTTTTTAATGATTTTCTATGAGCCGAAATAGCTGGTACTGAAACAACCTGGTATAGTAGGATGGTATATTTCAAGAGGGTAAGTGTACTAGATTGGTGGCACTGGCCAGTATGATAAATTCTAGCCGAACGAGCTGATATGGTTCAATATTTATAACTCTTTTTAGAATTGTGTTGTGGTTTGGGGAAATTAATTTTTAGCCCGTCAAGGGTGAAAAGCCCCATGGATTACCCGGTAACTGGTTTTGGCGGGGGTGGAGTAGGAGTTTGATTAACAGTGACGTGCAACTAATGAGTGAAGTACTCCTACATCATCCAAAAATAAATAAGTTATGTTGTCAAGACGATTCTTGTAGAATAATTTATTCTTTTCTCCATTTAGAGTTTCAGTTGGGCATTTTAAGTTTTTACTAAGATTTTTAATTATTGTTTCTTAGTTAAATGAATTTGTACTGCAGGCAAGTTTTGTGATTTTGTTACTTATGCAGTGAGCTGCATTTAAGTGCAAGTTCAACGCATATATTGCATGCTTTTAATTTGGAATGCTGTTTCCTTGTATTTCTAAAACAAACCTTATATATCTCGAGCATGTCTTTTAGATTGCTAGCTTGGCAAATCGTGTGGTATCATGTCTTAATGTGATTCTTTACATTATATTTTTGTCCGTATTTGCAACCTACAATTATGGTCAGTGGAAATAGCATTTTTTGTAAGAAGAAGGTTTATATTTTCAACTAAGGCCACAAAGGAACTGTCTAGAATCTGACACTCCATGTGAACATCAGTAATTAAACAATGTAGATGGAATGTCTTGGCTATTGAATCATCAGAAAGAATATAGAAAGTGTTCTTAATCTATATTTATTCAAAACCCTTGGATTAGGGATACTGTGTGAGTAAGAAGAAATAATTTTAAAAATATAAGCAGTAAATTTCATTGTAATTTGGTAAATATGTAAATGACTTGCAAAGTGTTTCATTTTCTTATTCTTTTATTTATTTAATTTTTTCACATGCACCCAGGTCTTGAACCCAAGACCTCACTCTGCATCACATTATAATGGGAGGAGAAAGTGTCATTTGAGCAAGAGCTCATTGGCTTGAAAAGTATTTCACAATGCCCCAGAGATTTTCAGATCTTTGTTCTGTTATGTGCTGAATCTGACTGGGGCATCTAATGAACCAAGTTTTCCTTTGATGAGCCCAGCTGATATCCCCTTTAAAAGTTACCTGTGACAATGTAAGGGGTAGACAAACAATATCTTACCTGCTGGGCTGATAAAAGCTTTATAAATGTAATCACTTGTAAGTTCAACTGAAAATGCATGTGCAACTCCATACTTATTAGTGTTTAATTAAAAGCTAAGTGGGTCTTGAGCACTTTGTACGCTTCATACTTGGTTTTTATGGTATGGGAGGCTGGATGCGTGTTGAGAACTTTTTAAAAGTATATTGTTATGGCACTTAAAATTTTGCTTGATTGTTCACATACATTTACTTATGTATTTCTCTTTCGGTACAAAAATAATGACTTAAATATTGGAGATGTGGATTCTTTATCCACGATTGTCCTACAGTTAACTTATGATGGCCTTACATTTATGTGAAGTTTCTTTTGTACATCATGAACTGATATAAATGCAGTGAGAACACAAACAAGAATTATTGTTGGGGAGTGGCTGGGATGGTTGTGAATAGTGAGTTTGCCTTTTCGTAATTAAGAGTTTTCAACCTTATACTCATACATCTTGTTAGCTCTTATCTGGTTTCTATAAAATCTTGCATGAACAGAAGTTAAATTGTATGAGTTAATTCCACTTGTGTTGCAACAGAAGTTATATGTCCAGCAGGTGTTTGATGTGTATTCTTTGTACCTCTTTATTTAATTATATAAAAAACTATAATCACTGCAGTTGAGGCAAATGAATGAATTAGATGAGTGTGAGGCCCAGACAAGTGGACAGGCCGCCATCCCCGGACAGACTGAATTAGCAAATGATCGTCTGCTTAAACCAGAGTCACGCACTGGTGGAAAGCATCAGACTCAATCAAAGGCTCCAAAACAAACCAAATCTGGGACTCAGAAATCAGATATTGGTAACATCCCTTAATTACATCTATTAATTAGTCCATATATTAATATCTTGAGCCCATGTAATGGGCATATTGATTTCTAATTTATTATTTTTTGCTGACGGAGTGTCCTAATGGTCTGAATGCAGCTAATTGTCGCTATGACAGTTCTTTAGGTAAGTTTTTAGTAAGGTTCTATTCAATTTACTGCTCTTCATATATGATTCTATACATCACACAGACACACACAGTTTGCATTCATTTGTTGAATGGTTGGTTTTCTGTTTGATGTGGCTACTGAGGTTATGGTAAATGGGTATGATATCTTCTTTGCAGGCTTGTTAACCAAGAAATTTATCAGTTTGATCCAGGAAGCTAAGGATGGCACCCTTGATCTGAACCATACTGCAGACATACTGCAGGTATTAAATATTGTCTTAATTTCTATGTAAAATTGTTATTCAACCGGTGGAAGTTAAAAAAGGTTCTGCTTCTGTTGTAATTTTGAAAATGTTTTCCTATGACAAGAATTTCTGTGGTGAATATGAATTTAATCCTTCTTCAACAGGTATGTTAAGCATGACTCATTCTTGTGCCAGAAATTTAACTTGCTGGTATTGTTTAGTGCTGATTACTTTATACTCTCTGGGTAAATGCATCATATTGTTTTTGACAGGTTCAAAAGCGGAGGATATATGATATTACAAATGTCCTTGAAGGAATAGGATTGATAGAGAAAACTTCTAAGAACCATATACGTTGGAAGTAATGATACTGGTCTTTTCATTTATTCAAAAAAGAAAAGGAAAAAAAAATACAATTTATTCTTTAGTACTTTCTTATTTATTATTAATTGATAATGACATGCTAGCATTAAACAGGGGATATGGCGATGTGGGCCAGCAGGAGCTGGACGATCAAGTTGCTGCACTAAAGGTGCATATAATTTCAGTCATTTCAATTTCTTTCATGTGCTTATATTGATTTTGTAATTGCTGAATTTACAAAATTACAAACTGATTATATTATTGCATGATAAGCATCTCAAGTTATTGCTTCTTGCATGGTATAAATTGAGTGTAAATCTTTTGAAATTCCTTGTTGGCATACATACAGTAAGAAACATGACAGGAACTTCATAGATTGACTCGTCACTACAAAAGCAGATTTCTATACAGAAAAAATACTCAGCTGGAAGTACTTAAGCCTTGCTCTGTAAATGTACTAAAAAATGGACAGTTAACATACATGATCTTTGCTGCTTTCTCAATTTGTATGCAGAATAGTTTGGTTGAGCTGTGTGAACTAGTTTGCAAACTTCCATTTGGCTTAAGTCTGGTTTCACAGCATATTGTTAGCATATCCGTCTTCATAAAAGTTCCAATGGATAGCTGACATTAAATGAAGTCTTGTATCAGTAATCCAAGATTAAGACAAATAGATCTCATATGAAGCAGATTGCTGATGAGTGATCATTTTCTTTAGCTGGACTCAGAAATTTATGGTATTGTAGATGCATTAATTGTTTCGTTGGATAAGACAACTTAATATCATAAAGTCAACCTAGGTTTGGAGAGTTCAAAGCTGATTGTAACTGGCATTTTTTGTAAAATGAAATTGAAATTCAAGTTTTCTAACCTTTCCTATTGACATATTACGATAACTTGAACTCTCTCCATTGTTTCATTACAGGCTGAAAATGTGAGTTTATATCTTGAAGAATGCAGTCTTGATGAATCTATAAGGTTGGTTCACTAATTGAGAAAGATGTTTTTCTATGATTTATCTTTTTAGTGTTTTGAATTTTGAGCTGTCATGATTTTCTTTCCTCAGCCAAAAACTAGAGCTTCTGAATGCCCTGAAGGAAGGTGAAAATTATCAAAAGTATACTCCAAATTCCTCCACATTCTCACTGTATCTGATGTGTATGATATTGGTTCTTTCAGTTAATAGTTTACCTCTTTGGACTGTCAGGTACCTTTTTTTAACAGGAGAAGATATTATGAGCCTTCCATGTTTCCGGGTATCTCTCTCTCCCTCTCCTTGAAATTTGTTCCTTATCTGTTGATTTCTCAAGATTACTTTCTGGTTGTTATCATTGTCACAGAATCAAACACTTATTGCAATAAAAGCTCCACAGGCTAGTAATATTGAAGTTCCTGATCCTGACGAGGTGGGTAGTGTGGATGATGTGGTTTGAAAATTTGTGCATTTGTATTAGTATATATGTGATTGGTTGGCTGCTTGATGAGCAGGATATTGGTTTCCACCAGAGGCAGTGTAATATGACTATTAGAAGCACCACTGGACCAATTGATTTGTACCTCTTGAGGTATTATTTTATTAGCACGTGCAGCTGTATTTCTTCACAACCCCCTGCCTCTCTCTCTCTCTCTCTCTCTCTCTCTCTATATATATATATATATTTCTTGCATTATATTTTTTACACGAGAAGGTAGTGTCTTCTCTCTAACAGCCATGTTGTTCATGCTTGTAGCAAATTTGACAGCCAACATGAAAGTATGAGTGTTAAGCAGGCTAAATCACCAGATTCATCAGCTGGGAATAGTGATCACTGCAAAGAGGAGGATGTAGTGCTGCCACCCCAGATTAATCAAAACAATTCTTCTGAAGCTTTCAGCTCTCCAGCTTCAGAGGTGTCCGGGATTCAGAAGATTACTCCTTCGGACTCTGGTGTAAGTATGTTTAGAAGTGTTCCTTTTTTTTTTCTTTTTCTTTTTTTTTAATTAAAAAAAAAAACCAGATTTTTAAAGTTTCAAAGTGGATTTGTAACCCTCTGTGTTGGAGGGAGATGAGGGATAGAAGAGGGGAAGATTTGCAAAAATACACTAAAAATGAGTTTTCTCCATCCCAAACATACCTTATAGGTTTTTACTTTTTTCCTATTTTGGGTCATGCTGAAGGAAACCTGACCAGCTTATTTGCAGATTGACAATGATTACTGGTTCCGAACAGATCCTAAAGTCAGTACTACTGATTTGTGGGGTGAGCAAATTATTTAGCTGTTCCATATTCAACAAGTTTCAATGCCTGGAATTTCTAGATGTGATTATGCAACTGGATCAATTTGAAGATCTCTCACTTTAAGGACACCTGTATAGCTTACTTACCATTTACATTTTGTGACAGCATAATTAGGACTGGGTCCAAATAGGTGACATCCTTCAAGAGGATTCTTCAGAGGGGAGTGCTGTATTGGCTCAGCCACAAGTATCACACCAGGATGTCTATGTAAATAAGAAGCAGGTACTTAGTTGTTCCAGATGACATGCTGATTCAGGGTTTGCTAACTCCCCTTCACATTTTGAAGTGTAGATTTTGTAGCTAGATTTTCAGTTTTCTGACAAAGAAAGCTAATCACAAAGATTATGAAATGTCTGACAAAGATGCGAGTCTTCTGTGGAACCCGCTGATGTATATACTATATAGGATAATTGGTATAGGTTTGATAGGGTCCTGATGATGTAAGAATATAATAAGTGACTTTATTTTGGGCTTGTAATGCAGTAAAGGTGCAATGAGAGGGTAAAATTCTTAGTAAATGTTGCCGGTTCAACTAAAGTAAATTTTGTTGCAAGAGCCTTGTGATTCTCTGACACTGTCTAATGATCCGGTCGTCTTTATGGGGGAGAACTTGGGTCCAAATACCTCTCCCACTCTTTCCCAAGGTTCAAGCAATAGCTTAATGGTAATGGCATCTTGTCCCATATTTGTAGTTCGCATCACACCTCACATTCCCCTCCCCAACACCCCCCCCCCCCCCCCCCCCCCCACACACACACACACACACACACACACACACACAAACCCACCATTACCATCATTGAAAAAAGAAAAAAAAAAAGAAAAGAAAAAGAAAAGAAATGAAAATATACATTTGTATATACACACACACAAGTAGCAATCACATCGTACCTTTGGTAAGTATGGTCTATAGGAAAGTCGTATGCAAGTAGACTGGCTATGGTTGAATCATGAATGGCCTGATTGCTCAACTCAACTCTAAAGCTGATACGATGTGATTGTTACTTGATAGTCGTCAAATCTATTCTAGATGAACAAGTAACACTTCTCTAGTTCTATTAATACATTCATCGGGTGGAATCCAAATCAGGCTATGGTAAATGGTCTGCTGGAAAAAGGGGGGGGGGGGGGGGGGGGGAGTTGAGCAACTGATTGTTGAATTCACAGCCATTATTGTGACTTAGTCCAACGTGGTGTTGTTATTGGGCTTCTCAGATCTAGCCAAATGGGATTAAAAGAAGAGCAATGAGAATAAAAGGGTCTCTAATCAACCAAAAATAAAATTGTTAACGAACCATTTTAAAAATGTTTTGATACTACTTTTATGAAAAATATAAAAGAAATTATCAAAAAAATCAATTGTTTTTTTTTTCTTTTCAATAACAATTTTCTTAAAAAAGTTTTGATACCTCAATAATCAGTTGATTTTTTTTCTTTTTTGGTTGTTTTCTAATTTATGGGCGTTGTTCTAATTAAATGATGCACCATAGTACAACCTTGGTCCAATTTTAAAAATCTTCTCCATTTTTTGATTTTTTGAATGATCTGAGTTCAAAACTATGGTTGTATTACTAGCTATATCAAGGATGATGTTTCAAAGTGATTCATGGTAGACCTCAGTTTCAAATTGCAAAACGACCCTTAGTGTTTGAGTCGATTACAACGTGTTTCGTGTATTTTTAATTTTTGTGTTATTAATTATTGAGCGATCAAAATTGTTAAAATTAATCTTTCAATTTCATTTCCATCAATTATAATGGATGGAAAGTGGTCACATGCACTTTATTAATAAAATTGCATGCGACTATTTTATTATAAATAATTCTTTTTTTTTTTTTGTTTTATAAAAGATATGGTTTTTATTCAGTGTATTTGTGCATTGAATATGATACGATGTAGACATGTATTCAAAATTGGACATGTATTCGTATCATATCTTATCTAGTGCATAGGTGGACTAGACAAAAGCTTCACCCCATTATAATAATTCAATTTTTTGTAACAAAGTTTAATAAAATCTCATTTTAAATTCTCAAAGAGGTCATTTTGCAAAACTTTGATTAATACTCAATAGTTACAATCATTTTTTTTTTTTTTGGTTTTTTTTTGGATGGGCATTTTTTTTTTTGTTGATGAACTAGTTACTGTCATTTATAATTACATGTACTTCGATTAGTGTAAATTTCCACCACAGCAACCATAAAATAAAAAATTAAATAATTAAAAAAAAACCATCAAATTCTCACCGGGTCGGGTTGAAACCCAGCTCACAGTAACTTCCCTCCATAGCTTAGCCGACCCTGCCCTTTACCAAAATCGCTTACTCAGGCACACGCCCACGCACTGCTGCAATTTGAGGTGACCCAATCTCTCTCTCTCTCTCTCTCTCTCTCCATTCTATTGAACTATAATCTTTGCTTTGATATCATTGATAGCTAGTTTTAAGCTTCAAGAATAATGTCATTTTAGTGTTTTTCATGGCACTAAATGTTCATAACCAAATCTTAAATTTCAAAATATAGGGTATCTGTCTTCGTGTTACAAAGGTTTAATTATAGTAATTGGAAAAGATGGAACATCCACATTTAAAAAAAAAAATTTGGGTCTGAAAAAAGTTGTGGGTTTTAGGGTTTAAGACAAAAACCCTATACAGAGAAACCCCAGAAAAACCCTAAACACAGTTTATTTATTTTATTCCATTTGAAAATGATTTTTTTTTTTTTTTTTTTTTTTTTTTTTTTGTGTTTAGTTCGAAATGGGTTGGAAAGCGGCTCAGAAACTCATTAGGCATTGGAAGATTGTCAGAGGAGATAATGTAAGGGAAAAACAAAACTTTCTAATTCATTTTCAACTATTTGCTTTTTCTTTAACATAATATGATTTATTTATTTATTTATTTATTTATTTATTTATTTATTTTTTGTGTTTTGGGCACTTGCTTGGGCTTGGTTGTTGCAGGTTATGATTATAAGGGGCAAAGACAAAGGTGAGACGGGTCTTATTAAGCGTGTAATTCGCTCGCAGAATCGGGTTATTGTTGAGGGCAAGAATTTGGTGAGGAACTTTTTCATTTTATTTGGGTAATTGAGTGGTTTTTTTTTTTTTTTTAAATATTTTTTAAAGTTATTATTATAAGGTTTACAATGTGAGAATAACATGTTAAGGTGCATATCATTTTCGGTTGTTTAATTTGTTGTGATTGTTATAATTTGGTTTTAGCAACAGCAAGTCAAACTTGGCAGTTTCATAGGATGAACAATCTAAATGGTTTGGTTATTTATGACCAAATGTGTTGCTATGATGGTTGGCAATAACCCACTTCCGGTGTATGCTAATGTAGTGCATGTGTAGTGAATGCATGCGCTGATTATTTCAAAATGCTTTATGCTTTAGAAAAAAAAAACAAGAAAAAAATGCTAAAGTGATCATATGCTTTGCAACAATATTATATGCAGTTTGCATAATATATGCTGATTGAATACAGTAATATGTATGTATTTTCAAGATACATGCGTCAATTTTCCTTTTAAGCTGTTCTTCTGTTCAACCAACAAACGGTTATTGTATCGTTAACATTTAACAGGGATTTTAGATAGGTCCTCAATTAAAATTTTCTAATAGATATATCTTTCCATATCTAAAAGAGACAAATTAGCTTCTTTCATGATATTTTAATCCCCCCATTGTCTTTGAAACTTAAAACTGCTCAATCCTCCTCCACACAGTTTTATCTGACTTTTCTTTTTTAGGTGCTTCTACTAACAGACTTGCTCCTATAACATAAGGTACCAGTGTTAATGATCCAAATTCCATTCCTAGTAAATAAACATTCTGAAACTTTTTAGAAGGTACAATTTATTGAAATCTGCAACGCTTTTTAGATTAAAAGAAGTCAAACAAATTGTGGGTTCAGTGACTCTTTTTATTGTGTGACTTTGTGCCATTCTCTTTACTTGAATCATATATTATCGCCCCAAATGACTTAAGAGATATTAAAGGGAATTCACAGTTTTCAAATAAGATGCACGTAGTACTGAAAAAGACCATGTGTCTAATATAAGGTTGTTATCATTGTCTCTTACTCTTTGGCAGGTAAAGAAACATATCAAACAAGGGCAAGGTCATGAAGGTGGGATCTTTACAGTTGAAGCACCACTGCATGCGTCAAATGTTCAAGTTGTTGATCCAGTGACTGGGTATGGAATTACTCTAGGCTTCTGATTTAACAATTATTAATATTCTATACTTTATTTCACAAGGGTGTTGTGTAATGTTTACTTATGCAGGAAGCCTTGTAAGGTAGGAACTAGGTATCTTGAAGATGGCAGTAAAGTAAGAGTGTCTAGAGGTTTGGGAGCATCTGGTTCCATAATACCTCGTCCAGAGATCTTGAAGATAAGGACAATGCCGAGGCCTACAGTTGGTAATTATCCCAAGCTTAATCCCCCCCTCCCCCCCCCCCCCCCCCCCCCCCTCCCTCCCACAGGGGGTTTATTTTCATTTATATGTTCTATTGGTTGACTCTGGATGTTTTTCTTCAGCATATTTATTTTTATTTACAACCGTGTGATAATAGACAATTCTAGGTTGCATATTTTACACATTATGCTTCAAGTTGCAATTATAGGGAGAATACATGACAACACTCGACACATTAGACATAAGCCATGTGATGTGAGGCTTAAAGTCACTGCCTTACTTTTTAGATTAAGAACCCCACACAGCATATGCCTAAAAGAGGAATATGCAGCTGTTGTAAGGAAATATTTGAATAGTGGAATTTTATTATTAATATTGTGAATTATACTTATCAAAAAAAGAAACAAAGAAAGAAAGAATTAATATTATGAATTTTGACCAGCTATTGGCTTCTTTCAGTGGCTCCCTTTTTGACTGGTCTAGGGCTTGAGGACTCACCTCTAGTGATTCTCTCCCTATGTTTCTTAGCCCTCTTCTTTGTAATTAGTATCTTTTCTTTCTGTTTTTTATCTTCTTCTGTAATTTTTTATCTCTACCTTATGACTCTCTGCATGAGGTAGTGTTCTTGAATATACATCTTTATTACTTATCAAAAAAAAAAAAAATATATATATATATATTATGAATTTTGATTGATAGTCATGAAGCCAATTATTCAATATTCTTATTGTGAAATAAAGTTAAGAAAACGTATTGAAAGTTTAAATATGCAAACTTCCGATTAGTTACACAGCACACATGTATTTACACTCATTCTGTAGGGCTTATATAAGAACAAGGTGGAGGGTGATATTGTTGTTTCAAAAACCATCGGGTGCTTGTGCAACTTACCACTAAAAAAACTATATATGATTAGTTGTGCTTTATGTTAGAGAGAATAGGGCTGTTTTGGCACAAAGGCTTTAAGAGCAAGGTGGAGGGTGATGTTGTCATTTCAAAAACCATGGTGAATGTGTAACTTGCCAATAATAAAAGCTATATAAGAATGTTTTGGGACTAAGGCTTTGTTGTTGTTGTTTAGAAGTATCATGTTTATGAAATGAACATAGCTCAAATGAGAATGTCCAAATGGATACAGGGTAATGATAGGAAAGATAAGATATGGAATGTAGTTAGCCTCAAAGGTAGGTGTAGCTCAATTGAAGAAATGATGGGGTAGAGCCACTTGAGATGGTCTTCTGCAACAGAGACCAATTCATGTGTTGGTGAAAAAGTGATTCAACCGAGTGGAGTGAAAATGAGTGATGCAGGGAGCACATCCAAAAGTATTTCAGAGCTTCTTGTTTCATATTTTTATTTTCAGATATTAGGTTTTTATTTTTGAATTATGAATTTGTCCTTTATCAGGGCTGTGGATTTCAATTTGTGGGATGTAATTGTAGCTTAATGTAATCTTTGAAACTTTTTAAAAAGAGGCTCCAGGAATAGTTTTCAGACAATGCAATTTCTTAAAAAGAGGCTCCAGGAATAGTTTTCAGACAAAGCATTTTAAATAAGATTGCCAATTAGAGATGTTTCTTTACAGTTTGGTGGTGATTCCAAGCACCCTTAGGTGGTGAAGCCTAGAGTTTTTTTGTTTTTTTTTTTGTTTTTTCCCCCTTTTATTTCTTATTCTTGCAAACTTGTTTTGCATCATAGAGGGAGGCCTAAAACGATATGGGTAGAAGTCATGAAAGGTTTTGTTGACTAGAGCAGCAAGATATTAAATAGGATAAAATGGTAGGAAAGAATAAATGTAGTAGACTCACCAATGAGCTCTAGTGGTTTAGCTTAAATGGCATCTTTTTCCCCTGTTAGAATAAGCTGAAGAGCGATGTATTAGGTTCAAAATCAACTCTGAATATTTGATGGGGATTTGTGAAGTCAACTCCTATTTAATCGGGTTTAAAGCTTAATTGAGTTGAGAATATGCTACATCCATATGGTGGACAATATAGGAGCATGTTGTGGTTGACTCTAATTATTTGATGAAGATTTATGAAGTCAACATCAATTTAATCGAGATTAAGGCTTAGTTGAATTGAGGGTGTGCTACATCCATATGGCAGACTGGATGGGAACATGAATGGCTGGTGTTGTGTGCCTTGCAATGTCATATGTATATGTCTTTTGAGAATCATGTCATATGTATATTTAACATCTATGTTTTATGTCTTTTGTGTCTTATAAGAATAAGTGCATCCAAACACACAAGTGAGCATGTCTTTTGCCAATTGAGCTATTGCTCAATTGACACTTCCTCGTCTCATAATAATGGGATGGAGAAGATCTACTGTATCTAACTTACACATCAAAAATCAGGAGCATGTCTTTGGAAACACCCATTGCTCAACAGTAGCCAGTGTGATTCAAATTTGAGGTTGTCAATAGGTACCAACAGGGCTTTTAAGCTGGCATCCATCAGAAGATATGGTTGCCAAAATATGGAGTTTCCCTTTTGAAATAGATGTACAAGTCAGAATCAAACCTTGAGAAAATTGGGAAGAAAAAAGAAATAAATAGATATAGAAGAGAATACATCTTGAACTTGTTGTTCAATTTTTTCAATAAAAGTATTATTACCAATAAAAAAAGAAAAGAAAAAAGAAGATAGATATAGAAGAGAATGAGAAACCTATACAAGGATTCTGTATGAATTCTTTGTTTTGTGAAGTTTCTTTTGAACTTGCCAATGAGTTTTAGGTCAAATGGCATATCCCCTCCTTCTAAGAACCAGTTGGAGAGTTTATTGCTTGTTATAATTCTGCTTAATATTTTATGCACTTTGGTCACATTGTTATTTCGTTTCTGCAGCTGGTCCCAAGGATACGCCAATGGACCTCGTGCTGGAGAAGACTTACGATCCTAAAACAGGGATAGGCATGCCTTGCCTTTAGGAAAACTATTTTCTTGCTCAACTATCTGGGGAGACATTAAACTCAAAGATGTCGCAGAACTTACGAGTTCATGTTATTTCTCATGCTGAATGATTGAGAACTCTGCTTCCTCTTTGTTATTATTGAACTGATGAAGTCTATGTTCAATGGCCGGAATGTTTTTCAATCTCTCATGCTTAAATTTCTCGCATGGACTACCTGATTTGTTTGCCATATTACTGGAAAGTGGAAAATCTAAGTACTGGCACATAGGTCATACCTTGGATTCTGCATAAGATCTTTTTTTGTCCCCCTCTATGAAATGGTATGGGTTTTCCATTATAATCAACGCTGCAGTATCATTAGTCTGGTATGAGCTACATACCGGATCATCAACAGCAGATTTTGATATTTGTTATGATTTAGACAAACTACATAAAATCTGCCTCAAAGCAAATGTTCTTTATAGATGCCGCTGCCTATGGGATTCAGAACGGATTGCTTATGATGGCTCTTTTTGTTGGCCAGTCGTGTTTGTGTCGTGTTAAGGGAAAGGAGCATGACTATATGACTTGATAGTCACGCCAACCCAACTAGAGCACATGTCAAAATCCTTTCATCTGAACAAGACTTATTTATTAAGTAGGTTGACACAACTTACGGAACACCTTAATAAATAGCTAGTGTGGTATGGGTTGATAAGGAGAATTTCAACCTTTTCAGTGAATAAGTAGGGTTGAAACTTGAAAGCTTTTCAATTAAATAATTGAAATTAAATAAAAATATTAGATAATAAAGATAAATGACCAAACATTGTGAAAATACAGGGTTTTTGTCAAAACCAAAAAATATAATAAATTTTAAAATTTTAAAAATAAATAATGAAACTTATTTAAATTTTTAAAAACCCTTTGGTTATTGAATTTTTAAATTTTTTTGATGTTCATGAATCTCTGTATTAAAATTTCATTTAGAATTAATTATATTAATAATAATGATGGGGAGTGGAAAAGTCCTCACCCAAGCCTACGGCCCAAATACTTCTTAGATCTCGTGGAGTGGAATGGGCCAAACTCACACGCTTAAGGTAAGACCCAATAGCTTACATGATCATGTGAAGTGTAATAAGGCTAGCCCAAGCATCCAGGAGGCAAAAAGGAATCCTCATGGACTATTCTCGCGAAGTTGACAATAAAATACATGGAGCAAAGTTTTATCCGAGGAAATGTACACAAATAATCCACGGCATATCTACAGCTGGCACTTAGAACCACGGGAAATCTTCTAGAACACATAAGAATGGCAGAGATTTTTACCTCCGCATTAATGAGGGGACTTCCATCTAAGAATACATATAAGACAACTTGAACAATACAAACACTCCCAAAAGTCATGTTCTAGGATAAGGAAGGGGAGAAAACCGATAAAGAAGATAAAAATATCCCAGAGATTTCGGTTGGAGATAGGACAGCTAGAGAGATAAGGGAAAAAAATGTGCCTATACAAAAGGGGGGGATAGGCAAATAGAAAGGGGTTGAAAAAAGAGAAGAGAGAGAAATAGAGAGAAAACTACTAATTTGTTATAGTGCATCACCACGGGAAATAGAATTTTTCCTATTGTAATGTGCTAGTTTCACCTGAAATGCAAGCGAAGTTTATTAGATCAATTGTTTGAGTCTCCCATTGTGGAGTGTTTTTTCCTACTTTTTTAGATAAATAAATTGTGACTGTCAATTAAACACCATCCCAGTAATATTGCCTATATTCCTTGCAAGGATAGTTTGTTTTTGACGCCCTCAATAATAATGTACTTATAATGCATCACATGGGAAAAGCATGAGCCATATAATGCAACTATGACATATATTACCAAATATTATTATTAAAAAAATTGATAGATGATTAAATTAATAGAAGTTCATTAATTCTTCTCAAAAAAAAAAAAGTTCATTTATATTTCTAGAAACTTATGATGATAGCATTGTATTTGGAGCAAACAGCTTCAAAATTTGATAATAGAGTAAACTTGATAATTTTTAATGGGTGCCACATGGCAAAGGAGAAAAAATGAAAAGAAAAAAGTGTAAAAAAAAGAAAAGAAATAGAAAGATGACATCCACATCCACCTGACGAGACCTCAATATATGTACAACTTTTTCTCTTTTTTATTTTTTGGCCAAATATTATTCAACTTTTTAACCCATAATATTAATATAAGATAGTTGAACTACAATCAATTTTTTTTAGAAGAGTTGAACTACTATCATGATATGATGTGAGCATAAACTTATATAACTTATATCTTTATTAATTTTTTTGGACTAATTAAACAACTAATTGTTATATAATTTTATAATTGTCATTTAGTATACGAGATTTCTTAATAGTTTCACATGAAATAGTTTTGTTTAGATAAGTTTTATCCACAACTTATGTTAATATATGTTACATTTATTTAAATGAAAGACCTTTAGAAGGTTTAAGTGAATGAGTAATAGTCTAATGGTAACGGAATCTTTTGAAATGGTCCATATCTGTGTTTGAATTGATACAATTGAAAAGTCACTTTTAATTGTCCTTTTTTTTTTTTTTTTTTTTAGGATTAAATTTAAAATCACCATAAATTATAGAGAAATTATATAATTTTTCTAACACCTTAATTTAAAGTGTCACGAAACTTTCTAAGCAGTGATGTGATGGTTGGTGAACTATGATGTCAATGTATGACTACTAACCAACACTTATTTTTTTGTCGATGAAAGCCTCAAACTATGGTTATTGCTATCCTAAGTTCCTAACCCTCTTGTCCAGGAAAAATTTCATGTGACCTTAGGTATTTAAAAAATTAAACCGTTAGACTTCTGTCTTCCAACAAAAAATCGTACTTATAAAATAAGAAAAACTTTGGACATTATGTTTACTTTAACGTTGAACCTACTTACCCCTCCTTTTGATAAGACATTAACCTACTTTGCAAGACCAAATTTACATATATATCAGCACAAGAAAGTAGGTTAAACCCTGGAAGTCAATCTTAAACATAAACAATTTTTACTTTTATCTTCATTCCTAATCATTCCAGAGTTGCATCAAAGAGCGCCAACTCAACCCCCCCCCCCCCCCCCCCCCCCCAACTCAAGACCTCCATCTAACTACAAATGTTTTAAAAAATAAAGCAACAAATGGAATAAAAGCTAGAAAACAACAAATTTACATCAATGTCTAGATCACCGTTCAATAACACCGTTGTTCGCCAAGATGAAATGCTAGTTTTGCAAGATTTTAAATTGAAAAACAGCCATCTTCCATTCCCTAACGAGTTCCTGTAGAACGGGTTTTCCTCAATCTGCCACGTGTGACCCGAATAGATTCTTCCATTAATTTGTCTGGTGGAGGAAGATTCGCATTCTCCTCATCAGCTGAAGAAGGTGGTGTTGCTTCAATTTGAATTGGTTGAGCTTCAGTTGGTGTGGTCTGGCTGGTTGTTTCAGATGGAGCAGTTGCTTTTTGAGTATTTGCAGCTGCTGCAGGGGGGGCTGCTGCAGGGGGTGCTGATTTAGGCACTTGTGAAGGACCAACCTCTTCCGCTACCTCCTTTTGGTGTTGACTAGAAGATGTACTAGAAGTGGGAGATGGGGGTTCTTCAGTTTCCGGCTGTGCTTTAGCTGGTTGGCGCTTAGGAGAAGGGGGTACACGAACCCTAACATTTGGTTGTTGTTGTTGTTGTTGTTGCTGTTGTTGAGGCTGCGACTGAGAAAAAAAACAAAAGACAGAATAGTAACATATTATTTACAGTATATCAAATATTAAAAACATATTCCAGAATACATATAATGACTGGATTTTAATGAGATACAAGCACTTAAATTTAGTTCCAATTCACTTGCAGCAGTTGCAACACATATCCAATCATTCATGGAATATGACCACATATCAACAGTATCAATTCAACTAGGATGTAGGATTTTAATATGGAACCAATCAAATTCTTAACCCTATAAAACTTATTTTTATTTTTATTTAGGACATTGCCCTTATTTTTTCACTTTGTACTTGTCACCATGGATACTGGCTAACAGAAAACCCAAACATTCATAGACTGATCTAAAACTCTAGTCAAGAAAGCTCCATTTATAATGATTTGGAAGACGGGCTTGAAACATCTCTAAAAAACCCTAGCTAGTATAATGGCAATGGTAATTGGTAACCCACATTCACCTCTAAGCCAAATGAGAGAACAAAAGGCAACATTGGCCTATTGAATTTCTGAAGTAAAATCATTACAGCTCATCAGAATAACAATCCAAGTGTAACAGATAAGCACACAACTCCAATAATATATCACTTGCAAAATGTAAGCCTTATTCTGCAATTGCAGAACAGAAAAACTCAACATACAAAAGAGCATCACAAAAATAGATGAGATGGGAAGAAAAAATGAACGTCAACTTTGCCCTGACAATTTCCTTTCATGAAAAGAGAGAGAGGTTCAACATTGTTCCAAGTGTGTTGGTTTCCAGCACAAGTCACCAAATAAAGCTATCAGACAAGGGCTTAAAAAACACAAACAGGAAGCAAAATAAATCCGAAATCATATCTTTATAAACTACCTGGGGAGGGTGAGTCCGTGGTGTTGATTGTGCAGCAACAAACTGCAAAATCTCATATATTCTTGTCTGACCATAACTTGCAGCTCTTTGCCAATACAAAATTGCCATATCTCCAGCCCTGGTCCTCAGTTCCAACAAGTTCCGATCAATCTCATTCTCATGCTTTGAGACGTATGGCCTAAAGAAGGAATCATACACATATGTCGTTCCCTGACACAGTTACACAAATATTAAGTAAAAGAAATGGGGAAGAAAATCAAACAAATGGTTATATAGACACAAGTTCATTCTCCAACACCAAAATAGAATCCCATACCTTTGTTTTAGGGTACCACAAGTATATAAAGAATGCCAGCTTAGCTTCACTATACATTGGAACCCTTCAAGAAAATTTTTTAAAAAAATTATAATTAAAAATACAGAAAGAGATTTATCAAAGCATTAAAATTGACTCCTCATTCACATCAGAATCCATACCATGAAATAAAAGCATCCCCAACTCTCTCACAAACTGTCAAAACAGCCACCAAAATCCTGCAATGCAAAAGGGAAAGTGCTGCGCTTTGACCACTAGAAATAATTTGCAGAACAACTATTGACACAAATGGCAACCTACAACCAACATAACGAATCTTCGATAACAGAAATGGCAAGCTACAACATACCAGTACTGGCACCAAAAGCGAAGATGTTCAATCTCGGGCTTATTCTTTTCAACAGTTTTGTAGCACTCGTAAGCTGGATAAGCATAGCCAAAAATCATTCTGCCAACACATTACAAAGCAATTGAATTTCGACAACTAACAACAACGATAAAACCTACAAAGTCAAACAAGAAACAAGAATTGAGTTGCAGAGTGACATACACGAGTCCCCGGGTGAGAAAGGATCCTATCATTTTGTATACCTAGCACACATAAAAGAAACTAAACAGTTAATACAAATACAAAATCTTCGAGACGCGACTAATAGAAATCACAAAGAATTAGTCAAAAATCCCACATTAACCTATAATGTTTTAATTTTTACAACAACAAAACATCTTTTTAAAAAATATATATATATATTAGTACTGATCAAAAAATATTTCTTTCTCCACACAAATTAATGGAAAATGGGATTCCACTAAGCTAAATGGTTAAATCATGCTTAATCAAAACGGAGTTTGCTTTAAATTAAAAACCTTACACTACTATGTACTGCATTTTTTAAATCCACCACATAAAACCCCTTGAAAATCCCATTTTCTCAGCACCCAAACAAAGGATTACTGCATATTACAAATCACAAAACCAAAATTTCAAAATATTGTTTAAAAGAAAAAAGTTATTTCAAAAAAAAAAAAAAAAAAAAAAACCAAACCAAAGTACCAAACCATTCCTATGATTCCCCAAAACTAGGGCAAAATCATTTTCAGAAATAATCATAAAGAACACTACCTAACAAACCAAGAAAAACCATATCCAAACAAATGTACACAAAAAATAAAATGAAAAATTAAAAGAATTGAAGCATTATGAAATTGAAAGCATGAAAAAAATAAATAAATAAAAAGAATGCACAATTACCAAGAAGAAATTTTGAATTTAATTTTCAAAAAAAAAAAAAAAAAAAAACCCAGGGAACTATCTAGTCCAATACATTATCCAAAAAAACTCAAACACAAACACAAACACAAACAAGAAAATCAAATAGACGAAATCTTTTTACATGAATGAGAACTCGATCAGTACCTATGTGGTTATTTTCAATGAAAATGAAGAAATCAAAGCAACCGTATAATAACCGCAATGAGAGTCGTTAATCCGAGGCCGTTAAGAGAGAGAGAGAGGGGGCCGAGGCGGTTTCAGAAGATCGCCGGAGTGTATGGAACAAATCGGCACCGCCGAAATCCACAGCGAGCCGTTACGATGTCGGCGGTGATTTAGAGAGAGAGAGAGAGAGAGAGAGAGAGAGAGTAAGACTGTAAGAGGGAGCTTATTTTTTCACAAAGAGTTATAGAGAGAGAGAGGATATGAGAGAGAAAACTACAGTGTTTTGTGCCGTTTAAATTTTTATGGTCTCTATTTTGGCTTTTAGCTATCGTTGATACGGATTTGTAATTTGTTATCTAAGTCTTGTTCGGAGAAACGTGTTAACGAGATTTTTACAATAAATTTTAGGTGTTACGTTAGGTATCTTTGGGTTTCGCGCTTAGTATTAAAAATTAAAAATACAGCAAAATAATTTTTATATATGTAAATAAAATCGTAAAACTCAGTTTTAAAATTATTTTTGTTAAAAAAAATATTTGTGAGTTTTGTAAATAATGCATGAAATCCATAGACATAAATACTAAATGCGCTATCCAAACAATTGTGTTACCACTGGGTAAAAAAGTAATTTAAATAATAAATTCAGATTAAAATCCTATAATAACCAATCGTAAAAATATTATGAAAATTTAATAAATTTTGCACCGCTTTTAGCCGCAAACTTTGTTTTGGCTTTGCTTTATTGCAGGAGGGAAAGTGTTGTCTGTGTTAGGATGTATGAGGATAGCGGGGATGTTAGGGTCTAATCACCGTTTAAACTTTGATTAATGGTTTGGGGGTGTGGTAAGACTTAAGAGTTTTGACAGGTTTTACGAATTTGGATAGGTTTGGTTGTAGGTGATTTGTGCTCTATTGAGTGCGAGTATTCAAACTTTTTTGAGTTATTTTATAACTTGTGAAAGTGATTTATGTGGACAATGGTTCTTTTTCAAGTTTCAACTACCAATTTACGAATTCGCCCTTGATTGACCGGAAGTTTGTAGCGGTATTTATGTGGACTCATGAGTTTGCCAATCAATGGAGGTCATTGTCATGGGTTTCAGTTACCTAAGTTGGTGAAATTTTTATTATCGGCCAATAAAATATTTGTGAAATACTATCAAATCTAAAAATAAAAAAGGAGGGTCATTGGCATTGCAGGCGTAGGGTGACCCATTATTGAGTGAAGAATCAAATTGCTGTGGATAAGGAGCAGCATCAGTTATAATATTAGGCAATCCGCACTGTGAGGGATATCATTTGTTTTTTAACAACTTGTTGCGAGTATAAGTGGTGATTGACACAATTTTAGGTAGAGAGGGGAGTTATGCTTGCAAATAATATTGTAATGACTCTAAAGAAGCAAACATGCTTGCTCATGCCTTGGCCAAGTTTGTTGTCGTCTCAAAATGCCCCCCATTTGCGGTAATAACTAGACTCTTCCTCCTCCAGTTTGTGAGGCTTGGAAGAGGGCATTGCTGGCTCTTGCCTACACAAGTTAGGCAACCGCAAAAGCTCCCAAAATATGGAAGGCCTCCAAATTTTACCCAATTAGGTCAGTTCTTTGATTAAAATAAAACAAGGTTAATTTTGTAAAAATGAATAAATTAAACCCTAAATTATAGCCAAAAAAATAAGGGGAAAAAAACGTCTAAGAGAGAAAAATTGGAAAAGTGTTGTGAAAAACGTCTAATCAATAATAATAAGTGACAACCTGCCACCTAAAATTTATTATGAAAATGTTGTGAACATAGCATTTCTCATAATGAGAAGTGCTACATCCACAATATTTATATTTATTTAAAGGAGGGAGGAAAGGGTTTTGAGGGTAAAGATTCAACTTATATTTTTTTTTAAATTGTCAATTTTGTCTTAATGGTGCCTATTTATATTTATTTAAAAAAAAAACTTGAATAAAAGAAGAGTAAAATTCTCAATTTATATGTTATATATATATATATATATATATATATATATAACTTTGTCAATTTATATGATATTTTATCATTTCTCCTACTCCCATTTTAATTTATATTGAAGGGATGGTCATTCCCATCCCTTCTCCTGTACTTCTTCCCTAGGACCCTTACCCCCCTCCTCTTCCTCCAAATTTCCAAACACACTGTAAACGTTATTGGCATGATGTTACTATTAATTAAATTCACTTTTATTTTGTCAATTGCATCATATTATCTTCACAAATTTCTAATAAAAGGTGTGTGTTTTCTATGTTGTTAAGCATTTGTCCATATAGTGTTGTAACTTGCCAATTCTACCAGTAAAGTATAAATTCGAATCCCCTCAAGTTTTACTTATCATTAAAAAAAGTAATTAAAAAATAAAGGAGAAGTGCTAAATGCTAGAACACTTGGGTCAGCTGTAAAAAATATTCTATGGGGTTTCTTCCTTATAACTCTTGGAGGATTTTATATCCGGCCACCAAATTGACTTCTGAGACTAAATTTTTTTAGATTTTATGGACCAAAAAATCACATAACTATCCAATGATCAGTGAAGCGAATAAGTTGGTGAGTCTTTTTAATGTGATCAAGTGATAGTCATATAATTTTTCTGTCTATAAGAGCTAACAAAAGTTAATCCAAGAGATCAATTTTGCGGATATAAAACTTCAAAGAGTTTCAAAAAAGAATTGAAAACTCATGGGATGTTTTTGCAACTAACTCAAACCCTAAGAGTTGCTTTTGGATTTTAGCCTTAAAAAATATTTAAGTCCCATAAAAAAATTATTGAACATGCATGTATATTACTATATGCATAGCCATCCAGCTCCAATATGACATCATTAGGAAACTATAGAATAAAAGTGGAGTTTTCATAATTAAGTTTGTCTTCTCTAAGTTTTTCAAATCAACATTAGCGATTGGCTTCTTTAGTTCTTTTTATTGATTTGGAGCCTTACTGTCTAGTCCTATTTTATGGCCCTTCTTTTGCATTACTTTTTGGTCGGAGTCCCCCCTGCTTCACTTTATTATTTTTGCTGGTTTATTTGGCCAACACACTCTACTGCTACAGCTCTAAACTTTTTGCTGAATTCTCCTACAGGATACAGCATTACTAGTTACACTTTCTCTTTGCTTTACCGTCACTCTTCACTCCCCAACTTTCACTACTCTTTACTCTCCCATGAGAAAAACACCATGACGTCCTATAAAAGAATCTGTGTCTTTATGTGATTTGATGCTGGATCATCTTTGTCATTTACATAATCTTAAAGCCCTCATAATGACCTTTATTCTTGGTTTGCATGTTAAAGTAGACTTGAAATGGATTGCTATTCCACCCACAATGCACAATGTAGCCTTTGGATCAGGATTGAAAGCATGAGAGAGCTTTCTTTCCTTTTTTTTTTTTTTTTTTTTTGTCTTTTTAGCCATGAACATGATTAGATTGAGAAGGCCAAAAAATCAATTAAATTTATGTGTAAATATAAGAATAGTGTTCAATTATATCTTCTATTACTATGCAATTAATCAAACTTACAATAGTACATGCCATTGACCCACAAGTTCTATCAAATAATTGCAGCCGAAAGCTCTTGGTGATGCAACTCTAATGTGCATCTTAACGTTAACTAGTAGTTGGAACTTTAGTTCTATAGGAATCGTTCTATGACTCAACGATAATTTGTTTACAGTCTTAATTTTCTCTAGGAAAAGTTAAAGCTAAAACAAGAGCATATTCCTAGCTCCTTTAAGAGTCGCCACCTTCTCCATTGATTTTATTAAAGGAAACTCTCGTATTGTATTATACCTGTCATAGTCATCATACCTACCTAACCTATATTCAAGACTCTTTTTTTGTTGGTCATTATTTTCAATCAAGACTTACATAAATGTTGTTTCATGAAAATAACTACTACATAAGGCGATTATCAAAAAAACTACTACATAAGGCAGACATGAAGCAAAAAATTATGGTGCATCATCAACGTCATGTTCTAGATGAATAGGTATCCAATAAAATGCTTTGAAGTAATGCAATCCTTTACTTAGTAATATCATTAATTAAAGTCTTAGGAATCAACATCTATTATTATTTATTAGCTTCACTGTGAGCCCAAAGTGTAGCAGCCTTAAGTTCAAAGATTAGCATAAACATGTTAACAAAAAAAGTATAGCATAGGCATGCTATTCAAGTACTTCCTTGGAATCAACTTCGAAGAGAGAGAGAGAAAAAGATCATATCCATCTCTCAGCCACTCTCTCGGCTCTCAGGACATGGTCCTTTGTGTGTGGTGTCAAATATAAGAAAGCCAAAAAGCACAAATGGACAATGGAAATAAAAGTAAGAAAAAATTTAAAAAAGGCAGAGAGCCATTAAAAAAATAACCAGTGAAAATTCTTATCCGAACACGAGCAAGGACCCCAATGGCTATGGATGACATAGAAAAGGGAAGCCCAAATAAAAGGCGAAGCATGTGGAAGTGGAAGGAGGTCCCAAAATCTAAAGGCTAAAGCCTTGGATTCTACGTTTATCAAGCACTATAAGCTATAGTTCGCCCCATTTTATGAAACATGCATAGAATATATAGCATTATAATACCACTTAGTTTCAACATCATTGTCATTCTTTCATGTGCTCCTAATTATAAAGTTTGGTGGGATGTCCCTCTCATGTCTCCTTACCCTATCAATTCTCTTTACCTACTTAAGCAAAGCCAAACAATACCTGTCTCGTTCTATCTCTCTCTCTCAATGTGTCTCTCACACTTCCCATCAAAAAAAAAAAAAATGTGTCTCTCACACTGATAGCAATATACCATACTCTATTTCTCTTTTTCTTTTTCTTTTTTTTTTTTTTTTTGGTAAGTACATGTACCTTACTATCGGTCTTTCCTTTAAGGCACTGTTTCATCCAGGATATCCTACAAGGGTGGAATATTTTAGTAGTTACCTGACCAAAACAACAAGCAAAACAAGGAATCAGTTTTCCAATTGCAGGAAATTTCATAGTTTCAATGCATTTTGTCATGACTCATGCTCCCCAGTCTGACAAAGACAGAATTTGATCCCGATTCTCTGAAATAAATAAATCATATGGGTTAAAACTGCATGTCTGCAACCTTTCAGTGAAGTTGAGTTTTAAGCAAATTCTTATGCAAATTAAGAGATGTGGCCAAATGCACTCCTTTAGATCTATCATTCAATCAATCATATATGTATAATTTATTCTTTGAAGGGATTTACTAACATATGCCGTTATGACATATATTAGTAATCTATTTTAATGAACTTTTTATGAAAAAATGAAAAAGTTATCAAAACAATGAATTATTTTCAGTTGTGAAATATGTGTCTGACCCTTATTTGAAATAAATAAATCATATGGTTAACTGCAGGTCTGCAACCTTTCAGTGAAGTTGATTTTTAAGCAAATTCCTATGCTAATTAAGAGATGTGACCAATTACACTCTTTTAGATCTATATATATATATATATATATATATATATATATATATATAGTCACGTACTTGCATAGAGTAGTGAAACCTATTACTGCTAATTGAAAGGTAACGTAAAGTTGAAAAATTGTTCCCTCAATATGTAACTCTTAAGGCAACTCTCTGGTCATTAACATGCATTAAATTGTTTATCGTTTCTCTTAAATTAAATTATTTCCAACTAGCAAAGGTAAGCTTCATAATTGGACAATCTTAATGGACAATCTTCTCCTCAAATCCAAAAAAAAAAAAAAAAAAAGCTCTATTTTTTACCCCCCAAACTTTTCTCATTGATAATAAATTAAAAAATCCAAAACAATGTTAGACCGATAGATGGAAGAATGTTTCTCATACATTGGATATACGCATTTTTTAACTCATAACATGTGAGTCCTATACAACTGTGAGATCCATATACTATGAGAGAAATGATGTATATATTTGATACATGGCTAAGAGGGCTGGCATTAGCCTAATACAACATGTTTGAAAATCTATAAGTACTTAGGTTGTCTATTAGTAATAATTACCTCATGCATTCAATTGTGTGTGTGTGTAACCTCTCTCACAAAATGTGGATCTCATGTAGTTGTGGTGTTATGTTGTTATGAGACTTACATGTTAGGAGTAGGCAAGTAGCGAGTAGGGGCATACTCGCATTAGGATCTGAAGGGCCATGACTCCCCTAGTGCTAAGACCTCCTCCATGTTTTGTTTTTTCTCAAATTCAAAATTTGGATGGGAATGATAGTGAATACAAAGCACATAAATGTTTTTTGATTCACCATCATTTCTTCCTATATTGTGTGACAAATGGTTCGTAAGGATTAAAAGATCAACAATTTACCTTCTTATTTATAGTGTGATTGTATTTGTATCTACTCTTTTTGTTTCTCCTACAAGTACAAGACGAATATTATCAATCATAAATATTGTCAAAATTAGATTTCACAACAAAAAGGAGGATGGTTTTCTAAAAGACTACTTGACTTTATACACTGAAAATGAAATTAGTACAAATTTAGTACAAAATCAATCATAAATTATTTCAAGATTCAAAAGAACATAAAATTCATTTTTGATAAATGATTAATTTGATTTTGTAAGATAGATACTAGATTTATTTATTTATTGCTTAAATAGTTTAATTTTGTATAATATATCTATTCTTAAATTTAAGTATATTTTCCTCTATTGAAATATAACGTTGTTTTTTTTTTTTTTTTGGTTCTCACTTTGGTCCCACCAAAATTAAAATCTTAATTTTTTCATGACTAAGAAAGATAATGCATTTGGGTTTTAATTAACTCAATTGGTAAAATTTCTTATTATCAATACCATTGTTATTGATTCTGTTCAAAATATTTCGTACCGGCATGCAAACCGGTACCATAATACCCCCTGTTCCACTTCGGGTCAAATTTCGGCCTATTTCGGGGTGTTCCAGCCAATTCTGGCCAATTTCGGCCGAAATACAAATTTCGACCGGTACCATTTTTTGTCTAAAAAAAAAAAAAAATCCTACCTTCTTCTTCTTCTTGGTTACAGACCCTTCTTCTTATTGTTTTTTTTTTTCTTCTTCTTCTGGGTTTTAGACCCTTCTTCTTCGTCTGGTGGGTTTCGGACCCTTCTTCTTCTCTTTTTCTCTTTTTGATTTTTTCTTCTGGTGGGTTTCGGTCCTGCTGCCAGCCTGCTTTTCCTTTTTTATTTGTGTGTTGTACAGGTAATGTATGTGACTATTTGTCAACCTTCTTACACTTCCTTAAATGCTATGTCCTTTGTTTTAAATTTTTTATTTGTTCTTTTTTTGCCAGCCCACATACTCTTCTATTTTGTCACTTGCGTTTTAAAATATGAATTTTTTTCTTTGTTTTGATTTTGTGAGCCCCGCGTGACTAATAATAAAAATGAAGGTTCTAGCCTTAACCCTCATCTAGTGTTCCAACTACTAATATTAACATCAAGTTGTTTTGTTTTGTTTTTTTTTTTTTTTCACATTATTACTCTTATTATCTTTTATAAATGATTGAACTGATACTTATTATTATTATTATTATTATTATTATTATTATTATTTGGGTTTAAAGATTACATATTAGTTGAAATATGTACTTATAACTTCTTTAAAACCCTTAATAATTTATATAGGTTTTTTTTTATTAATAATATATATTTTTTATCATAAAATAACGTAATTTCGAAACACCCTGAAACAGTACGTCAAAATAGGCCGGTACCGAAATATTCCATTCCAATTGGCAAACTGAAACGGGGTCCGAAACGGTATTCATTCAACACCATAATGATTTTTCTTAGCATGATATCATGATGATAATGAATAATCATCATGGAGCTAACACTATAAGCCTAATAGTTGAAATTAATTATATCCTATTTTTGGTTTCTCAAAAAAATATCCTATTTTTAAATTAAAAAAAAAAAAAAAAAGATGATGCAGATGGGGATACCCCAAATACCTTCCCATCGTTTAGCTTTTACAGTTAGCACACACACACACGAGCCTTGGGCATGCTTTGAAACTTGGGCCATTCAGATTCGGAGTCACAAACTCCCATTGGTCCTGCCAGAGAACGAAATGGACTTGTTATAGTTGAGGACTTGGGCTGTTCATAAATTTTAAGCCCAAATTTCACAAAAAGCACATTTAGATACAGTTCACAGCAGAGAATCCACGTGGAGGAACATTTGCCATTTGTGAATTGTGAAACATGAAAGTCTCCAAATGTCTGGTGGTTAATATTTGCACCTACCCCACATATCCAAATCCACTAGTGATGGACTTCAATTCTAGCTGCTTCAGTTCCACAGTACACTGCTTCTACTGGGTGAGAAACGAAGTCTTTCACACCCTGTGTGTTAGGGATAGAGACCTCAACAAAAATTGGACTACATTAAAAAATGTCACTACCATCTTCACTCCCTCGCTTGCACTCTCCATTTCTTTGTTGCCCGCTCAAGCTCTCTTCTCCTACAACTTCCTTTTTCTCTTACAAATCCCAAAGACCTCAACGGTCACCAGTGTCTTATCCACGCATTCGGGCTCTTGATCTTGATCAAAACACGGTTCTTTCTCCATTCCCTTTTGTGTTTGTTTTTGTTTTTATAATAACATATTCCTTGTTTCTCTATGAGTGATTTGGAAATAACATTTTCAGGTGGTGGCAATAACTGTTGGGGTTGCTAGTGTAGCAATTGGGATAGGCATTCCTGTCTTCTATGAAACCCAAATTGATAATGCTGTAAGTGCTTTTTCCACTTTCTTGTAAATTTCTAATTTTGAAATGTTAGATTTGGTAAATTCTATTTTGTTTTACTTATTGAAGTGTACTAAAATTGAGGCTTTTTGTTTATGTTGCTGCAGTCAAAGCGAGATAACACTCAGCCATGCTTCCCTTGCAATGGCACCGGTGCACGTAAGTAATAGTATTAAATTGCTCTGAATTGTGAAACTTTCATGTTTGCCTTAAAGCTAATTGAGTGAAAATATAGAAAAATATAGAAATTTTATGTTAATAAAGAAGGAATGAAAATTGGATGGTATGTACCAAATGGTGTGTAATATAAGAAGTTGATGCTTTGTTTTATTTGTTCAATGGGTCAAGAAGCTTGATTCTAATCTATCAGTTTAATACAACTAAGATGGTTCTGGATAATGTCCATAATTTTCACACGATTAAGTTTTTATTATAAAATTTTGCATCTTGACAATTCAATAATTCTAGGGATACAAAATTTTTCACAACTACTCATGTGGCCTGTTGTGATTGGTTCATAAATGGATAGTGATGTTGCTCTAATCACAACCTGCGACCTTAGCAAGTTGTGAAAAATGTTGTTAAAAAAATTGTCTCCTTAGGATTGCTCTGAACCATATTATGAGAATTCATTAAATGGATATTCCGCAATGTCAACTATTATAATTCTTGGACTAGTCAATGGGTTATAGATTCACTCCATTTCTTTGTGGTTTTTGAGAAGTAGACTCAACTTCTTATCTCTAGTGCTACCACAAGGTGTGGTGATTTTGGTAAAATTGTTTGTTATTATGGCGTAAAGAACCTTTTCTTGATTAATTTACACATTTACATGGATTCAATGTAAATCAATCAAGAAAAGGTTTTGAGAGAATTTCCTTCAACCTATTTTATGGCAATTCATACAACTATCCACGTGTATTATTTCACGATTCATTAAATTATTTAAACAAGTCACGTGATCTATTAAATAGGTAATGTGACAAAAGGTACATGTGGATGGCCATTTGCATTGCCACATGGTGGGTTGGAGGAATTTTCTTCCAAACCAGGTTGGAAGTAAACTCTGTCCCATTTACATTCACAGCAGTTAACAGGCCAGAATTAGGATTTTACATTGCCCGTCACACTATGGAACTAGTCATAACTTATAGACTAACTTATGTTCAGAAACTTATTGACTGTTTATTAAAGCAAATGGCAAATGTAGGCTTAGATTTTATATAGAAAGTTGGCAACCAGGTTGATCAAATAAATTGTATATGCCTTAGTACTTTGATCAATTAATTAATCTTCACTGGTGCAAGTATATTATAAATGGTATATTACTCTTTGATCTTAGATTTTAGTTTTAAGTTTATCACCAAGGGGGCTCATTTTTGCAAACTCACAATCTGGATACCATATAGTTAAAAAAAGGAAGGGCAGTTACTCAACTGCAATTCCATATGGAACTCACAATTTTTTGGCAAGAATCAGCTTGATGGCTGTTTCAAATCTTTACTCTCATGAAAGTGGATAACTCTTCCCCAGAGAAATGCAGATTTTGCCTAGGAACTGGTTCAGTGACAGTAGAGCTTGGTGGGGATGAGAAGGACATCTCTCGATGCATCAATTGTGAAGGTGCCGGTTCATTAACATGCACCACATGTCAAGGCAGTGGGATTCAACCTCGATACCTTGATCGCAGGTATGGATTTCTTTAATATAACTTGGTTTTTTTCTCTTGTGCTGCCAAAAAATGGAGCAGAAGAGAAAATAAACGAAGTAAGATAATAATTTTGATTACAACAGCTCAGTTATAAATGAAAATCCACTCTGCCCATTGAGATAATAAGATTGACAAGAAATCAAACTGGACCAGTTTATTGCCTGTGTTTAGCCTAATAAGGTATCACATCAATATTTAGATGTTGCTGATTTAATAAACCGAATAGTTTTAAAGTTCAGATTTCTGTATTGGGAATATATTGAGAAAGACAATCATATGTTTATACAGTATACTATTTAGTTAATTCCAATTATGCAAATCCTACTGTTGAGTTAGCCAATAGATCAGCTGGTTATTAGGTAAGATATTCCAATTGAGAAATTAGTATAGTATATACTGACACCAATTAACCCAAAAGATTAAACTTATGAGTTTGAACCTAATTATGTTATATTAATTTCTTTTTTTTCTTTGTGAGACTTCTAGTCATATGTGTATAACCAACATGTAATACTTGCCTACTAAAAAATACAAAAAAGCTTGAATTTTTTGTTGATGTTGTGCGTATTTGTTTTGAACAGAGAATTCAAGGATGATGACTGAACCCAAGAATAAGTAGCAGTGATTTTGATTTCAATACGTTGGATAATTAACTCATTACTAGAGAAGCTGGAAGAGATCCACATTTCCTACTCGTGTTTCTATACACCTATTTTACATTCTGTCAAATTGTTTTTCATGCCTTTCTGTTTTACAATTTGATTATTGATATAACCATCCACCTTCATTCTTTTACTAATTTTTGTTGTGATTTAACAAATAAGGCTGAAAGAATAATCGGCGCACAGTTTCTTTGGCTGAAACAGGTTAAAAATTGAAATCTAATATGCGTTTGGCTCCAACTTAAAAAGCCAGCTTATTTTACAATTCAGCTTATTTTTGCTGCTATTTATGGGTCCCACTGTAATTTTTGGTACTATTTACGAGTTTTACTGTACTATTTCAGCTAACTTTTACCTTTATCTACAATACTTTCAACAAAAAGTTTTCAGTTTCAGCAAAATTCAGCTTATTTTTGCTATTATTCATGAGCCCCACTATAATTTTTGGTACTATTCATGGGTTTCACTATACTATTTCAGCTAACTTTTACCTTTATCTACAGTACTTTCAGCAAAAAGTTTTTAGTTTCAGCAAAATAAACGGATCCAAAATAAACTCCTAGTATCATGTATTTTTTTGAATAAACAACTATCCAACTCCAAGAATATGGGCACTCTCCAATTTTGTTTTTAACACCCCAAGTGCTATTTGATAATTGCAAGGGTTTCTATACTTGAAAATGTACAAGTTTGAGATACTATTTAGGAATGGTGGCAATTTTATTTGGGGATGGTGAAATGCCCCCCTCCTGCTCTGATCCAACTAACTTCATCCTCTCCTACAAAGGTTTTCCCTGCCCAAAATAAAAGATTGGATAGGAATGGATTTTGCTAGCCCCACCTTGACTTGGGTATATGTGTGTGTGTATATATATATATGTACGGTCCTGGACCAAGCCTTCATTAGGGCCGAGCATAACTCATCACCACGCAGCACACGGGGCCCGAACAGTCCCTTATAAACTGGGCTGGGCCGGGCATTATTGGGCTCCCAATCAGGTTTGTATTGCTGATGGAAGCTCCGTTGCACACAGTATTCTTTCATTGTCGCTTGGCTGGTGAGTTACCCGACCATGGGCAGTAATTTATGTTATCCTAAGTGTTTGATCACGGCAAAGTATGGTGTTCGGATTGGTCGGCAAAACACCCATGAAGTCGTTGCCGTGCATAACACAGCAACGAAGAGCAAGTTCCCAAGCCACTTTGCTGCTCAACTACCAAATTCCCACTTAACAAAGATAACATTGGACCCCCCCTTCCACTATTGATAGGAATAATCATAACACCTCCACCCAGTGAAAGCTATAAATAAGAGAGAGCTGTGAAGAAGCAGGGGGTTGGAGAGGAGAGAGGTGAGAGGAGGGAGAAAAGAAAGAGGTACAGAGAGAGGAAATGGATGAAGGGAGAACAGATTGATCGGGAAGCAAGTGGGCTAAATGGGCCTCAGCGTACTGAGCCCCCCATTGTAGGAAAAACAAAACCCATGTCATAAATAAATTGAGCCCAAGAGAGAGAGAGAGAGAGTTAGGCCCAACAAGCTCCTTCTTGGTACGCACAATTGGCGCCGTCTGTGGGAACCTCCTACTGTGCGGTAGCTCAGCCTTGGTCCACGCCAGGAGTGATGTCTGAGAGACGTTTGGGAAGTCATGCCGAGAGCGGCTCGGTAGGGTCCTCGCAAGGATCCACTTGGCGGGAGCGAAGGCAGAAAAGGCACGAAGACAGGCACCGAGGAGAGAATGAAGAGGATTCCGGCCAGAGTGAAGGATCGCGCCAAACTCACCAAACAGTGTCCGGCGCCACAGAAAACAGACGCCCCGATCCGAGAGACGAAGAACTAGAGAGGCTACGCAGGCTGGTAAGGGATCTGGAGCTGGAGGCGGAAAGACGCCGGGGAGTGAACTTAGATCAACAGGGCGGGAGACAGAGAGGAGCGAGGAACCGCCAGGGAGACAATTCCGAGCATTCCATCCATCACCGGCAGCGCGATCGTCCACGTTCTCGGGAGAGGCTGGGACACCGGGACCGCTCCCGATCACGCGGTTATGCTGACCGTGGATCAGGTTCCCCGGAGGAGCAACGCCCGCGAAATGCAGCTATGGACGCAATGAGCCGGGCGCTACGAAAAGCAGCCCGGTCCCCGTTCTCGGAGGAAATTGAACAGGCCCCGATGCCGAACAGATTCAATCGGCCACCGTTCAATTCTTATGACGGAAAAACAGACCCGGTGGAGCATGTCAGTCATTACATTCACATGATGTCTTTGCACAAGCGTGATGACGCGCTGATGTGCAAAGTCTTCCCCTCCAGTCTCGGCTCTACGGCGTTGAGATGGTTTAATGGGCTTCCAAAGGGTTCTATTCGCAACTTTGCGGAACTAATTCAGGAGTTCGGTGCCCGGTTTGTGACTTGTAGCCGGGTTCCGCAACCCGTGGACGCATTACTATCCATAAAGATGAGGGTTGGGGAGACCCTACGCAGTTACGCGAACCACTATTGGGAACTCTACAACGATATCGGAGGGGGTAACGAGAAGATAGCAGCAAGTACTTTTAGAATGGGGCTCCCAGAGGACTCCGAGCTACGAGAATCATTGACTAGGAAACCTCCAGAGGGCATGAGGCAGCTAATGAGACGCATAGAGGAGTATAAACGCCTAGAAGATGATCGGATACAAAATAAAGGTAAAGCCCTACTGACCACCCGTCCTCGGCAGTATGAATTTCAGCCGAAACCTAGAAAGGGGCTAGCCGTCCAAGAACAAGGGTTACAGCATGAGGAAGTAAACGTGCTGTTCAAGGAGCCGGTGCACAGGATAGTTGACCGGATAAAAAACGAGCCGTACTTCAGATGGCCAAATAAGATGGCGGGCGATCCATCCCGGAGAAACCAAAATTTGTACTGTACATACCACAAGGATAAGGGACACACCACCGAGCATTGCCGGGTATTAAAGGATCACTTAGCGCAGTTGTTAAGGGCAGGGCACTTGAAAGAGTTCGTTATCAACACGGCAAACAATGAAGGAGAACTGGGCGCAAAGCCGGGCAAGGGCCTTCGCCCACCTCCCATTGGAGTAATTGAAGTAATTCACGCTGCACCAAGAAATGTCATGAGGCTCGGCACGAGAGAGGTCTTGACGACGACCCCGGCTGACATAGGTGCGGGGGAAATATCACCTGCAAAAAAGGTAAAAATTGCCCGAGATATTATCGCCTTCGGCGACGAGGACCTCGTGGGAACGATCCAGCCACATGACGACGCACTGGTGGTGACGGCTCAGATAGGCGGCTTCTTGGTGAAGAGGTTGTTAGTGGACCAAGGAAGCGGCGCCGAGGTCATGTATCCCGACCTGTACAGGGGACTCGGGCTGAAAGTCGAGGATCTCACGAAGTACGACACGCCCCTGATCGGCTTTGACGGCCAGATAGTAGTTCCGGAGGGGCAAATCTCCCTTCCCGTGGTTTTGGAAGGCAAGGAAGTCACAGTGACGTTCATAGTGGTTGCTTCATTTTCCCCTTACACAGCAATTCTTGGGAGGCCGTGGATCCATGCAATAGGGGCCGTGCCGTCCACCCTTCACGTAAAGATCAAGTTCCGGACCGAACAAGGCATCGCAGTGGTAAAGGGCAGCCAACGAAAGGCCAGACAGTGCCTTATTGCAGCAGTGAACCGGGAGGGTCAGACCACCGAAAAAGAGGGTCAACCTGAAGGGGCCCCTTCATAGCAATTACTGCGGCCCTCGGGCAAAGCGGGGGCTAATCCCACAGAGGAACTGATCAGAGTGAGACTGTTACCAGACGAGTGCAGGTATTTCCAAATAGGGGCCGGATTGACGGACGAGAAAAGGGTGGATATGTTACTGCTTCTTGTCCGGAATGTTGATATATTCGCTTGGAGCCCGTACGAGGTGCCCGGGGTAGACCCCGATTTCATCGTTCATTGTCTCAATACCGACCCGACCATAACCCCTAAAAGACAAAGGCCGAGAAGATCAGCGAAGGAGCACGTCGAGGCAGTGAAAGTGGAAGTGAAAAAACTGAAGGAAGCGGGGGCAATAAAGGAGGTCTTCTACCCGGACTGGTTAGCGAACACGGTGGTAGTGAAGAAGAAGAACGGTAAATGGAGGGTTTGTGTAGATTTCACGGATTTGAACCGAGCATGCCCGAGAGATCCATTCCCAATGCCCAAGATCGACCAACTGGTGGACACCACATGCGGACACCCCAGGATGAGCTTCCTGGACGCTTTCCAGGGTTATCACCAAATAGCCCTAACAGTCGAAGATCAGGAGAAGACGGCATTTATCTCGCCAGAGGCCAACTATCACTACACGGTGATGCCGTTCGGCCTAAAGAATGCCGGGGCTACCTATCAGCGAATGATGACGAGGATGTTCCGTGATAAGATAGGACACACGGTTGAAGTATACATAGATGACATGGTCGTCAAAAGCAAACGCGAATCCGGACACAGTGAGGATCTCCTCGGGGTGTTTGAAATCCTCCGGAGGCATCGGTTGCGCCTTAATGCTGAAAAATGTGTATTCGGAGTGGGAGCAGGGAAATTTTTGGGATATCTGGTCAATACACGGGGAATAGAGGTCAACCCCAACCAGATCGGGGCCGTGATGAATTTAACGCCCCCGAGGAGCCCAAAGGAGGTGCAGATTCTGACCGGGATGTTGGCCGCTCTTAACCGGTTCATCTCAAAGTTTGCCGACCGGTGCCGCCCTTTTTACCAACTACTGAAGAAATGGAGAGGGTTTGAATGGGACAAGAAGTGTGACGAAGCATTCCATGATTTGAAGATGTACCTGACACGGGCCCCCGTACTGACCGCACCATTGCTCGGAGAAGATTTATATATGTACCTCTCGGTTTCAGAGCACGCGGCCAGTGCCGTGCTCTTAACGAACCGGGATACCCAACGGCCCGTGTATTACATTAGCAAGACCTTGGTCGATGCGGAAACCAGGTATTTGCCCTTGGAGAAGCTGGTGTTGGCCCTAGTGCACGGTACTAGAAAGTTGCCGCACTACTTCCAAGCCCATACCGTGTATGTGTTAACCGAGTACCCTTTGCAGTCCTTATTGAGAAGATCAGACTTCACAGGTCGGATAGCTAAATGGGGGACCCGGCTTGGGGCCTTCGACATAAGATACAGGCCGAGGAATTCGATTAAGGGTCAGGTGTTGGCAGACTTTGTAGCCGAGTTCTCCCCCAGGAATGGAGGGGAAATGGTTTGCCAGATAGTCTCCCCACCGTGGAAGGTCTATGTGGACGGTGCCTCAAGCTCAACAGGGGCCGGAGCCGGGATTGTCTTAATCACACCAGAGGGGATTTGGTTGGAACATTCCTTCAAACTCGGATTTAAGGCTTCCAATAACGAAGCAGAATATGAAGCACTGCTTGCCGGCCTGAGAACTGCGGCGAGGTTAGGAGCAAAGAGCGTCGAAGTATACTCGGATTCACGGCTGGTTGTCAACCAACTGCAGGGAAGCTTTGAAGCCAAAGATTCCAGAATGAGGAGGTATTTGCAGCTGGCAAGAAGGGTCATGGCAGAGTTCCGGACAGCAAAAATAGCCCAGATTCCCCGAGGACAAAACAGACATGCAGACTCACTGGCCACACTGGCCTCGGCGCTAACCGAAAATATGCCACGGATGATCAAGGTGGAACTTGTACAGGAACCCAGCATCCTAGGAGTTGGGGAAGCTACCAGTCCCACAGTTGGCATTGAAAGCATCACCCGTGCCGGACCTTGCTGGATGGACCCTATCATTGAATTCCTGACTGATAATCAGATCCCGGGCAATGACATGGAAACCGATAAGATTCGTCGTGTAGCAGCCAGGTATTGGTTGTCAACAGATCGGAAATTGTACCGGAGATCTTATGGAGGACCGTACCTGTTGTGCTTACACCCCAGTCGTGTGCACGAACTATTGACTGAGTTACATGATGGGGTGTGCGGTAGTCATGTGGGAGGACGTTCGTTGGCTCACCGGGCAATCACCCAAGGATTTTGGTGGCCGCAAATGCAAAAAGATGCCGCCGAGTACGTACGGAAATGTGAGAAATGCCAAAGGCACGCCCCCTCGGTCCATCAACCGGCAGGACCCCTCAACCCTGTCAGCAGTCCCTGGCCTTTCGCCCAATGGGGGCTGGATATCATCGGTCCGTTTCCCCGGGCTACGGGAAACCGGAGGTTTGTCCTCGTAGCCGTGGATTATTTTACCAAATGGACTGAGGCTGAGGCATTAGCAAACATTAGAGACACAGACGTCAAGAAGTTCGTGTGGAAAAACATAGTGACAAGGTTCGGGGTGCCGTACTGTCTCATATCGGACAATGGGTTACAGTTTGATAGCCGGGCATTCCGCGAATTTTGCAACAACCTGGGCATCAAGAACAGGTACTCGACACCGGCCTACCCTCAGAGCAATGGTCAAGCCGAGGCCGTTAACAAGACGATTATGAGCGGATTAAAGAAGAGACTTGACGGAGCAAAAGGACGATGGGCCGAGGAGCTTCCTAGCGTTTTGTGGGCATATCGAACGACACCCCAGAGATCTACTGGGGAAACCCCCTTTTCCATGGCCTACGGGGCAGAAGCCGTAATCCCAGCCGAGGTGCATTTATGCAGTGCGCGGGTGAGGGGTTTCGACATCGGCCAGAACGAGAAAATGCTGGCACAGCGTTTAGATCTGCTCGAAGAGTTCAGAGACACCGCCCTAATACAGCTCGCCGAGTATCAGCAGAAGATGGCTCGCCGCTACAACCAAAAGATAAGGGCGAGAGAGTTCGGTGCAGGGGACTTAGTTCTGCGGCGAGCTGTGGGTAGCATGCGTGATACCAACGCCGGGAAGCTGGCTGCCGCCTGGGAAGGACCGTACAGGGTGACCGCGATAGCTGGGGAGGGAGCTTATTATTTGGAAAGCTTAGACGAAAAACCACTTCCTCGGCCATGGAACATTCATAACCTGAAGAAATTCTATTGTTGAGGAATTTTAAAAGAAACTATGGACCCTTTTGTTATCCTGAGTTCGTTTTTATTTATTGTGGTCACAGGGATACGTGGTTGGCGCAGTTTCGCCCACCGGAAAACCCCTCATATAAGGGCAGAAACCTGTCCCCGGTTCGATCGCGTTCACCGGACAGGTGGAAACCTAAATGCAAATATTTCTAAGGACAGAAACCTGTCCCCGGTTCGATCACGTTCGCTGGGCAGGTGGAAACCTAAACGAAAAATTTCTAAGGACAGAAACCTGTCCCCGGTTCGATCACGTTCGCCGGGCAGGTGGAAACCTAAACGAAAAATTTCTAAGGACAGAAACCTGTCCCCGGTTCGATCACGTTCGCCGGGCCGGTGGAAACCTAAACGCAAAAATTTCTGAGGACGGAAACCTGTCCCCGGTTCGATCCCATTTGCCGGGCAGGTGGAAACCTAAACGAAAAATTTCTAAGGACAGAAACCTGTCCCCGGTTCGATCACGTTCGCCGGGCAGGTGGAAATCTAAACGAAAAATTTCTAAGGACCGAAACCTGTCCCCGGTTCGATCACGTTCGCCGGGCAGGTGGAAACCTAAACGAAAAGTTCTTAAACAAGTGAAATTCCTAAATGCAGAAGAATATTCCTGGTACAATCTATTTGCCGAGCAATGATCGCCCCGAGCTGATCCTTGTCACCAAATGATCAAATCCAACGACTAAACCATCATACGAGGGTTTGGTTGAACAAATTCTAACTGTCTTCACGGCACAATCGAGTTGAAAACAGAATGTTTGGGAATATGTAATAAGTACGAGCATGCAACAATCAGATTAAGCACTTTAATAACTAAACAGGCCGGAATAAGTATAGATAAAACCAAAAAGTAAAATATTGTACGGACGCCACAACCCGGCGTCTAGGCAAACAAGATAAATATTGTACGATGAGTCTAAAAATTGTTCCGACACCACAACCCGGTGCCTAGGTAAATAAGGTAAATAAAGGTTAAACATAAAAACACCAACAAACTTAAGTCGCAGGGCTGAGCGGAGAGGGTGGAGACGAGCCTGTCACATCTCGTCCTTGGTTCTCCTCGGTGGGGGGTTGTTGAAACTCTTCGTCACCAGGAGCGTTGAGGGCGCTGGATACCTCTAAATCGAGGTCTTCAACATGAGTATCAATTGCCCGGACCAGCTCCCTCATGCTCGGGGTGTCCTCCTCATCGGCAGGAATTGCTTGGCTCTGGACCGGGTTGAGAGAAGTAGGTCGAGGAATGTTTTCAGAGATCCAGAGCGGGGAGTCCCCGGGCACACCAACTGCTCGTAGAGCGGCCAACCAACCCTCCTCAAAGTCGTGAGCCCTGGCCTGCGAAACGACGGGCTCCACGGAGTTCTCGGCGTCCGCGAAGCCCTCGTTGTACCATTTTTCTTCACACGCCTCCAAGGTCACCTTAAGATCGGCCACCTCGTCCGCATGCGCCATTGCCAGGCTCTCGGCTTGTGCAAGTTTCAGCTCTGACTCACTTAACCTTTCCTCCAGCTCGGACACCCTCCTCTCGGCCTGCTGCTTAGCCTTCTCCTCCGATTGTGCCCTCCTCTCGGCGTTCTCGGCAGCTGTGGACCTCTCCTGTGCCGTCTCAGCAGCCACTTCCCTGAGCGCCTTCTCCCGCTCGGCGTCCTCAGCCAGCTCGTTCATTCTCTCCCCGAGCATATGAGTAATTTGCGCAGCCTGCGACACAGTATCGGCGAGTTTAGAAGGAAACAAAGAGGTAAGTACAAGTTAATTGAATTGAGAGAGGACATGTCAAGAAAACTCACCGCTACGGTGTGCCATTGGAGCCGCTTGGCTATGGACTCTTCAGTGCCGTCCCGGAAAAACTGGACGTCCGCGGGCAGCATCAGACCGCTGGCTAAGCTTTGAGCTACTCGGCCACCCTCTCCTTGTGCCCATAGCCGTAGGCTTGCGGTGGCCGGCAGGGGCTCGTTTCCTAACAAGAAGGTCGGTTGCCAACCGGGCGCCGGCCTGGAGGAGGAGGCCCGCCCAGCAGCTCCCCGGATGGCCGGTTGGGAGCTACCGGCTGGCTCGCGTATCACAATCCCGCCTGAGGGGCGGGGAGGGGTCTTGGAGGAGGCGTCATCGTGCCTCCCGGGAGGGGGATCCTCAACACGTTGCTTCTTCTTTTGTCTAGCAGGTGGAGGAGGAGGGGAACGGTCTCGGGCCCGGGTTTGTTGCGGTTGGCCTTGTTGCCTCGGGCCGGGTAGGAAACGGTCTACGGTCAGCGTCCTTCTGGTAACCATCTCGTCAGCGGGGGTAGTGGTTCGGATACCTTCAGCAATGTGGGTTTGGGGTAGTCCGGACTCAGTGTGGCCTTGTTCAACTGGAACGTGTGCTCGTTCCCTTAGTAACCGAGAAACTCTTTCAGCAGATTCGTCTCGGACGGGGGGGAGGTCGTCGACAGTTGTGTAGCGTGGGCCGATATCTCGGGCCTCTCCTACGGTTAGTGAGGGGGGTAGGAAGTGGGCGTGCCGAACGTCAATATAAGAAAGCAAGGGACTATCTACCAAAAGAGCTTGAGAGAACGGCTGCCAAGTCCGGTAGGCGGGTATACAGCCCAAAATTAGATGGGATGCCCGGAGTTGCCCGTCCGTGTGTACGAAAATTTCAGACCTTAGCACGAAATTGAGGTCCCTCACGTGCACTGATCTGATGTCCGGTGTGAACACTCTTCCGTCTGTAAAAGATGGAGACAATAAATCAGACCCCATTGCAAACGAGACAAAAATGAAAAATAAGGAGAAGATAAGAGGGCAATAATAATAATAAGGGGAAAAGTTAGGGTGAGGTTGATGTGCGGTACGAACCAACTTCGCGTCGAGAAAGGGGGCAGGGAGCATCATCGGCAAACCAGTTGCCGCTCACCCGGACAAACTCCCCGGCGGAATTTTTATTGGAATCGGGTAGGCAGGAGATCAGCCGTACCCTCATATCTCTGACCTTCAAATAATAATTGGTCCTTTTACTTCCGCACAAGCTATACATGTGATTTATGTCATTATGATCCAGTTGCAGACCATAAATCTGATTCAATCGGTCAACGCAACTAACTACCCGGTAAAAGTTGGGAGGAAGTTGCTCGGGAGACAGCCCGTAGAACCTAAGGGTGCTAAGTAACAGGAGGTTCACGGGAAACCTAACCCCGCCCTCTAGAATGGCCATTAATGGAAAAAAGGCAATGTTGGGTCCTTTGTGTAGAGCGATTTCGCTCTCGTGACAATACGCAACATTCACATCCTCTGGGATGTTGAATGTCCGCCTAAAGGAGGCTAAAGATGCTTCGGTGTTCAACAGATGAGCGTAACCCATTCTAAAAAGTATGGAAAATAAGAAATGGAAGCTAAAGGAAGAGATAAAAGTAGAAAGGAGAGGCAGAGAACTTACTTGGGATTATAGGAAAGGGGTGTTCTGGGCTGGGAAATGACCACTCAGATGAATGCTCGGCAGAGAGGGAATTCAGGAATTGAGGGGAATAAAAGTGTTGGAACGACTTAGAATGGATTATTTATAGGTATGAAGAGAGTAATGATGAGCATCATTTAATGAAGAGGGAAGGAGCGGGAAAAGTTGCAGCTTTTCACTTGTAGTGCCTCGGTTCGCGAACCGTCAGGCAATAATGATGGATAGAGCAGCTGGCTGGAGTGACGCGCCTTTTCAGGGCGCATTAAAATTTTGCCTACTAACCTTTCAGTATCAAAACTCTTTCACCTTAAACGGCAAAAGCAGCACCCGGGTCACCTTGATTCGCCCCCGGCAAGCGGATATTAATCAAGGGGGGGCTATTGTACGGTCCTGGACCAAGCCTTCATTAGGGCCGAGCATAACTTATCACCACGCAGCACACGGGGCCCGAACAGTCCCTTATAAACTGGGTTGGGCCGGGCATTATTGGGCTCCCAATCAGGTTTGTATTGCTGATGGAAGCTCCCTTGCACACAGTATTCTTTCATTGTCGCTTGGCCGGTGAGTTACCCGACCATGGGCAGTAATTTATGTTATCCTAAGTGTTTGATCACGGCAAAGTATGGTGTTCGGATTGGTCGGCAAAACACCCATGAAGTCGTTGCCGTGCATAACACAGCAACGAAGAGCAAGTTCCCAAGCCACTTTGCTGCTCAACTACCAAATTCCCACTTAACAAAGATAACATTGGACCCCCCCTTCCACTATTGATAGGAATAATCATAACACCTCCACCCAGTGAAAGCTATAAATAAGAGAGAGCTGTGAAGAAGCAGGGGGTTGGAGAGGAGAGAGGTGAGAGGAGGGAAAAAAGAAAGAGGTACAGAGAGAGGAAATGGATGAAGGGAGAACAGATTGATCGGGAAGCAAGTGGGCTAAATGGGCCTTAGCGTACTGAGCCCCCCATTGTAGGAAAAACAAAACCCACGTCATAAATAAATTGAGCCCAAGAGAGAGAGAGAGAGTCAGGCCCAACAAGCTCCTTCTTGGTACGCACAATATATATATATATATATATTTATTTATTTATTTTTCACTCATATATTTAAATTAGTTATGTATATTATTTATTCTATTTTATACATTTTCTATTACTACTTTTAAAACACTCATCTCTCTTTCATTAGGGTCCGTTTGAGCAGAGGGAATGAAATGGAAATGAATAAAAAGAATATTTTTAGAATATTCTTTCCTTTCTTTGTTTGAGAGTTTTAACGGAGGGAATGGAAGGTCCATTCCCTTATTTGGGAGTTTAAGTGGGAGGGAATGGAATAGTTAGAAGGGAATGCTCATTCCTTCATTTTCCTTCAAAACCTTAAATTTTTGTTCCCCTCAAAATTGGGAGGAATGGGAGGGAATGAATTTAGGTTTAATGAAATTTTTACTAAAACTTTAAAAATACTCCTATATATTCAACCTTTTATTTTAAAATAGGGGTCTAATAGTAATATTGTCATAAATTGATTCTTTCCATTCCTTCCATGTTACTCCCAAACAAGATTACTTATATTCCATTCATTTTCATTCATTTCCATTTATTCATTTTAAAACATCCAATCAAGGTTACTTAATTCCCTTCTTTTCCATTCATTTCCCTTACTTAAATACATTCCATTCATTTCCTTTCCTTTCCATTCCTTTATAATCATTCAATTCCATTTCATTTCTTTATAAACTTCCAAACGAAGCCTTAGTCTCACTATCGCCCTTACCCCTTCACTTTCCCTTTCTCTTACTTCATCAATGACAACAAAATGTTAATAAGAATAGTCAATCGAGTCTATACTCAACCTATCGTGCTCCAATTTTATGTAGATTGTATTTATTCCATAAGAGGGGATGAGATGGGGTAAGGCATCTATGATCCAATCCAATCTCACTCTATTTTCACCTATATTTTTATGTTTTTATAACAACTGGAATTCTCATCATTACTGAAAAATGTGTTGAATGGCAAGATGGCTGCAACAACCTTATAGGTCATCACAACAACTACTTACAAAGAATAATAAGATGAGAACTACGACTAGATTTGATAAAATTAGATCGCACCCAATAGCACCTATAAAAAAGGGGTATGAGTAATATGAACGCTAACTTATTCTAATTTGATATGTTATTGAGTAAATCATTCTCAAGCTGACCCATCTTGACTTGTTTGTTTGCTCTTTATTACAAAGTTTAATATGATTCATAATATATTAACCTAATTCATCAAAGATTGGGTATGGATAGAGAATAGAAGGACAAATCATTGGATAGGGAGGGATTAGATCATGAGTGTCTCATCCCCTGCTCGAGGATAGAGAAAACTAATATGGGAAAGAGTGGGGAAATTCAAACGAGATGGTAACAACGAATGTACATAAACAAATGTTTGGAAGAGTGATAGAATACTTATATATATATATATATATATATAAAATTAAATTATAAATATGTGTGTGTGTGTGTGACTTATAATCTCTTTTGTTAGACTTTGGGCTAGAGAAAATCCAAAAAGTCTTAGCCTCTTAAGATACGCTTAATTCTATATCCAATTTTCCAATCAACTATTGTGTCGAGATTAGTATAAAATAATAAGTGTTTTTTTTTTTTTTTTGAGGGTAGTATACATATTAATAAGTTAAATGTTAGTAATTGAACAATGTAAAAATGAAATTGCTTCGGCCTACTATCGGGTCTTGTTGCTCAAGTGGTACCCGGTTCATTTAGTAACCGTTACTGCAGGGTTCGATGCAATAAATAATTACCCAGCAAAGAAAAGAAAAAAGAAATTAAAAATTGCTTCGGCCTGACGTGAAGTTAAAAAAAAAAAATAGCTAGATGGGTAGTATAGATATAAAATAAACTGGTTTAGTCTGTCCGACTTGTCTTCACTCTTTAACCCGCATCCAATCATACCCGAATCGCCGCCCCCGCCCTACTCGTCCCGATTGCTGCCGCCGGCCACAGCTCGAATTTTATTCATAGTTTAGGGGCTCACAGACTCACAGTTTGGGGTTGACGAGCTAGAGAGAGAGAGAGAGAGAGAGAGAGAGAGAGAGAGAGAGAGAGAGAGAGAGAGAGAGAGATGTTATTCATAGTAGGCCTAGGACTGGGCGATGAGAAGGACATAACTCTGAGAGGCTTAGAAGCTGTGAAGAAGTGCGAAAAGGTGTACATTGAGGCCTACACTTCTCTCCTCTCTTTTGGTCTCTCTTCCGATGGCCTTTCCACACTCGTATGTACCCTCTTTCCCTCTCATAATATTTGCTTTTCTTTCTTTTCAGATTTTGAGAATTTATTTATTTTTTTAAAATTGGGGCAGGAAAAATTGTATGGGAAGTCACTTACGCTCGCAGATAGGGAAATTGTAGAGGAAAAAGCAGATGGTATTCTATCAGAGGCTCGTGAGTCTGACGTGGCTTTCCTTGTTGTTGGCGATCCTTTTGGGTATGCTTCTTTTCTTGTTTGTTTTTGCTTTTGTGGTTTGCTCTAGTAGGATCATATTTTGGGGTTTAATTATTGTCTGTGTGGGTTTTAAATGTAAGCTTTTGAGTATTGCAAGTGAAGAAACATTAGTTTTGCACTAGTGGGCATTAGTAATTTTATCAATTAAGGGGAAAAAAGAATTCAGTTAATGTTCAGTATTTGGAATAAAATCTTGCATGGAGCTTAAACTCTGCATCGGTTCTCAAATACCGTAAATTTCAGTTAATGTACACGTATAATTCGAGGAATGATCCAAATTTCAGTTAGTGTGTTCATGACATCCAGGATTCAAATTCTGCCAAAAAAAAAAAAAAAAAGAAGTACAGATTTCAATAGGAGTAACATAGTTCTTTATTGGATTTGCTCTATTGGATGTATTCTTCTTCTGTTTAATGCTGTGGTTTCAAACGCAGAGCAACTACACACAGTGATCTTGTTGTGCGAGCAAAGAAAATGGGGGTTGAAGTCAAGGTGGTGCACAATGCATCAGTGATGAATGCAATTGGTGTATGTGGGCTACAACTCTACCGCTATGGAGAGACCATTTCAATACCATTCTTTACCGAAACATGGAGGCCCGATAGCTTTTACGAGAAGATTAAACAAAATCGCTCGCTCGGATTGCATACACTCTGCTTACTAGGTGAGGTACTCCCAGCTTTTATCTCTTCAAATAAGAAAGACATAGCTTGGTACATCAGTTGCAATCTCTTGGATTTACCCAAACATGTTTACCAAATTTTATGTTATAGACACACACGTGCACACACTTCGAGTAATTTAGAACAAAGGAGCACTGACTTTTGCATTCACAACAATGTTCAATCTACATGTATTTCTGTGCATTTTAAATTATGAACCTAGCTTAGGTATCAAAGTCCATCTTTATGGAAGACTACGGCCTGTTACTTTACTCATGTATGATAGCATCAGCGTGTGTTTGTCACCGATCCCTCAATTATGAACAGGCAGCTTTTGAAAATCTTTTCTGTTTATCAAAATCTTGGACAGTCAGTCATCCTGGTTTAGAAACATAGAGGCTAGACCTCATAGCTTTAGGTGTCTGAAAAAGCAACTTAGCATCTAGAGTGAATGGCTCTATATTCTATTCCTGGTAGCCATCGGATTTTCTGAGAATCGATAATCCTTTCCTTCTTTATGGACCATCATGTGCCAGTCACTTATCTAGGGCCCATTTGGATAAGCTGTTTGAAAAAGTGCATTTTTAAACAATAGCAGTTTCAAAAGGTGTGTTTTTAAAACACAATTTTTAAAATCACAATTAAATGTTTCGTAAAATATGTAAAAAAGTGTTGTTTCTATTAATTTAACATTTAGATAATAGGTGCAATTACTATAATGAGCTTATCGTAAATTGCAGCCTATTAGCCTCTCTATGGCTGTAGCATAAGTCTCACCATTTCAATGTAATGGTTGTTGATATTTTGTTGAAAGTTTGGCAGACTATTCATAAAATAATAAAAAAGAGCCCTTAACATGGATTTGTTTACCTGACATTAAATTAGAGTGCCACCTCATTGAACCAAAACCAAAACGAAAATGATAGAAAAGAAAAACTAAAAATATGACCCATGCCCCATAAAAAGTGGGATAGATGCGTGACTCGAATCATCTTTATAGGTGCATGGCTGAACAAGGCAGTGGCACAATAGCAGGGGCAGAGTTGATAGAGAATAGAGGAGATTAATGGGAAGGGAGGGTATGTATTTGAGGGAATATTCGGTATTTTGAACCCATAACAAGTGAAACATGAGAACCTGATATCAGTTTTAATTTGCATTTTGAAAAAAGTTGCCCGATATTGTGAATTGATAATGCGCTATTTTGGCATTTTGTAAAAATACATTTCCTTATAAATCGCCTAGCCAAACAACTTATAATCAGCGTTTTCATTAAAAAATGCACGTTAGCCCAGCCAAACTGCCCAACCAAACAGGCTTCTAGTAAAAAGTAAAAAAGAAAAAAAAAAAAAGTTCTCTGAATTCTGGCTAGTTTGCGATTTGTGCCATATCTTGACGTCTATACTAAAAATGTCATTGCAAATTCTTTTGTTCCTGCAGATATACGGGTGAAGGAACCCTCACTGGAATCTTTGTGCAGGTCTGTACTTAAACTGAATGATTGCCTTCTCAATTTTCTGTGATTCTTATGTTCTATACTGTTACTTCACTTCTACCAATGCTTATACTGATTATGATTTCACTGCTTTGCCCCTTGAATTCTTACAGAGGAAGAAAGCAGTATGAACCACCTAGATACATGACAATAAACACTGCCATTGAGCAGCTCCTGGAGGTTGAGCAAACACAAGGAGGATCTGGTAAGGGTCATTTTTCCTCCATCCAGGCCTTCACTTTCAAGTGTAGATTTTGTGTGTGTGATGTGTTTGCTTCACCAAATTTACCACTTGAGTTTGATTTAAAATTTATGCAAATTGCTTGGTTGGGGAAATTTTCTTCGGACGTATGGAATATGATTCCTGGCTGTTTGATGTGGGTTGTTTGGTTGGAAGGAAACTGGCGCTCTTTTGAGGATCCAGAGAGAACGCTTGATCAATTACAAGCTCTCAGCCAAAATACTCTTTTTGATTGGGCTAGGTTCTGGGGTTCTTCAAACTGTTCTTCTGCTTTGGAGTTTCTTTCTTCCCTTAGAAGTGCCCCTTAAGTTGCCCTCCTTTTTCTTTTTTCTGTTGGTTTTGTTTGCTGCTCTTTGTGTTCACCATCATGAACACCTGTATTTGTTGTTTTTGTTCTTTCATAATGAATATTAGTCTTATTACTTATCAAAAAAAATAAAACTGATGGCAATTGCCTAGGTGGCTACCTGCCTTCTTCCATGAGCTGATACCCCATATTTTGCCGCAATCAATTCTCAATTGCTCTAAATATGATGTATTAAGTTTTGCAAAATAATGTGTTATTTAAGGACTGGTGATTTTTGCATTGTCCTGCAGCCTACAACGAAGACACCGATTGTGTTGGGTTTGCTCGGCTGGGAGGTGAGGATCAGATGATAGTTGCAGGTACAATGAGGCAACTACAGACGATTGATTTTGGAACACCTCTGCATTGCCTTGTCATAGTAGGCAAGACCCATCCAGTGGAAGAAGAAATGTTGGACTTTTACAAACTTAGAGGGGAGAGTTTGGACCAGATTGATGATGGGACCATATGATTTTTTCTCTAGAAAGGATAAATATATACTGCCTCCTTATTCAAGTTGGTTAGTTTGGTATACCTTTCTATTTATTTATATCTGCCTTAAACCCATGCCACCCAAATAGAACCAACACTTGCAAAGAGGTTCCATATGAACCTCAGCACAGCAGTTTTGTTCCACCCAGCCACCTTAATCAAATTTTGCATATCTTTTTAAATTTGTATGAACTTTTGTGGATTGAGGTAAATGTTTTTTTGCATTGTGATGTTTCACTGCTTTGCACGAACTGAACATAGTTAAGAAGATTTGCCTTTTTTTGTTTAACAAATTTCTATTAGTACAATGATTAACTTTCTAGTCCCTTTTTTTTTTTTTAAATATAAAGAAGATATAGTTTATTCTTGAGAAATTTGGAGTTTTGGGGTTAAATATTTCTCTAAAAGCACCTCTATCTAAGCACTAAATCCTCGAGGCATGTCTGGTCAAAGTATGGGCCACTTTGTTCCCCATATTTGCCCATATGGGATATCTTGCACCCTATGAAATCTTTAAAAGCCTTCTTCAGTTCTTTCTGCTTCAGTGCTTGGATGGTTGAAAGAATATTACTTTCCATGATAATCTGTTGAAATGCAAATCTTGAAAATATCCACAGCTTATTTATGTTTGGCGTCGTGGACCATTCTTATCTTTTTACTTGTGCAAGCTGCCATTGGGCCTTGAAAATCTTGTGCAAGCTGCCATGGAGGGATCTATCTCACTATTTCTTTGGCCTTTTTTCATGGTTTTGGCTTGTTGGAATTCTGTCAAATATTATGTAGCACTTGCTGAGTTATGTGTTGCATCATTAGTTTTCTCCTATGCTGGATCTTGTTTCACTGGTCCCACACTCTCTATGCAATGGTAAATGTCAGCTTCGGCCCCTATTCAGCATGTTATCAACCACCTCCCAAAACACACTCACAAAGTTCACCTGTTGCTTGAGCCTCTGTTGTATCCCATCAAAAAAACTACTGACACTTACCAAAAAAAAAAAAAAACTATTGACACCTCTCTGACTTTCTCATAACCTCACAGTGCACGAGAAGTGGATTCCTTATCTCATTGGCATGCATCACACCTGACTTCACTAGGCAAACATCCAGATTTTATTTGCCACATTCATCTTCCACAGTTGTTTTAATATTCAATTTTTACAAGGGGGTGGGGTTGGAATTTGAACCCTTGTTCTCCTCCTATCAGAAACTAGGCAATGCCACTGAGTTTTAAGACTCTTGACTTCATCTTCCATGATTTTCTTCAGAAGGGTCACATTATTTCACCATTTGAGCTTTCTCCTCTATTGCTTGCAGATTTCATGCTCAAACCAACCCTATATGAACTTTTGACCTTGAATAAGTGTTTGTTAATTACCAATTTACCAATCCAAATAAGCTTGTCCTTCAGGAGTGAGTTGCTATGACGAATCCTTTTTTATTTATTCAGCTTCATGACACATAAGCACCAGTCTATCAAGTCCTCATCCCATCACTTTGAATCTCATTGATGAATAAATTCCCTCACTTTCACATCGTGTAAAAGTTTTCTTGGGAATACAACTTGGTACATTGATGGTGTTAGTAGCCACCTATCATGCCATTATTCTCACTTTCTACTTCCAATTCTCCAATGGTTGCCCTTGTGAATTACGTTTCTAGTATGAAGCTTTTCGGCCCAGTTTTGCCTCCAATAACAGCCCTGTCAACCTCACCAATGAGATGGTTTATGTTCTCAGTTCTGGTGGTGTTAATAAAAATATATTTGAAGTAGTTCATGACTATCTCCTCCATATTAATACTGAAATAGTAACAGAAAACTGTTCAAACTTCTAAGTAAGATAAGAGTGTGGCTTATTTATCACACAATATTAGAATGAACCTGCTTCTCACTTTAGGGCAAGAATTACTGTAGTTTCGTGAATAGGATTTTGGCAATTGATAGTTGTGGAACTTTGTCAAATTAAGTATATTTCACTGTATCCTTGAGGCAGTTTGCAATGGAAATAATGCAAGGAAAAGAAAGTGTTTTCCACACATTTGTTGTTTGAGTATCGATCTAACATTTACTTCGTCTTTAATTTCACAAACTTTGGCTCCAACATTTATCTCATGTTATACTTGTAAAAAAAAAACATTTATCTCATGTTATTTCATACTCTGCTAAGAAGAAGACGAACCGAACACAAGATTGTAAGACCAAATGCATTCAGCTTGGATTAATTCTAGTAACATGCTTTATATCATAGATTCAACATGATTTTTACATACAAAAACTTGGTACAACGGTACAAATACATGATCTTTTGTAATAAGACTAATAATACATAAAATTTTACGACAATTTTCAAAACTCTTGTGGTATATAAGTGAGTAAACTTTTTTTGTTTCATGACTGTAAGATTGGTTGTTGTTAGGTGTATGAGTTTGACCTGCTCTCTCATTTGTTCAATTTGACCTTCTGTCTGGAATTTTCGGGCTTACTGCACCTTCAAAGATTTTGCAAGCCCTTAGATTTAAAGAACATTATTGAATGTTATCTATATTCTTCCAGAATTTTCGGGTTTATTGCGCCTTCAAAGATTTAGCAGGCCCTTTAATTTAAAGAACATTATTGAATGTCATCTACACTCTTGAGCAAAAGTATGATAATCTTCAATTCTGAAAATAAAAAAAAATAGAAACAAAATTAATTTATTGGTCTAAATCAAGAAGACACTATATAGATTATAGCACACAGACAATGTAGATCGTGCATTCTGCATTCTTTCAAGAGAAAGGTGAGACAAATTCTAAGCAATTAGCATATATAATGTTATAATTCAATGGCAAATGATTTAATAATAAACAATGAATCGAAGAAATATACATACGTTTATGGTAACAAGGTTGAGTATCTTTCGAGAACCAAGCAGACTGAAAGTGAGGATGCTTTTAATTGAGTATTATTTTAGTTTATTTTTTGTGATCTCCAGGTACTTTGGGGACTTCATGCTTTTAATTGAGTATTATTTTGTTTGGCTTTTCTGCAAACAAACTGAAGGTCCTGGACCGAGACAAGAGAAGGAAAGCAAGACACAAAGCTCTATTAAGAGTAGCAAGGAATTAAATTTTATTTTCTGTTGATCAATGCAAATTATGAATGTTAGACATGTGAAAACAATAAAAATTATAAAATACTTCAAAATAAAAATACTAGCCTGTACTTAGTCTATGTCAAAGACATGATAAGCAAGAAATGGAATAACATAGCAAATTACAAACAAGAGGACTTGGTTAGGAGTTTTAGGACATACCAACCCTAGCAGGGGATAATTTCCATAATCCACACTGGTAGAGAAACCAATTTTGTGGATTTCCTTTGGTACCTGCTATTTTTTGCCTGAGTGCTGAAAAATGATTATTAAACATCAAACAGTTTGTTAGCAACATAACATGATGGTTAATCGATTGTTTGAACTAGGATAAAAACAGAATTCAATTTGTAATTTTCACCCCTTAGTAAAAAAAAAGGGTGCTACAAATTCTTGGAGGATATAATCCAAACAGATCCTCAAGCTTATGCTAGTCTCAGAAAATAGTTAGGATATGGAAATTTTGGACTGGTACCAAAAACTAAGAAAAAAGAGGATTAAAACTATCTCAATAGAATTCCTATATGAAGTATTTGGAAAGGGTAAGTGGGAAATCTAAACTTCAATTGGTTTTGGGCCTAGGAAGGCAAAAAAGTTCTTCCAATCATCCTATAATACATATATGGTTTGGTTGAGTATAATAATTCATCTTAAAAACTAAACATTTTGTTTTTCCATCCTTCATTGATTCATCCTTTGCATCTAAGAAAAGATTCAAATATTATCCCCGAGAGGATAGACTAAAAGGAATTGGCAGAAAAACTATGTGTTATGTATCATTATCTTGTAAGTTTTTTTTTTTTTTTTTCCCCTTATATCTATATTAAAATATAGAAATTTACTATTTGAGAGAGAGAGAAACCAAAGAGTGGGTTTCTACTCTCACTTTCCTCTTGCATTAGTTAATACTTCAAGAAGGTTTTACCAGAATTGAAAGAAAAAAAATGAACTCATAAAATTTTAATTCCTGAATTACAAAGACAAATAAAACACACACATACACACACAAAAAAAAAAAAAAGGGGAGAGGGAGGGAGTTGCGGACTTGCCATTCCAATCTAGATTTATTAAATTTGGAACCAAAAATATATTCTGGTAAATCATTGATCCAATATTGTTGGACATCGATGTTGAATTTTGCTTTGAAGAATTGGTCTTCAAGGACCTTATTCTCCATGGTGGGTTTGGGGAGATAGGGGTTGCTATGCCTATTTGTACAATTAGAAGAAGCATTGTGTGAAAATATGAGATGAGAAGAATCATGATTAGTATGGGCTATTTATGCCAAGGATAAAACTTAGATACAGTACCTTAGGTGCTGTTCCTTAGATTCTCCTCTTAAGATTCAACCATATGGCTACTTAATTAAATAATATACTTCCATCCCATGAGAAAAAATCCATATAGCAGAATCTTAAAAGGAGAATTTAAGGAACAACACCTATTAACTGTATCTAAGTCTTGCCCTTATGCTAAAAGCCTGGCACAAAGATTTGAGGTATTAATTTTTTGTTAAAAAGAACACACACACGATGACACAAGAAAAAGCGTTTATTGCAATTTTGGAAACGCAAGAATACGTGTTAGGTGCAATTCATTAGATAGCCATGAAAAGTGGAAGAAAATTTAATTTGGTTTCCATCTTTATTCCATTTGTAATCCTAAAAAATTAAAATTCTATCTCAGTCTCACGCATGCAAAACAAAAGCTCTATGATTCTATCTCACACAGTCACATACCAAACAAAACCATTTGATCACATCAATAATCAGGTGGCAATAAATGTAATAGAACTACAGTTTAAATTTTCGGAAAACACAGATAAAGGGTCATCTGTCTTCAGAACTTATTATTGTTATTTTTTTTTTTGGAATGGCTGTCATCATAACTTACTAAAATGAAAAATAATACGAGAGTACGTCCTTTTTTATTTATTTGTTATTTATAAATGCATTTAATCTTGCCAATAGTTTTTTGAATGGCAAGTTGTATATGCATGTGGTGTGGTGGGTCTTAAATCTAATACCTAGTTAGTTTCAATTAGCTCAATGGATAAAAATTTTTGTTGTCAAATAAGATATTGAGGTTCAAACCCCACCTACACTAAAAATTAATTGATGTCTTGACTTAAAGATAAATAACAATTATCATGAAGCAGATGTCATGAGTTAAAATTATATAGTTCTTATCAAATTCTAAGACCTCACCTCCCATCCAATCTATTATCTTATATTTATAATCAAGGTTAGAGCAAGAGGGTCCAGGAGGAAAATTTCCCGTCCTGCCAAAAACAATCTAAAATACTCTATAATTATCTTACCCTTATGATTTGTAATCTTATTTTTTTTCTATTTTTCTTTGGATTGCTTTTTATATTATAGTCAATGAATTACTATCTTCTTTATTAGTTGAAAATCATTAAACAAAATAGATCTATTTCCTATTTATCAATTTTTTTAAGGTGCAAATCTTATAAAAGGAAAACAAAGTAGGAAAAAATAACGAAGGGTTTCAATGAAAAGAAAGACATCTGTATAATATCTAAAAGATCTAGGATTCAATCCCTGTCTACACCAAAAAGCGATTAGCGTCTTGGTCTGATGATAAAGGGCTATCATCAGGAGCAGACGTCATAGGTTAAAACTCTCTCCAAAAAAATTAAAATGTATCATTTATTGTTGCTACACTCTTTTTGAGTCACAACAACATAGCATTTCAGTCAATTTTGGCCAATTCAGTCCATTTCAGTCTACTCAGTCTAAAATGTAGTATTTATTGTTGCTATGCTCTTTTTGAGCCACATAAATGTAGCATTTTGGCCCATTTGGTCCAATTTAGTCTGTTTCGGTCCACTTAGGTCCATTTGATCTACTTTGGTTTAAATCGATCCATTTTGGTTCACTTGATCCATTCTGTCCATTTTGGACTAATTGGGCCTTAAATTGATTCTTTTTGTTGGTTCCTTTTTTAGTTTTCGGCTCAAAATTTTTTTTCCTTAATTTTTGGGTTGAAATGTATGAAATTTTATTCTATTTAGACCAAACTCTTTAGTTTTAGGCTAACAAAATTCAAACAAAATAGACATTACTCATTAGGAATTAGAAATATGAACTCTAAAAAAGCAATAAAAATGATAAATTTTCCAAAAATATTACCTTAAAATTCAAGTTTCAATGATATATAGGCATTATACTTATATTTGGAAAAGAAAAAAAGCCTATATATTAATACTGAAATAGTAACAGAAAACTGTTCTAACTTTTAATTACAATGACATTGGCTTATTTATCACACAATATTAGAAAGAACCCGCTTCTCTCTCGAGGGAAGAATTACTGTAATTTCGTGAACATGTTTTAGGCAATTGATAATTGCGGAACTTTGCCAAAGAAGATTTCACCGTATCGTAGAGGCAGATTGCAATGGAAATAATGCAAGGAAAAGAAAGTGTTTTCCACACATTTGTTGTTTGAGTATCGTGATCTAATATTTACTTTGTCTTTAATTTCACAAAATTTGGCCCCAAAATTTGTCTCATGTTATACTTATTACAAAAAAAAAAAAAAAAAAAAACATTTATCTCATGTTTTGTTCATACTCTGTTAAGAAGAATAATGAATCGAACATAAAATTTATTTCAGTTTCTCTTTGTGTTATTTTTATTATTTTTGTGTTTTTCCCAACAAAATTTTAAGGCCAAATGCATTCAACTTGGCTTAATTCTAGCAACATGCTTTTCATCATAGATTACTTACATTCAACATGATTTTTACATTCAAAAACTTGGTACAACGGTACAAATAAATGATCTCTTGTAATAAAGACTAATAATACATAAAATTTTACGACAATTTTCAAAACTTTTGTGGAATATAAGTGAGTATAACTTTTTTTTGTTGCATGGCTGTAAGATTGATGGTCATTACTCATTATTGTTTGAGTTTGACATGCTACATTATTCACTCCATTTGACCCTCCTTCCTTGGAATTTGGAATTGATCCCTCCGTCCAGAATGTCCGGTGTATGAGTTTGACGTGCTCCCTCATTTGTTCAATTTGACTTTCCTTCCATGGAATTTGGAATTGATCCCTTCTTCCAGAATTTCCGGGCTTATTGTGCCTTCAAAGATTTGGCAAGCCCTTAGATTTAAAGAACATTATTGAATGTCATCTACACTTTTGGACAAAAGTATGATAATCTTCAATTCTGAATAATCAAAAATAGAAACAAAATTAATATATTGGTCTAAATCAAGAAGACGATATATAGATTATAGCACTAAGACAATGTAGATCGTGCGTTCTGCATTCTTTCAAGAGAAAGGTGAGGAAAATTCTAAGCACATAGTATATATAATGTCAAAATTCGAAGGTAAATTATTTAATAATAAACATTGAATTGAAGAATATACACATGCTTATGGTAACAAAATTGAGTATCTTTAGAGAACCAAACAGACTGCAGGGTGCTTTTCATTGAATTTTATTTTAGTTTATTTTTTGTGATCTTCAGGCACTTTGGGACTTCATGTGATTAGGTGTTCTTAGTCCTCTTTTACTACAATTTATATGGCAGTATTAAATTTAAACAAGGGTATACATATAGTGAAAAAGGACCAATATTATACCGATTTTTATAATAATTATATTATGAAGGTTAGACATCTGAAAACAATACAAATTATAAAATACTTCAAAATAAGAATACTAGTCTGTGCGTAAACTATGTGGAAGACATGATAAGCAAGATATGGAATGGCAGAGAAAATTACAAACAAGAGGATTTGGTTAAGAGTGTTGGGACATACCAATCCTAGCAGGGGATAATCTCCATAATCCACAGTAGTAGAGGAACCAAGTATGTGGATTTCCTTTGGTGCCTGCTAGTTTTTCCCTGAATGCTGAAAAATGATTATTAAACATCAAACAATTAGTTAGCAACATAACATGATGGTAAAATAATTGTTTGAGCTATGACAAAATCCAGAATTCAATTTGTAATTTTGACCCCTTAGGAAAAAAATAAAAAAGGTGTTACAAATTCTTGGTGAATATAATCCTAACAGATCCCCAAGCTTATGCTAGTCTCAAAATACAGTTAGGGTGTGGAAATTTAGGACTAGTACTATGCAACTGAAATTACCAAAAACTAAGAAAAAGGAGCATTAAAACTATCTGAATAGAATTCCTATATGAAGTCTTTGGAAAGGGTAAGTGGGAATTCTAAACTTTAATTGGTTTTGGGCCTATGAAGGCAAAAAAGTTCTTGCAAAGTATCCTAATACAATTATGGTTTTACTATTTGAGAGAGAAAAAGAGAGACCAAAGAGCAGGTTTCTACTCTCACTTTCCTCCTACATTAGTTAATATTTCAAGAGGGTTTTACTAGAAATGAAAGAAGAAAAATGGATTCCTAAAAGTTTAATCCTTGAATCACAAAACAAAAACAAAAGATAGCTCTAGTGAACTTCTTAATGCATTCACCTAAAAAAAGAAAGGGGAGAAGAGGGTTGTGGACTTGCCATTCAAATGTTGATTTAATAATTCTGGAAGCAAGAACATATTCTGGTAAATCATTGATCCAATACTGTTGGACGAATTCATCGTTGTTGTTGGATGTTGCTTTGAAGAATTTGTCTTCAAGGACCTTATTCTCCATGGTGGTTTTGGGGAGACAGGGTTTGCTATATGTACAATTACAAGAAGCATTGTGTGAAAATATGAGATGAGAAGAATCACCATTATTATGGGGTATTTATGCCAAAGGCCTGGTAAAAAGATTTTCAGTATTAATTTTTTTTTTTTGTTAAAAAAAAACACACACACACACACGAGTAAAATCACTTATTGCGATTTTGGAAACGCAAGAATTCGTGTTAGGTGCAATCCATTAGATGCCCATGAAAATGGAAGTAAATTTAATTTGGTTTCCAATTTTATCTCATTTGTAATCCCAGTAATAGTCGTTACAAATTACTAAAATTCTATCTCACGCATGCCAAACAAAAGCTCTATGATTCTATCTTACACATACCAAACAAAACCATGTGATCACATCTACAATCAGGTGGCAATGAATGTAATAGAACTACAATTTGCATTTTCGGAAAACACAGATGGTCATTTGTCATCATAACATCTGTTTATTTATTTTTTATTTCAATGGCTCTCATCGTTACTAAAATGAAAAATTAATATGAGCGTGCTTAGAATGACCCTTTTTTTAAAGAAGGTGCTCATTATGACTTAACTATGTTACCAATTATTATTATTTTTTATTTTAAAAGAAATGCATTTGATCTTGCCAATAATTTTTTCAATGGCAAGTTACATATGCAGTGAGTCTTAAATCCAAGACCTTGTTAGTTCCAATGAATTCAACTGGTAAAGTTTGTTATCGCCAAATAAGAAATTAGGGTCAAACTCCGCCTAAGCTAAAAATCAATTGGTGTCTGGACTTAAAGATAAATAGCAATTATCATGGATCGAATATCATTAGCTAAAACTATAGTTTATATCTAAATCTAAGACTTCATCTCTCATCCAATCTATAATCTTATATTTATTATCAAGGTCAGAGCAAGAGGGTCGAGAAGAGCAATTTCCCATCCCGCCAAAAATAAGCTAAACTACTTTATAATTTTACCTTACCCTTACAATTGTAATCTAATTTTTTCTCTCTCTCTTTTTCTTTGGATTGCTTTTTATATTATAGTCAGTGAATTACTATCTTCTTCAAAGTTGAAAGTCATTAAAAAAATAGAAATATTTCCTAATTACCAATTTTTTTCAAGGTGCAAAACTTATTAAAGGAAAACAATGTAGGAAAAAGAAAAAACAAGAAAGTAAGGGTTTCAATGAAGAGAAAGACATTATAATATCTAGGGGTGGCAATTTGTGTATACAGTTCGGGTTCGTGTCATGTCAAACCATGAATATTTGGCTATATGGGTTGACTCAAACCTGACCTGTTTAGTAAATGTGTCAAGGATTCTCAATCCTAATACGACCTGTTTATTAAATAGGTTAACCTGACATGACACATTTAACTTGTTTAATTAACAAGTCATGTAAATGTCAATACAAATGACCTATTTAATAACTTGTTTGATTAATAGGTCATACCTGACTTGAATAGCTTGTTATCAATTTCTATATATCTAAAATTAAAATACAATTACAACCATAAATATAGTAATAAATGTGTGGTAGGCCTTTTTGTGGAGTATTGGGCTGGACTGCTTCCTGTAGTGCTAGGCCCAAAGTGTTCTGGATTTGGGAGTTGGGACCGGTCCAATTGCAACCCACCTTGGTCCGATTTGTGTGCAAATCATACCTTGTTTGCCAAGATTTTGATCACATGCCCGTGGCAGTTAGAGATGCTAAAGTAATTACGACATGCAGATATAATAAAGATGGTAAAAGAGATTCGTTCACTATTTAGACAAAAGTAAATAATGGGTCATTGCAAGGAGAGCATGTTTCGTAAAACGGCAACAAAAAAATACAGAAGAGGTGGTAACAAGGTTATTGAATCAAAATAAACATCAGTCTGCTGTGCTAAGTTACGCTACAGGGTTTAAGTCAAGAAGGAAGCCATTTCCTTAACGCGAATAATTTCTCCAGAGAAGAAATTAGTTGCTTTGAGGGAGCGAGCCTAAATGACTTGTGCCTAGAGAAGTCCTTTTATCGTTAGCAGAGAGCATAGGTTTGAGAAGGAGAGAGAGAATCAACCTATTTGGTGCATGCCTACCACTTTATTTTCTCTATCTTGTTTTTCTTGTTCTCTCTAATTCTTTCTTTCTTCGCTTTATCTTTCGATGTTTTCTTAGTTGTTGTGATTCTCTCCTTAGAGGTTGCTATTGTCGTCCCCCCTTCCATGCATAATAGGTGTCCTTTATATAATACCTGCCGCGGCTGGCTTTTACCATTTTAGCCTTTAACCGTCTTTGTCTGGTGTAGGTGTCCTTGCCGACCATTACTGATTGGTTAGTCGTCCAGCCAGCACCACTTACCTGTGCTGGCCGCGCCACTCCACATCACCAGGCAAAGAAGACTATTTTGTTTGTTTGCTTGCCATGACATTCTTACCTGCCATGGCGTGAGTGCTCTCTCTCTCTCTCTCTCTCTCTCTCTCTCTCTCTCTCTCTCCTCAATGGTATGCACCTAGTGGTTTCAACTCAGCCTTACTTCTTTTGGGCAGTATGTCATCCCAGCAGGACACTTTCCCCAAAAGAGCTTGAGCAGGAACCTCAAAATAGGTTTTCCCCTCTCTCCATCGCCAGACCATACCCTCTTACCTTTGACCCATGACCTATCACTTCTTGTATTGACTGGGTACAGGCTGGTGGTGTCTGGGCCTTGCTTGTGCCTCACTTCCATGTTCGTCAAAAACTTGTTTGTTGCTCATACGTTTGCCGCGGTCTGAGGTTCCGTCTATCCGTTCTGCCGTTTGTCCTTGACTTCTTATGGCTTAGGCTGTTTTCCTGATTTCTCATTCTTTATGGCTTGCTCCCTTAGGCGCTGGGCTTTGCCCGATTGTGGGCTTCCTCTCCTTCATGCCATTCTCCGTGCGTTATTCTTACGGTCTTGCTATTACTTCCTACCACATCATTCTGCTATTCCTGCTGTGATGTTATCTAACCCAATCTTGCTGGGCCTCTTTGGGCCTGTCGTTTACTCTTTTCCCAATGACTAGTATGGTCATTGGTCTTTCTATTACATTACTTGCGGGCTCCTGTGTCCCATTTGTTTCCTCTTGGGCATCCTTGACTCATTTGCTTTTCTCGGGCTTCCTTGGCCCTTTTCCCCAACTTCGTATTCCTTGGGCTTTTACTAATTTCTTTGGGCTTCCCCGGCCCAATTATCTTATTCCTCATCCTTGGGGCTCATGGGCATGCCATCAAACCCTTACTTTCTTTGCTTGCATTACTTCGAGCTTTCTGTGGCGCATTCTTGCTTTTCTACATCACATACTGCCCATGGATTTACTACTTTTCTCTTTCCGGGCTCTTTTAGGCCCATTTGCTCCTCAAGGCCCATTTGTTGATTTCATGAGCTTGTGATCCATTATTCCTGCCGCTTGGGCTTAATGGTTTTTCTATTCATTTACTAACTTTTTTTTGCCTGTGTTGCTAGGCTTCTTCTTTCTGCTAGGCTCCCAAAATAAGCATCAACAATATGTATAATTACAACAAGAAATTAAGTAATAATAACAAAAACTAATACCTTTATAACCTAAACAAATCAGACGAGTTTGCATATTGAATATGAACACGAACTGTTTATTAAACGGGTCAGCTGTGTCGACCCGAATATGACCCGAACCCATTTAGCCTCAACCCATGACCTGTTTATAAGTGGGTTAGTCGTGTCGAGTTCGCGGGTCATATAAGATTTTGCCACTCATAATATATATATATATATATATATATATCTAAAAGCTGAAGCGTATCATTTATTGTTACTACGCTCTTATTGAGCCATATAAGCGGCCATATCACTTTTTTTTTTTTTTTTTTTTGGTTTTTCATCTTTATTGATTGAGTATTGCAAAATTAAAACTGAAGTATAGCCTTTATTGTTGTTACACTTATATTGAGCCACATAAGCAGCCACATCACTATTTTATTTTATTTTGTTGGTTTTTCATCTTTATTGATTATTGCAAAATTAATTATTTTTGGCCAATGTGATGCACTACACGCCATCATAAAGCTCCTTTCAATGTAAACAATAGTGTGTGTGTGTGTAATGTACGCAATAAATTTTGTTACACAATCATTGGGCCACATTATCTACTTATTTTCTATCTCTTCTTTTCTTTTTTAAACCTTTCTTCGTATTATTCTAAAAAAAAAAAAAACAATAAAAACAACAACAAAAACCTCTTCTTCTCCTTCACACCTACATTTATACTTCCTCCAATCTTTCCCTTCGCTCTTTGTCTTTTTACCTCCCCCTGCCTCTTACCTCCCCCACTACTTTCTACTTCACCGTCAAACTTCCTTCATCCTTTTCTCTTTCTTATTATTTGTCTATTCTTCTTCCCATTTTATTTTGTATAAATTTGATATTATTTCCTTTATTTAATCTATATTTTTTCCACACAAAAACTGTGAGTACTCTCTCTCTCTCTCTCTCTCTCTACTTTCTTTTGGTGAATTTTTGTTCTTTCTTATAATTCGGATTAAGGTTAATATGTTTTTGGTATTGTGTTTCAGTTTCCCATCACAAAGTCTTTCCTCACCCAGTTATAGCTTTGGTTGAATTTTGGTTTAGGTTAATACTTAGTTTTTTTTTTTAGAAATAGAAATTTGAGTTTATATCAAAACACAATATACATGACCATGAATTTGAAAATGCCTACCAATTGTTTGAAATTTTGAATAATAAATTATTATATAGTCTATCTTTTATTCCTTTGGTTTCATTTTAATTTTTGTTAAGATAACATTGTAATTTTATGATGAGTTTTGATTATTATTGTATGGCACGGGACGTCCAAGATTATTTGGGCCTTGAACCCCAGCTTTACAGTGTGGCCCATGGTCCCAACACCCCTGTCAGAAGATGGGCATAGGGCTTGCTAAGGCCATGGACCCGATCCTCACGTCACTATGTTTGGTCCAAAACCCGCCAAATGAGCCGCTATGATATACGCTTATCTTAGTTCACAGCCTGGGAGTTGCCTGGCGAATCACATCTCGGATGAGGGCATGAATGCTCGGGAACGCTGTATCCCGGCGATCCGGTATCGCCCTGGAAAATATCGTTGTCGAACATCCCTTCTGAGGCGGGAATCAGTTCCAATGCTACTCTAACCACACCTCACTCCCAACTAAACACCTACTTAGGGATAATAACATTGGACCTCCTTTCCCATTCACTACAAGAATAATCATGACCCCTCCATTGATTTTGGGCTATAAATATGAGAAGTTAAAGGAGAAGAAGGGGCTTTTTGGTGGGTGAGAGGAAACTAAGAAGAAGGGGAGCCAGAGAACAACAAAAGGGAGGTATTAAGAGGAGTAGGAGAGTTCATAAGGAGAGGTGGCTTTGTTGGGTCTCTGCATTATGAACTACCCAAAGTAGGAAATCCAAAGCCCACAATACAAAAAGATTGTGAGCCCAAGTGAGGGCCAGCCCGTTAACCTCATTTTTAGCATTTACAATTATGATAATCTTCTTATTCTTTAGACAAATATAATAAATTTGAAACTTATAAATTTTAGTTATATATTAGACAAATATAACAAAGAACAACAAAATTTAGAAAGATATGGTTCACCTTAAAAAAATATTAATTAAACACACAAAAAATAATAGAATGATATAATGAGATTCTCTTTATTTAGACTTCTAATCTAATAAAGTTTGCATTTACATCAAATTATTAGTTCATTGAATTAGTCAATAGAGTAAATGTATATATTAATTATCTATAGTTGTGCAGTAATTATTTATATTAAATGAATTTATATGAATGTTTTTATAAACTTTATATAAGAAATTATTTTTAGTTGGAATAATAATATAATAAATTTAGAATATCACATTTTTCCTCATGTTTAGTGTTTTTGAAAACAATTGATGCAAAAACTATAAAAATTAAATATTTATGAATTCACTAAAAACCTTAACCATTTAAATTTCCTAACTCCTTTTAGTGACATATGGAGTAATATATGTGTGTGTGTGTGTGTGTGTGTGTGGAACAAACATTGTAGTATTTATTCTATGTAATTAGAAAGATTACTAATAGAATAAATATATTTATTTTGTTATATCAATTATTTTAGGCATAATGAAATTTAAATATCATGATTTTTCTAAGATTTATATGAGATTTTTTTTAATTTGAGAAACAATTGATTTGAATATGATATTCTTGCTCAAATTTAATTGTTTTTGCAACAATTGCAACAATGTCCAACAAAAATGAAAAAAAAAAAATAGTAACACACAATCAAGAATGTTAAAAAAAAAAAAAAATGATTGAAGGATACTTGCATTTTTTTTAGTAGGCATGAAACATGTCTATCTATATTAGCCACTATATCATGCAATTTTCAATTTGTGAACACACACACACACACACACACACACACACACACATATATAGTATGATCAATCACTACATTACTCTTAGTTTTTTTCTATTTTGTCTATAAAATAACTAAATATTATAAATTTTTACCAGGAAATTTATTTAAATAATTTTTTTATAAGCTACAAGATTCTTGACAAAAATTATTTAAATATTGGAGAAAACTAATAATAATAGGCAAGACAGGCATTTCGAGCACATAAGAGTAATGCAAAAAGCTCCAAAAAGAAGAGAATGGAAAACCTGAAAATTGCTTCAACATATTCCAAAGAAGGGTTCACAAGAAATCTCATAAAGATACAATTTCTACACAAGAGAAGTAATTGCTAGAAAAGAAACTACCAATTGTTAAGATCCATGGTGCACCAATTGTTAAAAATGAAAACCAATTTTGAAGATCCGGTGTTTGGTACATGCACTTAAACAACAGTTTTCAGTTATTTCCACGCACTTTTTCACCAACACGTATTTCTACACACTTTTTCACCCACACGTATTTCTAAAAAATACAACAACGTTACTAGAACAACATTACCAGATGGGCCAACGTGCAGCTTCATAAGCACCCACCATTCCTAGAAAGAACCAATTTTGAGAATTTTAGCAATTGTTAAAAAAGAAAGAACTAATTTGAATATGAAGGACTCAGGTCCATCTATCAGGTAAATCCCCTCGGCCACATCTTCTAGCCACATGAAATCGGGTACCCATTCCCTTGGCCACATCCCCTTCCCACATGAAATTAGGTTCCCATTCCTCCATTCCCTGTTGTATATACACTGAATCAAAGTCGTTCCCTATTGTATGTACACCAGATCAAAGCCGTGTACTCCCTGTTGTATGTACACCAAACTAGAGCCATGTACCAACCGCCGCCAGACATGGTGGATTGATTGAACCTAATGGCGCTCATGTTGTTACTGAAGTAGTCAGTGAATTGGTTCAACTCATGTCCACTCCCGTTTGCTATTGGGACATTCGTTGTCTGCTGTTGTCGAACCCACCACCTGCTATTGGGACATCCGCCATTCACTGCTATCAAATCTAGTTGCAATATTGTTGGATTTGGGCTTACAAATACTGTTATAATAGAGGTGGGTATGCAATTGGCGTGAAGCCAAATATGAGGGATTTGTAATATCTAGAAACTAAAACGTAGTATTTATTGTTATTACGCTTCTTGTAAGGTTGAAATTTATCAACCATTTTCTTGGCTTTAGTCCGTGCCAATTTGCTTGTATTTTAGCACTTAGAAACCCTGTATTTAGGTGGAAATCATGTAAGGGTAGTGTGTGAGAGAGTGTGAAGAAATGCTCAAGATTGTGCAGTGAAGCAAGGACTTGCGACTGGATCTCACGGGTAGCTCGCGACTAGCAAGCTGCCAAAAGATGCACACGAGTGAAGCGTGCAGAGAAGCTGAACCGTCTGCCAGCTATTGCACTAAATGATAAAATATCCAGCCTGGCCATTCAGTTAGCTCGTGGCTTGAACTCGCGACTCAGTCAAGTCGTAAGGTCAAGTCGCCAGCCAGCTCTGTTTTGGAAAAACTGGCTCTTCGCATTCCTTTCTCACCTCAGTATAAATACCCCTTATACCCACGAAATGTAGAGAGCTTCCAGAGAGACTTTTGAGAGAGAAACCCTAGAGAAAAACAAAATTGACTCATCCACAATCTTCACATAGAGACTCTTCAAATTCCTCTACTCTCACCCTCTCTATTGTTAGATCCTTGAGAGGTACATTACCCAAAACCTTTTCTCACCATACCCATATCTATGAGAAGGCTTTTTGGTGCTTTGGGAAGCAGTTAGGAAGGGACCAATTGATATTGGTTGATGCAATGGGCTATAGCAGAATTCGGTAAGCTAAAGAAGAAATAGGTTCGGCGAAACCTCGTTGGAGTAGGAGCTTGGAGGGCTTAGGTACACTGAGTAGATTAGGCTTGGAGGGTCTACTGCTGTCTATGTATCCCAACTACATTCTTTAGTGGATTATTGACCGTTTGGAGGGCGGTAGAGAGGTTTTACACCGAGGGCTTTGGTTTCCTCTTCGATAACACATCGCTGTGTTGTCCTTGTGTTTGCATCTCTCTTCCCTTAATCTTTGCCATTTAATTTCTACTGTGGATGTGATTTTATTTGGTTTAGATTGTTTACCAATTCTGTTTTAAGCTTATGTTCATTTTCCGCACATAATTTGTTTGATATTAAGCTTAAATTGGTAATTTGTAAATTGGAGGTCTAAACGTTCATAGTGTTTTATTCACTTTTTAAACTTTCAATTTGTATCAGAGCGGGTGCACTTGTTGTGGTTTAATCACCTTAGTGCGATCCTTGACCCCATTTTGAGATGGACCGGTCTCAATCTTTAAATACACCACTATATTTTGGTGGTAGCAACTATGCTTTTTGGAAAGTCCGGATGAGGGTATTTTTGTGTTCTATTAATGAAAGTGTGTGGGATGCTGTTGATGTTGGATGGGTTAGGCTGGAGGCTGAAAAATCCACTTGGGATAAAGCAGCCCTTGCGGCATCTAACGCTAATAGTAAAGCTTTGAATGCAATTTCTTGTGGTGTGTCTCCAGCTGAGTTTCACAGGATCTCTCACGTCTCGGTTGCTAAGGAGGCATGGCAAATATTGGAGACCACGTATGAAGGAACCAAGAAAGTGAAAGATACTAAGTTGCAGATGCTGGCCACTCACTTTAAGGAACTCAAACTGAGTGAGGATGAGTCCTTTGACTCTTTCTATAGCAAGCTGAATGAAGTAGTCAACGGCAAGTTCAACTTGGGTGAGAAAACGGAGGACTTTAAGATAGTAAGGAAAATCCTTCGATCATTGTCGGAGAGCTTCTGTGCAAAAGTTACTGCTATCGGAGAGAGCAAGAACTTGGATGATATCAAAGTTCAAAAACTAATTGGCTCACTTCAAACTTATGAGCTATCTTTGCCATCACAAAGGAAGAGCAAATTCCTTGCTCTTAAGACAATTAATGAGAAGGTGGAAGCTCATGACTCATTGGATGAGGATGAGGCTAATAAAGATGTGGCATATCTTGTGAAGAATTTTCGAAAGTTCTTGAAGTTCGAGAAGAATCGAAAATTTGCTGAGAAAGGAAAATTCCTAAGTTTCGGAAAGGAGAAAAGGACTTTAAGAGGAAAGATGGGAAGAAGTCTCAATCTTCTCAAGGAATCACATGTTTTGAGTGCAATAGACATGGACACATCAAGAAAGAATGTCCCAATTATTTAAGAGGGAAGGGAAAAGGGTATGCCACGACTTTTAGTGATTCAGACTCTTTAAACTCAGATTCGGACGAAAGTTGTGACGATGAAGGGAATTACTCCGCTTTTATGACCATTGATTATGTTGAATCGTCAAATGACTTAAGTGTGCTTGTAGAAGAGCTTGGTGAGCACTCTGAATTGGACTCAATAGGGATAATAGATGAATATGATAATGAGGAAGATGAAGGTATAGTGGGATTGCAAGATGCTTAGAATTTTCTTCTCAAGAAGATCGATGAATATGCAAAAGTGGCTAACACAGCCATTAAAAAGATGAAGAGGGCAAAGGAAGATTATAGAAGTCTTTTAGTATGACATAAGGATGCCAAGTGTGAAATAGAAAAGCTAAATGGAGAATTATCAGAAGCTTATTTAAAAGTGAGATTCCTTAAACTTGAGGTGGTACAAGCCAATGCCAAAGCAGAAAGGGTTTCCACCAAGAAGCTTGATGATATCATTTCTTCACAAAAACATTTCTCAGAAAAATTCGGGTTGAGATATACTGGAGAAAGTAGTTCAGCAGTCAAAATTGCCAAGGAAGTGAAGTTTGTGAAAGTCAAAGAGCCAGTAGTGGTTGCATCTACTCCTGAGAAAGAAGAGAATGAAAAGAAGAAGAATGTGGTTGAGAAAAGGATGCTGAATAAGCCCCGTAACCATTCAGTGGTCAAACCTGAAACAAGAGGAAAATCACTTCCAAGATCACAAAGAGGTCCGAGAACGAACCACTTTTGTCATCATTGTGGACGTCAAGGGCACACCAGACCAAATTGTCACAAACTGAGAGCATTATATAATGTAAGTGATCAAAGGTCAAGAGGACCAAGAAATGACAAGAGGACTTGGGCTGTTGAGCAATCAAGAGGTCGAGATGGTGATTCCAGAATGATGGATGTGATGAAGATGATTGGTGCATTAACTACTTTCTTGGAAAGCTTCATTAGAAGGTTTGAAAGTCCTAACACTCGTACCCCATCCTATAGGGATATCACCCCAAACGCACGTAACGTGTGGGTGAAAAAGGGTACTTATGCATAAGCATTACAACATTTCCATGCATTAATACTTCCTATGTTTTATGACAATGCTTGGTTGTGTTTTTTGTGCTTGTTTTGAGTTGAAAAATTGTTTGTTTGATTGTTTCTGCTTTACATGTTTTTACATTATTGTTTTTTTTTATTAATCTTTTCTTTCTTTTGTGTCAAAAATCCAAAAACACATAAAAAGTAGAAAATCTAAAAAGTTTGATTGACTTTGTTGAGTTTTGTCTTAAATATGTTTTGCCTTGTACCTTTGTACTAATGGCTGTGTGCATTCACGAGCGTAGCTTATTTTTATTGCACCCATATCACAGTGGGAAAAATCTTGAAATCTATGTGATTGTTGTAAATCGATCTTCAAACTTGTCATGAATGATTAGTCAATGGTTTTGTTGATCTTGAGACATGCATAGACTTGTGTCTATATATCTTCCCACTCTTTATTTTTTTTTATTTTTTGTTTTTGCTTAAAAGAGCTCAACAAATGTAAAAATCCAAATGAAAAGAAATAATGAGCGGCAAAAGCTTGTCGTACATACTAGTATTTGACTAGAATAAAGGGAAAGCAACTCAAAATAAATTTTATGATGCCCAAAAAGGCCAAAGGCTTATTCATCAAATTGAAATATTAAAAAGTTCAAGCATCGATCTTCAAATGAGATGTTGTGATTCAAAAGATCAAAAGAGATGATGTATTTGGAGCCAAATGAAAAGTTTCAATGTTATACTATCTTGTTATCAAGTTTTGTGGGAGGTCATATATACATATTTCTATAATTGAGATAGGTCACATTATCTAATGCTAATTGTGTATGCCTTGGTTGAATTGATCATTGAAGCTTCACATTAGACTAAGGACTATCTCATTGTTGATATCCACACACATCACACATGTCTATGTTTAATGAATGCCGTATTCATTTGTGTGATTGTATTTGTTTAAATGTGTTTCACATGCTCAGTTTTTGTTGATCTAGCACAAAAAGATTTTTGAGTGTTTTTAGTTGTTTTTGGAAAGTTCTTTGTTTTTACAAAAATTGTCAAATTTTTCAAAAATTGTGTTGCCCTGTTTTGGCGACTAGGTCGCGAGTCAGTCCAGTCACATGCCATAGTCGCGAGCCCAATACAGTAGGTTTTCGCGTCTCACTGGCGAGTCAATGGCCCAGTTGTGAAAATATTTAGAAAATTTTTCAAAAATTTAGTTTTTGAAGTTTCTCGCGATTTGATGTGGCAACTTATTCGCGAGTGGAGGTTCAGTCGCGAGAATCATACAGAAAGTTTCGCAGCTCAACTCGCGACTCTCTCTCGGTTAGAACTTCCAGTCGCGAAAAACACTTAGAAAATTTTTCAAAATTTTTTTTCAAGTGTTCTGGCGACTTGCATGCGACTTGGTTTAGTCGTGAAAAACGTGTGTTTTGTGCTTTCATGTCAGTTTTTTTTTAAAAAAAACTTTTTAGTTTTTCCCTCGAATATTTGTGATTGTTCATTGCCTTGCCCGTGTATTCCTCTCTCAAACTCATCGTGTTTGTCTCTTAAATCATCACTGTTCTTCATCATTTCAACTTCAATCTTCAAGAAAAAGGTATGGGTTTTCTTATTGTCACTACATTCTTCATGGGTACAACCTTGTTTTCTTGGTTTTGTGTGTTGGTGTTTGGTTTTTGGTGATTCGGCCATGGCTTGGGTAATTTGTTGAGTTTGATTGATTGGGTTATGTTTATGTTATAGCAATGTATTCTTGTTTATCATGGTTGATTGATATCTCTACTTGAATATGTTGACTGATCTGATTTGTGTTGTGAATATCGTACCCTTTGTGATACGTAAACCCGTGCTTATCTTTTAGGGGTTTTGTTAGTTTCATTGTCAGTGAGTGCTTTTGGTTCACTATTTTGCATATCTCCATTTGTGTTTGATTGGGTAACCCTAGTTGTTCATGTGTGTTCCTGTGCACTTTGTCACATTGTGTTATTCTTTAGTGTTGGGGTTGAGTCTGTACTTTGGTCTTCAAGTTTTGGGGCATCTAATGTCCTTTTGATTCTGTATTGTTTATAGACTGAATGGTTGGTATAACTTTTTACTCTTTTCAGTGTTATTAACCTGTAACTAATTTTTGATCTTACATTTATTGTGCTCTGTTTTTGTTGGTGCTGCTGTCATGATCTTGCAGATGACACCTACAAAGAAGAAATCTACTGCCAAAAAGGGTGACAAAAGGTTAAAGATGGACAATACAAAGTTCAGGTCTCCTCAACATTTTGAGAGATACACCCAGTATTACTTGAAAGCACCTATTATCCAAGAGAGGTTTGTAGACTTGGTGGATCTGAAGGACACTTTCATTCCGAGTTGTTTTGAGGGAAGAAGTTGGGAGAAACTATTGAGTGATTTGCCTGGGGTATGTGAACCTCTAATCAGGGAATTTTATGCTAATTCTGTATTAAGAGAGCATGAGATCAACTGTTGGATAAGGGGATAGGAATTCACCATAGATGTGGATGAAATTGATGAAGTGTTAGGTTTTGACAGCATGGATGACCATGATTTCACACATTATAAGGATAGGATGCTGTCCTTAGAAACTGTTCAATCACATATTGGTGGAGTTCGAGAGGGAAGATGTCTCAACACCAATGCCTTTCCTGCAGATATGAGATGCCTCATTATGATAATGATGTTCAACCTATATCTAGTGAAGAAGTTGACCATAATCAACAATGCCAGAGCCATCTTTCTCATGGAGCTCAAACAGAAGACCTATATAGACATCAGTGCTCATATCTTCTACACCATCGTTGATGAGACCAGAACAACATCCAGGGCCAAACTGATTTTCCCCAGTCTTCTTATGAGGATTTTTAGACTGAAAGGTGTAGAAATCCCTCAAGATATCAACCTCTTGACTACTCCCTCAGCCATTAATAAGGTAACGATCACAAGGATAAGAGTTCGTCTTCCGGGTGATGAAGAGGAAGGTGATCAAGAAGAAGGTGAAGCCATGGAGATTGAGACAGAGGCTGCAGGTCAACCCTCAAGCTCAAGAGGCCGTGGAAAGAGAAGCAGAGCATCATCCTCATCAGATGTACCTCTAGATGCATTCCAGATCATCCTTGAAAGGATTGGTGGGCTTAGAGATATACAGAATGAACAATCTGACAGGCTGGTTGCACTCCAAGACTAGATGAACATTCTTTCAGCAAAGCTTGACAACTTTACCACACAGCAGTAACCCTTTAGCCATTCCGGTAAAAAATGGGGAGATTTTTTTGTGGAGGATAGCTCTTGAGGGGGAGCATGCATAAAAACTTTGTCTCAGCAGTTTACTTTATATGTTTATATTCGTGTGTTTTGATATTATTGTGGTTTTTGCTAAATACATTTGGTTTAAACTGTTGGATATGGTTCTTTGTGTTTATGTTCAAAGTTGTTGGTACTTTGGTATATTTTTTTATGATTTTCAGTTTTGGTTATTTTGTACCTTGGCTTATGTGGCATTTGGTTAATTTTGTACCTTTTCTTTTGTAGCCGTTTTTTTTTGTACCCTTGCTTTGTAGCTTTAGTACTTGTTGCTAAATATCATGCATTTTCTATAAGTACATCACTCTTGTGCCCCTTGTTAGATTTTATATCCTTAATGCAATTACCTTGTGTTGTTGCATTGGTTGAGTGTTGGACATGCAAATGATACTTTGCATTGAGCTTATTAGCTTGCATGTCCGGGTGTTCATTCCATGTGTGAATGAGCATTGTGATCACTAGATATATTGATTGTTTGTTTTTGGTCAGGCTTTGCTTTATTTGGTCAGGCTTTGCTTTATTGCTTTAATCCTTTTTTTGCTTGATCGCATTGTGCTTGCTTCATATGTATTACAAGTTTATTCTGCATACAATGATCATATTATGTGGTTGTTTTTCAGGAGATACTTGTGCCTATGTTTCAAGAGCTTCACAGATTCTAAAGTTAGGTATGAGTGAGTTTTGTTCAACTGTTCCCAACTCACGCGTTAAGTCTAGAGTTTGTTGTAGAGTTTTGTCACGAAATAGCCAAAGGGGGAGATTTTAAGGTTGAAATTTATCAACCATTTTGTTGGCTTTATTCCGTGCCAATTTGCTTGTATTTCAGCACTTAGAAACCCTGTATTTAGGTGGGAATCATGTAAGGATAGTGTGTGGGAGAGTGTGAAGAAATACTCAAGATTGTGCAGTGAAGTAGGGACTCGCGACTGGATCTCGCGAGTAGCTCGCGACTAACAAGTCGCCAGAAGATGCACACGAGTGAAGCGTGCAGAGAAGCTGAACCGTCTGCCAGCTGTTGCATTACACGACAAAATATCTAGCCTGGCCATTCAGTTAGCTTGCGACTTGAACTCGCGACTCAGTTAAGTCGCGAGGTCAAGTCGCCAGCTAGCTCTGTTTTGGAAAAACTAACTCTTCGCATTCCTTTCTCACCCCAGTATAAATACCCCTTATACCCATGAAATGTAAAGAGCTTCCAGAGAGAATTTTGACAGAGAAACCCTAGAGAAAAACATTGACTCATCCACAATCTTCACATAAAGACTTTTCAAATTCCTCTACTCTCACCCTCTCCATTGTTAGATCCTTGAGAGGTACATTACCCAAAACCTTTTCTCACCATATCCATTTCTGTGAGAAAGTTTTTTGGTGCTTTGGGAAGCAATTAGGAAAGGACCAATTGATATTGGTTGATGCTATGGGCTATAGCGGAATCTGGTAAGCTAAAGAAGAAATAAGTTCGGTGTAACCTCGTTGGAGTAGGAGCTTGGAGGGCTTAGGTACACTGAGTAGATTAGGCTTGGAGTGTCTACTGCTGTCCATGTATCCTAACTACATTCTTTAGTGGATTATTGACTGCTTGGAAGGCGGCGGAGAGGTTTTACGCCAAGGGCTTCGGTTTCCTCTTTGATAACACATCGCTGTGTTGTCCTTGTGTTTGCATCTCTCTTCCCTTAATCTTTGCCATTTAATTTCTGCTGTGGATGTGATTTTATTTGGTTTAGATTGTTTACCAATTCTGTTTTAAGCTTATGTTCATTTTTCGCACATAATTTGTTTGATATTAAGCTTGAATTGGTAATTTGTAAATTGAGGGTTTAAACGTTTATAGTGTTTTATACGCTTTTTGAACTTTCACTTCTTTTGAGTCACATCAACATAGCATTTCGATCTATCGGTCTAGTTCGGTTCACTTCGGTCCATTTTGTCCATTTTAGCCATTTTCGGTCTATTTTAGACTAATTGGGCCTTGAAATCATTTTTCAGTTTGAGCTAAAAAAATCATCTTTTTTTCCTCTTTCTTAATTTTAGGGTTAATAAGTATAAGATTTTATTCTATTTGGGCCAAATTCTTTAATTATGGGCTAAAAAATACAAACAATACATGTATTAGAAATTAGATATATGGGCTCTTAAAATGCAATAAAAATGATAAATATTCAAAAGTCTACCTTAAAATTCAAGTTTCAAGTTTCAATAATATAAGCATTATACTTATATTTGAAAAGAAAAAAAAAAAAGCTACAATTGGAAGTAAACATATTGGTGGAGGCTGCACTCAGAGCATTGAAGCATATTCCTGCACATTATGTTGCGTTAACGAATTTTGTGGAGGCAGAGGGTAGCTATGGCACTTGCTGCTGCACTCATTATATAGGGCTAAGAGCGTATGTCAATTCAAACGAGAAACTACTCAGTTTCTATTTGTGTGAGAAGTATACGAATTACATCTCAATGCCACAACACCTATTGTTGCATATCAGAAGTTCAATTCCAAAATCTACAGCCCACAGGTTGTACAGAGTTAGTCCAATCAATGAATCATGAAACAAATTATGAACCAAACTATAACAGAAAATATGATTAGCAGTATTTATTAACAAACAGTTTCCCCACAAAAAAAGAAAACGTATTATGAACAATCTAGTTCATTAGAGAAAAATTATAATACTTAAACTGACATTTACATTTCCCAAATTAGCCAAAAGTTGCGCGGTCCCCAAAACTAACTGCAGGTTGTTTTACCACACTTCCCTTGCAACCATGTTAACCAGATGTTATTGCCTTTCAGAGAGATGAATGCTTCCCTTAAATTGGGGTCCTCAAAGAGGTCCAATGCAGCAAAATAGAGAGTTTCATCAATGCCCTGTATCTCGTCCAGTGCTCTAATGAAATTAGTGATGGTAAATCTTTCATCAGTAGGTGCTTTTGCAACTGCCTTAGACTTCAAAGCAGCAACCATTTCAAACATCACTTCTACCATAGCATTATGTATTTCTTGATCCTTTCGACTTTGCCCCGAAGAATAGTGTGTCTCAGATGGACATTTCCTTTTTTTCTCCACATTATTCTTCATTGTCCTTTCTGCTGATGACATGATTCCTTGCACAGGTTTCAATGATGATGGGTTTGCAGAAAGTGGGATTCCACCATCCTGACATGAACTCAATCCTGTAGTATCTATTCCAACAGACTTGTCCAACTCTTCATAGTGACTGGATTGTGAAATTTCCCTTCAGCCGCTGAATCTGTGAATATGACACATAGCTGCTCATATATTGGGCAGTCCTTGACTTTGACCATTTCAGGCCTAGGCTGTGCCTATATGTGAAATCTATCAAAAACTCAAAATAAGATATTCAAAAATTGAAGATCCAGAAGGAAAGAAATGTACCCCAATATCTTCCCATGAGTCAAACCCAATGCAACACGAATCATTCAAAGCAAAGTCATTATTTTGATCAAGAGTTGATCTCAGATTATAGAAGCTTGTTCGCAGAACATCCTGGTGCTTCCTTAATTGATTGTTATTGAAGTTGAGATCAGTTTGGTTATTAAATTCTTCGCGAATGAGATTCCATGTTTTCTTGTCAAAAACATTGTTTGGTTTGTTCCCCAGTTGTATATGCTTAACAACCAAGTCCGCAAATATCTATTTCTCAAAAAAAAAAAAAGAAAAAAAGAAAAAAGAAAAGTCCACAAATATCTTGTCGAGGGATGGTGTCCACCTTGTCCTTGAACTTTCTAGCTTTGGCTGATGACTTGCTTCACTGTCCATCTACAAGTGCAAAAGGTGCATTAGAAATTAACATAACAGTTCAAAAACTTCTTGCTAATAAGCCAAGATTTTCAACTCCAAAATAAATTATATCAATTAAGGTATGGCTAGACAATGTAATAATCAAATTCATAGGTAAAAGTATTTGGAAAATAACACTTACTAAATTGGGCCTCACATTCACCACATATTGGTTAAAGGAAATAAACCAAGAACTTAAGAATTTTTAGATTTCAGGTGTAGATGCTAAGTTTTGTTTCCTTATTTACGAATGTGCAACTCATAGCAAAACATTTCTTGGTGGATTTTTCTTTATTAATAGAGGCATAAGCATAGTAAATTTGACCTATAAATAATTGTAGGAGTATTGAGTCAGAAATCCCTTATCCATATCCTTGTTGGGCCTCGAGCCCAAGCCGAGGACCAAGATTTGTCTGAGTATAGTTAGACCATATTAAGAAAGCCTGCGTTGAAGGGTAAGGAAGTTGGTTGTAAGTTTAATAACCCAGGAGATGATGCCGAGGATGAGTATCACCTCGGATAACTAGATCCGAGGTCCATTTTGATGGTTTGTCGTCCAAAAAAATATCCTAGAGAGTTCTAGTAGAACGGGCAGATGCCATGGAAACCTATAGCAAGGAGAGATAGCAAACTATCAAAGAAGAAAGCTACCACCACTGCATTGAATGCTCTATAACTAACCCTCTGGCCGCATTAATGTGGAGGTGATATCTGGACGGTGATTTTCAGCCTTACAGCTACTAACTAGAGACTTCTGGAAAAGGTGGATGGGACAAGTATCAACACCAACCCCCAAAACTGCACGTGGAAGGCTAAGAAAAGGAAGGAGAATGAGTATTAAAGGGAGAGGAAGGCAATGAGAGAAGGGGACCGGGAAAATCAAGAAAGAAACATTGTAGCCCCTAAGAACCAAGTGTATAACCAAATTAGAACATTATATACCAGAATTAATCTCCTCAAACCTGGGCCGAGGACCACTTCTTGAAGTTAAACTTGTTTATTATATTCTTCTTATCATCTAAACTCGTCCTATTAATTGTTTAATTCAAACTAGTCCAATTTTCTTTACCTACTCTCTACAAATTTATTGTTTTTGGGCCTTTTGGGCTACTCCATTCACTGTTTGGGCTTGAGCACCAAATCTGTGTCCTTACAATTGGCTCCGTCTGTGGGGAAAGCTGGTTGGTTAGTGTGTTTGATTTTCAATCATAATAGGTTCGGGTCCAAACCAACCAAAGTCTATGGGATCTCAATGGGAAGACCATCTTCAAAATCTTGGGCGTAGAGAAGGCTTGGAGGGAAGTGTGCTTACCACCCACACTAGTGAGAGTCACTCTAAGGGTGGTAGCCACGTCTCACAGAAGGAGATTGACTACTTGAAGAAGAAACTGCGCCACGAGCGGAGGAGGCGAAGTCTCTCAGTCTCTGACCTTTCTTCTGATGGTGAAAAGGATGGTGACTATAGGCGTAGGTCAAGAACACCTCCAAGCGAAACCTTCTCATATGAGGAGGATTATCGTCGTAAGCGCAAGAACAAAGATTCATCCTCAAGGGGCCTGGGAAATGATGTGATGAGCAAGGCACTTAACCGAATCTCTATGTCTCCCTTTACGTGTAGAATTGAGAGTGGGAAGCTTCCTCGGCGGTTTACTCAGCCCACGTTCACCATCTATAATGGCTGGATAGATCCTGTTGAACATGTCAGCCATTTCAATCAAAGAATGGTAGTACATTCTAGGAACGAGGCTCTGATGTGCAAGGTGTTTCCATCCTGCTTAGGGCCTGTGGCGATGAGGAGGTTCGATGGTTAGGGGCAGGTTCTATTGACTCGTTTAAAGAACTCACTTGGGCGTTTGGGTCCCGTTTTATTACGTGCAGTCGAGTTCCTCGGCCTTTGGATTCTTTGTTGTCTCTATCCATGAGGGAAGGCAGGGACGGACCCACGTTAGGGCAGAGGGGGGCCATGCCCCCCCGCCCCCCATTTTGGGAAAATTATAGCACTGTGTACTTAAGAAGTCATCCTTTGTAAATGAAGTCTTGACTCTTGAATTTGAAAAAAAAAAAAAAAAAGATGGTCAGATAAGGACAAATGAGATAAAAAATAAATATAAAAAGAATAAAAAACTAGAAATTGGCAATCAAAAAGTAAAGCCTATGGGACTGGGAACTATGAATCAAATCTGTGCAGTGGTTAGTAATAAATGTTATTAATTGATAATGCTTGTTTGGTGGTTTATTTATGAATTATTAACTATTTTTAGAAAATAATTTATTAACATTAATGTTGTTGCAGCGGGGTATGTTTGTTTGGTTTATTTTTGGACTAAATTTTGAAACTATAAAGCTATATAATATGGAAATAATGAAACTTTTATTTGAATGGTTGATGATAGGAAAATTATCTATAATATTTGATTTTTTTAAAGAGAAAAAATTACAAATAATTTGAAGTTGATAATGCAGCATTGCCTTTAGTGTTGATGTCCCAATTCATGAAATTTTCAAAAAAAATTCCAAAAAATACCACCAATTAAATTAGTATCAATCCAAATTGTAAAAATATGAGATTATAATGTTAATAAATGGGATGGAATTCGACAAAGCTTGAGTAGATGTTAGTTTTTGATTTTTATAAACTTTTTTGTGTTTATACTTTGCCCCCCCAACTTCAAATCCTGGTTCCGTCCCTGAGGGAAGGAGAAACCTTGAAAACATATTCAAACAGATACTAGGAGATGCTCAATGAGATTGATGGTGATTTTGACAACGTAGCAGTCAGGACTTTCAAGGTTGACTTACCTGCCGAGCACAGCTTAAAGAGGTCCTTAACAGGGAAACCTGTTACCAGCGTATGCCAACTCATGGATAGGATAGATAAGTATAAAAGAGTTAAGGAAGACCAGCAGCAAGGAAAGGGCAAAGGTAAGGTTATCCCTCAGGAGAGGAGGAATTTTAGGTCGGACCGTTATAACAACAACCGGCCACAAAGGGATTTTGGAGGGCACTCCGAGTCTACAGCTGCCCAGGTAGTTAACACTGTGTTCCGGGAACCAATGCATCAAGTCTTGGAGAAAATCAAGAATAAGCCATACTTCAGGTGGCCGAACAAAATGAGCAGAGATCTTTCGAAGCGCAATCAGAGTCTTCACTACCAGTATCATAAAGAGCGGGGACATACGACCGAGGAGTGTAGAACCTTATGGAGTCATTTGCAGCAGTTGATCCGGAATGGTAGGTTGAAACAGTTCTTGAGTTGACCTAGCAAACAGGAAGGTCAAGCGGGCTCCGAGGTTAAGGGTAGTAATTCTTCAAGACCCCCTTTGGGCATTATTAATGTTATTCTCACCGCATCGGGTAGAATAGGATCTCGTCCATCTAGGGTGATGACGGTAGCTAGGCCATATGTCGAGGATTCTAGCCATGAGTCGAAGAGCGCTAAGATGGGAGTCCGTCCAGCTTTAAGCTTCTCAACGAGGACAAAGCCAGAACCATGCAGCCTCATGATGATGTCTTGGTAGTAACCCTTAGGATCGGTGGGTATGACATAAACAGGGTACTAGTGGTCTAAGGCAGTGGGGCCAAAATTATGTATCCAAACCTGTACAAGGGGCTTAACCTCAAACTAGAAGATTTGACCAGCTATGATTCACCTCTGGTGGGCTTTGATGGGAAGGTTGTTGATTCGAGAGGATAGATCAAATTGCCAGTTCAGGCCGACTCAGAGATGGTGGAGGTAGATTTTATAGTGGTGGATGCTTTTTTTCCATACACTGCTATTGTGGCACGGCCTTAGCTCCATGCCCTTAGGGCCGTCTCGTCTACTCTCCATCTAAAAGTAAAGTACTCGTTCGGGGATCAGGTTAAAGAAATGGTTAGGAGTCAATTTGTGGCCAAGCAGTGTTTGGTGGCTGCTATCATGCACCGGCCTGAGTTAGATTCCTCGGCCCCAACGAATAAAAAGTTGTAGCAGTTAAAGATCAAGGCCTCATCTTTTAGTGGTGAGGCCGAGAATGCAAAGTGTGAAGATTTGGAGAAAGTTCTTGTTGATGATGATCTGGAGAAATTTTTTCAAATCAGGTCTGAACTGCCTCATTGGGATAGGAAGAGTTTGTGAAATTTCTTAGGGAGAATATTGATGTATTTGCTTGGAATGCTTATGAAGCCCCCAGAGTGGATTCGAGCTTCATTTGTCATCATTTAAATATCAATCCGTCTGTTACCCTTAAAAAACAGCCTCCTCAGCGCTTTTCAAAGGTTCATTCTGATGCCGTCAAAGAGGAGGTGACGAAGCTTAAACGGGTTGGGGCTATTTAAGAGGTGTTTTACCTTGAATGGTTGGCCAACATTGTGGTTGTGAAGAAGAAAAATGGAAAGTGGCAGGTATGCGTAGACTTCACGGATTTAAATAAGGCCTGCCCAAAGGACCCTTTCCCATGTCTCGGATCGATCAATTAGTTAATGTAACTGTGGGACATCCTCGGATGAGTTTTTTGGATGCTTTCCAGGGCTATCACCAAATACCTTTGGCTTTAGAGGATCAGGAGAAGACAACTTTCGTCACTCCTACTGGGAATTACCACTACAAAGTAATGTCATTTGGGTTGAAAAACGCAGGGTCTACTTACTAAAGGATGATGACAAGGATGTTTGAGCCACAGATGGGAAAAAATATCAAAATTTACATTAATGATATGGTGGTCAAGAGTAAGAAGGAAGCTGAGCACGTTAACGACCTCGGGAACATCTTTGAAATCTTGAGGAAGCACAAGCTGCAACTGAACGCTTCCAAGTATTCTTTTGGTGTTAGATCAGGAAAGTTTCTAGGCTACATGGTCACGCACCGCGGGATTGAGGTCAACGTAGACCAAATTAAGACAATCAATAATTTGCGACCACCTCAGAATCCCAAGGAAGTCCAGAGGTTGACAGGGATGACCGCTGCTTTGAATCGATTCATAACCAGGTTGACAAACAGGTATAGGCCTTTCTTCTAGTTGTTAAATAAATGGAAGGAATTTGAGTGGACCGAGGAGTGTGCCTTGGCCTTCCAGCAATTGAAGAAGTATCTTTCTCGGCCATCTATTATGTCTAGACCCGAGGCGAATGAGGTTTTGTTTGCCTATGTGGCAGTGGCTGCCCACACAATAAGCCTGGTGTTGATAAGGGTTGACTGTGGCATACAAAAGCCAGTTTATTACGTTAGCAGGTCCCTACATGAAGCCGAGGTCCGATATTTACCACTTGAGAAGGCCATTTTAGCAGTGGTGCATGCCACTCGTAAGCTTCCCCATTATTTCCAATCACACACGGTTGTTGTCTTGACACAACTGCCACTTAAAGCCCTACTTTGAAGCGTCGACTACATGGGAAGGGTTGCCAAATGGGGAATGATGTTGGGAGCTTTTGACATTAAATTCATGCCTCGCACTTTTGTTAAGAGTCAAGTCCTTGCCGACCTGGTGGCTAAATTTGCTGAAATTCCAATAGAAAAAGAAATGAGGAAGCTGAACATGGATGAAAATTCAGTTGGTGTAGTCTCAGTACAGGAAGCTTTATCCTGGAAGGTCTATGTTGATGGCGCCTCGAACCTCAAAGGATTTGGATTGGGGCTAGTTCTGGTGTTCCCTGAGAAGATCACAGTGGAAAAATCTTTAAGACTCAGCTTCTCGGCCACGAAAAATGAAGCTGAGTATGAATCTCTGTTAATTGGAATAACCATGGTCCAAAGGATGAGTGGAAGGGCTGTGAAAATTTTCTCAGATTCGAGATTGGTGGTAGGTCAAGTCCGAGGAGAGTTAAAAGCCAGAGATCCTAGAATGCAGGAATATTTAAGCCAGGTTAAACATTTACAATCTGGGTTTGAATCCTTTAATTTATTGCAAATTCTTAGAAGTAGAAATACACATGCAAACTCACTTGCAACGCTAGCAACTTCATCGGCGCAGAGTATACCCAGAGTTATCCTCGTGGAGGATCTTGTTAAACCTTTTGGGGTAAAGAGAGAGATTGTCTGTGTGCATCAGATAAGGGTAGGTCCTAGCTGGATGGACCCTATCATACTATTCCTTAAGGATGATACCCTGCCTGAGAATAAGTCCGAGGCAGACAAAGTACAGAGGAAGGCTCCTCGGTTCTGGCTATCCGAGGACCAGAAATTGTATAAGAGATCCTTCTCCAACCTATATCTATTGTGCATACACCCTGAAGCAATTGAAATACTCTTAGAAGAATTGCACGAGGGAATTTGCTGAAGCCATACTAGAGGAAGGTCTTTGGCCCATAGGGCTCTTACTCAAGGGTACTGGTGGCCCAACATGCAAAGAGAGGCACAAGAGTATGTGAAGAAGTGTGATCAGTGCCAAAGATTTGCGCCAAATATCCATCAGCCGGGAGGTGTCTTTAACCCCCTATCTAGCCCTTAGCCTTCTGTTTAATGGGGTTTGGACATTGTAGGTCCTTTCCCCAAAGCAGCAGGCAACAAGAAGTATTTGTTGGTCGGCACGGATTATTTCACTAAATAGGTTGAAGTAAAACCATTGGCAAACATCAGGGATGTGAATGCCAAAAGGTTTGTTTGGAAGAACATTGTCACTCAATTTGGAATCCATCACACCCTCATCTCGGATAACGGGCTTTAGTTTGACTGTAAATCCTTCAAGAGGTATTGCTGTGAGCTAGGAATTACTAATAGATACTCCACTCCAGCTTATTCAAGGGGAAATGGGCAAGCTGAGGCTGTAAACAAGGTTATAGTAAGTGGGCTCAAGAAGAGGCTGGATGATACTAAGGGAAGATGGATAGAGGAGTTACCACACGTTCTTTGGACATACTGGTCTACACCTCGGAGATCTATTGGGGAAACCCCTTTCTCTATGACTTATGGGGCTGAGGTTGTTCTTCCACTGGAAACTGGATTCCCTACATTGAGAACAAGCTCTTTTGCTCCGAGAAGTAATGATGACTTGCTAGAGAAGAGTTTAGACTTAGTTGAAGAACAGAGAGAAAACACCATGGTATAATTGGCTTACTATCAACATAAGTTTAAGTAACGATATGATGCAAATATGAAAGTAAGACCACTGGCAGTGGGTGATTTGGTGTTGAGAAAGGTTTTTGGTTCTGCAAAGAACCCAGCTTGGGAAAAATTGGGATCCAATTGGGAGGGGCCGTATCACATTACGTCTGTGGCAGGAATAGGTGTATACTATTTAGAAGACCTGGAAGAAAAAGTTGTACCGCACCCCTGGAATGTAAATAATCTGAGAAGGTATTATTATTAATGAGAATATACTTTATCATGTTTATGGTGATTATACTATGTGTCAAATATCATTTATCGAAGTGTTAAACAGAACCTTAGTTATGCCTAGCTCCTTGGACCACATACTTTGGAAAAATTAACACTTATGACATCTTTCTAAATATTAAACAGACCCTTAGCTATGTCTAGTTCCTCGGACCATCTGCTTTGGAAAAATTAATACTGTATGAAATTTATCTAAGTGTCAAACAGATCATCCGTCATGCCTGGTTCCTCGGACCACATACCTAGGAAAAATTGATATCTTCTTATTATGATTTTAAGTATTAAACAGACCCTTAGTTACGTCTGGTTCCTCGGACCATTTGATTTGGAAAAATTAATATTGTACAAAATTTATCTAAGTGTCAAACAGATCCTCAGTCATGCCTGGTTCCTCAGACCATATACCTTGGAAAAATTGATATCTTCTTATTATGATTTTAAGTATTAAACAAACCCTTAGCTACGTCTGGTTCCTCGGACTATCTGCTTTGGAAAAATTAATACTGTATAAAATTTATCTAAGTGTCAAATAGATCCTCGGTCATGCCTGGTTCCTCGGACCACATACCTTGGAAAAATTGTTATCTTCTTATTATGATTCAAAGTATTAAACAGAACCTTTGCTATGCCTGGATCCTCGGACCACATACTTTGGAAAAATTAATACTTCACAATGGTTATTTAGGTGCCAAAATGACCCTTGGACATATCTAACTTTACAGACTGTGTACGTTGCATAAGTCAATTCTTTCGGACACTCTTTCCACACATAAGGTAACTAAGTGTTTCTTACTGACTGCTTAGCTGTCAAAAGTAGTTAATTATTCTTTAAAAAAAAAAAAAACTCCATTATAACAAATAAGCTTAAACGGATGCTCGTGAGCATCACTTAGAGCATTTATAAACATACTTGTATCTGTTTCAGAGTTGGTTATCTTCTTAAGTTGCTTGAGATTTACTGATAAATAAGGGAAGAGATAGTCTCTAAACTTGTTTGCAATATCATATTAGCTTGTACAGCTTTCGAAGTTTAATCTATGTTCTGCTTAGATGATGTACCTAATAAGTTTAGCTTGACTCACTGTTAATTATATCAAGTGGCTTTCTACTGCTCATTTAGATTAACAGTAAAATTTTTACTTTGTTAACATTCTCATTGGGAGAAAGAAATCCATGAATATTTTTCATTAATTTAAACCTCTGAATAAGGCGATTTAAGTACAAGGAGAACAGTTCAGATTAACAAAAAAAAAGGGGGGGGGGGGGAGGGGGAAGAGATAAAATAAAGGACAGAAGCTAAATAAAAGTTTATTTTTTCTTTATTACAATTTTTCCGTGTGGAGGAGCTTTGGAATGCTAGGCTGCAGCCTCAGTGGATCCCTGGTCTAAGCCTTTTGGGTCACCCTTAGCAGGGATAGGTAGGCTTGCAAGCACTATCTCCGTCCTGGGTGCCTCTTTGTCCTTGGTGGGATCCTGAGGAGCAGCCAGGGGCAAAGTGGTGTCAGGGGCTACCTCCTTAGTTGTCTCAGATTCCTTCTCACTTGCCCTAGGCTACTCGGCCTTCTTCTGAGGACTGCTGGAGGAGAGAAGAGTTGTGTCAGAGCTACTTTTGTCTGGTTCAGCCACCTCGGGTGGGATGTCTGTTGAGGTGCTGTTGGAAGGAGCTGCACGGATGGCCAGAGGGTAGTAGATGTTTTTAGCCTTCCTAAGCATAGATGAAGCCTCAACCCCGGCCTGGTTGAGGGCTTCAATCCATACTTGGGAGCAATAATTCCTACATACCCCCGAGACCTCAGCCCCGAGACCTCAGCCCTGAGGGCTTCCTTGGTCTCAGCCACTCCGACATCATATCCTTGTTACTCAGCCTCGTACCGTGCTCTCTCAGCTTCTTCCTTTGCTTTCTCGGCTAGGTCCTTAGCCTTTTGGACCTCTTCCAACTTCTTCTTTAGTGCAACAATCTGCTCCTTGGAAGAGGCTAGTTGGTCCTTGGCGTTGCGCAGCAATACCCTCTAACCTTCGGCCTGCCTCTCCGCGTTGTCTATGGCAGCAGCAGTGCTCTTCCTCTCTCTCTCCTCCTCAGCCAACTTGATCCTTAGTTCTTGAATGCTTTTTTAGGCCACATGGAATGCATCCACGACCACTATTCTCCTCGCCTCCTCATCCTTGGCTCTTCGATGAGAAAAATTTACTATCTCTTCGGCCCTGAATGCAGCTTGAACGGCCTGCAAGAAAAAAGTCCATTTAAAATACATAAATGTAGGCAATTAAAAGCGTAATGAGGAAAGATAGAGGAGAATGTAAAACATACCATGGCTAAGTCCCTTTTTAAACCAAGCAACACCTTATGTTGCCTCATTAGCCTGAGGCCAGCCATATCCTTAGGCAGAAGCAAGGATTGCTCCACTGCATCTGCCACGTACCCAGCTGTACCCTGCTAGAAGTCTCGAATGGAAGCATCCTCGGTTAAAAGAGCCCATCCAATTCCAAGCGTGGAGCCCAAACTTGGACCGAGACTCTATGGTTGCCCCTTCGATCCATTTCGGTGGCTGACCTTGTGTGTTGACTCTTGGCTATTTACCCCCCCTCTAAGGCTCAACCTCCAAAGGGGGGTGTTGTCTTCCTACCTCCACTACGTCTTTGCCTTTATCCTCCCTTTTTCTCTTGTGGTCAGGGGGGTCAACTCGGTGTGGTTGGTTAGTGGGAGGGGCAGGAGGCTTGGATTGCGCCACTTTGCCAGGTGCATCCCTTCCCGGCTGGGATTCCAAAAATTCCTGGAGGGTTAACCTCTGCTTTCTTTGAATTCCCATATCTTCAACAGGAGGTGTAGCTTCTTCAAATTCGTCGAGGACACTAGTTGATACCTCCAGAGACAGAGGCATGTCAAATACGTCGAAGAGATCGTCTGAGTCTGAAACGTCAACTACCTCCTTCTGCTCTTCCTTCTCCTCGTCTTCTTCTTTATTGGTAGGTTGGGAAGAAGCAACTTCACCAGGAGAGCATTAAGGTGGAGGGCTTGTTAGAGGTACACCTTCGAAAATGGGTAGGGTAGAAAGCGTGCCTTCTGGGACGGAAGCACCCTCGGGGAGAAGAAAACCTGGGACAACTACGCTAATCCTGTGGAGGTGGGGGTCCTTAGCCCTTATGACACACTTTGGTGCCTGGAAACTAGGTGAGATGGGCTTGTATCCCAATATTAGGTGCGCCACCCGTAGCTGGCTATCCAAGTTCACAAACACCTCGGCTCTAAAGATCTTGTCCAAACTGTCCTTGTTCACCAACCCAAGCCGAGGACCAAGATTTGTCTGAGCATAGTTAGACCATATTAAGAAAGCTTGCGTTGAAGGGTAAGGAAGTTGGTTGTGAGTGTAATAACCCAGGAGATGATGCCGAGGATGAGTATCACCTCGGATAACTAGAACCGAGGTCCATTTTGATGGTCTGCCGTCCAGAAAAATATCCCAGAGAGTTCTAGTAGAACAAGTAGATGCTATGGATACCTATAGCAAGGAGAGATAGCAAAATATCAAAGGAGAAGACTGCCACCACCGCATTGAATGTTCTGTAACTAACCCTCTAACCGCATTAATGTGGAGGTGATATCTGGACAGTGATTTTCAGCCTTACAGCTACTGACCAGAGACTTCTCAAAAAGGTGGATGGGACAAGTATCAACACCGACCACCAAAACTGCAAGTGGAAGGCTAAGAAAAGGAAGGAGAAATGAGTATAAAAGGGAGAGGAAGGCAATAAGAGAGGGGGATCAGGAAAATCAAGAAAGAAACATCGTAGCCCCTAAGAACCAAATGTATAACCAAATTAGAACATTATATACCAGAATTAATCTCCTCGGACCTGGGCCTAGGACCACTTCTTGAAGTTAAACTTTTCTATTATATTCCTCTTATCATCTAAACCCGTCCTATTGATTGTCTAATTCAAACTAACCCAGTTTCTTTACCTACTCTCTACAAATTTATTGTTTTTGGGCCTTTTGGGCTAGTCCATTCACTACTTGGGCTTGAGCACCAAATATGTGTCCTTACAATAATCTAATCAAATGATTTCTTGTAACCCCAGACAGCATGCAGCAATTTTTTAAAAAAATATAAATTTTTTTTCTTTTTTATTGGTAAGTTAAACATGCACCTGGAGAGTCTTGAACCCATCACCTCTGATCCCAGCCTCTACCTTGTTCTTACAAGGGAAGGAGGTGTCATTTGAGCGAGAGCTCAATGGCAAAAAAATTAATAAATAAATAAATATCCTAATAATTGTTAATCATTTACCTTGAGTTACTTTTTGACCCAAATGATTCTCCTTGTTGAATGCGTAGGACAACAAGTCATGATCCTCTGTTAGATGGTATCACACAAATTTATATATTACTAAAAGCTGAAGCGTAGCATTTAATGTTGCTACGCTCCAGTTGAGCCACCTCATACTTTTTTTTAAAAATTTTTTTTTTCCTTTATGATTTCTCTCTATTTTTTATATATAAAAAAAATTAAATATAGATCATGGACAAACATGTTGATGCACTCTATTAAGATGACTATTCATCTCCTTCTAAAAAAAATGACTATTCATCTGCTACTAATCTACTACATATACTAAATTATCTCAATTATTATCTATACAACACGAGTTATTATCTTCGGTTACGACTATTCACATCCTTCCATCCAAAATTGGAATTTGGAAGCAAAACGGTTTTTTTGTAATGTAAATGCAAAGTTAGAGTCTTTTATCCAAATCACCCTTCCACTTCTAATAGCTAATCCAAATCTTATATAGTCTGCCTGTAAGTTCTCTCTCTCCATCTCCACTTTAGTCAACATGTACTCTATTAAGATGACCATTCATCTCCTTCTCAAAAAAAAAAAAAAAGACTATTCATCTGCTACTAATCTAATACATATACTAAATCATCTCAATTGTTATCCATACAACATGAGTTATTATCTTTGGTTGCAACTATTCACGTCCTTTCAATTGTTATCCATACAACATGAGTTATTATCTTTGGTTACAACTATTCACATCCTTCCATTTAAAATTGGAATTTGAAAGCAAAACGGTTTCTTTGTAACGTAAATGCAAAGTTAGAGTCTTCTATCCAAATCACCCTTCCACTTTCAATAGCTAATCCAAATCTTATATATTCTGCCTGTAAGTTCTCTCTCTCCATCTCCACTTTAGTTTTTTTTCCCCTAAATTTTTGTACTTAGCCAAGGCCCAGTAAATATGCAAGACAATGGTGTGCAAACTATCAAGAATTCAATTCCACTATTAATTATTGCTTACAATCCCAAAGGAATATCGATTTTTTATTGAAATTTTGGGTAATCAATTTCTTTTACATATCACTCTTGATTTTTGTTTAGGTGTTTTTCATAATGTTGAATTATCACTATATTTGCATCGCAACTTTTAATGACTTTTTCAATGGTTTTCAATGGTTAGTATTTTTTGTTTAACGTTAAGACTAAATGCTAATTTGCTCACAATGTGCATGATGTTATATTTCTAGAAGGTAGCTAGTCAATCAATGTAACTCATATTTTTTTAAAAGCAAAAAATAATTATTTTGTGTTTTTTCATTTAGTCACAATACAAATTGTTTTTTTTTTTTACCAACCATTGGCACTGGCACCCCTATCTATGTGTTTAACAATATTCATGAACTCTTCTCTTGGCTATGTATTTTGACTTATTTTCTTTACATATACGAATTTTGGTTTGTAAAAAATGCATGCCTTTATTATTTTCGAGGTATCTCTCTCTCATTACATTTTTCTTATGTGTATCATGTTTGTATTTATCTATCTAACTTTTATATCTATATATATATATATATATATATATAATCTTTTGATGCCATTTTTTTTTCTGCCCTTAAGGTTGGCCCTTACAACAAATAGATTTCATACTAAACAAAAACTCAATTATGTTGTCATCATTTTTGTTTGTTTTTTATTTTTTAATATTTAAGGGATTTGAAGGAGAATAAAAGTGACTTTTAGAGTAGTTTGGAGTTCTAATCTTTCTAGGTAGACTTAAAAGTTTGAACTATTTTATACAAAAATTATTGTGTATATATGTCAATTTTTCTCAACATAAAACTTATATGCGTGGCATATTTTGTCTATGAAAGCCAAATATAATCACTTGGCATTTCTTCAATGGCAGAATTGTCTCCCTCTAAAACTCATATCTTAATGAATTTGACAGCTCAACTTAGTAAGTTTCTATTCTCTCTCTTTCTTACTCTATTCTCACAATTCAATATTTTATTACAATCACCAGATAAAAATATCTACATTGTTATTTTGATTGTTTGGTCTCTTTGTGTTAATGGATTCTCATAATTTTAAACATATTTTATTCATAAGGTAATCAATTAGGGTTTGGAATTATTTTATGTAATGGGAATGTAATTATGGGTTACTTGGATTAAAATAATTCCTTTTGGAATTTTTTTCTTGCAATGTGTCTCCAAGCAACTTGATACACGGTTCTCATGCCTAATAAAGATTAAAGTGTTTTTATAGTTGTTTAGAATGAAAAATATCAATATATTTTCTGGGAGATATTTTTGTAACATTAAATTGAATTGATTCTTTTAACATTCATTTAGTGATAATAAAACTATAAATTGTTAGATTTTTTTAGAACTCAAAAGTTTTATACATAACTTTCTTCTTTTTTTTTTTTTTTGAGAAACATTTTATATGTAACTTATGATATAGAAAATGATATTTTTTCTTTAAGTAGTGAAATTGAAATAAACGTGCTCCATAGACTTTGTTTGTTGTTTGAGGACTTAGAATGTGGTGGAGTTGGGACATATTTCAACTCTATAAATGTGTAATAATCATTGCTTTGATTTATACAAATTTTTATAATTTTGAAAATATATATTTTTCACCTCAAGGTTTTTTTTTTTTTTTTTTTTTGGTTACATTCGTTTGTGTGATTATGGTTGGTAATAATTTCTATGCAATATATAGTCTTATTAATTGAATTTTCACTTTAACATTGTCCTATGTTAGTCATTATCCTTTGTAAGTGAGCTATGTTTGGATTATAAGGTGCTAAGGTGCTATGTGTCATATTTGGATTGACATATGGCAAATTTCAACAATTAATTTCTCAATAATTGTTGAAATTTGAAAATTTTCTTTACAATTCAGAATAATTGTAAGTAAATAAGAACCAAATGATTATTTTTGAAAACTTCTTATGTTAATATTTTTTCAAAAATATACTTAACATGTCATCTAATTTTTTGAAATTTGTTAAAAGAATCTTAAATTTCTAGAAATTGCATTTGACAATGCAAAAATTCACCGAGATAAAATCTTTAATTAATGAAGGATTAAAATATATTTAAGTTTCAAGATTTGCATTTCTTAATTTTAGATTGAATGTTTAAGGATTGTGTTCTTTGAAAAGATATGGATAGAAGGTGGGCTTGTTAAACTAAATATCTAAAAATAAATATTCAAATTACAAACGTCATTATATATAAGATACAAATTTTTAACTATTCAGCCACCCAAATTGATTTCAACTTTTCATTTTCTTCTTTCTAATTTCAAGTAATTATTAAAATTGAATAGTTCATTATCTTTTTAGCGGATACAATTAAAATTTCAAGCATAATCTACAACCCAAAGACGAGTTTTGTGTCTCTTCATTTATCTACAGTTACAATGTTTCCTCTTCCAATTTTTCAGTTTTTCATAACCATATTTCTCTCTCACTCACACATCAATCATTTTTTTATTTAAGCTTTACAATATATTTACCAATGTACATTCTAGATACGATCACCTCATAATTTACAACAAAAAAATTAGTTCAATACTATTTGTTCTCCATATTTTTCAATCAAGCTTTAGTTTTCACCATTTTGAGAAGACATCGATTGATTTTGTCAAAAATTTTCAAAGTTAGGTCGGCAATAGGATGACCATTGAGGTGAACAAAACGCACAATGGTAACACATTTAGTCTATTTGAAATGATTTTGCTATTTTCCTTTCGAAATTTTTTAATGATATTGACTTTTGTTACTCTTAATTAACTTACAATTGGTAACACAATTTTAGTTAATCTGAGTTTTTTTGGTAAGTTTTTATTTTGCGTAGTTGATCATCTTTAAGGAATATATCAAAAAAAAGAATTAGACAAAATATAATTTACTCTAGAGCAACTATTAATGTTTTTATGTATAGATACTTGAGGAACTTGTGATTAATTCTTTTTTGGAATTCCAATTATTCTTTTTTCTAGGCTTCTAGATTAATTTTTAGGGGTGCAAATGATAGCCTAGAGGTAAATACATTCTTTGTGGTGCCCATATTTGTGGTTCAAACCCCACCATCCCCCCTCCACTACTATCTATCTATGAAAAAAAGAAAAGAATGTTAGTGTTTGTATTAGTTTGAATAACATTTATGTCCCATTATTTGCTTAAATCTTTCATATATGCAATATGCTTAATTCATATAACATTTTTGAATTAATCTTTTATTTCCCCCCCCCCCCCCCCTTTTAGTCTCTTTGTGATTGTACAAATTCTGTTACATAAAACCAGATGAAGCTTATGTTGTGGTAACAATAGAAACAATGCCTAAGTTGCCCCCATTTTTGACAAATTAAGCATTACACCACATAAACTTCTCAATAGGGTTGATTTCTATGATGAAGTCATTGGTATTTGTAATGCAAGCCTTAGTGGAGGGTGAACTTTTAAATTCCATAAGTATGTACAACATATGGAACAAGAAAATGAATTTATTTGTTCAAAGTTTTGAATAATAGTTTTTGAATAGTTTTGTATATCTACTCTATAATTGTTGTAGTTTAAATTTGTCAATATCACCTTCATTTGGAAGAGAAACCATGAAAAACAAAGAGCAAACTAACATAGTTGATAGTGATAAAAATTCTTTGATTAATTCCTCTTGGTTGAATGTGTACACTCCTTAATTATAAAAAAAAAAAAAAAAAATCTTAATATTACTAAGCTAAAGGTAGTATACTATTTAATCATTTTGCCAAATTTTTGTATTAAAGTTATAGATTCTATCTTCTAATAGACGTTTGTGTTGGATGACTTATATATCTATAATTGGTTATTCAAACTAAGAATTTCCCGTCATATGTTACTCTCTAAAGATCTTATTAGCTATATAAATGTTACTTTTGGATTAATGAGACAAGATCAACAAAACATGACTTCTATATAATTATATCTAGATGATACTGCAATGTTATGATAGATAGGTTGGTCTTAATTTACTATATAATCTAAGTAATCATATGGTTTATGAATTTGAAGAGTTATATATTGCAGGATTTATTCAAACGTTCATATGATGAAAAAAAAAATTTTGTCTTTTAAATTTGTCTTTTATTTTATATTTTCATTTTATGATATATGATTTATTGATTATGAGAAAAAATGAAATGTTGATCTATGTTTAGAAGAAAAATATAAGAGTTGATTCACATGTATCTGTATAGTAATTAATAAAGTATATATGGTTACAACTTAATCTAATAGTTCTTACATTATAAAATAAGAAATAACTTTTTTTATTGTATTGTGTTTCATATTTTTCCGTGCATCGCATGGATTTGCGACTAGTGATATGTTATTTTCAAGTAGCAATGTTAAACCCATTTTTATAAAACTAAAATGTCCATAAGATTTACTAAAAATTTGCATGCTCAATTTTGCATCAGAAGTCTTGAAAATGTCAAAATCATACGCAATAGTATAAAATCAGAGAAAAAAGGACAAGATTATAACTGATGATTGCTAGTTAGTGATCCTGCAAAAAAGCATAGTTTAAAATCATCCTCAGAATATTCAAACTTTAGAGATGACACCAAAAGGTACAAAGTAACAAATAGTGATAGCCAACACATATATATTTCTTTACCAAAAAGTACCTATCAACAAATACAGACATTTACAGAAGATGAGGTGTCAGAATGCTGAAGATTACGGTTCAAAAATTAGTCTTACAAAAATTGACATTTCTTAATCTATTTACGGCATAACATGAAATTACAACTTGAGATTCATAAACCCATATAAGAAAGATAATTATGCATGTGACAAATATATTTAGTTTATTCTTATTTCTTTCTCTTTTTTATTTTTTATAAATCAAATATATTTAGTCTATTCTAACCCATCTTTAATCAATTTCAAAAATTGTCCACTATGTTTTTGTACAGTATGAACTGTTCTATATATAAAGACTCTCTCTCTCTCTCTCTCTCTCTCTCTCTCACACAACCAGCTATTCTCATAAATATCAAAGAGATAGAAGTGTGGTAGCAATTTTGGAAATTCTTGCAAATTCAATTCGGACTTCATATATAAATCACTTGAGCTAGCGCAAGAAATCTTAGGACTCAGAAACAATCATAAAATTAAAAATTTGAAGAAGAAAAGCCAATGAGCTCTAGCTCAAATGGCACCTCTTCCCTTTGTAAGCGCAAGTGGAGGATGAGGTTGAAGATTCAAAAATCACTTGGCACAGGCCTAACTTATTCATCAAACAAATTTTGAAGAAGAATAGAGATCCATAATCATTTGTAAGTATCCCTCAGCTCCAAACTATTACATAATATTGCATAATCATTCAAAAATCACTTTCCAATGCAAAATATCGCATAACTCTCAGCTCTAAACTAACTATTCCAACCTTCTTTTACTTCCTTTATCATACACAACAAGCTTATATTTAGATATGCATATATAATTTATAGATACACGTGTGTCCCAAGAATGATAAAAGTACTTAAAAAAATTCAATCCTGAAATAAACCAACTGCATTTTACTCTTGTCAATATTACTTCCCTCTGCTTTTGACAACGTCATTCTAACCCAAGACTCCTTAAATCTCCCTTCTCAGACTACAGTAATTTCTTTTCACAAACATACAAAATAATGAAAACCCAAAAAGAACGGGACAAGACAACTAAAATTTCAAACAAATAGCTGTTCATTATATACAATCAAACATTAAATTGCCGTCTGTTTGGAGAGATGTTCAAAACTTGCCAATGATCTCTAGCCCAACTGGCACCTCCTCTCCTTCTCTTTGTTTTTTTTTTTTTTTTTTTTTTTTTTTTTTAACATAGGGAACCTTTCTAAAGAAGGAGCTCTTTGGACTTGCTTCTAGAATATAGCCAATATAACCTACAGGCAACTAACCCCACCCGCCAAAATCAATTGCCAGGTAATCCAAGGGCATTCACTCCCTAACAGGCTAAGCAGTTTACACTCACATCCAGAACCTACAGGATTGAGAGTGAGGTCGTAGGTCACCTATTAGATGTGTGTAACTAACCCATCAAAAAATAAAATGTTCAAAACTTGACTAAGCATATAGCCCTCTAGATTGCAGCCTAATTATACAGTTCACAAAACCCATTGTTTGGTTCTCATGAAATTTTGACAAAAAGGATTCACCTTTCATAATCTATTACTCATTCTTCTTTTTAGGACCAAACAGAGCCTTAAGTAAAATCAAAACGCCCTCCAAGCCCATTCCAAACCCTAAAAGAGACACTAACACAAAAAAGCTCAAAACTTTATCACAAATACCTTGAGAAAGAAAGCATTTTTATGATACAACAATTTGATTTCACAACGGAATCAATGTATTTACAACTTACTAATACAAATACAATCCAAACAGAGGGATATATAAACAAAACAAATGAATGAAATCGTTGAGTGTGCGAAAAAGAAATTAAAAATAAGAGAAAGATAATAATAACAATGAAGCTTGCAATGAAAAATGATAATGAGAAGCACCTGATCGGAAATAGGGATGGGAAGGTTGCAAAAGCGAGAGAGCCTATAAAGAATACTGAACACAAACGACACAAAAACCAAAAGGCCCACACAAAAAAAAAAAAGAGAGAGAGAGAGAATTTTTTTTTTTTTTTTTGGGTTTTGGGTTCTAAATATTTGAGCTTAGATATCAAAGTCCATCTTTATGGAAGACTATGGCCTGTTACTTTACTCATGTATGATAGCATCATAGCATCAGTGTGTGTTTCTCACCGATCCCTCAATTATGAACAGGCAGCTTTCGAAAGTCTTTTCTGTTTATCAAAATCTTGGACAGTCAGTCATCCTGGTTTAGAAACATAGAGGCTAGACCTCATAGCTTTAGGTGTCTGAAAAAGCAACTTAAGCATCTAGAGTGAATGACTCTATATTCCAGGCAGCCTTCGGATTTTCTGAGAATCTATAATCCTTTCCTTCTTTATGGACCAACATGTGCCAGTCACTTATCTAGTAAAAAAAAAAAAAAGTTATCTGAATTCTGGCTAGTTTGCGATTTGTGCCCTACCTTGATGTCTATACTAAAAAATGTCATTGCAAATTCTTTTGTTCCTGCAGATATACGGGTGAAGGAACCCTCACTGGAATCTTTTGTGCAGGTCTGTACTTAAACTGAATGATTGCCTTCTCAATCCTCTGTGATTCTTATGTTCTATACTGTTACTTCACTTCTATCAATGCTTACACTGATTATGATTTCACTGCTTTGCCCCTTGAATTCTTACAGAGGAAGAAAGCAGTATGAACCACCTAGATACATGACAATAAACACTGCCATTGAGCAGCTCCTGGAGGTTGAGCAAACATAAGGAGGATCTGGTAAGGGTCATTTTTCCTCCATCCAGGCCTTCACTTTCAAGTGTAGATTTTGTGCGTGTGATGTGTTTGGTTCACCAAATTTACTACTTGAGTTTGATTTAAAATTTATGCAAACTGCTTGTATAAAACTGATGGCAATTGCCTAGGTGGCTACCTGCCTTCTTCCATGAGCTGATACCCCAAATTTTGCCGCAATCAAATCTCAATTGCTCTAAATATGATGTATTAAGTTTTGCAAAATAATGTAATACTTAAGGACTGGTGATTTTTGCATTGTCCTGCAGCCTACAACGAAGACACCGATTGTGTTGGGTTTGCTCGGCTGGGAAGTGAGGATCAGATGATAGTTGCAGGTACAATGAGGCAACTACAGACGATTGATTTTGGAACACCTCTGCATTGCCTTGTCATATTTGGCAAGACCCATCCAGTGGAAGAAGAAATGTTTGACTTTTACAAACTTAGAGGAGAGAGTTTGGAACGGATTGATAATGGGATCATATGATTTTTTCTCTAGAAGGGATAAATATATACTGCCTCCTTATTCAAGTTGGTTAGTTTGGTATACCTTTCTATTTTCTATTTATATCTGCCTTAACCCATGCCACCCAAATAGAACCAACACTTGCAAAGAGGTTCCATATGAACCTCAGCACAGCAGTTTAATTTGTTTCACCCAGCCACCTTAAACAAATTTTGCATGTCTTTTAAAAATTTTATGAACTTTTTTGGATTGAGGTAAATGTTTTTTTCATTGTGATGTTTCACTGCTTTGCACGAACTGAGCATAGTTTAGAAGATTTGCCTTCTTTTGGTTAATAAATTTCTGTTAGTACAATGATTAGTTTTCTAGTCCCTTTTTTTAATATAAAGAAGAAATAGTTTTAATCATGAGAAATTTGCAGCTTTGGGGTTAAATATTTCTCCAAAAGCACCTCTATCCAAGCACTAAATACTCGAAGCATGTCTGGTCAAAGTGTGGGCCACTTTGTTATCAGAATGTTGAGAAGAGTCATGAGAAGCAAGAAGATTTGACTAGCTCAGTGACAAGGAAAGCTACATCAGTGAAGGAAGAAGTGCTACAAACCAGAAAAACGGCAGTAGCTTAAGTAATAAAACTGTGTGTAGCTTAGTGTATTTATGACTGAGTAGTTAGTCAGTTATAGCACGTGAGAATGGTTGTTAGTGCATAGTGTCACACGTGAGAAAGTTTGTTAGTTAGTTTTTTCTTTTTGGGAATTAGTTTCCAGTTCTATTTTGGTGTATAAATTGTACTTGTACATTGTAGATTCTTTTAATTCAATTCAATTAAATACAAAGAGAAAGATTTTCCTCTATTCTTTGATACGGTATCAGAGCACATTTCCTAGCTTCGTAGGGTTTGTTTACAATTTCTCTGTTTTTCTCTCTCAAATTTTCTTGAGAAAATTTTTTTTTCTTCAAGAAAATTTCTCACTGTCTTGTTCACAATGGCTTCCGCTGCAACTACAAATGATTCTGCATCAGAGAATGCACCTTCTTCTTCTTCACAAGACTCACCAATGGATGATCCCTTGTTCTTGCACCACGCAGAGAGTCCAAGCACAGTTCTTGTTACGCAGCCCCTGACTGGAGGAGAAAACTACTCAGCATGGGCTCGAGCTGTGAGGAAAGCTTTGCTAACCAAGAATAAGCTGGGATTCATTGATGGAACTCTTACTCTTTCATCGCCATTGGTGTCTTCTCCCTCATCTGTGCAAGCTTGGATCAGATGTGACAACATGGTTGGCACCTGGTTAACCAATTCAGTCTCACCCAAACTCCAAGCAAGCATCATCTATGAGGATACTGCTTTAGAGATCTGGAATGATCTCAAGAATCGTTTTGCTCAAACTAATGGACCAAGAGTCTTCAATCTTCAAAAGGAAATTGCTGAGCTTCATCAAGGTGAGGTGTCTATCACTGATTTTTTCACTCAGTTGAAGGTTCTATGGGATCAGTTACAGAATTTGAGTCCTTTTCCTTCATGCACTTGTGGAAAGTGTGTATGTAATATAAACAAGAGGCTTAATGATTTACAAGGTCGAGAGTCAGTAATGAAATTCTTGATGGGGTTGAATGAATCATTTTCCCAAGTTAGGACTCAAGTTTTGCTTATGGATCCAATTCCATCTCTTAGCAAGGTTTATTCCTTATTGATTCAAGAAGAAACCTAAAGATCAGTCACAAATCCAGCAGTTGTTAAGGTTGATTCTATTGCTTTAATTGCTAAATTACCAAATGTTAATGCACATTTTGGTAACAATCTTGCTGGCAATGGTCCTGGTAACAAGAACAAAGAAAAACCAGTTTGTACTCACTGTGGTAAAACTGGATAAGTGCTATAGGTTGCATGGTTTCCCACCTGGCTTTAAGTTTAAGAATAAGACTACAGCAATGGCTCATCAAGTCACAGTCACTCAGCCACAAGAGTTGCTGACAACCACAAGCACCAACAACTCAGTGTTTACTCCTGAGCAATATCAGCAGCTTCTGGCTTTGATTGCTCCTCCTTCTCCACTTGTTTCTGCTATACAAGGGAAAGACTTACCTTTTACACATGGAGCATCTTCTTCTGCCAATGCAATGTCAGGTATTAATCTTTCTCATTCTGTTTTTTCTGCTAATGTGGTGAACAGAAAGGCTTTTGGTTCAGATACTTAGGTCATTGATACTGGAGCTACTGACCATATTGTGTGTTCAGTGAGTTTATTGTCTTCTATTACTGCTACTACTAATGCTATAGTTCAACTGCCTAATGGGGAAACTGCTTTAGTAACACATATTGGAACCATTATTTTGTCTTCTTCCCTTACCCTCAACAATGTCCTATGTGTACCTTCTTTCACATTCAATCTACTTTCTGTTAGTACTATCACTAACACACAGCCCTGTTGCCTTGTTTTTCTATCTACCCTTTGCTTTGTTCAGGACCTTGCCTCTTGGAGAACGATTGGAGTGGGTCAAAAACTTGATGGACTATACCTATTACAATCTGGTAGTCTTCAGCACACTACATCAACCGCTCTAGCTGAATTCCTGGCTAGTCATAAACTCAATTCAGTCTTCAATTCATTCTCAGCTGCTGTTGCCTCTAGTAGAGCTCTCTCATCTCTTTGGTACTTCAGATTAGGTCACCCCTCAGATTCTAGATTGCAAGTTTTATCTCAAGTTTTTCCTTTCTTGCAAAATGCTTGTAATAATACTTGTGACATTTGTCCTTTGGCTAAACAAAAACGTTTGCCTTTTCCTTTTAATAATCACATTAGCAATTCTGCCTTTGATCTTAATCATATGGATATTTGGGGACCTTATTCTACTTCTACCTTGGATGGATGCAAATATTTTTTGACTATTGTTGATGATGCCACTAGGGCAACTTGGGTTTACTTGATGAAAAATAAATCTGATGTTCAATGTCTTGTTCCTTCCTTTTATACTATGATTGTTACCCAATTCCATGTTAAAATCAAGCAAATCAGAACTGATAATGCTTTAGAGTTTAACATGTCTAATTTCTTTAACTCTAATGGTATCATTCATCAACTAAGTTGTGTCTATACTCCAAAAAAATTCTGTTGTGGAAAGAAAGCATCAACACCTTCTTGCTATTGCTAGGGCATTACAATTTCAATCCAATCTTCCTCTTCAATTTTGGGAGGACTGTGTTTTAACTGCTGCTTATTTGGTTAATAGATTGCCTTCTCCCTTATTAGGCAATAAAACTCCTTTTGAATTGCTGTTTCATAAGCCTCCTTCTTATGATCATTTAAGGGTGTTTGGTTGTGAATGTTTTGCTTCTACCATTGCTGCCACTAGGACTATGTTTGATCCTAGGTCTAGAAGGTGTGTCTTCATTGGTTACCCTTTTAGTGTCAAGGGATATAAAGTTTTTGACTTAAAGTCCCATTCAGTTTTCATTTCAAGGGATGTCACTTTCCATGAATCAATTTTTCCTTATAAAACAACTGATTCTTGTCCCTCCTCAGTTTCTGATGCCCCTGCAATACCTTTACCTTGTGCTTCCACTCTTCCTTTTGATGATCTTCCTTCTTTATCTCATTCTCATGACTCTTCTCATTCTCATACCTCCACTCCTTCTGTTTCTTCCAATTTTAATGATACAATCCTTCAAGTTCATCATGAACTTGATGATGATTTTCTGCAAGATGTTCCTGCTGAACCCCCTGAGCCTCTTCTTGATCCTATTCCTCTTAGATAGTCTTCTAGAGCTCATAAAAGGCCTTCCTATCTTCAAGACTATCATTGTAACATGGTTGCTTCATCACCTACTGCCACTGTTCTTCAATCAGGTACTTTTCACCCCTTGTCTTCTCATCTCTCATATCAGTCCCTTTCTTCTTCTTATAAAACTTTTTGTTGTTCTATCTCTTCTATTGTTGAACCAACCCATTATTATCAAGCAGCTACTGACCCCAAATGGCAGGAGGCTATGGCTGCTGAAATAGCAGCTTTAGAAGCCAATAACACCTGGACTTTAACTTCTTTGCCTCCCAACAAGAAGCCTATAGGGTGCAAATGGGTTTACAAGGTCAAATATAAGTCTGATGGCTCTGTGGAAAGGTATAAGGCACGGCTTGTTGCTAAGGGTTTCACTCAAAAAGAGGGGATTGACTATAATGAAACATTTTCACCTGTGGCCAAGATGGTTTTTGTCAAATTTCTCTTGGCAGTGGCTGCTGTCAAGGGCTGGTTTCTTGCTCAACTTGATGTGAACAATGCGTTTCTTCATGGGGATTTGGCTGAGGAGGTTTATATGGCTATTCCACCAGGGTTTCATAGCTAGGGGGAGCAGGTTTGTAGGTTAAACAAGTCTCTTTATGGCCTTAAACAGGCTTCTAGGCAATGGTTTGCCAAGTTCTCTACTACTTTGATTCATGAGTTGGGGTTTGTTCAATCTAAAGCTGATTACTCTTTATTTACTAGACAAAAAGATGAGTCTTTCTTGATCTTACTGGTGTATGTAGATGATGTTCTAGTGGCTAGTAACAACAAGGATGATATTGCTGATTTTAAGTTGCTGTTAGATCAAAGGTTCAAGCTGAAGGATTTAGGAGATTTAAAGTATTTTCTTGGATTTGAAGTTGCAAGATCAGATCAAGGTATAGCTTTATGTCAAAGGAAGTATGTTCTTGAGGTGTTAAATGATGCAGGATATCTAGGGTGTAAGCCTGCAAGGACACCAATGGATCAGAACCTCAAATTGAGTAAGTATGAGGGTGAAGAGCTTAAGGATCCAAGTTTGTATAGAAGAATGATTGGAAGGTTGTTGTATTTGACCATCACTAGGCCAGACATTACCTATGCAGTCCATAGGCTCAGCCAATACATGGCTAAGCCTAGGAAACCTCACTTGGATGCTATCTATAGGATATTGCAGTACTTGAAGAATGAACCAGGGAAAGGAATCTTGTTTTCATCAAAGTCAAAATTACATGTGAAGGGCTTTGCAGATTCTGATTGGGCTGCATGCCCTAATACAAGGAGATCAGTAACTGGTTATAGCATATTCATTGGTGACTCATTAGTCTCATGGAAATCAAAAAAACAATGCACTGTGTCTAGATCTTCAGCAGAGGTAGAATATAGGGCCATGGCTGTGGCTACATGTGAGATAGTTTGGCTATTGTATTTTCTAAAGGATGTTGGAGTTCAACACAATAAAGAAGCTTTGCTGTTTTGTGACAGTCAGGCTGCACTACACATTGGGTCAAATCCTGTATTTCATGAAAGGACCAAGCATATTGAGATTGATTGTCATATAGTGAGGGATAAGGTTCTTGAGAAGGTGATCAAGTTAATTCATGTTAGAACTCATTGCCAACTTGCTGATTTGCTGACTAAGGCACTTGGTTTCTATCAATTTTCAAGTTTGGTGCATAGAATGGGAATGATCAACATCCATTCTGCAGCTTCCCTTGAGGGGGAGTATCAGAATGTTGAGAAGAGTCATGAGAAGCAAGAAGATTTGACTAGCTCAGTGACAAGGAAAGCTGCATCAGTGAAGGAAGAAGTGCTACAAACCAGAAAAACGGCGGTAGCTTAAGTAATAAAACTGTGTGTAGCTTAGTGTATTTATGACTGAGTAGTTAGTCAGTTATAGCACGTGAGAATGGTTGTTAGTGCATAGTGTCACACGTGAGAAAGTTTGTTAGTTAGTTTTTTCTTTTTGGGAATTAGTTTCCAGCTCTATTTTGGTGTATAAATTGTACTTGTACATTGTAGATTCTTTTAATTCAATTCAATTAAATACAAAGAGAAAGATTTTCCTCTGTTCTTTGATATTTGTTCCCCATATTTGCCTATATGGGACATCTTGCACCCTCAAAAATCTTTGAAAGCCTTCTTCAGTTCTTTCTGCTTCAATGCTTGGATGGTTGACAGAATATCACTTTCCATGATAATCTGTTGAAATGCAAAGCTTGAAAAATTGCCACAGCTTATTTATGTTTGGCGTCATGAACCATTCTTATCTTTTTACTTGTGCAAGCTGCCGTTGAGCCTTGAAAATCTTGTGCAAGCTGCCATGGAGGGATCTATCTCGCTATTTCTTTGGCCTTTTTTCATGGTTTTGGCTTGTTGGAATTCTGTCAAATATTATGTAGCACTTGCTGAGTTATGTATTGCATCATTAGTTTCTTCCTATGCTGGATCTTGTTTCACTGGTCCCACACTCTCCATGCAATGGTAAACGTCAGCTCCGGCCCCTATTCAGCATGTTATCAACCACCTCCCAAAACACATTCACAATTAATCATGAAGTTCACCTGTTGCGTGAGCCTCTGTTGTATCCCATCAAAAAAACTACTGACACCTCTCTAACTTTCTCATAACCTCACAGTGCGTGAGAAGTGGATTCCTTATCTCATTGGCATGCATCACACCTGACTTCACTAGGCAAACATCTAGATTTTATTTGCCACATTCATCTTCCACAGTTGTTTTAATATTCAATTTTTACAAGGGGGTGGGGATGGAATTTGAACCCTTGTTCTCCTCATATCAGAAACCAGGCAATGCCACTAAACTATAAAACTCTTGACTTCATCTTCCATGGTTTTCTTCAAAAGGGTCACATTCTTTCACCATTTGAGCTTTCTCCTCTATTGCTTGCAGATTTCATGCTCAAACCAACCCTATCTGTACTTTTGACCTTGAATAAGTGTTTGTTAATTACCAATCCAAATAAGCTTGTCCTTCAGGAGTGAGTTGCTACGACGAATCTTTTTTATTTATTCAGCTTCATGACACATAAGCACCATATCTATCAAGTCCTCATTCCTTCACTTTGAACCTCATTGATTAATTCCCCCACCTTCACATCTTCGTGTAAAAGTTTTCTTGGGAATACAACTTGGTACATAGATGGTGTTAGTAGCCGCCTATCATGCCATATTCTCACTGACTTTCTACTTGCAATTCTCCATTGGTTGCCCTTATGAATTACGTTTCTAGCTTTAATGATACTAATTAAAGCGTATGAAGCTTTTTGGCCCAGTTTTGCCTCCAATAACATCCTGTCAACCTTACCAATAAGAAGGTTTATGTTCTCAGTTCTGGTGGTATTATTAAAAATATATTTGAAGTAGTTCATGACTATCTCCTCCACATTAATACTGAAATAGTAACAGAAAATTGTTCAAACTTCTGAGTACGATGAGAGTGTGGCTTATTTATCACACAATATTAGAATGAACCTGCTTCTCACTTTAGGGCAAGAATTACTGTAGTTTCGTGAATAGGATTTTGGCCATTGATAATTGTGGAACTTTGTCAAAGTAGATTTCACTGTATCCTAGAGCCAGTTTGCAATGGAAATAATGCAAACAAAAGAAAGTGTTTTCCACACATTTGTTGTTTGAGTATCGATCTAACATTTACTTCGTCTTTAATTTCACAAACTTTGGCCCCAACATTTATCTCATGTTATTTCATACTCTGCTAAGAAGAAGACTGAATCGAACACAAGATTGTAAGACCAAATGCATTCAACTTGGATTAATTCTAGTAAGATGCTTTATATCATAGATTACTTGCATTCAACATGATTTTTACATACAAAAACTTGGTACAACGGTACAAATACATGATCTTTTGTAATAAGACTAATAATACATAAAATTTTACGACAATTTTCAAAACTCCTGTGGTATATAAGTGAGTATAACTTTTTTTGTTTCATGACTTAAGATTGATGGTCGTTAGGTGTGTGAATTTGACATGCTCCCTCATTTGTTCAATTTGACCTTCCGTCCGGAATTTCCAGGCTTATTGCGCCTTCAAAGATTTTGCAAGTCCTTAGATTCAAAGAACATTATTGAATGTCATCTAATTCTTCAAGAATTTCCGGGCTTATTGCACCTTCAAAGATTTAGCAAGCCCTTTAATTTAAAAAACATTATTGAATGTCATCTACACTCTTGAGCAAAAGTATGATAATCTTCAATTCTGAAAATAAAAAAAATAGAAACAAAATTAATATATTGGTCTAAATCAAGAAGACACTATATATAGATTGTAGCACACAGACAGTGTAGATCGTGCATTCTGCATTCTTTCAAGAGAAAGGTGAGGCAAATTCTAAGCACTTAGCACATATAATGTCATAATTCAAAGGCAAATGATTTAATAATAAACATTGAATTGAAGAAATATACATACGTTTATGGTAACAAGGTTGACTGTCTTTCGAGAACCAAGTAGATTGAGGATGCTTTTCATTGAATATTATTCAGTTTATTTTTTGTGATGTTCAGGTACTTTGGGGACTTCATGTGATTAGGTTTTCTAAGTCCTCTTTTTACTTCAATTTATATGCCAGTATTATACTGATTTTTTTATATAGTAATATCATACTGATAGCAGCCTTAAAAAATAAAAATAACCAAAAAAGATAGCTATATAATTTTGGCAATACACAAAAAAAAAATGCTAATGTCTGCACAAATTTTCACCAGACTTGTTTGGCTTTTCTGCAAACAAACTAAAGGTCCTGGACCGAGACAAGACAAGTAAAGCAAGACACAAAGCTCTATTAAGAGTAGCAAGGAATGGAAAATTTATTTTCTGTTGATCGATGCAAATTATGAATGTTAGACATGTGAAAACAATAAAAATTATAAAATACTTCAAAATAAAAATACTAGCCTGTACGTAGTCTATGTCAAAGACATGCTAAGCAAGAAATGGAATAACATAGCAAATTACAAACAAGAGGACTTGGTTAAGAGTTTTAGGACATACCAACCCTAGCAGGGGATAATATCCATAATCCACACTGGTAGAGAAACCAAATATGTGGATTTCCTTTGGTACCTGCTATGTTTTGCCTGAGTGCTGAAAAATGATTATTAAACATCAAACAGTTAGTTAGCAACGTAACATGATGGTTAATTGATTGTTTGAACTAGGATAAAAACCAGAATTCAATTTGTAATTTTGACCCCTTAGTAAAAAAAAAAAAAAAAAAAAAGGTGCTACAAATTCTTGGAGGATATAATCCAAACAGATAGCTAGTCTCAGAATATAGTTAGTATGTGGAAATTTTGGACTGGTACCATGCAACTGAAATTGCCAAAAACTAAGAAAAAAGAGGATTAAAACTATCTCAATAGAATTCCTATATGAAGTATTTGGAAAGGGTAAGTGGGAAATCTAAACTTCAATTGGTTTCGGGCCTTGGAAGGCAAAATAGTTCTTCCAATTACCCTAATACATCTATGGTTTGGTTGAGTATAATAATTCATCTTTTCGATTTAAAAAATGAAAAAAAAAAAAAAAACCTAAACATTTTGTTTTTCCATCCTTCATTGATTCATTCTTTGCATCTAAGAAAAGATGCAAATATTATCCCCGAGAGGACGGACTAAAAGGAGTTGGTGGAGAATCTATATATATCATTATATTGTAAGTTTTATTTTTATTTTTTTCCTTCTTATATCTATATTAAGATATAGAAATTTACTATTTGAGAGAGAAAGATAGAGACCAAATTATGAGCGGGTATCTACTCTCACTTTCCTCTTAAATTAGTTAAACTTCAAGAAGGTTTTACCAGAAATGAAAGAAGAAAAATGAATTCATAGAAGTTTAATCCTTGAATTACAAGACAAAGAAAACACAAAAAACAAAAAGGGGAGAGAGAGGGGGTTGTGAACTTGCCATTCAAATGTAGATTTATTAAGTCTGGAAGCAAGAATATATTCTGGTAAATCATTGATCCAATATTGTTGGACATCATTGTTGAATTTGGCTTTGAAGAATTGGTCTTCAAGGACCTTATTCTCCATGGTGGGTTTGGGGAGACACGGGTTGCTATATCTGTATGTACAACTACAAGAAGCATTGTGAGAAAATATGAGATGAGAAGAATCACCATTAGTGTGGGGTATTTATGCCAAAGGCCTGGCACGAAGATTTGAGGTATTAATTTTTTGTTAAAAAAACACACACACACACGCGATGACACAAGTAAAAGCGCTTATTGCAAGTTTGGAAACGCAAGAATACGTGTTAGGTGCAATTCATTAGATAGCCATGAAAATGGAAGAAAATTTAATGTGGTTTCCATCTTTATTCCATTTGTAATCCTTAAAAATTAAAATTCTATCTCAGTCTCACGCATGCCAAACAAAGGCTCTATGATTCCATCTCACACATACCAAACAAGACCAATTTGATCACATCAATAATCAGGTGGCAATAAATGTAATAGAACTACAATTTACATTTTTGGAAAACACAGATAAAGGGTCATCTGTCTTCGTAACTTTTTTTTCTTTTTTGTGAAACTACATTATTGGTCCTTGAAATTTATCATGTGAGCACAATTAGTCTTTTAAGTTCTAAGTGAGTGCTATTAGTCCCTCAAGTTTCAATAATGAGTATTATTAGTCCTTTTGTTTACTGCTGTTAATGTTATTGCCTATGTGGTTAACAGAATAGTGACTTGATATATTTTTAATTGATGTGGCATTTTTTAAAATTAAAATATTATAAAATTCAATTTTAATAAACTCACTACATTTGATGTGGCATAATGTCATATGGGCAATTAAAATAATAAGACAACAGCTTAGATTCATTTATGTTTAGAAATCAGGTCGGACCACCTTGCACTCTTGGTACGGTGATTACTACATAAGTAAAAGTGCTTATGAGGTATGAGGGACAAAAGTCGGGGTTCAAGTCTCCAGAAGAGAGCTTCACATACATATACACTTAAATTAAGTTAGAAGAAGCATTTTATCTTGTATAAAAAATAAAAATAAAAAGTCAATTATTAAGATTAAAGAATTTACTAGAATCTTTTTTTTTTTTTTTTTTACTTCGAATTCATTAGAATATTTAAAATCACTTAAAACACCATATCATTCAAGTGACCGTCCATCTCCTCCCAAAGTCTCTTCGTCGGCGTCACATTCAAGACTTGCTCACCGTTGATGACTATCCACCCCCGTCCTCGTCGGTTTCAATTCGACCCGTCAAAGCCTCCACCTCACTGCCAAAGTATCCACCACATCCTAGTCTGTCTAAATTGGATCTCATCGTCCTGTTCTTGATATTGCATTTTAATATACTATAGCAAATGATATTTGGAAATTGGTTTGGCCAGAGTGTTGTGTAAAGACTAAAGATATGCTTTGCTAGAGGCATTGATGAGAATCTGCTTTCACAATCCATGACTATTGGATTTCATTCAGATGAACCAGCAATTAGCCTTTTTGTAAATTATAATAATTATTAACCTAGTGACGTTGGAAGGATTTGTTTTTAAAAAAAAATAAAAAAGGATAATGTCTTAAACCTTGTCTGGTTTGAGAAGCATAAATTATACTTTGACGATTTCTACTTCGATACATTTACAATTCCTTTCTACGCTTTCCAAGTATTTATGGAATGGAGATATTTCAGTAATTAGGTGCTTGGGTTGGTGGAGAATCCGGATATGGATGGTTGAGTTGTTATGGAGGACTTGCCATGGTGGATGGAAACGAAGGCAAGATGCAGGTTTGGAATGCGGCCCAACAGCTTTGTAAGGATTTCAAGGGTCAAGAAGCGTGGAGGCTTGGATACGGCTGGAGAGACCTGGGAGGACACAGATAGACTTACCTGTAGGACTTGCTTGCCACTAATTTTTTTTTTTTTTTTTTAAATGAGTGTTTGAAGGGTTTTTATAAATCTTGGTGAATTCTTTATCTAAAATATGATCTGTTCTTTTTTTTTTTTTAAATTGCTGATGTGGCACTGTGCCAAATCAATTAAAAAGATGTCATGTCACTATCACTACAAAAAAAAAGACTTTAGGCCGCGTTTGAAAAACGGGGCCTAAGGTCCGAAAAACGCGGCTATAGGCTATGGTCGCGTTTTTTTAGGCCGCGTTTTTAAAGGTGGCCTAAACCCCGCGACTATAGGCCTTCGGAGTCTATGGCCGCACTTTTATAAACGCGGCCTAAAACCAAGGTTTATGGCCGCGTTTAAAACGCGGCCTAAGACCAAGTTTTTAAAAAAAAAAAATAATTCTGAAAATATAAACAAGAACACAAACCCAGCAAAAGCATAAACACAAACCCAGCAAATATAAACAAGAACACAAATATTTAAACACAAACCCAGCAAAAAATTAAACACAAACCCAGCAAATATAAACAAGAACACAAATATTTGAACACAAACCCAGCAAAAGCATAAACACAAACCCAGCAAATTTAAAACCCACCGGCCGGCTCTGTAGCTACAAGGACCAATCTCCGATCGGAGCGGAGATCGGGGCTTGGACTCCATCTCCGATCGGAGCGGAGATCGGGGCTTGGGGCTTGGAGCGCCTTCATCTCCAGATCCGAGCCTCGATCTCGGATCGGAGATTGGAGATGGAGGCTTGGAGCTCCAAGCCTCCATCTCCGAGCCTCGATCCGAGATCGAAAATCGGAGATGGGGATGAAGGCGTGATGAGGAAAATATTTGCGTTTGGAGATGGAGGTGTGTGCGAGATGGACCTCTGGATCACGTTTGGAGATGGAGGTGTGTGGGAGAAAAAGCTTCAGGGAGCAAAATATGATTTTTTAAAAGCTTCAGAAAAAGCTTGAGGCCGCGTCTTAGACGCGGCCTGAAGCTCTGGATCTTGGGCCGTGTTTGGAAAAACGCGGCCTCAAGCAATTTTTTGGGCCGCGTTTTTGCAAAAACGCGGCCCATTGGACGGACTTAAGCCGCGTTTTTAAAAATGCGGCTTAAGTCCATTTTGGGCCGCGTGGCCCAAAAAAACGGGGCCTAAAGGCCCCGTTTTTTGTAGTGTATTCCGTTAGCCACATAGACAATAATACTAACCGCAGTTAATAGATGATTAACAATGCTTATTATTGAAACTTGAGAGACCAATAACACTCACTTAAAACTTAAGGGATCAATTGCGCTCACAGGATAAACTTCAGGATCCAATAATGTAGTTTTGCCTTTTTTTTGGAATGGCTGTCATCATAACTTACTAAAATGAAAAATAATATGAGAGTAAGTCCTTTTTTTATTTTTTATTTGTTATTTATAAATGCATTTAATCTTGCCAATAGTTTTTTGAATGGCAAGTTATATGTGCATATGGTGTGATGGGTCTTAAATCTAAGACTTAGTTGGTTTTAATTAGCTTAACAGGTAAAAAATTTTGTCGTCAAATAAGAGATTGAGGTTCAAAACCCCACCTACACCAAAAATTAATTGATGTCTTGACTTAAAGATAAAGAGCAATTATTATGAAGTAGATGTCACTAGTTAAAATTATATAGTTCCCATCAAAATCTAAGACCTTACCTCCCATCCAATCTATAGTCTTATATTTATAATCTAGGTTAGAGCAAGAGGGTCGAGGAGGGCAATTCCCTATCCTGTCAAAAAGAATCTAAAATACTTTATAGTTATCTTACCCCTATGATTTGTAATCAAATTTTTTTTTTCTCTTTTTCTTTGGATTGCTTTTATATTATAGTCAATGAATTACTATCTTCTTTATAAGTTGAAATTCATTAAACAAAATAGATATATTTCCTATTTATCAATTTTTTTAAGGTGCAAATCTTATAAAAGGAAAACAATGTATGAAAAAATAACAAAAGGTTTCAATGAAAAGAAAGATATTTATATAATATTTAAAAGATCTGAGATTCAATACTTGTCTACACCAAAAATCGATTGGCGTCTTGGTCTAATGATAAAGAACTATTATCAGGAGAGGACGCCATAAGTTAAAACTCTCTAAAAAAAAAATTGAAATGTATCATTTATTGTTATTATACTCTTTTTTAGCCACATCAGCGTAGCATTTCAGTCCATTTTGATTACTTTGGTCCATTTCAGTCTACTCGGTCTAAAATATAGCATTTATTGTTACTATGCTCTTTTTGAGCCACATTAATGTAGCATTTTGGCCCATTTGGTCCAATTCAGTCTATTTCAGTCCACTTAGGTCTATCTGGTCTATTTTGGTCTAAATCGGCCCATATTGGTCCACTTGATCCATGCCATCCATTCGGTCCATTTTGGACTAATTAAGCCTTAAATTAATTCTTTTTGTTGGTTCCCTTTTCAGTTTTTGGCTCAAAAAATATTTCTTTCTCTTTTTTTTTTCTTAATTTTTGGGTTGAAATGTATGAAATTTTATTCTATTTAGACCAAATTCTTTAGTTTTAGGCTAAAAAATTCAAACAAAATAGACATTAGGAATTAGGAATTAGAAATATGAACTCTAAAAAAGCAATAAAAATGATAATTTAAAAAAAAATTACCTTAAAATTCAAATTTCAATAATATATAAGCATTATATTTATTTTTGGAAAAGAAGAAAGCCTATATATTAATCCTGAAATAGTAACAGAAAACCGTTCAAACTTTTAAGTACAATGACATTGGCTTATTTATCACACAATATTAGAAAGAACCCGCTTCTCTCTTGAGGGAAAGAATTACTGTAGTTTCATGAACATGTTTTAGGCAATTGATAATTGCGGAACTTTGTCAAAGAAGATTTCACTGTATCCTAGAGGCAGATTGCAATGGAAATAATGCAAGGAAAGTGTTTTCCACACATTTGTTGTTTGAGTATCGATCTAACATTTACTTCTTTAATTTCACAAAATTTGGCCCCAAAATTTGTCTCATGTTATACTTATCACAAAAAAAAAAAAAAAAAAAAAAAAAACATTTATCTCATATTCCGTTAAGAATAAAACTGAACCGAACACAAAATTTGTTTCAATTTCTCTTTGTGTTATTTTCATTATTTTTGTGTTTGCACCAACAAAATTGTATAAGACCAAATGCATTCAACTTGGCTTTATTCTATCAACATGCTTTACATCATACATAAATTACATTCAACATGATTTTTACATGCTAAAACTTGATACAACGGTATAAATACATGATCTCTTGTAATAAAGACTAATAATACATAAAATTTTACGGCAATTTTCATAACTTTTGAGGAATATAAGCAAGTGTAACTTTTTTTGTTGCATGGCGGTTAGATTGATGGTCATTATGTGTGAGTTTGACATGCTACATTATTCACTCCATTTGACCCTCCTTTCATGAAATTTGGAATTGATCCCTCCGTCCAGAATGTTAGGTGTGTGAGTTTGACATGCTCCCTCATTTGATCACTTTGATCTTCCTTCCATGGAATTTGGAATTGGTCCCTTCTTCCAGAATTTTTGGGCTTATTGCGCCTTCAAAGATTTTGCAAGCCCTTAGAGTTAAAGAACATTATTGAATGTCATCTACACTCTTGGGCAAAAGCATGATAATCTTCTGTACGCCCCAAAGTGGAAGAATGGACGAGTCAATCTACAACTGGGCTTACAATCTACTTGTTTTTGTGTGGGTTTTGGATTTCCTACTACTGATGACTCAATGCCTGAAATCTCATAGCCTTCTGGGCTAAGACTTAATTATAATGCCTCTCTTTCCCTCTCTCCTCCGTCCCCCTCTTTCTGCCTCAACTCTACTTATTTATACCTTAAATCTAGTGGGGTGTCATGATTGCTCTGACGGTTAGTGGAAAGGGAGGTCCAATGCTATCGAGGTTAAGTGGAACGAGGCGAAAATGGCCTGGGGACTAGTTCCCAGTTCTACTGGTTGCTCGGCATAATATGACTTATGAGTTGCCGGTCATGTGGCATGCAGCTCAAATGCTCGGGAGGTTGCCCGTTTCGGCACGCCCCCAACAAGTGATGCGTGATACATGTAGAATGTCTTTATGTCCAACGGTCCAGGCTGGCCCAATGCCCGGGTCGAGAGCTTACGGGCCGCTGCAGGAATGGGCCAAAGCTCATGATGGCCCTGGCAGCCCGGTGCCCGGGCCGAGAGCTTACGGGCCGCTGCAGGAATGGGCCGAAGGTTATGATGGCCCTGGCAGCCCGGTGCCGTACAATAGCCCCCCTTTGATTCGTGCCTGGTGACCTGGAGACGGATCAAGGAGTCTAAAGATCAATTATCGTTCGGGGAGTTAAAGGGGGCAGGTACGAGTCATTTGAAAAACCCATCAATGCGCTCTCAAAAGGCGAGTCATGGCTATCCGTTGGTCTAGCCACATTCATTGCTTGACGGTTCGTGAACCGAGGTGAGGCAGGTGTGACAGTTTTGGGTAAGGATTCGAAGGGTTTCCCACTCCCTTAATTATTAGCATTATTTGTCTTCCCTCCCTCTCTTTTTGCCTTTATAAATAGTTCCTTCCAGATCTGTATCTCACTTTTTGCTCTTCATTCTCCAAACTCCCTCTCTGCCGTGCATTAATCTTCGCGAGCTCATCCTCCAGTCCAAAACACCCGTCCTCTCTAGAGCCTAGAGTAAGTTTCCTCTACCCTTTCTATAATTCTTTCCAGTTTCATTTAACTTTCGTTTGATCATATATTCAAGGACCCAATTCTGGAAATGGGTTTTTCTCATCTCCTTTCTTCCAGAGCCACTTTGGCCATTTTTAGGGCCACTTATAATGTTCCGAGGATGTTGATATCGCTTATTGCCACGAGGGTGATATTGACATCCAAAGGCATCGGGGTGTAAACATAGTATTTTTCCCTTTGATGGCCATTCTAGAGGGAGGGGTTAGGTTTCCCGTTGACCCCCTTATCTTAGGCACCCTTAGGTTTTATGGGCTTTGTCCCGACCAACTACCCCCCAATTTTTATAGAATGGTGAGTTGCGTAAGTAGGCTGAATCAGTTGTTTGGGTTGCAACTGAATTCCCATGATATCAATTTTATGTATAGTTTGTGTGGTAATATAAAGTCGGGTTACTACCTAAAGACTAGGGATATGAGGGTGCGCCTCATTTCGTGCCTCCCTGACTCCAATAGGAACTCCGCCGGGGAGTTCGTTCTAGTGAGCGGCAATTGGTTTGCCGAGGAACTCCTCTGCGCGTTCTCCCTGCGTAATGTTGGTCGGTACACGTGTTTTGTTAGTCGCATCTTTTTAGTTTTGATTTAACCGTGCGTTTACTGACAGGCTCCTATGTTTGTTTCGTGCAGAAAGTAAAAGATTTAAGCCGGATCTCAGAGTGGTTAATGTCCGGGACCTAAACTTTGTGCTCCGGTCAGATATCTTCGTTCATTGGGACGGGCAGCTCCAGGCGTCCCACCTGATCCTCGGTGTAGAACCAGTGTATTCGACTTGGCAGACGTTCAGCCAAGCCTTATTAGTTGGCAGCCCTCTTCTTTCCTACGTTGATGTACGACACGCCAGTTTTCTCCCGCCTAAGCTCACGGTAGGCGAAGCACGCGAACTTGGCCCATGTTACACTTGTTCAGACGAGCTTGTGCCATTGCGAGACGACTCAGCAGAATGGGTGTCCCGACGACTCCGAGAGCTAATTCACGTGCTGATACAAACAGAAGCCCTCGTTCATCAAGAAGACCCTGCCGACCTGGAAGCTTTCGCTGAAACCGCCCGGGTAGGAATTGAATCGGTTAGCTCAGCAGATACCACCGAACAAGGTCAAGACATGGTGGCAAGAAGAACGTTGTCGGTTAGTCATTTTGTGCCCAGTGCCCCGCAGAGTGTGCCCCAGCCTGGAACCCAGGGTCAAGACCGAACTCCACCTCCAGCTCCTCTAGGCCGCACCCGGAAGAGGCAACGGGTTACCGAGCATCAGCTTGTCGATTCTGGTGACGTGCCCTCAAGGACACCGCCTCGGTCACCGACAGATATTGAAACTCGGGAGCCGGTGGTCCAGACCGAACTACATGTGGCATCTTCCTCACGCTCGGCCCTAGCCTGGTGCTCCTCATTCATACTGGACGGCAAACCCCTCCCCACGACTGCGAGTGTTCGGGTGTGGGAGAAAGGTGAAGGTGGCCACGTTGCCCAAAGCTTGGTGCACGGCCTTCTACTACCGAAGGACATTCATGTCTTCGACGAGGGCACAGACGAGTCATTGGGCAGGCGGCTACAATGGCACACTGTTGCGGTAAACACTTGTTCTCTGTTTTTCTTTTGCTTTCTTGTGTTTTGTTTTGCATTGCAGTGATTACTATCGTCATCTTTTTAGGCGGCCCAGCTGACTCACATCCTTGATGGACGGCTGAAGGAGCTTGTCGAGGACGCCGAGCGAGAAAAAGCACTCACAGATGTGGCCGAGACTACCACGAAGGAGAAAGCTAAAGCTGCCGCGACTGTGGAGAAGAAGGAGGTGGCGATCGAAAAGGCCAGGGTCGCGGCGGAGAAGAGGTCTTCGGAACTAGAGGTTAAGCTAGGAGAGGCCGAGCTGAAACTGGGAGAGGTTGAGAGTCTCAAGGCAGCGCAAGTTGAAGAATTGGCCGACATAAGGGCAGCTTTGGAGGCCAGCGAGAGCAGATAGTACAATGAGGGGTTCACTGATGCCAAGAACTCGGTGGAGCCTGTCATCCAAAAGGTTCGAAGGCTCGCATTTAAGGAAGCCTGGTTTGCTGCCCTATGAGCTGCGGGGGTCCCCGAGGACTCCCCTTTGAGAGATCCCAGCCAGATTCCCTTTCCAGGGCCCTCCTCTGCCGCTCAGAACCCTCCCACCGTGAATTCCAAGGAAGACACCCTGAGCATGAGGGATCTGGTGAATGCGATCGACTCCCACGTGGAGTTGGTTGATTTGGAAATTACGAGCAACATCCGTGCTGATGATCAACTCGGGGAGGGGTCTCTACCTCAGTATTATCCGGCCACAGAACAGTCACCCGAGTCCTCTGTCCAAAGTCAACCTACCGATCACATGTAACAAGTGCCGAACCCTGCCTCTTTTTAAATTTTATTTCAAAGTATTTTGCTTACGTCGCCGGGCTGTGGCAACCGAACAATTTAACCTTCATTGTTTTATTCAATGGGGAATTTTTGCCCATGTCACCGGGTTGTGGTGACAAAACAATTGTCACTCTTATCATCTCTCCTTTTCGTTTAAAACATTTACCGAACACATAGTTTACTGATTATCAAGTGATTGTTTGAGTTAGTTCTATATGTGCTTTAATATCATGTACATACACTTTCTTGCGATTATTTATTTATCATGCACATAGATTTTCTTGCAAGCATGCGTACATGCGCTCGGGTAATCATGGTGTCCGAGAATGGATTACAATGGGTTATCTCAATGGGTCCGAGAATTAGGATAATATGTTTAGCTGCCTGTAAGATTGAGTCGTGGACGGGGCTTTCGTCCTTAGTGCCCATCATTAGGTTCCCGTCCCTAATGTATATTGTTCGGTTCACACTCGCTCGGTGACAAGGATCGGATCGAGGGTCGGGTTTCATTCCTTTGCGCATTTCGTTAGGTTTCCACCTGCTCGGTGATGGGGATCGACCCGAGTTTCAGGTTTCAGTCCTTTGCGTCTATTGTTAGGTTTCCACCTACTCGGTGATGGGGATCGAACCGAGTTTCAGGTTTTTGACCTAAGCGTGTGTCATCAGGTTTCCACCTGCTCGGTGATAAGGATCGACCCGATTTTCAGGTTTCAGTCCTCTGCGTTTGTTGTTAGGTTTCCACCTGCTCGATGATGGGGATCGAACCAAGTTTCAGGTTTCAATCCTTTGCGTTTATTGTTAGGTTTCCACCTACTCGGTGATGGGGATCGAACCGAGTTTCAGGTTTCTGTCCTAAGCGTGTATCATCAGGTTTCCACCTGCTCGGTGATAGGGATCGACCCGAGTTTTAGGTTTCAGTCCTCTGCGTTTGTTGTTAGGTTTCCACCTGCTCGGTGATGGGGATCGAACCGAGTTTCAAGTTTCTGTCCTAAGCGTGTATCATCAGGTTTCCACCTGCTCGGTGATAGGGATCGACCTGAGTTTCAGGTTTCAATCCTTATTTTAGTAGACAAATGCAAGGACTAGGATGGATCCCACCTTTATGCTGAACAAAACATATTACACGAGGTTACTTCTAGCTTCTGTCTCTGTCCTCGGATGATTAGTGGTAGAATTTTTTTAAGTTGTGTACGTTCCACGGCCGGGGGAGTGGTCTTGTGTCTAAGTGTTCCAAGTAGTAGGCTCCCGTGCCAGCAATGGCAGTGACCCAGTAAGGTCCTTCCCAAGTTGGGGCCAGTTTCCCGGTATTTGTGTCCCGCATACTCCCGACTGCCTTCCGTAACACCAAATCTCTGACAGCAAACTCCCTCGTCTGCACACCTCGGTTGTATCGCCGGGCAAGTTCCTGTTGATACTCAGCCAGTCGTATTGTTGCTGCTTCTCGGTACTCTTCCTATGAGTCTAAGCGTTCTACCAGCAACCCGTTGTTCCGTTCGGGGTCGTAGTTTGCAACCCGTGCGCTACATAGATTTACTTCCGTTGGTATCACAGCTTCAGCCCCGTAAGTGAGTGAAAACAGGGTCTCTCCAGTAGACCTCTTGAGCGTCGTTTGGTATGCCCATAAGACGTTGAGAAGTTCCTCGGCCTATTAGCCTTTTGCGCCATCCAATCTCTTCTTCAACCCACTCATGATCGATTTGTTGGCGGCTTCGGCTTGCTCGTTGCTCTGGGGATATGTCGAGGTGGAGTACCTGTTCTTGATGCCGAGGTTGCAGCAGAATTCACAGAACGCCCCGCTATCAAATTGCATCCCATTGTCGGATATGAGAGTGTCCGGCACCCCGAACCTTGTGACTATGTTTTTCCATACGAACTTCTTAACATCAACGTCTCGTATATTGGCTAGCGCTTCCGCCTCGACCCACTTAGTGAAATAATCAATGGCTACCAACACGAACTTCCGATTACCTGTGGCCCGGGGGAAGGGACCGAGTATGTCCAGCCCCCACTGTGCGAAGGGCTAGGGGCTGGTGACCGGGTTTAGGTGTCCTGTCGGCTGATGGATCAAGGGGGCATGTTTTTGACACTGCTCACATTTGCGCACATACTCGACTGCTTCCTTCTGCATCTGTGGCCACCAGAACCTCTGCGTCATTACCCGGTGCACTAAAGATCGTCCCCTTACATGACTGCCACAAACCCCACTATGTAGCTCGGCTAGGATTATACCAACCTTCTCTGGGTGCACACATACAAGATATGGTCCACTGAAAGATCTCCGGTAAAGCTTGCGATCCGCGGACAGCCAGTACCGGGAGGCAACTTGGCGAATCCTGTTTGCTTCCTTTTCTTCATCGGGGATCCGGTCGTCGGCCAAAAAGTCAATGATTGGGTCCATCCAACATGGCCCATTCGCCGTAATTGCTGCAACGCAGACACCACTCGTGGCGTTAATGCTTGGTTCGGCTATAACCTCCACCTTTATCAACCGAGGTACGTCTTCTATTACTGATGATGCCAATGAAGCTAAGGAATCAGCATGTCTGTTCTGCCCCCGGGGAACCTGCGTTAGCTTTGCCGTGATAAACTTGCCCATGGCCTGCCTTACCACTTGTAAGTACTCCTTCATTCAAGAATCACGAGGTTCAAAGTTTTTGTGTACCTGGCCGACGACCAGTCGGGAATCTGAATAAACTTCTATATCCCGAGCACCCATCTCCAAGACCACCCTCAGCCCTGCATGCAAGGCTTCATACTCTGCCTCGTTGTTAGATGCCCTGAACCCCAACCTGAAGGAATGCTCCAATCGGATCCCTTCCGGGGTGATGATAGTGATCCCAGCTCCTGCCCCTATTACGTTTGAGGCACCGTCCACAAATACCTTCCACGGGAGCAACTCCACATGGCACACCACCTGCCCTTCGTTTTTAGGAGAAAATTCTATGACGAAATCAGCAAGGACTTGTCCTTTGACAGAGCTCCTCGGCCTGTACCTTATGTCGAAGGACCCTAGCCGAGTTCCCCATTTGGCAATCTGGCCCGTAAAATCTGATCTTTTTAACAAGGATTGAAAGGGTTACTCCGTGAGGACATAAACGGTGTGAGCTTGAAAATAGTGAGGCAATTTCCTCGTGGCGTGCACCAATGCCAGGACCAATTTCTCCAAGGGTAAATACCTTGTTTCCGCGTCAACCAAGGTCTTACTGATGTAATACACAGGCTGCTGGACCCCGTGATCCCTAAACAACACGACATTCACGGCATGGTTAGATACTGAGAGGTACATGAACAGATCGTCTCCGGGCATAGGGGCCGTCAATATAGGCGCCTTCACTAAGTACTCTTTCAAACCCTGAAAAGCCCTTTCACTATCTTCGTCCCAATGAAAACCATTCCATCTCTTCAAGATTTGGTAAAACGGTTGACAACAATCGGTGAACTTAGAGATGAATCTGTTAAGAGCTGCCAACATCCCGGTCAACACCTGAACTTCCTTAGGGTTGCTCGGCGATTTTAGACGCCGAACGGCTTCTATTTGATCGGGGTTAACCTCTTTTCCTCGGTTAGTGATGAGGTAGCCTAGGAACTTGCCAGCCCCCACCCCAAAGGTGCATTTATCCGCATTTAGGCGTAGTCCATGTCGACATAGTATTTCAAACACCCCCTGGAGATCCTCCGTGTGCCGCGCCTCCTGTTTACTTTTTACCACCATGTCATCGATGTATATTTCAACTGTGTGACCGATCTCTTCCCGAAACATACTTGTCATCATTTGTTGATACGTTGCTCCTTTAACTCGAACGGCATTACGGTATAATGATAGTTCGCGTCAGGGGAGATGAACGCTGTTTTTTCTTGATCCTCGGCAACCAGGGCGATTTGATGATAACCCTGAAAAGCGTCTAGGAAACTCATCCTCGGGTGGCCGTAGGTGGCATCCACTAACTGATCTATCTTCGGCATGGGGAAGGGATCCTTTGGACATGTCTGGTTCAAGTATGTGAAATCTACGCAAACTCTCCACTTCCTGCTCTTCTTTCTAACTACCATGGTATTTCCCAACCACTCCGGGAAGAAGATTTCCCGTATTGCCCCGCCTTCCTTCAACCTCCCAACCTCCTGCCGTACCGCTTCAACGTGTTCCTTGGCCAACCTTCTCAGCCTTTGCTTCTTTGGGGGGAATGACGGGTCCACGTTAAGCCTGTGGATGATAAACTCAGGGTCGACCCTGGGGACTTCATACGGACTCCAGGTGAACACATCCATATTTCGCATGAGAAACAACAACGTTTCTACCTTATCCTTGGCATTCATACTTGCTCTTACTTGGAAATATCTTTCGCCTTCCGGTAGTATCTTTACCCTGACAAGTTCCTCGGCACCACCAGCCCCCGTTCCTTTTTGGGGTTTCTGTAATTGCTACAAAGGATCTTTCCCTTGGGTTTCCCTTAGTTCGCCCTGCTCGTCCTTTCGGTCTACCGCGGCCACTAGACACTGTCTGGCCGCTTGTTGGCTTCCCCTCACTATGGCAACACCATATTCAGTGTGGAACATGATCTTTACGTGCAGGGTGGAAGGGACCGCCCCCATGGCATGGATCCAGGGCCTCCCCAAAATGGTCGTGTAAGGAGAGAAAGACGTTACGACCACGAAAGTCACTGTTACTTCTTTTCCCTCCATATTCACGAGAAGCGATATTTGCCCTTCAAGGATAGCCACCTGTCCGTCAAACCCGATCAGTGGCGTGTCATACTTCAAGAGATGCTCTTTCCTCAATCCCAGCCCCCTGAATAGATCCGGATACATCACGTCGACCCCGCTCCCTTGGTCTATCATTACCCTCTTCACTATGAAACTGTTTATCCGGGCAGTCACCACCAGCGCGTCATCGTGCGGTTGAATAGTCCCCTTCAAATCATCGTCGCCAAAAGCGATGGGGTCCCGTGCTATTTTTGCCTTCTTCTCTGGGGGCCGCTCGTCCGAGCAGTCCCCCGCGGTTGCAATGGTCAGTACTCCCTTTTTCTCGGACAAAGCTGTGCTTTTTGGGACAGCATGGATGACTTCAATTACTCCCAATGGGGGTGGAAGAGGGTTCCCTCTCTGTCGTGGGCCCTGCCTAACACCATTGTCTCCCGAGTCTATTACGAACTCCTTCAGATGCCCGGCCCTTACTAATTGTCCTAAGTGATCTTTCAGCACCCTGCATTGCTCGATAGTGTGTCCCTTGTCCTTGTGGTAGGTACAAAACAAATTCTGGTTTCTCCGAGATGGGTCACCCAACATTTTGTTCGGCCATCGGAGGTACGGCTCGTTCTTGATTCGGTTTACAATCCTATGTACCGACTCTTTAAACGTCACATTCACTTCCCCTATCTGCAACTCTGGTCCTTGCAGCCTTAAGTCCTTTCAGAGCCTCAGCTCGAAAATGCTTTGCCGAGGTCTGCTTGCCAACGTGGCTTTGCCCTTACTTTGTAGCCGATCATCTTCCAGGCGTTTGTACTCCTCTATACGCCTCATGAGTTGCCTCATACCCTCAAGAGGCTTTTTCGTCAGCGACTCCCGTAGCTCAGAATCCTCGGGTAGTCCCATCCTGAGGGTACTTGCCGCGATTTTTTCATTCCCCCCACCGATCTCATTGTAAAGCTCCCAGTACCGACTGGTGTAGCTGCGGAGGGTTTCCCCTACCCTCATCTTCATAGACAGCAACGCATCCACAGGCTGAGGAACTCGGCAACACGTTACGAACCAAATACCAAACTCTTCGATCAATTCGGCGAAACTGTGAATGGAACCCTTTTGCAGCCCGTTGAACCATCTCAAGGCGGTGGGCCCGAGACTCGAAGGGAATACCTTGCACATCAGTGCGTCATCGTGGGCGTGTAGAGACATCATTTGGATGTAATGGCTGAGGTGCTCCACTGGATCCGTCTTCCCGTCATAGAAATCGAATGGGGGGAGCGTGAATCTGCTCGGCTTTCTGGCCCGCTTGATATCATCTGAAAACGATGACCGGGCTGCCCTTCTCAAGGCACGATCATTGCGTCCATAGCAGCATTATGGGGACGTTGCTCCGGGGAGTCCGAGTCCCGATCTGCATACCCTTGTGAACGTAAACGTTCTCTGCGATGACGGGACTCTCGGGTATGTGAGCAATCCTGGTGTTAACGGGGACCAGACTAGTCGAAACCCTCATGACGGTTTCTTCCTCTGTCAGATTCCCCCTCCCGGCGGTCACGTCCCCTCCTCCTTCGCCCGTCCAGGGCCTCCAACTCTAAATCTCTTACCAGCCGCTTTAGCCGTTCAAGTTCCTCATCTCTTTCGTCAAACTACCCGTGCCCCGATGCTCCTGACATTGTTCGGTGGGTTTAGTAAGACCCCTCTCCCAGGCCAGACTGTTCTCCTCCATGCTCACAACCCCTATCCTCCTCTCTCTTTTGCCTCCGCTCTCGCCAGGAAGAACCTACTGAACCACTTTTAGAGTGACTCGAACGTCCGTCAGACATTTTGCCCAAGTGTGAGTCTCGATCGAACGACCACTTTGTAGGAGATTCTCATAGACGGCGCCAATTATACGCCCTAAAATGGAAGAATGGACGAGCCAACCTACAACTAGGCTTACAATCTACTTGTTTTTGTGTGGGTTTTGGATTTTCTACTACTGATGACTCAATGCCTGAAATCTCACAGCCTTCTGTGCTAAGACTTAATTATAATGCCTTTCTTTCCCTCTCTCCTCTGTCCCCTTCTTTCTGCCTCAGCTCCACTTATTTATACCCTGAAATCTAGTGGGGTGTCATGATTGCTCTGGCGGTTAGTGGAAGGGGAGGTCCAATGCTATCGAGGTTAAGTGGGTGTTTAGGTGGGAGTGGAACGAGGCGGAAATGGCCTGGGGACTAGTTCCCAATTCTGCTGGTTGCTCGGCATAATATGACTTAGGAGTTGCCGGTCATGTGGCATGCAGCTCAAATGCTCAGGAGGTTGCCCGTTTTGGCACGACCCCAACAAGTGATGCGTGATACGTGTAGAACGTCTCTATGACCAACGGTCCAGGCTGGCCCAATGCCCGGGCCGAGAGCTTACGGGCCGCTGCAGGAATGGGATGAAGGTTATGATGGCCCTGGCAGCCCGATGCCGTACATCTTCAATTCTAAATAATCAAAAATAGAAACAAAATTAATATGTTGGTCTAAATCTAGATGACAATATATAGATTAAGGCACACAAATAACATTTTTTTTTTTTAAACGGCACACAAACAATGTTGATCGTGCATTTTGCATTCTTTCAAGAGAAAGGTGAGGCAAATTCTAAGCACATAGTATATATAACGTCAAAATTCAAAGGTAAATGATTTAATAATAAACATTGAATTGAAGAATATACACATGTTTATGGTAACAAGGTTGAGTGTCGTTAGAAAACCAAACAAACTGAGATGCTTTTCATTTAGTTTTATTTTAGTTTATTTTTTGTGATCTTCAGGTACTTTGGGACTTCATGTGATTAGGTTTTCCAGGTCCTCTCTTACTTCAATTTATATGGCAGGATTAAATTTAAACAAGGGTATACATAGTGAAAAAAAAAAGACCAATATTATACTGGTTTTTTATAATAATATTATACTGATTTGCAGCCTTAAAAAATAAAAATAACCAAAACAGATAGCTGTATAAATTTTGGCAATACACAAAAAATGCTAATGTCTGAACAAATTTGCACCAGACTTGTTTGGCTTTTTCTACAATAGGTAGGAATCTTAAAGAGCCCTGCAAATGCTACTCTTCTCTTCACACACAAAGATTAACAAGGAAATGGAAAATTTATCTTCTGTTGATCAATCCAAATGATGAAGGTTAGAGCATCAGCAGTAGAGGAGTTATATTGCTATATTGCTATAATATATAGCAATATAGCTCCTCAAGCACAAAAACAATGCTCCAGCAATGAAGCTATATTCTTATTTTTTAGCTCCACATAAACAGTGCACATCTATAGATAGATGTGCACTGTTCATCAAAACTAAAAATAAAAAATGTCATTTTATTAACTTTCTCTCTCCTATTTGATTTAAAAAACATTTTTCTTTCCTTATTTTTCTCTCTCTCTCTCTCCGGCTTCTCTTCTTCTTCCTTCTTCCTCTCATATTTTTTTTTCTCTCCCTCATCTACTCTCTGCTTCGCCGTCGTCCCACGCTGGCCCACGTCGCCGTCTCAAGCTGCTGTCCCACGCCTCCGTCGGCCTCAACGTCACCGGCCCAAGTAGACCCAAGCCCCAAGCTGCCGATCCACGTCTCCGTCCCACGCCGTCCCATGCCGTCGCCAATCAGTTCTCTCTTATTCTTCTTTTTTTCTGCTGTGGATTACTCGTCGCTGGTCTTTTCTGCTGTGGTCGCCGATCTGTTCTCTCTTTTTTCTTCTGCTGTGGTCGTCGATCTGTTCTCTCTTTTTCTTTTTCTTTTTTTTCTGCTGTGGTCGCCTATCTGTTCTCTTTTTTTTTTTCTGCTGTGGTCGCCGATCTGTTCTCTCTTTTTCTTTTTCTTTTTCTTTTTTTTTCTGCTGTGGACTACTCGTAGCCGATATTTGCTACTTTTTTTTTTCTGCTGTGAACTACTACTACTACTGGTGTTGGTGGTTGTGGTTGTGGTTGTGGTTGTGGCTGATGGTAGAGGTAGATGTGTTGGTGTGGTGTATATTTTTTGGGTAGTGAGATATATTATTTTATCGTAGAAAATATATTATTTTATTGTGATGTTTATATTATTTTATTGTGTTGAAAGTTAAAATAGATCCACTGCTGCAGCACTGTGTAGTTAAAATAGATAAAGTAACTTTTGGTGGAACTAAATTGCTAAAAATTTAGCTCCACTGCTGTGGATGCTCGTAGACATGTGAAAACAAAACAAAAAAAAAAGTTATAAAATCCTTTAAAATAAGATTACTGGCCTGTACGCAGTCTTTGTCAGAAGACATGACAAGCAAGATATGAAATAACAGAGAAAATTACAAACGAGGATTTGGTTAAGAGTTTTGGGACATACCAATCCTAGCAGGGGATAATCTCCATAACCCACACTGGTAGAGGAACCAATTATATGGATTTCCTTTAGTGCCCGCTATTTTTTGCCTGAGTGCTGAAAAATGATTTTTTTTTTATTTTTTTTGGAGGAAAACGATAGTTTTTATTAAGTAAGATATAAGAAATAAAATGGGGAAGAGAAAGAGAGACATATGAATCCCAATTTCTCTTTTGCATCACTAGCATACGCTAGAGTAGCACGATTATATAGTCAACAAAGAAAGAAAAGAAAACAAAAGAAACAACCAAAAAAAAATTTCAAAATCCAACTACTGAAAGAAAAGTGAATCTTCTCTTGGATTATTAAACAGCAAACAATTAGTAAGCAACATAGCATGATGGTAAAATAATTGTTTGAGCTAGGATAAAAACCAGAATTCAATTGGTAATTTTGAACCCTCAGTAAAAAAAAAAATAATAAAAAAAGGTGCTACAAATTCTTGGAGGATATAATTCTAACAGATACTCAAGCTTATGCTAGTCTCAGAATATAATTATGCTATTAAAATGAATTGACCAAAAAGTAAGAAAGAAGAGGATTAAAACTATCTCAATAGAATTCCTATATGAAGTACTTGGAAAGGGTAACTGGGAAATCTAAAATTTAATTGATTTTGGGCCTAGGAAGGCAAAAGAGTTCTTCCAAAGTGTCCTAATACATCTATGGTTTGGCTGAGTATAATAATTCATCTTTTTCGATTAAAAAATAAAAAAATAAAAAAAGCTAAACAATTGTTTTTCCATCCTTCATTGATTCATTCTTTGCATCTAAGAAAAGATGTAAACATTATTTCCGAGAGGCCTGACTTAAAGGAATTGGCGGAGAAATTATGTGTTATATTTGGTAATTTTTTTTGTTCTTATATCTAAATTAAGATATAGAAATTTATTATTTGAGAGAGAGAGAGAGACCAAAGAGCGGGTTTCTACTCTCACTTTCTTCCTATGTTAGTTAATATTCCCAGAAGGTTTTACCAGAAATGAAAGAAGATAAATGAATTTATAAAAGTTTAATCCCTAAAACACAAAAACAAAGAAAATATAAAGAAAAACAAGAGCGGGGGTTGTGGACTTGGCATTCAATTGTGGATTTATTAATTTTGGAAGCAAGAATATATTCTGGTAAATCGTTGATCCAATATTGTTGGTCGAATTTATCGTCGTTGGATGTTGCTTTGAAGAATTGGTCTTTAAGGACCTTATTCTCCATGGTGGGCTTGGGGAGCTAGGGGTTGCTATATGTACAATTTTGAGAAGCATTGTGTGAAAATAGCAGAAGTCTCTCCCTAGTAGGAGTTTTTCTCTCTCTCGTCAGTAAGGGTCCTTTCCTCCCTTAGTGCTTAGCTAAGGGCTTCCCTTTGACTATACTAATCTCCAAGATTGGGTATGGTCAAGAAATAATGCATAGGAATGGAGCAGGCTATGTTAGATGGACTGCAAAATCTATAGCTCACAAAGGAAGAGGAGGAATGTATCCAACTCAAAAACCAGAGTTGTACCGAGCTCTTGGAGGAATGCCATCTAAGCCTCTTTAGGAAGCTTCTGTAAAGCAAGCAGCAAAACCAACGAGCTCTAAAAGGCACTTTGAGAGCTGTCTAGAAAATGGGATCAGATATGAGAATAGTGGAGGTGGGCAATGGCGTACTACAGTTCAAGTTCAGTTCAAAGTACCAGATGGAATGGGTAGAGAAAAATGGTCCGTGGAATTTTGAAAACAACTTGTTGTTATTGTGCCGATGGAGAAAAGGACTTTCAGCGGCGAACATCATCTTCACACACTCGCCGTTCTGGGTTTAGGTGTGGGGGCTACCTTTTGAGCTTATGTCAGAAGAATCAAGGAAGGATATTGGCAACAGTATAGGCATCTACACTGAAACGGATAAAAGATCAGGACATACAGACCAAGCGAAGTTTATGCGGATCCGAGTTGAGTTGCAAATCGACAAGCCACTACGAAGGGGGGGATACATAAGGGACATGGAGAATGAAAAAGTATGGGTCACCTTCAAGTATGAGAGGCTACCCATTGTGTGCTTCATATGTGGAAGAATGGGACACGATGATCGGCACTGTACGCAAGCAACAAACAGGAAGGAAACTGAGTATCAGTATGGGGAGTGGCTTAAAGCCAATGGCAACTATAATGGGACTCAGAATAAAGCAAAAACTAGGAAGAATGATAGTGCAGTGTCAAGCGGTGGAAGTGAAGAAACACAACCCCAACCTCCGATGGCGGTGATGGGAGACACGGCGACTGATAGCAGCGGTGGAGTTCAAAAGTCCGGTGATTATCGAGAAAGTGAAAAAGTTAATTGCTGGGGTACTCGAGGTGATGATGGGGGGTTTGCTTGTCAGGCGGCTTGTCATTCTAATATATGGGACAAGTCTGAAGGGAGGTTGCCTAGCATGGGAAAGGGAGATGCAGCACGTGAGTAAGGGAAGGTGCTGGACATTGCTAAGGTAAAAGGGAAGAATCAGATATGTGGGGACGAAATCTCTATAATGGGCCTACCAAAAGAAGAAAAAAAAAGGGGAAGAGTCAGAGGTAACAAGCCCACTAAAGCCCAAACATGCTACAGGTGAAGATGTTGTAATGGGTTATATGGACGTAGGCCAAACTGAAGAAAAGAAGCCTAATGCAAGGGGAAGTTGGAAGAAACTAACCAGAGCACAAGGCCTGAACGAGGGTAGTGCAGCAAAAGCCCAAAAAGGAGAAGAAATTGGGACAAAAAGGCCTAGGAAAATAGAAAAGAAGGAAGCAGAGGAGGTAAGGAAAAAAAAGAACAAACGTGAGGATGCTCCAAACGATGCTGTTCTCATGATTGATGAATCGGCGGTGGCTGCTAGGCAGCACCGCCAGGAGCCATGATTGCTTTATGCTGGAACTGTCGAGGGCTTGGGAAACCCCGATCAGTTGGTGCGTTGCGCAAATTGGTGCGACATTGGCATCCCGCAATCATCTTCTTGTTAGAGACGAAGAAAATAAACTCAGGTATGCAGCAAGTAAAAGTTAAAGTTGGTTTTGAAAATGGGTTTTATGTTAAAGGAAAAGGAAAAGGAGGGGGTTTAGCTATGCTATGGAGAAGAGAAATTGATTTGGAAATAAAGAGTTTCTCAAAGCACCATTTGACGCAGTGGTTACAGAGGAAGGAAATGGCTTCAAGTGGAGAATTACGGGTTTCTATAGGCATTCGGAAACACATCTTCGGAGGGAGTCCTAGAATTTCCTTGATACATTAAATGACCAATATCATTTGCCTTGGTTATGTTTGGGGGATTTTAATGAGATTCTATCAAGTGAGGAAAAACAGGGTGGTGCCCCAAGGTCGTGGCAACAAATGGCAGTGTTCAAAAACGTAATTGATCGATGTGAATTTTGGAACATGGGGTATTGTGGCTCAAACTACACTTGGTGCAACCAACAAGAAGGAGCAAATAGAATTTATATGAGACTGGATCGTGCTTTTGCAATTATGGAGTGGCTGCAGCATTTTCATAATATAAAGGTACACCATTTAGTTGATACTACATCTGATCATAGCCCACTCTTGCTTGCTGAAACTAGTACCATCTGTCATCAAAGGAAACATAAATTTCACTTTGAAGCTATATGGACAAGGAGAGTAGACTGTAAGGCGGTTATTAAGGAGGCTTGGAAGGCTGGCTCAAGCAGGGGTACACCGAATGGACTTTGTGAAGGGCTAAAACACTGTGCTTCAGCCTTAACAAGCTGGAGCAAATCCTTATTTGGGCGAATTTCGAAGAGAATTAAGGAAAAAAAGGAGGCTCTAGGAAGATTAATTGAGCATGATAAGGATGGACAGAATGGGGCAGAAATTAATAAGCTAAGGAAGGAAGTTAATGAATTGTTGGATGAAGAAGAGGTGTGGTGGCAGCAAAGATCAAGGGTACAATGGCTAGGGGAGGGAGACTGAAATACTAACTATTTTCACCATCGTGCCTCGGAAAGGAGGAAGAAGAACACTATCAATGGTTTATGGAATGAGGAAGGATTATAGTGTAGCAACAAGGAAAGTATTATAGCCACAGCCATTGCATATTTTGAAGACATTTATACAACCACCTATCCAACCAATGTTGATGAAGTGACAAACTTAATTCCAACCAAGGTTACCAGGTAGATGAATAATGATCTAATCCGTGATTTTGCCATGGATGAGGTCAAAGCAGCACTTCAACAGATGCACCCTACAAAAGCCCCTGGCCCAGACGGTATGTCAGCTATTTTTTATCAAAAGTATTGGGACATTGTTGGTTATGATACTGCTAATGTGGTCCTTAATTTGCTTAATTCCAATTCTCCATTTGCTGAAATGAATGGAACTAACATTGCTCTTGTGCCAAAAGTTAAGAATCCATCCAAGATGAAGGATTTTCGTCCCATAAGCCTCAGTAATGTGGCCTATAAACTGATTTCCAAAGTACTTGCAAACCGCCTCAAAGTGGTTCTCCCTCATATTATATCAGAAAATCAAAGTGTCTTCTTGACCGAGCACCTCATTACCGACAACATACTGGTGGCTTTTGAACTAATGCATTACTTGGATCACAAAAAGAGTGGGAAGGATGGGTACATGGCGGTTAAATTGGACATGAGCAAAGCCTATGACAGAGTAGAGTGGATTTTTATAGAAAAAGTCATGAGGAGATTGGGTTTCCATGAGAGATGGATGGATTGGATTATGAGATGCATAACTACTGTCTCTTATTCCGTCCTAATTAATGGCGAGAGTCATGGGTGCATCACACCATCGAGGGCTCTAAGGCAGGGAGACCCATTATCGTTATACCTCTTTCTACTGTGTACAGAGGCATTTTCTGCCATGATTATGGAGGCAAATAACAACCAGAGGCTTAGTGGCATTTCCATCTGTAAGGGGAGCCCTAAAATCACCCATCTTTTCTTCGCGGATGATAGTCTATTGTTTTGTAAGGCAGAAAAGAGTGAGAGCCAAACATTAGTGGAGATTCTGAAGCGGTATGAGATGGCTTCGGGGCAAAAAATTAATACGGACAAGTGCTCAGTGTTCTTCAGCCAAAACACAAAACCCGAAATAAGAAATGAGGTTGTGGGCACTCTTGGCCCTATGCAAGATACAAGGCATGATAAATACCTTGGCCTCCCCTTTATAATAGGGAAGTCCAAGAACCAGGTCTTTGCAGAAATAAAAGAGAAGGTGGGGAAAAAGCTATCAGGGTGGAAGGAAAAAATGCTCTCAATGGGTGGCAAGGAGATTCTAATTAAAGCCGTGGCACAAGCAATTCCGACATATACGATGAGTTGTTTCTTACTTCCTAAGGGTTTGTGTGAAGATTTGGAACAGATGATGAGAAACTTTTGGTGGGGTCAGCAAAACCAAGAAGCAAAGATTTCGTGGGTGGGATGGAAGAAAATGTGTAAGTCTAAAATACAAGGAGGGATGGGCTTTCGCAATCTTAAGGCCTTCAACCTAGCTATGTTAGCGAAGCAGGGATGGCGCCTCCTTACCAATCCAAGCTCCTTAGTGGCTCGGCTCTACAGAGCTAAATATCACCCCACAGGCGATATCCTTGAAGCAAAGCTTGGTTGTAATCCCTCGTATGCCTGGCGGAGTATCTATAACAGCCTAGAAGTAATAAGGAAAGGCACTAGATGGAGAGTCGAGAATGGGAAAACAATCCACATTTGGGAGGACAAGTGGCTTCCCAACCCAACCACCTATGGGGTCTACTCCCCCCAAAGAGACATAGATGATTTCCCAATGGTCTCATCTCTCATTGATGAAAACACAAGACGTTGGAGAGCAGATAAAGTAAGAGCATTTTTCTATCCGTTTGAGGCAAAAACTATACTTAATATACCCCTGAGCTACAGCCTACCAAGTGATAGTATAATCTGGTTGGGCAACAAGAGGGGTGTGTTTACAGTTAAGAGTGCTTACTATGTGGCCTTGTCTTTGGTTGAAGAACCAGGTTTGGGTGCTCAAGGGGAGACTATAGAGCCCCACTTTGGAGGCAAATGTGGCACTTTAAGCTTTCGGCCAAAGTGCAAATTTTTGCTTGGCGTGCTTGTGTGAATGGGCTGCCGACTCGCATGAACATGGTGATAAGAGGAATTGACGTTAATGCATTCTACCCTCTCTATGGAAAAGATGGAGAAAGCACAATACATGCTCTTCTCCATTGTAAAAAATTTCTGATGTCTGGTGGTTTTGGCAGTCTTGCCCAATTAATATTCTAGCTGAAATAAATGATATAGTGGATGTGGCGCTGCGAATTTTGGAAGCTGGAACCAGTCATGATTTGGAAATTTTCTTTGTCACAGCGTGGTCAATCTGGTACAATCGGAATCAAGTGGCTCATGAGGCTCATGGGTTACCTTCATCACAAATCTGGGACGCTGCACAACGTGCCCTTAATGACTATAATGTTGCTGCAACTGTCAATCTTCTTTGGCAGCAACCTTCGAAGATTGGCTGGTGTGCCCCTCCTGCGGGTATGCATAAAATAAATGTTGATGGAGCAACATCCGAAGATGGTAGACCATCAAGTGTAGGCGTGGTGATTCGAGATTGCAGAGGAGTGGTAGTGGCAGCAAGTTCAAAGCTGCTACCTGCATAATATGGTGTGGAAGTTACTGAAGCCTTAGCTGTTAAAGAAGGCGTTCTTCTAGCCTAACAAAAGAAGCTCACCCATATTTTTCTTAAGTCTGATTCTCTATCCGTTGTTGATGCTATTTCCTCAAACTCGCCCCATGGGGAGCTAAGGCCCATCATTCAAGGGATCCTTTTGCTGTCCTCTTCCTTTGATTTTTGGAAAGTCACACACTTGAAAAGGGAATACAACAAAGTGGCTCATGAGTTAGCTAAGTTGGCTAGAGAGACCAGGACATCACAGACCTGGAATGAAATGGAGCCTCCTATGGTTCATCAGCTTTGCCAAATTGATAGAGCTAAGTGTTAGGATGTTGGTTTCTTATGTGTTCTGCCTGTCTTTGTTGTACTTCAATTTCTGAAGTGTTCTATTGAAATCAAAAAAGTTTCACCTTTCAAATATATATATGAGATGAGAAGAATCAGCATCAGTATGGGTATTTATGCCAAAGGCCTAGCACAAAGATTTGAGGTATCAAGTTTTTGTTAAAAAAACACACACACACACAATGACACAAGTAAAAGCACTTATTGCAATTTTGGGAACGCAAGTATACGTGTTAGGTGCCATGCATTAGATAGCCATGAAAATGGAAGAAAATTGAATTTGGTTTCCATCTTTATTCCATTTGTAATCCTTAAAAATTAAAATTCTCAGTCTCACGCATGCCAAACAAAAGCTCTATGATTCTATCTCACACATACCAAACAAAACCATTTGATTGTATCAAGAATCAAGTGGCAATACATGTAATAGAACTACGATTTGCATTTTCGGAATGGACAAGACTTAGGTACAGTATTTAAGTGCTGTACCTTATGCTCTTTTTTAAAGATTTTGCCATGTGGATTTTTCCTAATGGGATAGAAGTGTATTTTTCAGTTAAGTAGCCACATGGCTGAATCTTAAGAGAGAAACTTAAAAAACAACACCTAAAGTACTGTACTTAAGTTTTGACTTTTGTCCTTTCGGATAACACAGATAAGGTTCATCTGCCATCCTAACTTTTTTTTTGGAATGGTTGTTATCATAACTTACTGAAGTGAAAAATTAATATGAGCGTGCTTAGTATGACCCCCTTTTTTTGGAGAAGGTGCTTTAGTATGACTTAACTATGTTACCAATTTTTATTTTTTAAAAAAGTGCATTTAATCTTGCTAATAATTTTTTGAAGGAAAATGCTAACGAGTGCCCTTATGGCACTCTTTAATAATCCATTTAAAGAAAGTTTTTATGGAAAATGAAAAAAAAAATTTAATATTTTGACAGCTTTTTTCATTTTCCATAAAAGTAGAATCAAAACTTTCTTTAAATGGATTATTAACGAGTGCCCTTAGGGCACTCTTTAGCATTTCCCTTTTTTGAATAGCAAGTTATACATGCATATGGTGTGGTGGGTCTTAAATCTAAGATCATGTTAGTTCTAATTAGCTTAGTAGATAAAGTTTCTTATCGTCAAATAAGAAATTAGAGTTCAAACCCCACCTACATAAAAACTCAATTGGTGTCTTGAGTTGAAGATAAAGAGCAATTATCATGGAACGAATGCCATAAATTAAATTATATCGTTTAAGACCTTACCTACCATCCAATCTTCAATCTTATATTTATAATCAAGACGGTTGAAGAGAGCAATTTCTAGTCCCGCCAAAAACAATTTAAACCACTTTATAATTTTATCTTACCCTAACGGATGTAATTTGATTTTTTTTTTCTCTCTTTTTCTTTAGATTTCTTTTTATAATATAATATATTTAGTGAATTATTGTGTTCTTCATAAGTTGAAATGCATTAAAAAAAATAGAAATATTTCCTATTTATCAAATTTTTTAAGGTGCAAAACTTATTGTATTGGCCTCGGTTATCGGTTTGTATCGAGCTCATGGCACGTTTCTTAGGTGGACCCCTCCCACCCTAATTACTAACCGAGCACCCAGCCCATTCCCTAAACGTGCCTGGCCCAAGCTCACGCCCTAACCAAATATCTTCTATTATATTGAGATCAGGAGATAATGTCTTGGGAGAATCCACCTGTCGAGTATTAACTAGCGCCTGGTGCAAGTTCCAAAAGGGTCACATCAACCGCAAGTGGCGGGTCCCATCTGGTCAGGATTATAGCACAAAGGGGCCCACCAACATGGAGAATAACTCTTTCATCATGACGACCCCACTAAAGTCTATAAATAGAGACTGCTAGGTAAGGGGTAAAGGGTTGGGAAAATTGGGGAGAGAAACACAAGAGTAATAAGGAGAAATATGTCCCGAGGAGAAGGAAGTCCAACCCAGATTTCATAAAGAGGGATTAGTTGCACTGTTATCATCTCGGGGAGGTTAGGATTACAAGAAAGGAAGCCAAAAAGTCTTTGGTTGTCTCCTATAAAAACCTGCGTCACTATTTTTGGGGCCTCCCATCATTGGATATTCCTGACCCATAATTCAAGTAAATTGGAGACCTCAGCCCAAAACCTTCATTCCATTGGGCCGAGCAACCACACTTATAAAAGGAAAACAATGTAGGAAAATACAAGAAAATAAGGGTTTAATTAAAGAGAAAGACATTATGATATTTAAAAGCTAAAGCATAGTGTTTATTATTGCTACACTCCTTTTGAGCCGCATCAACATACATTTCAGTACAGTCGGTCCAATTCAGTCCATTTCAGCCCACTTCAGACCATTTGGGACTAATTGGGCCTTAAAATCATTTTTCAGTGCTCAGAAATTTTTTTTTTTTTTTCTTTTTAATTTTAGGATTGGAAAGTATAAGATTTTATTCTATTTGGGTCAAATTCTTTAGTTTTGGGCTGAAAAATAAAATCAAAATAGCCCTTGGAAATTACAAATATGGGCTCTCAAAATGCAATAATAATGATAAATATTCAAAAAATTACCTTAAAATTCAAGTTTCAATAATACTAGCATTATACTTGAAGGAAAAAAATGCTACAATTGGAAATGACTATATTGTTAGAAGCTGCACTCAAACCATTGCAGCATACTCCTGTACATTATGTTGCGATAACGCATTTTAGGGAGGCAGAGGCTAAACGAAGTAGCTATGGCACTTGCTTCTGCACTCATTAATGAGGGCTAAAAGAGCATCCGTCAATCCAAACCAGAAACTAGTCAGTTTCTATTTGCGTGAGAAGTATACGAATTCCACCTTAATGCCACAACACCTATTGTTGCATATCATAGGTTCAATTCCAAAATCTACAGCCCACAGGTTGCACAGGGCTTGCACAGAGTTAGTCCAATCAATGAATCATGAATCTAATTGTAAACCAAACTATAACAGAAATATGATTAGCAGCATTTATAAACAAACTATTTCCCCACAAAAAAGAAAACATATTATGAACAATCTAGCTCACTAGAGCAAAATTATAATACTAAAACTGACATTTACATTTCCCAAATTAGCCAAAAAGTCGCGCAGTCCCCAAAACTAACTGCAGGTTGTTTTACCACACTTCCCTTGCAACCATGTCAACCGGATGTGGTTGCCTTTCAGAGAGATGAATGTTTCCCTTAAATTGGGGTCCTCAAAGAGGTCCAATGCAGCAAAATAGAGAGGTTCATCAATGCCCTGTATCTCGTCAAGTGCTCTAATGCAATTAGTGATGGTAAATCTCTCATCACTAGGTGCTTTTGCAACTGCCCTAGACTTCAAAGCAGCAACCATTTCAAACATGGCTTCTGCCATAGCATTATTTATTTCTTGATCCCTTCGGTTTTGACCGGAAGAAGAGTGTGTCTCAGATGGACGTTTCCTTTTTTTCTCCACATTATTCTTCATTGTCCTTTCTGCTGATGACATGATTCCTTGCACAGGTTTCAATGATGATGGGTTTGCAGAAAGTGGGGTTCCACCATCCTGACATGAATTCAATCCTGCAGTATCTATTCCAACAGACTTGTCCAACTCTTCATAGTGACTGGATTGTGCATATTTCCCTTCAGCCGCTGAATCTGTGAATATTACGCATAGCTGCTCATATATTGGGCAGTCCTTGACTTTGACCATTTCAGGCCTAGGCTGTGCCTATATGTGAAATCTATCAGAAACTCAAAATAAGATATTCAAAAATGGAAGATCCAGAAGGAAAGAAATTTACCCCAATATCTTCCCACAGGTCAAACCCAATGCAACACGAATCATCCAAAGCAAAGTCATTATTTTGATCAAGAGCTGATTTTAGATTATAGAAGCGTGTCCGCAGAACATCCAGGTGCTTCCTCAATTGATTGTTATTGAAGTTGAGATCAGTTTGGTTATTAAATTCTTCGCGAATGAGATTCCATGTTTTCTTGTCAAAAACATTGTTTGGTCTGTTCCCCAGTTGTATATGCTTAACAACCAAGTCCGCAAATATCTTGTCAAGGGATGGTGTCCACCTTGTCCTTGAACGTTCCAGCTTTGGCTGATGACTTGCTTCACTGTCCATCTACAAGTGCAGAAAGTGCATTAGAAATAAAAAATATGCCAATTAACATAACAGCTCAAAAACTTCTTGCTAAGAAGCCAAGATTTTCAACTCCAAAATAAATTATATCAATTAAGGTATGGCTAGACAATGTAATAATCAAATTCATAGTTAAAAGTATTTGGAAAATAACACATGTTAAATTGGGCCTCACATTCACCACATACTAATTAAAGGAAATAAACCAAGAACTTAAGAATTTTTTAGATTTCAGGTGTAGTTGCTGAGTTTTGTTTCCTTATTTACGGATGTGCAACTCATAGCAAAACATTTCTCAGAGGATTTTTCTTTAATAATAGAGGCATGAACATAATAAATTTGACCTATAAATAATCTCATCAAATGATTTCTTGTAACCCCAGACAGAACAGCATGCAGCAATTTTTTTTTTTTTTTTTAAATCTAAATTTTTTTTTTTCATTTTTATTGGTGAGTTAAACATGCACCCGATGGGTCTTGAACCCATCACCTCTGATCCTGCACTCCACCTTGTTCTTACAAGGGAAGGAGGTGTCATTTGAGCGAGAGCTCAATGGAAAAAAATTAATAAATAAATAAATATCCTAATAATTTTTAATCATTTACCTTGAGTTACTTTTTGACCCAAATGATTCTCCTTGTTGAATGCGTAGGCCAACAGGTCATTATCCTCTGTTAGATGGTATCACACAAATGATATGTTATTTCCGAGTAGCAATGTGAAACCTATTTTTATAAAACTAAAATGTCCATAAGATTTACTAAAAATTTGCATGCTCAACTTTTGCATCAGAAGTCTTGAAAATGTCAAAATCATACATAATAGTATAAAATCAGAGCAAAAAAAAAAAAACAAGATTATAACAGATGATTGCTAGTCAGTGATCCTGCAAAAAAGCATAGTTTAAAATCATCCTCATAGTATTCAAACTTTAGAGATGACACCAAAAGGTGCAAAGGTAACAAATAGTGATAGCCAACACAAATATTTTTCTTTACCAAAAAGTGCCTATCAACACATACAGACAGTTACAGAAGATCAGGTGTCAGAATACTGAAGATTACCATTCAAAAATTAGTTTTACAAAAATTGACATTTCTTAATCTATTTCCGGCATAACATGAAATGACAACTTGAGATTCATAAACCCATATAAGAAAGATAATTATGCATGTGACAAATACATTTAGTTTATTCTTATGTCTTTCTCTTTTTTATATTTTATAGATCAAATATATTTAGTTTATTCTAATCCATCTTTAATCAATTTCACAAAATTGTCCACTATGTTTTTGTACAATATGAACTGTTCTATATATAAAGACTCTCTCTCTCTCTCTCTCTCTCTCTCTCTCTCTCATAAATATCAAAGAGATAGAAGGGTGATAGCAATTTTGGGAATTCTTGCAAATTCAATTCAGACTTCATATATAAATCACTTGAGCTAGCACAAGAAATCTTAGGACTCATGGAAACAATCACAAAATTAAAATTTTGAAGAAGAAAAGCCAATGAGCTCTAGCTCAAATGGCACCTCTTCCCTTTGTAAGTGCAAGGTGGAGGATGAGGTTGAAGATTCAAAAATCACTTGGCACAGGCCTAACTTATTCATCAAACAAATTTTGAAGAAGAATAGAAATCCATAATCATTTGTAAGTATCCCTCAGCTCCAAACTATTACATAATATTGCATAATCATTCAAAAATCACTTTCCAATGCAAAATATCGCATAACTCTCAGCTCTAAACTAACTATTCCAACCTTCTTTTACTTCCTTTATCATACACAACAAGCTTATATTTAGATATGCAGATATAATTTATAGATACACGTGTGTCCCAAGAATGATAAAAGTACTTCAAAAAATTCAATCCTGAAATAAACCAACTGCATTTTACTCTTGTCAATATTACTTCCCTCTGCTTTTGACAACTTCATTCTAACCCATGACCCCTCAAATCTCCCTTCTCAGACTACAGTAATTTCTTTTCACAAACATACAAAATAATGAAAACCCAAAAAGAATGGGACAAGACAAGTAAAAATTCAAACAAATAGCTGTTCATTATATACAATCAAACATTAAATTGCCGTCTGTTTGGAGAGAAGTTCAAAACTTGCCAATGATCTCTAGCCCAACTGGCACCTCCTCTCCTTTTCTTTTTTCTTTTTCTTTTTCTTTCTTTTTTTTTTTTTTTTTTTTTTTTTTTTTTTTTTTTTTTTTGATAACATAGGGAACCTTTCTAAAGAAGGAGCTCTTTTGGACTTGCCTCTAGAATATAGCCAATATATCCTACGGGCAACTAACCCCACCCGCCAAAATCAATTGCCAGGTAATCCAAGGGCATTCACTCCCTAACAGGCTAAGCAGTTTACACTCACGTCTTCAAAACTTGACTAAGCATATAGCCCTCTAGATTGCAGCCTAATTATGCAGTTCACAAAACCCTTTGTTTGGTTCTCATGAAATTTTGACAAAAAGGATTCACCTTTCATAAGCAATTACTCTTTTAAGGATCAAACAGAGCCTTAAGTAAAATCAAAACGCCCTCCAAGCCCATTCCAAACCCTAAAAGAGACACTAACACAAAAAAGCTCGAAACTTTATCACAAATAACTCGAGAAAGAAAGCATTTTTATGATACAACAATTTGATTTCACATCAGAATCAATGTATTTACAACTTACTAATACGAATACAATCCAAACAGAGGGATATATAAACAAAACAAATGAATGAAATCGTTGAGTGTGCGAAAAAGAAATTAAAAATAAGAGAAAGATAATAATAACAATGAAGATTGCAATGAAAAATGATAATGAGAAGCACCTGATCGGAAATAGGGATGGGAAGGTTGCAAAAGCGAGAGAGCCTATAAAGAATACTGAACACAAACGAAACAAAAAAAAAAAAGACCCAAAACGAAAAAAGAGTGATTTTTTTTTTTTTTTTGTATTAGTGTTTTTTTTGTTTTGGGTTCTAAATATTTGAGCTTAATTGGTGAATGATGGTGTAGATTAACGGGATATGCTGAAACTGAAATGGGTATATTATAACATGTCAAGAGGAGATTGGTGCAGCTCCCCCCAGTGTTTCCAAAGTGGCGCGTGTTCAGTCACCATTTGTGAATTCTTTCACTTGATTGGTTCCATTCCAATCCCAATTCCCACTCCTATTCCCTCTTTTTTCACTCTTTTTGGGTCTTGGAATTGTGGGCTTAAAAGCTAACAAACTCTTTGCGCTCAAAATCTTTTTCTTTGACTTGGATCTTTTCTTGGGTCCATTCCTCCTTGTTTGGCTAGTTGGGTTTAGCCCAGATGCCAGATTACAGCCATTTTTTAGAAGAGGAAAAAAAAAAATTTTCTCTTTTAAGGTTTGATTAAGGCTAAAATACCTTTAGGTCCTGTCGTACTTTTAATTTAAATTTATGGTTTTGATCCCTCCAGCATCAATAGTGTAATTTAAGCCTTCTACTTCATAGTTGTAATTTCCTCAAAAAAAAAAAACTTCTTAGTTGTTATTAATATGGTTTTTTATTTTTTTAATGATAGGTAGATAGTAGGTGAGAGAAGGTGGAATTCAAATCATGAACGTAGAACACCACAAAATCTGTCATTACTACGGACTATCACTTGAATACTATCAATGTGGTTATAAAATGTCTCAAACTAGTGTTATTGGAACAATTTATTTTTATGTAGCTCTAGGGTATTTAATGGTTCGGAATTATATTTGAGAGTACATATCTCACCTATGTGCTTAATTTTGTGGTTAGCTAGTGATGTATTTATATTTCTATTAACTATAACACGATTCTATGATTTGATGAGTGCCAACATCATATACTAGAAAATAATTAAATAAAAACATCGTTCCACCCTCTCATTTTTAGTCATTTCTCTAATTTTTTTTTTCCCATACAATTTTGATTTGGGATTTTGTCTATTTGTAAGCTTGTGTGAAGATAGTTTTTCGTTTTTTCCAATATTTAGTAACATTATAATAAATGAGTCAAATGAAAATTATTTTCAGTCAACATAAAAAGTATGTTATTTTAAGAGAATGTTTTTCACTAATATTTTTTGGAAAACAACTATATCTCACAGCAAACTAAATAAGGGAAGTTACGAAATTATTTTTCAACTCATTTAAGGTTATTACCAAACATAGGAAAATGATATGGTTTTATGGAAAATGTTTTTTGGAAAATGACTTATCTATATATCTATATATATAATAATAGGTAAAGCAGAGAGAAAATCCAATTAAATTTTCAATTGAAATTCAATTAATGTCTAATTTTACGTCATGTGTCTCAACTAATCTAAATTTTTGAATTTTGTGCCAAGTGAATTAATTTAGGTGAAAATTGAATTTCAATTAGAGTTTAAAAATTGAATTTCAATTAGGGTTTAAAAATTGAATTTCAATTAAAGTTTAATTTTGCGCCACGTGTCCCATCTAATCTAAATTTTTAAATTTTTGTGCCAAATTAGTTAATTTAATGTAAAAAACGAGAAGTCCAATATAATAAAGCATAAAAAGCATAATCATATATATAATATGTAATTGTGATTGTTTTTAAATGTACCCGTACATATGCACAGAATTACACGCTAATTTTCTATAAAACATCATTGCTAAAACAATTAAGGTATGATTGTTTTTTCCCTTTTAATTATTTTCTAGTAGTTGAATTTACCTCCACGTCAAATTTCATTCTACCTTTGAGAAGAAGAAAAATAACAAATGGAGAATAGGAAGGAGGTTCTTTGTTTATGCTGGGAGAAATATTAGGTACACACAAAAGGTCACAATAATTTTCACAACATTTCTAAATTAATATATCAATTCACACATGAGCCTACCACAACCACCAATTTAAATGGACATACTAATTTGGGAATCTCGTAAAATTGTTGTGGCCTTTTGTTGCATCCTTAGCATTACTCTTGTACTTATATTAATGGCATATGATAAGATTGAAAAATAACTTCAAATCTCTAAAAGTAGTAATTATTTTGCTTCATTAGTTGGGATATTTTGATGAACTTTATCTATTCTCCGTTAACCTCTTTCCTTAATTGTGTCAAGTCAAACTATTGCCAATACATAATAGAAAAAGTTTAGCTCCAAATTGATTTAGAAGCATCTTTTTCAATTTATTATGTGATAATTGAAAAGATCATTCATTTTTAGTATTATCACATCATTCACTTGTTTATAATACACATAATTAATTTTATAAATCGTCACATGATGGATTAAAAGAGATAGTTCCAAATTGGCTTGGAGCTAACTTTGTTTATACTTGATTAATTTGAAAGGTGTAGATCAATCTTTAGGAAATGCATGTAGGAAAAAAATCATGGAAATAGCTTTATCATTTTATTTTTTTAAAGTGGGAAATCTTCTATAGTAATAGATATAAAGAATATATCAATGGATGATTGATTATACTTGTTAAGGAGGAATTGAGTGAATCTCACAAAAAACAAACAAATAAATTCCTTTGAAATCGAATGTTGTCCAACTACCTAAGAAAAACTAATAATATATTAACAGTTTCTTGACTGTACTTACCAAAGAGGAATTGATTGTATCCTACTGCATTAAGAAGTAACAAAAATAAATAAATATTTTTTTAATTAAATGTACTTCAACACTCATTAAAATAACCTAAATATATATGTTTTAGTTAGCTTAAATAGTAAGTTTTTTGTCATTAAATAAGAGATTTTGGATTTTTTGTTTAATTATAACGAACAATTATTAGAAGCAGACGCTAATAGTTCAAACTATATATATATATATATATATATATAAACCATCTACATATAATATGTATGAATTTATTAGTAATACTTTTTTTTTTATTATGATCTTTTTTCTTTTTCTTTTTGATAGACTTTGTTGTTACATTCTAATCACTATAATAATTTATTTGCTGCGGACTAACCACCAAGCAAGAAGCCAAGAAAGAATAGAAGTGGGTTGGATTCCTTTTCCCTTTCATACTTTATGATTCTTTGGCGTAAAATAATAAAATCACTTGTTTCTATCTCCACTAGGTACTGACAGCCAGCCAGAGAGAATAAAGATCAACGGTCTGAGTCATTCACCACATTGTCGGTGGCTAGTCAACGGTCCAAATCACAAGGACCCATCAAATATCAACGGCGCACAACAGTCCTCCTCTCCTCCCAATTTACCAACTCTCAAAACCTCTATCTCCGGCGCAAAACCCAATAAAATTCCCAAAATGCCACCAACCCTCGCTGACCTTCACAAACTGCACCAAGGGGCATTTCCGTCATAAATAAGCTCAAAGACAAAAAAAAAAACAGAACATAAAAATTTCCGTCATAAATAACCCCCTGCCTCTGTCGGTGTTCAACCATATTTGCAAAAAACAAAAAGCAAAAAAAGAAAATCTTAATTTACGGTTTGGCCCAGATCCGACACTCACTCCTTAATTAGCCTTTTGTTTCATTGGTTCTCAACCTCAACCTCTGCTCTGTTTCTTAACCACATTTTGCTTATTTTAATGTAATTCTGTTTCTAAAATTTCTTCTCAACAAAACTCAATCTCGCTCTCTCTCTCTCTCCGTTTTTTTTTTTTTTCTTCGCATTGCGGCACTTGAAGTGCCACTTAAATTTTTTGAAATACAATGTGTAATTTGGTTTGATTCAGATCAAGCCAATCTTACAGTGATTACTTTTTGTGCTGCATTGTGTGAAATCGAAGAAAAAAAAAAATGGGAGAGAAATCGAGGTCTAGAGGATGGTGTGGTTGGATCATTGTTCTGATAGTACTGGCTGTGGTTGTTGCTGCGGTTGTGCTCACAATAAAGAAGAAATCGAAGCACTCCGATGAGGCTGCTCCGGTGCCTGGTCCTCCCGGAGCTCCTGTTAAGAAATACGGCAATGCTCTTCAAATCGCTATGCAATTCTTCGACGTTCAAAAATGTAGGTTTCTCTGAATATCTTTTTTTTCTCTTTTTTTGTTTTGTTGCAATGTAGTATTTTTCACTTCGATGCTTGCCATTTTGTATTCTAATGAAGCTTCTTGACGTAACTAATTTGATCATTTGTGTGACAATTATGAGGGATCTGAAAGGTTACATGAGCTTTATTTTGATTCAGTTACTGTTCTTTGTGTTTATATTGTCTGGAACATGAAAAATGAACTAATAAAGTTCACAATGTTGTATTCTGTCCAATTTCTTCATGTTTTTGTAAAGACTTTTTAACATTTGCAATTTTGTTTGGCCTGACAATGTGAATTGTGAGTTGTGACTACTAGGATATAGACTTATGGTGCCAATTATTATACTGTTTGATTCGTTTTGTGTTAATTGAGAGGAACGCGAATGGAGAGAGTCTATTCCACGTTTAAGATTTTATTTCCTGGATCTGATAGTGTAGAGAGTGTAACATAAGTGACACTAGATATACCTTTAGATTTGCGATATTTAATCTCATCCATGAAATGGATTAATTTCAAATGGAGAGGATCCTAATACTGATTGAGGTGAGTATGCTATTTGTTATTGTAGCCGGTAAGTTGGTAGATAACAAGTTAACTTGGAGAGGGGATTCAGCTCTAAAAGACGGAAGTGAAGAAAATTTAGATCTGTCAAAAGGAATGTACGATGCTGGGGATCACATGAAGTTTGGTTTTCCGTTGGCCTACACTGCCACCATGTTGTCTTGGGCCATCCTTGAGTACGGAGATCAGATGGATACAGTGAAGCAGTTGGAACCAGCTAAAGACTCACTCAAGTGGATCACTGACTACCTAATCAATGCTCATCCTTCGGCAAATGTTCTCTACGTTCAGGTTACTCTATCCTTCAACTTGAGTTCATCTATTGTTCAGCATTGTGTGAGTTTATGTGCGTGTGCAGGTGTGTCTATCGATTTCTTTGCATCAATTTTATTACCAATGTTTAAAGACTTCCTGATTATTTTGAAAAACAAGCTTGCACGTAATTCAACTATAATTTCACAAATTTAATTAGGAATTGTCATAGCTGTAATATTTTTTGTCGTTTATTTTCCTAAAGCTTGGCATTCTTGGTAGTCTTGTCGGCGGTTGGCTTTAGATCAAACCATTTTGTTCAAAATTTCATATTTAATATGTTCAGCGTCTTTGGAAACATAACCGTAAAAGCATGTATAGTTTGGATTTGAATTAGGGAAGCATGTTCAGATTCCCATTGGAACCTAAAGCGGCGGCTGAATGTTGCTCCATTTGTCATGGCAAATCAAGTTTCTTAAATGTGTTTCTCTTTTCACAATTTTCTTTTGGACAGGTGGGTGATCCTGAATCAGATCATAAATGCTGGGAGAGGCCTGAAATAATGACTGAGAAGAGGCCACTCACCCAGGTCAACACATCTTCTCCGGGATCTGATGTTGCAGCTGAAACTGCAGCAGCTATGGCTTCAGCATCTCTGGTGTTTAAGAAAATTGACTCCAAATATTCAAGCACACTCCTTACACATGCTAAACAATTGTTTACTTTTGCTGACAAATATAGAGGTTCTTATAGTGAGAGCATCCCAGATGTCCAAACCTACTACAATTCAACAGGATATGGAGATGAGCTCTTATGGGCAGCTAGTTGGCTCTATCATGCTACAAAGGATCAAATATACATTCAATATGTGACTGAACAAAATGGAAAATCCTATGCTAAATGGGGAAGTCCAACGTGGTTTAGTTGGGATAACAAGCTTGCAGGAACGCAGGTATATATATTTTTTTTTCTTGGAGTTCGAGTTTTGTAGCAAATCTATTCTGGTTTCATATTTACTTATGTAGTGTGCATATTATGCTTCAAATGTCATAACTTGATGCCAATAGTGTAATCTTTTTGTTTTTGTTCTATTTGTGTAGTGAATTTTTATGAAGCATGAACAGAATTCAGAAGAATATTGTTCACATTATTTCCACTCAATATCCCTTATCTAGTAGAAAGCTAATATTACGTATTAGCATTTTCTTGTAAATATAATAGCACTAGAGGTGACCTCTGTAGATAGATTATGAACTTTTGAATCATACTTGTCTATGGAAGGTTTGTTTGTAAGCAAAGACATTCTTTTCCTATTCCTGAATACATGTATAAGAAAAAGGTGAAACCTCCCATGCTCTATGATTAAGAGAAACTCCTGACCAATGAGCCTTATATATAAACTTTATAGGATTTGAAGCTTGCACGTATAAATGGTGTCAGTGATGAGAGATTAAAAGTTTTTAATAATATGCCAAAGCAGCTTCAACACATCATTGTTAAGCACATGAAAAAATTCACCAAATTGACATTAGAGACTTTGCAGGCCATATATTTGGAACCACTTTTCTGTTGTCTGTATAAATTTTTCTTATGACTGAATACCATGACTTGGGGACAGTGCGATGTATTGTTTTTGAAACTGTACTTTCAGGAGCGGTTTTGCAATCTACATAAAAACCTTTAATTTTTGCAAAAATATATTAATTGGCTTGGCTTTCCCTCTTCTTAACTAGTTCAGGGAAGGAGTTGAGAAATCCAGTGACTTTATCTTCCTTGATAAATGATAACCCTCATAACTATATCAACAGAGTTAACTTAGATTTAGGAGATATTATGCAAAGCCATTAAAAGCATATTCTGCTTCTCAACTTTGTTAACAAGTCTACTATTTTGATGCAGGTTTTGCTGTCCAGAATAATCTTCTTTGATACCAAAGACCTCTCAGACTCTAGCCAATCTGGTATTCAAATGTACAGAATGACAGCTGAGGCTGTCATGTGCGGTCTCCTACCAGATTCTCCAACAGCCACAACCAACAGAACCGATGGTAATCCTCACCACATATTCTATAAGACTTGGATAATCATTTCAATTTTTTTCTCGAATCTTCCCCTTCCCCCTCTTGTTTCTTTTTGTTGACTTCTAAAATCAATGATTTTGTGCTAGTTACATTGATTATATAACTTATCTTCTTGTTAGTTGGCTGATTTAACATTTATATCCATATGGTAAAAATTGGGAGCCAGTAATTAGATGTATTCAACCAAGAATCCTATTTAACAGCTGTACTCACCAATGACATGCATACAAGGATATCATACAAAATGGTTTATTAATGCCTATCATACAAAACTCAAATATGATATAAATTCAGATGTATTAATAAACCGTTGCGCTGACTGTGTATGACGTGCATGTATGGACTTAGAGAGGCTACGCTTTTACTGGTTTCTCCCATGTTGTTTCATCTTGTCCCTAATGAGGGAAACTCCTGATTTTGTTAATTGTCAAATGATAGAATCCATACAAGGGAAAGATTAATAGAAGACTAGATGAGTAATTGACTTATCAAATAAATAAATGGATGAGTAATTGGTGGCTTTGGTTCTAGAGAATGGTAAAACAACTAATTGGCGCCAATGGTTGCTAAATGAGTGGAGTTATTAATGAGTTTCTGTTCCTTGTAAACATAAGTATGGATCATTAAAGTCATAAGTAATGATATTTAAGGGATGCGCTATCTTGTAGCTTGGAAAATTAGAAATACAGGAGAGCTTTAAACAGCCAAGATACCAAACAGCTGTACCAAATACATCTTCAGAGTGGAACAGTAAATTTTTCTAGTAGTGTTTTTATCACCTCATGCATTGAACCTCCCAGCTGCATTCTTCGGAGCCTATGCTTACCATCATGTTTTCTGTAACACAGATGGTCTTATATGGGTCAGTGAGTGGAACTCTCTGCAGCATCCTGTGGCTTCTGCGTTCTTAGCTGCCCTTTACAGTGATTACATGCTTACAAGCCGGACTGCACATCTCTCATGCAGTTCAAAAACCTTCTCCCCAGCAGATCTTCGGAAATTTGCCCAATCTCAGGTATGTTGTGCATTTTCCATGAGAATTGAAGGTCACCTATAGAAAATACCAATACACAACTTAGTGATTAATGATAATGACACTTCAGGAGGTGCTTACACGCTAGTTTGTTGTCCATTTTTTATCAGGCTGATTATGTCTTGGGTAGCAATCCTTTGGAAATGAGTTTCCTTGTGGGGTATGGTGATAAATACCCACAATATGTGCACCATAGGGGAGCTTCAATCCCGGCTAATGCAAAGACTGGCTGCACTGATGGCTTCAAGTGGCTTAATTCGACTGATCCCAATCCAAATGTAGCAATTGGAGGACTAGTTGGTGGGCCCTTCAAAAATGAAACTTACATCGACTCTCGGAACAACTCCATGCAAGGGGAACCAACCACATATAACGGTGCTCTCATAGTTGGCCTCCTATCGAGTTTGGTCACCACGTCTTCAGCAGTTCAATCCTTCTATTAAAGTTGCTTTGGTACATAATTACAAGATGTTTGTATTATATCTAATCTAGCCGTTTGAATTACCTGATTCTCTGCAAATATGTGATTTTTGGCTCGGTTTTTCTGAGCTTACCTGCTCAATTTGTTGTAGTAAATGTCAGGTGTAGTTCTTTTCTTGCAGAGTTGCAGTGATTACTTAACAATTCGTTATTGCCTCTATTGTTTTTTCTTTTTCTTTTTTTATTCTATCTTTAAGAAACGTAATGGAAAGAACAAGAGTATTAGCATAGACTCCATATTACTGCCCCCTTATTTATACTTTAATTATTACTCTTGAGTCTTGATTTTGGTACGCTTGATGAGGAGTTGAAGCAAAAGTAAAGGACAGAATTTGAACCATGATAAGCCAAAGTTCCTTTGCGAGGTCCACGTATATAAATTATATAAGGAACATATGCATGTCCACCCTTCACATTTGGCTATTCAAATGCAAAAATAAAGAGAGTTGTACACAAAATTATCCTTAATATTCCGCATCCAGCTCTTTTATCATTGTCAATATTTTGCAAAATGCTACAATGTTATTCAATGCTGATTAAGACTGCAACTATTGTAAAACTTTTCTATTCCTCTTTTCTCTCTCATTTGGATTAGAAACTAAAATAAATCTCTCTCTCTCTCTCTACAAAAGAGTTACCTAGAAAATTTAATAAGATGTATTATAAAACGAAGAGTAAGATGTAGGGTGTATTATAAAAATGAGTGGCTGAAATAGTAAAAAAGTGAATGTTTATTATAAAATTCGTTCAAACTTTACAAAATTATATACGAGTGCTTATTTCCTTTGGTGCGACTTGTTAGAGTGGTTTTTTTTTTTTTTAATTTTTAAATGATAGAAAAATACGAACAATATGCTACAAGCCTACAACACATCCTTGGAAAATAATCCTTAAACTATTATGAGGAGGAAAGGTGAGCATAGATATTAGATAACAATTACAAGGACTGATTTGATACAGTTTAATTTTAAGGTTTAATACAACTTTAAGTGATGGCAATTTTTTAGTATTTAAATATCAACTATACAATACTTATTTAGCTTTATATTATAAATTTTTTGTGTGATGCACAAATTATTTAAAAAATGTGTAAGGTAAATAAAATGTTTTATCAATATCATCAAAATTATCTTAATAATTAGTGAGTCACATGAAACTTTGATACACTTTCACCTATAATAAATTGCTTATCTTAATAATTAATGACTTCTATCAAGAAAGCACATTAATTTTAAAATTGTAGCATATTTGTTGAGTTAATTGGTGTAAGATATAAATTTTATTATATTAAAGTAAATATTTTATATAAATGATCAAAATAATTAAAATAAATTATCTTTTTTATTTTACATTTACAATAACTTTTTGTAATAGAATTTTAGTTGGGGTATCATTTTTAATTTATTGAAATTTAGGTAATAGTGCTCTACTCAAACTAAACTATCTTAGCAATTGATCGACTAGCCACTTGATATGACAATAGAGTTTCATGGAAAATTATCGAATATTCCGAAAGTACAATAAATACATATTCTCCCCTCTCACATGTAAACTAAACTATCTTAGCAATTGATCGACTAGCCACTTGATATGACAATAGAGTTTCATGGAAAATTATTGTAGGGGTAAAAGGCCCAACGCCAGATCCTGGGCCGTGGGCCAGTCCGAGAAGGCCTGTACATCCGAGGATAAAATCTCTTGAAGAATTTGCCCAGCCTGATCCGATACTGAAGTATGAGTCTCGTGGAAGAAAGCCTGGTCCGAGGAGACCCCCTGCTCGGACTGTTAAAAAGGTGTCTTAGATGGATGCACCAACCTCAATCTTAACTCTCCCAAAGAATCCCCCCGATTTGTGTTAACCATAAGGACAGATGGCGGAAATCAGATATTAAGCAAAAGGCTGCTGCCACCGCATTTATGACCCTGCAACTAACATCATGGCCGCATTAATGAGAAAAGACTCCTGAATAGTGACCTCTATCCTTTACAGCAGCCCCAGGAAGGTTCAAGATGGGGAGGATGGGACAAGTATGAGAAAAAGCCGAAGTAACGGAGGAGGGCATATAAATAGAGGGGAAGAGAACAAGAAAAGGGGGGAGGCGGAAGAAAAAGGACAACAGAGAGAGAGAGAGAGAGAGAGAGAGAGAGAGAGAGAGAGAGAGAGAGAGAGAGAGAGAGAGAGAGAGAGAAAGAGAAAAAACCAAACAATATTTGTATGAACACACTCCTCGGACAGTGCCGAAGAGAACATTGTAACCCTTGATCATCTTATCAATACACATCTGGTCAATACCATGCTTGGGCTTTCAACCCATACGTGTCTAATCAAGTGATCTTTAGCCCACTCTCTTTACAAATTCATTGTTAGGATATTACATACAGTCTGGGCTTCCAGTTATCCTATTAACAGGCCCAATCGCATAATTTGTGTCCCTACAATTATCAAATATTCCGAGAGTACAATAAATACATATTCTCCCTTCTCACATGAATTGTGGGTCCCACCATGAATTTAATTAGTGGGACCCACAATTATGTAAGAGGAAGGAGTATACATTTAAGATATTCCAAGAATATCAAATAATTATCCAAGTTTCATTCAAAGTAAATTATCTCGATAATTAATGAGTCACATAACAAAATTTCGTTATACGAATCTCTCTCTCTCTCTCTCTCTCTCTCTCTCTCTCTCTCTCTCTCTCTCTCTCTCTCTCTCTCCATATACATATTGATGTTTTATAGTAGACATTTATAATTAAAAAAAATTTCAAATAAAAAGAAATATTATCTAGGCCATCCTATTTCAATGCATGGCCTAGATCCTGTATGTGAGCTTGCTGAGTTTGAGATTACTGTACATTTGGCCCTTAGGTTACTTCATGGGACAGTTCAGATGGACTTTGCCTTTCTTTCCCAACTAAAATAGAAAACAGGCATCATTGCTCTTCCACTTAACACAATGAATAGAATTTTAAACCTTTTAATCTCCAAGCACGAAAGAAGGTAGACCTTCGGTGTCACCTTGATGGATTTCCATCAGTTGCCAAACTAGCCTTACTTTCAAACTTGCCTTGCTTTCCTGCCCTTGGCCTTCCAGAAGATGTTAACCATAAATGAGAAGGTTTGTCAAGGAGAAAAGGTGTCTCAAACATGTAGTTGATAGTGAGGTTTCTAGCTTGATCATTGCACTTCCCAGGTTGAGCTGGAAGGCCAATTGCAACTTGATTGGAGGAAAGGGTTGCAAGGTGAACCCTAAAAATTCCATAATAATATGACAAGATTTAAATAAATTCTAAGCGTAAAATAAAACAATGTAATTTACTAAAGGCGCTATTACAACTTCACGTAACTATAAAATCACCCAATACTCTCAATCTGTCCAAGTACAAACAAATTAAACACAACTTAATGAATTAATATTAACCAAATCGAGATTAAGTTTATATAGATATCACGGTTTATGTGAATAATATAACAAAGCGAGATGAATATTTTTCTTCTTGAAAGAAAAAAAAGGTTTTACTTTACCTTGAATAAAACAATATATGGTGAAAGAAAGGTAAAATCTAGCTTCAGTTTTTATTTTAGTGTTGAGAGAGAGATAGAGAGAGTGTTTAGTGTGTGTAGTCATCAGAGATTGGGTGACTAATGTTAGCAATCTATTGTGTGGAAAATTGATTTACCAAAAATCCTCAAACCGTAAGGAAAATCAATCATTAATGATAATTTAACACGCTCATTTTTTTTATTTTTTTATTTTTTCGGTAAAATGGCTCAAAGCTTATAAATTAGGTTAATTTACATAAACCCATACTTTTTGGGATCTTTTTGGAAGTGGGGAAGAGAGCCCACAATCCACCTATGATGTTTTCTCTTGCAATGAAATCAATTATTGTCTATTGACCCACAATATCGGAACCTTAGACAATAGGAACTCATGAGCCTGTCTTAAAGTTTTGGTGAGATATATTCATCACTTTCTAACTTCTTGCTAAGACATAATAATCAAGGCTGGCTGGTGTAGTGATATGTATCAGAATGTACGATTAGCACTCCAGACCTCCTCTGTTACACTCTACATTCCACCGTCAATTCTGCTGTTGTCATGGATGCCCATTATCAAGTTCATGCTTCCCTTCCGTACAACATAAAAATAACATTACAAAAAAGACGCTAAGCAATGCAGCACTCCTGAGTCAGTCACTGATTAATACCTAGCTCAAAAGGAAATTGAAAAAAGGGTGCCTGGTTTTGTGTTTTGGATCCATTGCAGAAGGGAGTCAAAGTATCTCAGGAAAAGGCATTAGCCCACGTGAGAACCAACCAGTACAATATTGTCTCAGGCCCTACCTTAGCCATTGCTAGCTAGGCACCAACATGGTAAAGTTGCACCACTTGCTCTGCACCATTAGTTTTCCTCCAACCTTTTACACACGAGTCACTTCCTTGATGGTCCTCTAGCCTAGGTACGATCAAGGACAGTTGTCCTTCTGGCCATCCATGATTCTGACTAAGCACCAGCATTGTCTTGTGACTTCCTACTCCCTCAACCTTATCTTCACCCATAACTTTTATCTTCACCCATATCTGCTTGCTTCCTCATTCTCGTTCTTCTTCTTCTGCTTCTTCCTTAAAAAAATTACTTGGATAAAGCTAATTTCAGTCAACTATTATATGCTTCTTTTATTTGATGTATTTTTTTGATACCGGTTGATTGATTCAAATGAACTAATAAAAAAACACTCATATTTTTTGCAGAATTATTTTCATAACTATTGATGTAATTGATGCACAATAATAAAGGTGGCATAATAAGTGATAAATTCAAGCATCAATGACATTCAAGTGTCCATTTGATTTCGTTTTTTTGGAAGAAAAAACAAGACAGCGATTTGAAAGCACATATTTCGGTAAGATTTCAAAATAGTACTTAATGGCCCCACTTTTACGGTTTTATGTGTTTTTGGGTTGCATCCTTGAACTGCGATTGCAAAGCGCACTTATAAAAACAAGTTTTCAAAGACCAAAAACATAAAGGTAAACCAAGCTAACTCTAATAGGGTGGAGCTATGTAATAGGGTGGGGGGCATGGCCATTGGCCCCCCAAAATTTTGAATTTTTTTTAATATATATAATTATTTTAATGTTTTCAAAATTCAATCTACAATATAACTTTATTTTTTACAATTTTATTTTTTATTATAAAATATATTTTTATATTTATTTAATATTTGATAAAGTTGGCACACCAAACATGTTTGAATATCTTTTTCAACCCGTTATGTGGCAAATAACAAGTTACCAACTCATTAAAAAAAAAATCTTTTCACTAAAACTACACATGAAATGTCTCTTTAGTTATCACATAATGTGTTAGAGTAAGATAACTTCAAATATGTTCGAAACTTAACTTATTCCTCCAAGTTTTGGATAAGTCTTTGAAAATTTTATTAGTTTAATTGAAATATTTTTTTTTTACTTTAGTATAAAATTTGATAATTTGCATTGAAAATGAAATTTTTTAAGAATTTCACTATGAATATGGTAAAAATGAATATTATATTATGAAAGATCGCAATCAAACATTATTTTGATTGAAAATAACAAGTTTTTTTTGTGTGTGTATATATAACTTATTAAATAAAAAAGTGTGTGTATATATAATAAAAAAGCGTGTGTGTAGGGGGGGTTGTCTTGATAAATATATTAGTGCCGCAACTTGGCCCCCTAAGCAAAAATTTCTTGCTCTGTCCTTGATCTCTTGGTATTTCCAACGAAGATGTTCATGATTCGAATCTATCATCTCCCATTGAAAATGTATTAAAAAAAATAGCAATTTTAAATGAAAGTGGCATTACTTTAATCACAATTTATCATGTTGGCAATTAAAAATAAAAAGTTGTTGTGTGTTTATTATTATGCAGCACTGGCTGTATGTGATGAATTTTAAGATTGATTAACTTGATCATTTGAAGCAAATATAATTGTTTCATAGTAAAAGTTCATTAAAATATCTTCATATGCTAAACAAGTGTTGCTTATCTAGTTATCAATTTCATTCTTTCTTGAATAGAAAATCATGGATCTTTTTATAGATGTCTCTAATAATCCAATATTTCTTTTATGTTTTTATACTTAGGGTGTATTTGGATATCGCTTAGCTGAAAACTAAAAACACTGTAGCCAAATAATTTTTAAATATGTGAATAGTGCCATGGGACCCATTTTTAATGAAAATTTTGTTGAAAAAAGATGTTTGTGAGTCCTATGAACAGTGCACGAGACCCACTAAAATCTCTCAAAAGTTGTTGAAACGCGCTTCTCAAAAAAAAAAAAAAAGGTGAAATGCAGATGCTAAACATGGTTGTTGTATCCAAACAGATACTTAGTGTAATTATAGCAAATTTTTTGTTAAAAGACCGTTATATCTTCTATTCTATAAAATTATCGAAGGTCTTCATTATCACCTACGCTATTCATACCATTAAATGTTATATTTTCTATTTGGAAAATGCTAAAATTTCAAATCATTTTACAGTTTTTTTAATAAACGGTTGATATGGTTTATGATTATTGGTAAATAAAAATGTGATGTTAGTGGTGAGTTAGATAAAAATTAATAAAAATTTGTCATATCAATAATTTATAAAAATATTATAAAATAGTTTGTGTAGATAATATTATTCTTTTTAGCATTACTCTTCTCTATTTTCTATCAACAAAACTATTCAAAATTAGTCTCCCGTTTGAGTGTTAAAAATATCTGAGATATTGCTAGAAGTCTCTCCACCCTATAAAAGTTATCAGATTGACCCATGGATTCAGCACGTATATATATTTTATACACTTTATTAAGCACCTATTTGTTATAGGTGCTCCGTACACACAAAAATTCTTCTTGTCAGGAAAATAGTATTTTAGTACTTTCATAATTTTTATTTATTCCTTAATTCACGAGCAATTTGAGACTTTATGATGCTTTATGTTTGAAATCAAGAAACATGAAGTGAAATCAAGTACTCCTGCCTATCATGAAACTTTCAGGATCAATGTTTTTTTCGAAGTTTCTTCGTATACTTATTCCATTCCAGCTGGATTCAATATGTAGGTCTATTGGTACATCTCTTTCTGTCCTCACCAACATCTTTTTCTTTGAAAGCTAACTTTTAACAACCCATCAATTCATGAAAAAAGAATATAGATAAAGAAGTGATATACACCGACATGGTAAAATAGTAGTATTAAAATCACAGGCCTTGACATTTGAGGTCAGATTCTAACTGAAAAAATAAATAAATAAAACTGTCTCCCAAAAAAAAAATCAAAGCGTGATTCACAGATAATTAAAAGAACTGTGGTGGCAATTTACTCTAGTATGGAGCCGACCCTATTTGTGAGAGCACGAAACAGTACTTCGAGACTACTTTTTTCCTGAGTGGAACTCCCATCTACATGGTTATGTGTATAGTAGAGAAATCAACTAAAAACCTAGGGCCTATATTAATCATTGATCATATTGTACTATTTTGCAACATATTTGTGAAGGTAAATGATGATTAGGTCAACGAAAAATATCCGACTTTGTTGAATAACCCAATTGTTGCTCCATCTCCCAACTTAGCTTTGGGGCCACCCCAGAATGCTTGGGCTCATAATCCTGGTTTGATAAAAAAATAAATAAATAAATGGGCGGCTTAGATGATCTGATTTGCATTTTGACAAAAAATACAATGGAGCCCACTGTAGCATTGCACGTGAGCCAGCCACGTATTGTTACAGATATGATTGAGTGAATAATATTTTAAAAAAAAAAAGGTACCTCGAGCTTGCACATGAGTTCATGGGCAGTGTGGGCAGACACGATGATGTTACGGGCAGCTGGTGTTATGAAACCTTCATCTACAGCTTTGTCTATGAATGATAGGAGTGAGTTATAGTAACCATCAACGTTCAACAAGCCCACCTGCAAAGAAAAAAAAAAAAAACATTATTATTATTATTATTTTTTTGTATTTAAAAGTTTATTCATAACACTTTTTTTTTGGGGTGCCACCTCAGGTTGTGGATTATGGATATAAAATTTTTTATGGTATTGTTAATGGGTTGTCCTCAAAGTATTTATTGATAGACAATTTCTAGAAATATTTTAATATAATTTTCATGAAAAATATTAAAAAATTCTAAATCAATGTCTTTTAGACATTCATTAATTTTTCTCATTTTGTATTTAGTGCTATTGATTAATCAAATTAATGCCCAAAGCAAACTCTTTTTTTTTTTTTTGGGTAAGTGGAAGTGTGGAACTATGTGTTTTTTGTACTTGTTTTTGGACTTGGTTTAGATCAGTACATCAGTACATTGAACTCGATCAAATGGTGACACGTGTCTAAAAGTAGACACACGTCATCATCTCAACAGATTCAATAGTACTGGACACTAGACCTAAGCCTGACCCCTTGTTTTTTTTACTTATCATTTAATATTTTCCACTTTAGTGTAAAAATGATCACATTTAAATTATTCGGTGGATGTACTAAAGATAGATAATTTCTACGAAGTGTAGGCCTCCAAAAAAGTAAAGGGAAAAAATAAAATTTTTACTTTAATCACTTTGTTTATCACTATTTTTTGTTAAAAGAAAATTTAGGACCACAACTTTATTATAATTATATGCGGTGAGAAAAAAAAAAAATTCATACATGTGCAAGTGATAGATTATATTAAAATTGTGACCAAAAAAATTTGTACCCCTAGATCTAACCTAGCAATAGACTCGAAATAGTCGAGTAATGACAGAGAATTGAACTATTACCGGTTTTTCATGGATTCCCAATTGAGCCCAAGTGATCACTTCCAAAAGCTCTTCTAAGGTGCCATAGCCACCTGCAGGCAATTTTAATTTTGATTGAATTTAATAACATGACGGATGGTTGACCGTTATGCTTACAGTTATCTTGGGAAGAGCTAACTTTAAGATATATCTTGATTTTAGATTTTATTTTTTATTTTTAAAAAGATATTTCATGATCTTTGAAAGATTATGGTACATATAAAAGAAGGGAAAGACATAATTGTACATTGAAAATGATTGGTGTACATAAAAAATGTTGATCGGTATTTTATTTACAGAAAAAATATAGACCTGGCAAGGCAATGAATGCATCAGCTTGGCGGGCCATTTCGGCTTTGCGTTGATGCATGCCTGATACAGCTTTTACTTCTCCGACAGTTTCTCCAGTGATCTGAAATTATACACAAATTAGAAATTAAAAAAAAAATTAAAATTAGTTACAAATTCATTGAGCTTGAACATGTGATTGGTGTAAGTTTGAAACATATTTTTTGGAACAAGAAATTAATTAGTGTTTTATTTAAAGCTGGTAGCATCTTGAATTTTTTTTAATTTATATTTTATTTATGGATACCATTTTTTTCTTGAATATACTTTATGGATTCTTGTCACAAGCAGACAGTTTCATACTTTTGTAGAGTAGGTCATATAATACAGTTTTAAAAATTGGATTAATAATTGAAAAAATTAAGAATTCTTTAACAAAATAAAAATTGAATTCATTCTACCAATTACAAGAAATATGTTACATTTAAAAAAAAATATTTACAAAAAGAGTAAGAAATTCAATTACCTCTCTTGGCATGAGAGTCGTGGGAATTACTCTGCAAAAGGGAAAAAAAAAATAGAAGAAATGTTGATTATTGACATAATACTTTTTTTTTTTATGGAAGACATAAAACATTTTGATTGGTCAAGTATTCTTAAGAGTTCTAGACACAGACGTTTAGAGAAAAAAAATAGAAAATATATTTTTGATTGGTTCACTCACACACAATATAGATAACAAATGGCCGTGCTACAACTTACCCCAGAACGTGTCGACCACCATCATAGACAGCTTGGGACACCAGGCCCATTAAGCCAATACTTCCTCCTCCATAAACTAAGTCAATGTTCATTTCCACCTGCAATGTTCTTATCTTATCAAACTCACATGTTTATTTCAAACAAAAACCCTTTACATTTTGTCCGCAAAAAAATATTAAAATTACTATATATTAAAAAAAAAATTATGGGTATTTGATTGAATGGGGAAAATTATCTCTTTTTTTTTTTTTTTTTTGAATATTCATCACCAATGAATCCAATCCAAGCAGAAGGTGTTAGTAACATCTTGTTACAAAAAACAGAGGACTCTGTGTCTGATCTCCGTTTTACTCAGCTACAGAGTACTCTGTTTCGAACATATACTACTGATTTCTCTTATCAAACAGTTACTACTAGAATTTTGTAATCGCTTCTAGAAAAAATATGTAAGATCACACTTGCTTCAACCCTTTAAATACCAGGCCAAAAAGATCAAACTTAGGAACTAGAATATATAGTTCCTCATATTTTCACTTATTTCAAAGACAAAAAAGGCTTCACTTTCACAACAAAAAACAAAGAGAGGTGTTTAACTGTTAAGAATTAAAAACAGTACCAGATGTTTTCCAAGTTGAATAGCAGCAAGCTGGTAGCTAGGGTTCTTGCCAGGGCTGCTCCCACAGAAAACACAGACACGTCTGAATCTTGATTTCATTGAAGGCTGTTGATTTTCCATAGCTGTAAAAAAAGGCTATAGAAACAAAAGAGTGATTTACTTCAATTGGGTTTTTTGTTTTTGCTGTCTCTCTGTATGTGTGTGTGTGCGTGTAACAGAGAAAACGTGTATTTGTTAAAACTTTGATCGGTCAGCAAAGAGCTTCAATGTTGATAGCCAAAAGCAAGGGTGACAAATGGTGCTATTGGTCCCTTTATATATACATATATTAAACTTTAATGCCACTGCCCCACATACTCATGACAATTTCACATCCTTCAATTTATCGTCTCGTGATAGTTTCCACAATGAAATTCACGTTGAAATTGACATGGAAGGAGGTTCCCTTTTATTTGGTCTCAATTCTTTGGATTCAAAATAATGAATTGGGTTTCTAAATCCTGTCTTATAGCCCTTAATACGGGGGCTTTAGCGGTTTAGACAACCCTTCATTTCGTTGTCAATCAATTTTTCTTTTCGTTTTTATCCAATATTAGTCCCAGATCATCATTAGAAATTATTGATCTTTTGTCCATCTTTGAAATTTTAAGATTAATTGAAACTTAGCTTCATTCAATCATTTCGGGCCATATAATCATCTAAGGTACATGATTATGGTCACTTTTTTGAATTCTGAGTAAAATATATATATTGTGGCCACTTTTGATCCCAAAAAAAATTTGTCCATTTCTTTTTCTTTTCCAAATTGGAAAATTTGTAACATCAGCACAAAAACAAATAGGTTGTTAAAGCCATTCATTTTGAAAATCATTCCTATCGCCCCCAACAGTAAGAGCATTGGCATAGATATTTTAAAAACAATGCTATTTTGAAACATCAAAAAATTATTTTGTTTATTTTAACACATCGCTTAATCATACACCCTACATCACATTTAATATAGTAAGATTTAACGCATTAGAATAACCTTAAAAAAAAACTCCTACAGTAATTTTTTTTTATTTAAAAAAATTGGTGTTTATAGCCCGCCACCATCACCACCACTACTACTGCATACCCTCAAAAAATTATTTTGTTTATTTTAACACATCACTTAATAGTACACCTTACATCACATTTACTATTTTAAGATTTAACACATTAGAATAACCTTTAAAAAAACTCCTTCAGTAATTTAAAAAAAAAAAAATTGGTGTTTACAACCTATCACCACCACCACCGCTACCGCATACCCACCACCATCAACCACCATCCAAAACTACAAAAAACCACCAAAATCAACACAAACCCAAAACTACCAAATCAACCCAAAACCACCACACACAAAAATAAAAAAATAAAAAAAAAACCTGAGATGAATTTGATCAACCATTTCCCCCAATCACAATCCCAAAATCGGTTGATCAACTCAAATCCATCCTTCTTTGCTCTTAAATCTTGGCTCCTGATTATCACCGATGACGATGCTAATGGTTAAGTCGGAGATGAGCAAACAAAAATTACCAAAAACCGAGCACAATTATCATCAATGAAATACACATATAGCATCACGATTATCATTTGGTGTTAATGTTCTACCATTTGTTTAGTTGCACATGTAGGTTGGAAGAGAGAGGAAGAGGAAAAAAGTATTCTATAATTATGTGCGGATGAAGGGAAGGAAAGGAAAGAAATAAAATAAAAACATTTTTTTTAAAGAAAGAATATATAGAATTATATATTTAAATAGTTTTTTTTTAACTAATATTTTACTATTTTATTTAGTTTCCTTTTGATCTACGAGGGTTGACACCACAACTATTGTGATAATTTAATGTGTCCATAACAATACTGTTTGCAATAATCAAGCTATAGGAAAATGGTAATATCAAGAATCTGATAAATTTGAGATTTCTTTTTTCTTTTTAAACAAAAAAATGAACGGTTTATAAATAATTTGTGATGGTACGTACATAAGGGGCAAATAATAATTTCAAAAAGTAAAAGTAAAAGAGCACTTTGACTAAAATGGTATTTTTTTCCTTTCAATCAATTTCTACCAAATTTGGGCCAACACCAAAGCCTGAGAAGCAATTGAACATGTCAACCATCTATCAATCATGTTTTTTACCTTATCAGCCAAATAGGTTAAAAAACATTGGGATTTCCTAAAACATTTTGAAGAACCTTTAAAACAAACAGGCCTTTGAAAATGGTGAAACGATAATTTTTTTTTTTTATGCGGTGCTAGGACACTACAATTTTCATAATTATTGAGGCGATAAGTTATGATTAAAACAGAATTAATTTTACATTAGCTCACTACTGATATTATTTTCATTAGCACAAATCATAGCATGCCGACTCCCAAAATTTTGGGTTGATCAAGTGATTTTTTATATAATGTTTTATAAAATTTACAAAGAATGTTATAATGACTGTGTTTTCTATTATTAAACTACGATACCAATTAGTTTTTGATTAAAGCAAAAATTAAATTTCAAACTTCTTATTTAACCAAAAAAAAATTTTATTAGTTGAACTAACTAGACTCACCCAACGGAGAAATTATAAGGTCTTTATAGTGGACAAGTGATGTGGTCTATCATTCCAGTAAAAAATTCCCACTTGTGTTAAAATTGTGAAGTTTTAAATAAAAACTAAATACTGACTCAACAATTTTAAATAAATAGAAGTTTTTTTATTGAAATGGTAGATAATGTGATCCACCCGTGAGGACAGTATAATTTCTCCACCCAACCATCAATTGTTTAAATTTTCAAAACGAGGGGACTACATAGTAGTGGGTGCATAGTACAAAAGGAGATTAATAATTATTATGTACTATTTTCTTTGTACGTTAAAAATAAGTACTGCATTTGATCGAGGAAGCATTTGGCCAATGCAGTAATTGTTTTTATTTTTTAGGAACATTTGTTCATATCGTATTGTTTTTAAATAGATAGAAGTTTTTTATTGAAATGGTTGATAAATAACGTGATCCAAACTTGATCCACCCGTGAGTACGGTATAATTTCTCCACCCAACCATCAATTGTTTAAATTTTCAAAACGAGGGGACTACATAGTAGTGGGTACATAGTACAAAAGGAGATTAGTAATTATTATGTACTATTTTCTTTGTACGTTAAAAATAAGTACTGCATTTGTTCGAGGAAGCATTTGGCCAATGCAATAATTGTTTTTATTTTTTAGGAACATTTGTTCATACCGTATTGTTTTTAAATAGATAGAAGTTTTTTATTAAAATGGTTGATAAATAACATGATCCAAACTTGATCCACCCGTGAGTACGGTATAATTTCTCCACCCAACCATCAATTGTTTAAATTTTCAAAACGAGGGGACTACATAGTAGTGGGTACATAGTACAAAAGGAGATTAATAATTATTATGTACAATTTTCTTTGTACGTTAAAAATAAGTACTGCATTTGTTCGAGGAAGCATTTGGCCAATGCAATAATTGTTTTTATTTTTTAGGAACATTTGTTCATACCGTATTGTTTTTAAATAGATAGAAATTTTTTATTGAAATGGTTGATAAATAACGTGATCCAAACTTGATCCACCCGTGAGTATGGTATAATTTCTCCACCCAACCATCAATTGTTTAAGTTTTCAAAACGAGGGGACTACATAGTAGTGGGTACATAGTACAAAAGGAGATTAATAATTATTATGTACAATTTTCTTTGTACGTTAAAAATAAGTACTGCATTTGTTCGAGGAAGCATTTGGCCAATGCAATAATTGTTTTTATTTTTTAGGAACATTTGTTCATTCCGTATTGTTTTTAAATAGATAGAAATTTTTTATTGAAATGGTTGATAAATAACGTGATCCAAACTTGATTCACCCGTGAGTACGGTATAATTTCTCCACCCAACCATCAATTGTTTAAGTTTTCAAAACGAGGGGACTACATAGTAGTGGGTACATAGTACAAAAGGAGATTAATAATTATTATGTACAATTTTCTTTGTACGTTAAAAATAAGTACTGCATTTGTTCGAGGAAGCATTTGGCCATTGCAATAATTGTTTTTATTTTTTAGGTACATTTGTTCCTAACGTATGGTCCATACAATTTAAGCGGACCCCTACTTTATGAGAGGACCCGGAACTTACAACTTGCATGCAAGAACTCGTGATTGGCACGTGAAATTATGAATTGTAATCTGTCCCACTTATTGCAAACTATGATCAACCATAAATAAAATAAAATAAAATAAAAACAAGAAATTATTATTAATATTTAAATAAATAAAAAACGAAGTTTCTTAGAATATATGTATATATGAAGATATTAAAGAAATTGGAAGGACTAAGATTGACTAATTTCTTTTATGGACCTACTGGTTCAAGGTGTAAAACAGCTGTAATGGCAGTTGCACGTATGCTAGACTTGCTAGTGTCCAAAGACTGTCCTTTTGCCATTTTAAACTTGAATAATGACTGTCTATTGCAACATTTGGTCAATTATATGTTATTGCACTAATTTTTTGGTTACATTAAGGGCCATAGGCCATAATTTTGGACGAGTGGATGGATTTGTTTAAAGCATTCGCATGCTACTGTAAAAAATTTCTGTTTATTTTAATATAAAAATTTACTTTTTTTTAATAACCATTTATAAAAAAAATACCTACATCAGATTATCTATTTTAAACTATAGTTCATTAAAATATTTAATTTTCTTGATTTTCTTAATTTTTTTCTTTCTTTATACACAACAATCACTATTTATTCTCTTTCTTTGTTTTCAAGACATGTAAAGAAAAAATAAAAAATTAAATTTAGATGAGTAATATTAGTATAAATTTACATGGTTACTATAGCAACTTTATAAATTTACATAGTTAATTTTGGAGTTTAAATGTGTAAAATTGAGTTTTTTTTTTTTTTTTTTTTTTTTGGGGTCTGATGCAAATGCTCAGTGACTCTGCCAAACAACTTTTATTGTATAATGACTCCAAAGCTCAATCCCCAACCTTGGCTACACCTTCAGAAATTAGAATAGATCCTCTCTGCTATCGGCATTGCTTGCTTTGAATACAAGTTTGTGACCAAAATGGTTTACTTTGTAGTTTTTTTTTTTTAATAATAATAAATTAGGCATCTCATGGTAAACAAGTCCAATAGTTTAGCATTGATCAGAAATGAACTTGTATAATCACAAATTGTACTTTTAGATTACAAAAATGAACTTTTCAGTAGCAATTGTTAAACCATAAAGACTACTATATATGTAGTAGTACTTTAGTATATATGGTAATCACTCATCCAACTACTATATATGTAGTAGTACTATAGTATATATGGTAATCACGAGGACCATGCCTGGAAGATTCTCAATGACAATGGAAATGACTTTGATATTATCTGAAAAAACCAACTTGTTTAATTATTTACCTATAGCTAGTACAAATAATATAATGCCACAAACACAGGTAGATGGTTCAGTCTGCCAATTGAGTCTTGTAATCCACAGAAAACCGAGTTGGCAAAAATTAAATACCTATATATATACATTACACTTTCAGTTTATAATTTTAAATAACAAGTCTTCTTCTTCTTTATTCTTTTAATTATAATTTGATCTATATTCGGTTAGGAGCACCCTTCTGCCACATTGGTACAAATAGCCTATAATTATGCCCTTGTACGTTAGGATTTGTTTGATTAGACCATTTTTCATCCATTATACTGTTAATAATTATTTAAAAAAGTATCAAAACCATCCAAAAAAAGAAGGGGGCAAATTGTAGACCACCCATCACCCATGTGATATATTAGTTTTTTTTTTTTTTTTTTTGATTGAACATGTGATATACTAGTTTTTTTTTTTTTGGTTCTCTTGTGATATACTAGTCGATATACCTTTAAAATATGGAGTTATTATGTGTTTTATTTTTTAACACTTGCTATATTTGTGGTTTGCTTTATAGGGCATTTTGGCTACTTTTAGTGGAATTTAATGATGTAGTCAATGCCAACAATACCCATTGGAAAAACAACACCCATTGGGAAAAAATTAAAGAAAAAAAAAAGATTGTTTTACCTTAAAGGTTATGTCTTGTAAATATATACAAACCCAAATGAGGATTGAAGGAGATAAGTTAGAAAGAGAACCAAAAATGTGATGGTTGAACAATTTTTTTCTTTCAATTCTTTGATCATTCTCAACATCATCAAATTTCATCACAGTTAGCAAATATACCTCATAAGAGCACTCACAATATTTAGTCATTTTAGCAACCAAAACATCAAAAAGACAGTGGGCTGCTAGAGAGCTGGAAGGCATAACCAAAAAACCAATTTTTATTCCCCACACGCTCATAAATCACTTCACACGGATAAAAAAGTTCGTTTTCTTTCTTTTCTTTTCTCTGTGCTCTCTCACTTCTCCTCTACTCTCTACTCTCGCTCCGGCCTCAGCCCATGTGAAATCGAATTGTGGGCATTGGCGTTGAGGTGAGATCAGATTCGTGGGCATCGACGTTGAGGTGAGATCGGAATCGTGGGTTGCCAGTGCTAGCGGGTTTTGGTTGTCGATGCAAGTGGATTCCTGGCTTTGGGATGGCGGTGCTAATGGGTTTTGGTTGGCGGTGCTAGTAGATTCATGGGTTTGGGTTGCCGGTGCTAGTGGGTTTTGGTTGTGCTTTCTGGGTCTGAGTTGCTGTGTTTTCAGGGTTTGGTTAAGTGTGTTTTTCTCGGTCTGGTGCTAGTGGGTTGTTGGATAAATATCAATAATCTACTTTTGTGATTAAGCAAAATGAACAAAATACCGATCTAATTATAGGTAACATTAACATAAAAGAAGTAATAGACAAAACAATAAATATATACTGCATATATATAACAGAAATCTGCAATATAAACAAATACTGAATATATATTAGAAGAAATCTGCAGTTAATTAAAAGACTCACAGACCAGATGCGTGAAAGGATGAACAATTACGATCAAGTCTTACGTTTGACGCAATCTCCTTAAAGCAGATTTATCCCCTCACACAATCACTGTGGTGCTTTGAGACTCGTGGACGTCTGCCTCCCAGGATAAAATGATCTACAGCACGAAAACGAAGCACACAAGGTCGTGCTCTGCGAACTACTCAATGTCTCTTTCTCTCTCTTTGATACAAAATGAATGCAGAAAATTTTCTCTCTAAGAGAGTTTTTGCCAAAAGTCCGTTTTCGTGAATGAGGGACTATGAATAAATATACGTTACTGAACAGATACTCTGTTTCAGTAATAACTGTTGTGCACAGACTAACTGACTCAAAAATTAAAATAATAAATTATTATTATTTGGACAAGTTGGCCCAGTCCACATATACCAAAGGCCCAACCCAATGTCCAACTCATGAGCATATAAACTCATATATTATCTATTTCCTTTCCTATGTGGGACTCAGGATTTTTACCACTTTTAATAACATCTACGTGAACATAGAAAATATCAATTTCTTATTCACTCCATGCTATTTTTCCAACATGGGTTTCTCGGTTTGGTGCTGGGTCTTTCTAGGCGACAATGACTGTAATGGTGGATTTCTTGGTGGAGTTGCTGGGTTTTTTTTGTTTGGATTTCTTGACTGTGTTACTCTGTTTTTAATGGGTTTTGTGGTGGGTTGTTGATGATGGTGGTTGTGGTTGTAGTTGTGGCGGTGGTATTGTTTTGAGTTTTTTGTTTTGCAGTGGATTGTGGCTGCCACGGTGGTGATAGCGGCAGCAGCAGTGTTGTGATTGTTATTTATTGCGTTAGATATATTATTTTATTGTGTTATTTGTATTATTTAATGGGCTGAATTGTAACGTAAAATTTTTGTTAAAGATTTTATTATAAAGTGAGTTGTTAAAATAGATAAAGTAATAATTTGAGTTGCTAAAACCTAAATTTTTTAGATGTTTTTGCTATGAATACACTAAGCAAACCACAAGGAAGGCGTGCCTTATAAAGTAAACCAAAAGATAAGTGTCACTAAATAAGCCACGTAGTAGTTCCATGCTTAGAGGTATATCATAGAGGAAGTGTATATGTAATTTGTCTAAAAAAAATTACAAAGAAAATTATGTCAAATGATATTCACCTGGTCTTATAAACAAATGAATATAGAAAAAAAAAAAAAAAAACTCTACTATAAGCAAATGAATATAAATATACCGGATATGCGTTCATTCTTCGTTAATTTATAATTTTATATATAAAACTTGATAGTTAGAAAAGAGGGATTTAAATCTTAAATGTTTCTATTAGAAACACTAGAATGTGTTGAATGGATTATAATGTTCTTAGCAATTTATAAGTAAAATGAATATCACATAACAACATTAGTTAATAATTGGCTAATAGCTTATAGGTGAAAAATGTATTATTGAATCAATCCTAAAACCTTCTTAAAAAAATCAATCCTAAAGCTTATAGGGTATGATTAATAAAAACAAGAAAAATCTTAGGTCATGTGCTTATAAAAGTACTAAAAAAAAGTATCAAAATTGGAGGGATTGAGGTCCATACATTTAAGGATTAAAATATCCACCAAGTGAAATAAAGTACCATAACTTCTCTTGTAGTGGAGTTTTTTACTTTTTTTTTTTAAATGGTACATTCACTCTTGAATAGAATCTTATCTTGATCTTGGAAATTATGTACCCTAACCCAATCAATTATTATTGTACATGTCTGCCAAGTGCCAACAATCAAATCCATGTACTTTAGATCCAAAAAAAAAAAAAATCCATAGTTTCAATTTTCATGTACTTAATCATACATTTTTCTTAACTAGTTCTTCTAACTATCAAAACAAAGCTGATTGGGATTCCATGAAGAAGTTAGAAACCGGACTCCCCTTTGCATACTTCCATAAAAAATATACTAATGCACCGTGAATTGTGGAAAGTATTATCTAGATGGAATTGTGAAGGAAAATTTCAAGAATATTCCAATAAAAGCTAAGCATGACCTATGAAACAGTTTAATTTAATAGCAGATATGGACAATAAACACACTTAGCATGAAAAAAAGAAAAAGGAAAAAGGAAAAAGAAGAAGAGAGAAATACCAGTTGGGTATGTCTAATACTTCAATCAAAGTAAAAAAGCGTTCTTTCTAAGGAAAGAAATTCAGAGAGTTGAGAATTCAGTGTTACTTTTGTTATGGTATTGGTATGGAGTTCGGTTTATATTGAATTCTGATAGCACATTATCAGAAATCGTTACCCGATTTTTACTCACCATGGTAATTATGGAGTTGAAGTAACACTGTAACAGCTCGACTTTAGACGAAAATCATAGGAGCACAATTATTGCTTCCCAAGCTCACATTGGCCTAAGTATTTTGATGGTCATTTTTGTATCCCTTGAAACTGGATTCTGCTTAGCTCGACAAACCTGAGCAAAGACATCATGAAGTATTGAAATATTACTAATAATCTTACAGGTTAGTGGCATTTTTACCCTAATAAAAGTGGGAGGTCTGGATTAAGAGTAGAATTAAAAGAGGAGATTCGGTTGTTGTTACAAGATTTGTAGAATTAAGAGTATTTTTATCATCTGAGGAAAATAAAATTCAAAAAAAATGAAATTTTGAAATATAAAAAGTACTTGGAATATTACATGTTTTACTACAAAATCAAAAAGTGAGCAAGTGTTAACATTGTACCAAGTCTAGTGCACCGGAACACTGGAACTAAGTTTGTTTTGTCCTTTGACACATACAATGCACAACCAATAGATATGAGCATTCGCATCAATTTGTGCAAAAATTTATATTTATTTTAACATAAGAACTTTGTTATTTTTTTATTTTACACAACTACTTTTTAAAAACACTCACATCAGATTATTTATTCTACATTTTATATTATTTAAATAGCATTTTTCATTCTTTGTTTATTTGAGAGAGAGAGAGAGAGAGTGAGAGAGAGAGAGAATTTGAGGTTAGTCAAAGAAACAACAATAAACAAAGAAAGGCAAGTTAGGGTTTCCAATCCATGTAAAGCTGATATGACTCATATATGATTTGTTAAAACAATACGTGTAAGCTACAAGCAAAATCAAACTTTTAAGGGCCCATTTGGCTCATGATTACTGGAGTCGAATACATCCATATCCATATGGAATTCCAATCCAATAGGGTACGTACGTGTGCAATGGTATCTACTAGATTATCGGTTCCGTGATACGAGCATAGAATTGTTTATCATCTCCTTCGTAAGTTTTCTTCTTTTTAATATTTTTTTTTCCAAAAATTACCATGATGCTTACAATTCAAAGTCCCATATCCAATCAAAACCAATCCCAAAACTTATCTACTATGGTTGGTACGTAGTTGCCTCGTTTTCGTCGCAGGTCTTACTAATTTTACGTATTTTTTATTTCCTATTCTTAGGGGAGACCTCAAGCTTACACAGTTGTTTTCTTCTTCATTACAAGTTTACAACTCTTTATATTATTGTTTCCCTTTCACTTATTTGCCTTCTCCGGCTTAAACTCCATGCACATAACCATAAATTTCAACCTCTAACTTGTCTCTATACACATTTTTTAAACGAAATATTGACTGATTTTGATGGGGGTTGGTTTGATGATCTCCCAAACAGAGTATTTGTTTTTTTTTTTTTAATTCCCTGAAAAATGGGTTTTGAGTCTTTTGACTAGTAAATGTTTTCTATATTTATAATACCTTATCTATGATCTATGATATAAGATAATGCGTAATATGTAAGATGATAATGTGGTTAATTTAGAGAACACATGGGTTTGATTCTTAATTTGGAAGGTGCAAGAAGAGATAACCTAACGCCCTACTATAAATAAATAAAGAAAAGAAAGAGTATTATTCAATGAATGAGAACTAAAATTGTTTTTGGAAATGACACAGTTATTTTTGGCAATTTGTATGACCTTTTCGTATCAAAATCCGTGTCATGGGGCTCTCTTTTGGTTGGCAAGTCAGATCTCTCTCCCCAAAAAGTATGATATACAATTGTCCATGGCCGATTTCTATGACTTGGAAAACGTGGCTACGTCGCTTTGCTTTTGGATCTTTTTAACAATGTTGAGAACTAGAATTGAAATAAAGAATGGCGTGGTCCTAAGTGCCTGCAAGTTTAGTTACCATTTCGTTATAATTAATGAAATTGAAATGACATCGTTGCGTACTTCCATCTTCATCGAGTGGGGTCTATGTGATACGTACATAATTTAACGATTCAATTGCCATATTAGCTTGGACCTCTTTTGTAATAAAACTTAATACCCCAAATATTTTTCATAGAAGATTACATATAAAATGTGTTAAAAACTTTTTTTTTGGTAAACAATGTGTTAAAAACTTTGCAAAGGAAATACTTATCTCTTTTGTAATCACCTATGCTGCTCTCATTTCCGTGGCAAAGATTATGAAAGGTGCTTCATAGATTTAGTTTAGGAACTCAAATTTTATTCAATTTACTTTGAGAACTCCTTTGTCCTAGATTTTGCCCGCAAACGAAACTACATAATCGGGAAATTATTAGTTGCTGCTCCAATGATCCAATCTAGTTTTAAATTAAAGTGAAGCTTATCATTAACTTCGTAATCATTGGAGCCGACGGATGGAATTAAGAGAATGGACCAGGGATGGAACCAAAATTCAAACTTAGGGGGGCCAAAGTTCTTTGTTTAAGAATTTTAAAAAGTTAGAATAATAATACTCATAAAGGTTGACAACGATGTATTATTAGCATTAATTTTTTATTTTTTTGTATTTTTTTAAATCAATAATAGATATTATAATCAAGAATAAATTAATGTCAATAATGCATCATTAAAGTAAATTTTTAAAAGACACCAACTGATCCAAGTGAGCACTGAGCAGTAGATCTTTAAAAAAATAATTTTTTTTCATGGATTGAGTTAAAGACACCCACTGATCCAAGTTGCTAATGATACTAATTGGTGTGTGGATGAAGTGATTAGTAGCATAGGAGTTGTCTCTGTGACTATGGGGTGGAGTTGCTTGAGAGGGACAAAAAGCTTTCAAATGAGAGGTATAAATTGGGTAGAGGTTATTGGGTTTTTGTAATTTGTTTTGCTAAGATTTGTAATTAATGTGTTATTATTTTTTTTTTAACTTAGACCGTGTCCAAAGAAATTTTTTTTTATTATTATCTAAATATGTGAATTTTTTTTTTGTAGATTCTCCTTGTTGTCCTAATTTGTAAATTGTCCAAATGTTTAGCTAAATGTTTTTCTTGATATTCTTGAGACAACTAGATAAGGGATGATTTGATAATTTTTTTCATTTTTATTTCATGGGTCAACTTGTAAATTGTTTGGAAGAGGGGAGCCAAGTATATTAATTTTAGAGCCAAAAATATATTTTTTTATGCTAATATATACACTTGGGAATTTTTTTTCAAAGGTTGAGGGGGGGCCATGGCCCCACTTAGCCCTAAGGTAGTTCCGTCCATAGCATAGACACTAGTACTAACTTATTTTTCTTTGATGATTTGACACTACTACTAACTACATTTGCATTATGGATATTGACGTATTAACCCATCATTTGGACTTTACCTTATTAGGAAATGATGGAAATTAGGAAGTGAAACAAGGATGATTGGCTCTAGATTGATAGTAATGACGGTGACAATAAAAAAAGAAAAAAAAAAAACCTATCTTTAGCTCTATAATGATTGTTGCTACGACGCTAACATTATATTAACTCTATGTAATATGACCATCTTGGGCTATATGTCTATATGTTAATGCCAATCATACCATATAACTCATAATGCAATTAAAAAAGGACAACTATTGCTTTCTAGTTAGTGCATGATTGTATGTATAAGGTGGGATTTGGTGCATGGCTAGCTGCTACACCGCACGTGCCATTCACTAGCATGCGTCATAGATGACTTCATTACTATCGATCACTTTCTATGAGTTTCCACTTTTTTTTCTTTTTTTCTTTTTTTTTTAATTCCTTCAAACTCCCCTAAGATTTATTTACTCGAACTTATCCTTATCAAACCCTTCTAGCAACATTCATGGAGATTCCATATAATTAAAAGCCTTAATTGGTTGGCCCCATGTTAACCGAACCAATGACATCATAAGATAATGGTTATGAATCAAATAGTTGAAACCAATATATAGGATCATTGGCATAGTTTATTATTACTGCTGATTAATCTGTGCTCAAAGGCTCAATGCAATCCTAACAAATGCGATTCCCACAATCAAATCCAAATCTCACAACAAATATATTTTGGAAAATTAATTGGGGGTTTAGTCTGTTTAAGACTTTAGATAGAATGTTCCACCAATCGAGCAATTGTGCCTATTAAGAAACCATTCAATTTGTTTGTGAATCACTCTCAGAATCTCAATCTAATTTTCAAATACCTCCTGTCCCACGTGACTACGTTAAAATTGCATGTCATGCCCAGCTTAACCTTGAAGTTCCTATTGCTTTCACTTATTTCCTAATCACTGACCAATATGATTTCTCCATGATATAATAATACCTTTCTACCTAATCAGTTAACTTAAGCATAGTTTTAGGGAGTGCAATAGTGTCAACTTGTAGACGGTGGGAGAGTCTGAACAACCAGATTGGAAGAAATTTCCAAGAATTTAGGCAAGCATTGTAGGCGACCTGTTCCTTATTAAAATAAATAGAAGTCTTATTTGATAAATATGAGAGAGAGAGAGAGAGAGAGAGAGAGATTTCCAATTTCCAAGGACTCTCAGATAATGTCGGCCCCCAAATTTCCCACCACCCGACCATTCCAAGCTGTGATTGTGCTGCATTCGTGTGGTTGATTGGACCAAAATCAATTCTTTCTTGGCCATCTTCTCTTGTACTCTCCAAAGTCCAAACTCATTTTGCTTCCAACCAATCAAAGAAAAAGGTAAAGCAACATTCTTTCTCTTTATGCCGCCCATCACCAAAACCTCAATAAGTCTTTAACTTAGAATCAATCTATCTTAAATAATGGTATCAGGTAGCAATGACTAAAATTTTTCTAAACACTATTGGGTTGCCTTTTTCAGGTTGTCAAAAATAGTACACTTACCGCGTGCGCATTTGTCGACCTTAGTTGAAACTTGTGGTTATAAAGCTTACAATCTGGTCCACCGGTTTTAGATTATATCATGGGACGGACACCAAAGATTCTAAGCAATTACGTACATTCTCACACAGGAACAGACCAAGTTTTCCCCTTTCAAAAATAAAATCATGAGACCACTACTAGCATCATTTTCTTTTTCGATCATAGATCATCATACAACTTGCATTAATTATATGCTACATATACAAAATAGAGAGACCGACAGAATATAGGAGAATGAAACATCCAACCTATTTTTGGGTCTCATCAACTGCATGTTTCCCCTAGTTCCATCCACACACACGTCCAGCTGTTTGGTACGAAAGAAGAACGTACCATTTCCTAATTCCAATTTGGGTATATTATATGAAATCCAAATTTTTCTTTTCAATATATTGGGGATTTGGGATCTCGAGTTGGATTACGTGTTGGCAAAATTGATAAACGTCCAACATTAGTAGCAGATTTGTATGCAATAACAGACTCAATTTACGTGGACGCATTGTTCCTATATGCAGTATTTGATATTGCAACTAATGTCAGGGCATCTTTGATGGTTTCATGTATTATTATCAATCTATTATAACCTATCTGAACAATGTTCAGTCGAATATTGGACATGATGGATGCTGTTGCAGTTATAATGGGCTGTGTCTAGTGGGAACTAGTGGATTTAATGAATATCCCTCTCCCACTTGTCTCACCCTAGTTCTCAGTTGGCTTTAGCGTCTACGAGTCTAGCATTTACAGCAAGTTGTGCACTAACGAAAAGCGTTATTCAGAATCTAGTTTCTTCAGCTACAAGGGTCACGATGTTTCCGAGCTTTTTTTTTTTTTTTTTGGGCATCACATTTTTGATTCTCCAGTCCTGGTATTTACTCAAATTGGCAGTAGCGTTAGTACAAGATTAATATCATAAAGCAAATTTGCCATTGCCATTTATCCGGCATGATAGCTTTCCCGAGTCATTTTCAGCAATAACATGAATTTGTCAAATACGAATCACGATAACCCCGCAGAAAAAAAAAAAAGAGGATCAAATTGTCCAACCAATATTGTCCAACGCCTTTAATTCTAAAGTCTAAATCACTAATCATTCTGCCCAGCTAAGGGTGGCACAGATAGACACAAAGCATTCTCAATAAAAAAGAAAGGTGGTGCAAACAATGGAACCTTAACCTCAATGGTGATATTATTCTACGATACAAGAATACATGTATACTCCAGCGTAATTCATTGAGATTTTTTTTCCTTTGAGAATACAATAAATACAAAAAACATATGAAAAAGCCTAACCAAGATTAAGCCTCCTAGATAAATGAAAAATAATTTCATGATACAACCCAAATGAAAGAACTGACTATTGTACAACATTTTTATTGTCAAGGCAAGGATGGGGTGACAAGCAGCAATCAATTCTACTTGCGCCCATACCCAGGCGGTGGAGGTTGTGGCCTCTTATTTCCTCTTTTGTCTAATATAGAGTATTGGTTACCTGATTGTTGAGGACGACTGTATCCCCTGGGGAAGCTATGGTTGGCTGCTGGAGCACCATTTACCCAGTGTTGCTGACTAGAAGCCCCAGGTGGTTGGTAGTTCTGAAAACTGTTGTAACCAGCTTGGTAAGGATGAGCAGAGACTCCATTTGGAGTTTGTGCCAACGGTATTCCAGCAAACATGGGTACGGCAATCTGGCCACCTCCTGATGGGGGGTAGTATATATTCCTGGAATGCTCTCCACTATTGTGGGTAACTGATCGGTTATTTCTTTCATAATTTTGAGGTTGAGGCCTATTGTTTGGATGGTGGGGTGCTGATGAAACATATCGTGGTTTATACCCATCATCATGGTAACCCTGACCAATGGAATTTGAATATCGAGGGGGGCCTCGAGGATGATGACCTGGTCTTGGTGGCGGCATTTGATTATTTTGGTAGGAAGGCAACTGCGGTCTATATGGAGGCACAGGGTAAGAGTGTGGTGGGGCATGCATCCGATTGCCATAACCATTTCGATCTACTTTCACTTGTAAGCTATTAACAACCAGTCGATGAGCTGCTTCCCCAAGATGTTGACCAGAAATGGCTCCCGAGGGGGCTTGCCTGAAAAGCAAGTGAAATCCACAATGGTCAAATATACTGATAAAAGATATTTACATCTGAAGACACGGAAACAAGGAATTTCCCATAGGTTTAAAGGTTATGCATAGGCATTTCAATGAATTTCCCATAGGTTTAAAGGTTATGCATAGGCATTTCAATGAAAATGATTTCCAATCGAGGCATACCTTCCATTCTCCCATGGCTTCCTTCCAGAATCTTCATGCCACAAAACAGGTTCAGGTTTTAAATCCCCCAAATTCACAATCTGTAAGACAAGGAACTTCACGTGAGTTGACGTAATACACAGAAAAACCACCACGCTTAAAAAGCCACACCACACCACACTTGGCCATCAAAAGTACCAGCTTTTATTTAAATTGTTATATTAGAATCTAAAATATCAAAAAGTAGAATTAATAAGAATCAATGAATGAGATACGTGTTGGATGCGATAACCGTTTTAAGGATCATATATATATATATATATATATATATATATGTATATATATATATAGACACACTGTAAATATGGTTGATTGAAAACATTATCCTAAGATCATATCTAAACAATACGATCAAGGCTTGAAAGGTAGCGAGCACACTTGTAGACTGTGGATGTTCATACACTGAAAACATCGAGAAACTCGAAGGGTAAGACACCTATAACCAAAACGTTTGAATTTTGCACCCACTTGCTGAATGTCCTTGATCAGTAGTTGAAAGGGCATAGAAACAAAATAATTACCTCAAACCAACATCACTACCTTCCATTTCACTAGCAATATGTATGAAATAACAAGAATAATGTACAATAAGTTACAACTCTGAGAGAACAATAACATGGTTGTTTATTATTTGAATAACTCAACAATTCATTATTTAGGACTTCATTTTATTCAAATTATTTACTGAAATGGGATTATATACCAGAATTAGATACTCTCCACACCAAAATTAGATACTCCCATACCAAATTCAGGAAAAGAGAAATAAAACACTAAGGGAGCAAAAATTTGACAAGCAACAAGACCTCACTAATAAGTGGTAACTACATACCTTCTTTGGGAATTTAACCCCCACAGGCGGTCGAGTGATATGTTCATGCGTATCTGGGAGTCTGTATATAGCACATCTGAAAAAGAGGGAGTGAAGAAGAAATGCGAAGTGAGGAGAACATGTGCTTAGATGTATGGTTCATTCAATTGAACAACAGTCTCAAAAACTTACATGACTTGGTTGTCAATAACATCTTCCATTCCTGTGACAGGAGACCTGAAAATAGGTGGTCGAGGTTCTCCACCACATGGGGATAAATAACCATTCATCCCACCACTGCATTTAGCCCTAAATAAAATCAGAAAATAGTCCAACCATAAACTTAATTTTAAGTGAGCATGGAAAAAATCCACATGACCTACAAGCTAAAGCAAACAGCTGACAAGGCATTTCAAATATTTCGATCATAAATCAAGAAACAAGCAGTGAAACAGCCAAGGGCATAAACAGACTTGTGACTAGACTACATAACTCTTATGATGATAAAAAATGACATAAAATCACAATAATCAATTAATGCCAGAACTTTAGTTTAAAATAGTCAGAAAAGGATGCTAACACCACCAAGGTGACAAATTTATCTGTACAAGGTAAACAAACTCGTATCTTTTTTTTTCCCCCTCAAAGGCCAAGGGAGCGGGATTCCTTAACTCAGGAATCATTCACTCTAAATAAATTACCAAAAGTTTACCAAAAAAAAAAAAAAAAAAAAAAAGAGTAAGAAGACAAGAGAGGTCAACATGAAAAGCTATAGCAAAAGCTATGCAGGTCATATTATGGCTAAGCAGAGCAAAATCTTGTGTCACTGGTACCATTACTTTCAGTTAGATGTAAGAACATACTGATTTATAAGATACAGTCCACCTTATTATAATAGCATGGAATATTGCAGAACAAACTCAACACCAGGCACAGTAAGATTATTCTGTATTCAGTATGAAGTACAGATTTAACCCAGAAACATAAGATTCTATAGAACAGAATAAAGATGGTCACAACCTGATGCCAAATGTATCTATAAACGAAAAACATTTATAAGGCAGATAATTGGTAATAACTTGTCACAAATCTAGAAGGGAAAAATATGAAACTTAAAAGAACAAGCAAAACAAAGGCCCACCAAAAGCAAACATCAAAAATTGGAATTAAAAAAAAAATAATAATAACAATAAAATAATAAAAAAGATGACCTCCAAAAAAGTCATTGCTAGATCTTTTCTCCCCATTTTTTTTCTTTAAGAGAACATCTTAATTATCTTACTAATTCTACATACTTGAGAAACTTGAACCAGAATGGCATCAAAATTTAGTACACAATAAATGACTACAGTTTTCATTAAATGTCAGGCATATAATAAGTGTGAATCAAATTCAGCATACAACATGTGCATTAAATGTCAGATTAGAAGAATCCTCACATAGAATGCATAAGTTCATTCATTCCTTGAATCTTGAAAAGGAAAAGAAAAGAAAAAATAGCAACATTTGGAAACAACTAAAAACCTTTTCTCAGGCTCGATTCTCTCCTTGACCTCAACCCGTTCTTTGTCTGTTAACCGTTTACACTTCTCGTCAAGAATACTTATGCATACAGAGAGAGGATGAGACGATTTCACGAAAAGCATGTCAAACATCATGCTGTTTCTCCGTACCTCCTCCTCCTGTAAAAGAAATTGTAGAACTCAATATAAAAAATGTGTCGTATGACTCGTATCTAGCAAAATGTAAAAAAGACGAGATAGCAAAGACAATCTAGTAAGTGCAAAATATCAAGCTAGTTAATGACAAACAGCATACCGTCAACGTATGTTCAATTTTCTGAACCTCTGCAAGAAGGCGAGCTTCATCAATAAACGGCAATTTTGCGATGCCCTTAAAAAAAAGCAAGTAGAGGTGTTAAAACATATAAATATATATATATATATATATATATATAGTGGTTGCCGCCTATATCATCATGATGTCTAAGATACAGAAATAGAGACCAAAACATAAAACCCCACCTGCCAGGCAAATCGTTTGCCATTCATATCCACTTCAAAATCTGAAAAACAAAACAAAGGTTAAGGGTAAGCAAATTTTACTACATAAATTCAAAGAGAAACAAGTTTCAGGCCTCCATTAGGAAAAAAGCATACCAGCTGGGTAAAAGTCAATAATAGGTGAATTTGGATCAGTCATCAACTTCCTGTAATGCTCAGGAAGTGCATGGGAACTGCAAGTGGATCATTTTTTTTTTTTTTGATAAATGCAAGTGGATCATAATTAGTTCTTTAGTAGATGGAATATTTTATAAAAAAATGAAAATGAGGAGAAATAAATAGTGGCCACTAAACCTTGCAGCTGGGAATACTCCCAAAAGCTGATTGAACGGTTTGAAGGGAGTACCAATCTCAAAGCTTATATTCAGATCACAGAGATCCTTGAGATCAGAAGCAAAGGGTGCATAATGATAAGGATAAAACCTACAATAAATATTCTTCAGTGTCACAGTAATGATCCAAAAATGTTTTTTTTTTTTATATAGATAAAGATAAACTTACTAAAAAATAGACTACTTCATGTACAATAGACACACTAATGATCTGAAGATGTGGACATATATTGAATAGAAATAACAAATTGACCAAAAAGATCATTGACACCAGAAAAGAAGAAAGGGTCCTGTAGCTGTAAACAAACTTGGGATCTGTTTGGTTGGGAGGAAGGACAATATGAGAAGGGTGGAAAAATGGGCAGTAAAGAATATTTTTTTGTTTTCCTTCGTACTTGTATGGTAGAGAGGATAGAAAGTTAATATAACTTTTTATAGTTTAGTTGGGAGGATGAAAAAAATATAGTTTGTATAAATTTACTTCTTTACCTTATTAAAATTACACACATATTACATAAGAAGTAATCTTTCCCTTATTATATAAGGATAATTGTAATTAGCTAAGTTAGTTATGACAACACCATATAAAAGTGAACATATCAACAACAACAACATAGCCTTAGTACCAAAATTTGTGTTGGATTGGCGATGCATGTGCAAGGATGGGGAGTCCATTGATCATTTATTGTTACATTGCCATGTAGCTAGAGAGCTGTGGAATATCATATTTTCTTTATTTGTGGTTCACTGGGTTATGCCATGCCATGTTGTGGATCTTCTAGCTAGCTGGTCATATAAATGTAAGTCTTTGGTGATTTGGAGTATGATTCCTCATTGTATTATGTGGGGCATTTGGCAGGGGAGCAATGCTCATACTTTTGAAGGATGTGAGAGATCAATTCATGATATGAAGTTTTTTCTCCAAACTTTGCCAGAGTGAAAAAATGCTTTGGGTGTTTTTACTTTTAATTCTTCGAAAGATTTGTTAGAAAGTTGTACTTTTTTTGCTTTATAGTTTTTGCTGTTTTTTTTCTGATTCCTTAGTACACTGCCTGTGTGCTTTGGTTTCCTATATTGTTTTCTTTATTCAATGAAGTAATATTACTTATCAAAAATAAAATAAAATTAATGGTTGGCTATGGATCCTCGACAAATTAGAATGGATCGGCCACATAAACATATCGCATTTATTATTTTATTTTATTTTTTCTAGCCATCTATTTTACATAAAAAATAATGATTTGAATGATTTGAAATCATGCCTTATAAACACATTAGAAAGGCATGGGACAAAATAGAAAATTTGCCTTCATTTCCTAGTAGGGGAAGTGATGATCCATGGAGGATTAATTTGTTACTATTTCGCAAATTCATCTATTCAGGACTGTGTTGGTAAAAGTGCGACAAGAGCAATACTCCAGTACTGTGCATTCAAAGGAATGCTTTTTTATATTTTTCAAAAAAAAAAAAAAAAACTAAACTAAACTAAAGTGTAGCCCTAGGATCTTAACACCATTGATATAAACCATTGATTTGGTACATAAAATTCAATTTATGGTGTGCGGTTAAAAATATTTGGTTCCACAATCCACCATTGATCTTATATTGACTAATTCTTATTTTCTTATACTTATTAAGTGATTAAATTTGATGCCATGGAACCTCACCAAGGCAGGGCCCTTTGGACCCACCCCTAGAGAGGAAAACACAGACTTGTTAAATGATTATATCATTAACTAATATTAGTAATTAGTCATAGCACATTATGGTTGGAGGAGATTCAAGAAAGGATATTGACGGAAGTACTCACATCTAGCTAATCCAAAAACAAAAATAACTTGACCTGCAATTTTACACAAAAATTGCAAAAGGAGGAGCTTACATAAATGTTTATGAATTTTATATAATGTTTTAATTCAATTTATATGATTTTTTGATCACTAGATTGTTGTGTTGCCTATTAATAATTATTTTCAGATTTATGACTTCATTTTTTAAGAATGTGTGCTTCGTATCTTCTGGCGCTTTTACCAACCCTGATTCAAGACTAATTTTATGGAGCACAAGTGAAATTCAATTGAAATAAAAGTAGTGGTTTTAAAGTTAACAAATTTTTGTTTATTAAGTTATGGCCAATTTTGCATTTATTTGCGAAATTGTAGTTTCAGTAATCCCAGCAAATTAAGGGTATTTTAGTTGTTTACTTGAGTCTGGAATTTTATAGGAGATCCTATATATCTTATCTTTTATTATCTTTGAGTTCAAGTTTTTTTTTTTTAAATTACCTTTTTATTTTACTAGTCAAACTAGAAGTCCTAATACTACTAATACAAGAATAAGCCCTTATATGTATATGTGCGTGTGTGTGTGTGTATATATATATATATTTTCGCCCAACGTACTTGAAGGGATGAAGTTTATTAATAACATATTGAGTGTTTTGAGCATCGACACATGTTGGGCATTGTGTGTTGTTTTCACCCTTTCTCTTCTGTCCTTTCTTATTCTCTTCCATGTGGTACTGTTCACAGATACTATTCACACAACTACTAAACACCATAAAATTCTCTCTTCTTCTTTTTTTTTTTTTTTTTTTTTTTTTGATAAGTAAGAATAATATTAATAATAGAAAAAGTAACAAACCAAGTACATTGGGGATGTACTACGGTGATACAAATTAGGAAACAAAAGTATAAAGGTCAAGGAAAATAGGAAAGGAAGAACAAGAAAAATGAGAAAAGACCACACTTCATTCAAAGAGAGTGTGCAATAAAGAAGACTTAATCTCTAACAAAGAACGTTCACAACCCTCAAAGCTTCTAGCATTTCTTTCACGTCAAATGCACCAAAACAAGCAATGAGGCACTAATTTCCAAACATCAATGTGACGATGTCGCGCAAACTTTCCTTGCCAAGCTTCAAACAACTCAAGCCCAAATAAAAGCCCTTTCATTTGTCTTCCAAAAACCTAAAAGCCCACGTACTTCTAACTCATCAAACCACCTTTTAATTCTTAACACAAACCTATAACCCTTTCTCCAACAATTCCAAACCCAAAATCCAAAAAATCTCCTAACCCTAAACCCAATACATGCAGACTTAGACATGCCCCAATTTGTCCTATGTCAGGAAGCTTTCTCCTCTGTTTTCTCTCGAAATGATAAAAGTTTGTGGGCCCAGAGGAAAAAAATAATCCCCCAACCCTCTTTATTTCTGCTGAGATTTCTTCCCTACTGAACAGAGGAAAATGGCAATCAGCCCACCATTTTCTATCGTAAGTTCTCCATCCCCTTTTTCTTAACCGAGCAGTTTTCCATCCCCTACCTCAAGATGTTTAAGTCATTTCAAAACTTACACAGACCAACTACCTTCCTCAAAAAATAGAGGAGCTATGTAAGTTATTGAATAAGTTCCCCCACCCCTTCTTTCTCACCCTTTCCAATCCCAAAACAATACCTCACATGAAACAATTTTTTTTTAATTTTTAATTTTTGGTTTTGGGGGGAAGGGGAGAGATAAGTCAGAAGCTGGGAAAAAGTGCAAGTGATTAACGAAATCACCGAAAATTGATGAATGGGAAACTGCAACCACTAATTTTAATAATTTACACTGGCAGGTGCATGCAAGAAATTGGGGAAAGAGGGAGAAATGCACCACAACAAACTTTGGGAAATGCATAATAAGAAAAGATCGAAAACAAACTAACCAAATACAAAACCTTAAAATTAAGTACATTACTTTGGAGAACAAGAGAAAAAAAACTAACCACTGCCAAGAACAAACCCCTTCGTAATAATAGTGCATAACCCAACATAAGCCTTCTGTGTAGCTCAAGACCTACCCAATAGAGAAGCCAATATAAACCTACAGTTAGTTACCAAATACAAGTACCAATACATTTGAACTCATTTTACTTACCACATCTCTTCGTATTGCTTCAAGCTCCTCAGGCGTTCTTGCAGAAAACTTTTCCTCATAATATCTTTCTTTCCACCCCGGTGATCCCAATTTGACCTAATTAAACAACATAATATTAGTAAACAACACAAAAAGTAATAGCTAATTGAGACTTGTATGATGTCCTCATCCTCCACCTTTTCTCATGGGAGAAGGGCCATCTCAGCTAGAGCTTATTGATAACAAACTTTTAAACCTAATCAATACGCAGAGGTAAACTGTCATCAAACCTTGTCTTCTTCTGGATTTTTTGAGTTAAAAGCATCAGACTTCTCACGAAGTATCTCCTTAAGCTTCACTTTTAATTCTTCTTTGTTTTCATTTACCTGGAAACCAAAAACAACAAAGATGATGGCTCAATGAGCATCACTTTAACATCATATAATAACAACAAAGATTACAAATAAACAATGATAGAAAATAGATGCGATCATAACTCCACGCCAGCAAGGCTCATACCCAAGCCCACAGAAAGTCCTAAAGAATGGGTGATGGAGTCAGAATCACATTAAAGAGCCTCGCCTGAAGCAGGAAAACGTACATCTATTTCAAGGTTATTTTCAGCTTCAACAATAGCAGCACCAATAGTAGCCCCTGAAGAGTAACGTGCAACTTTATGGGGCCGAGACTGTTTGCTTTTAATTTCAAGCCCTGACAATCCTGCTGCGGCTTGTCCAAGTGGATAATCTTTTCTAACAGACATTGAGCCCTCTGAACGGTGATTAGAGCCAGGCTGTTGAAAAGGTGAAGGTGAAGGACCAGAAGCAAGACGAGAACCATGGAACCGAGCAACTGGAACTAAAGACTCAGGTTGAACTTGAGGCTCGACATCATCTCTTCTCCTGGCCTGTGCCTTGTCACGCTTTATTCTTTCAGACTGCCGCTGAAAGAGGAATACAGAATAAAAGATTATCATGATTTAAGTTTACAGGAATAACATATAGCAACAACCAATGACAGCTGCATAACATAATGCTGGATCTGATAACATTCAGACAAACTACAAGCTTAGAAAATCCCTACTTTTAACTGCAAGTAGTATGAACAATAATACAAAACCTGAGATACTGATGATCACCTGATGCAGCTATGGAAGACTAATTTTTTTCTACCTCAGAATTTTGTCTAAGATTTATTTTATCCAATTGAAGCAAAGTTGTATGGTTTTAAAGGTCTAGTTACAAGTATTCTAGGGCTACAGTGGATTTAATTTGGGCTATTTATATTACAAGTTATCATTGGTTTTGTATTCCAGGCAGGACTGTATTTACCGCAACTCCAACAAATCAAAGGGTATTTTGGTAGTTTAGCTGAGTCCAGAATTTTTCTAAAAGAATCCATGTATCTTATGTTTATTGACATGACAAGTTAGTTTAAATTAGTTTATTAGGTTTTAACACACTACTCAAATTTGGAGTAATATGCTACCAGTACAAGAAAGAGTCCTTGTGCCAAATGTTCTCAAAGAATGGAAGGAGTTGAATAATAAAATTGAGTATTGGTTGTAAAAGGCATGTGTACCCGAGTTTGATCTTTCTTCTTTCTTACCTCTTTCCTTCTTCACTTTCTCATGCTATTAACAAGTATACAGCCCCTGAATACTACAAGCTTCTATCTTCTGTCTTTCTTACAAATCAAGTCATTCCTCTATCAAAACCCTATGACCCAACGTGCTTTCTCTACCAAATAACTCATCAAACCATATTTTAATTCCTAAAAAAAAACTGCTGTCTAGAATTTTCTAGCAACTTGATTGGTATTGAATTTCTCTCTCTCTCTCTCTCTCTCTCCACTAAAACTTATTTAAATAATTCACTAGTTACAACAATAGGAGGGTGGATTCAAACCTTGGTCCTCCTCATAGCAGAGAGTAGGCAACCCCACTGAGCTACAAGACTCTTGGCTCTCCAAACTAAACCTTAATCCCATGGCTTTTTTAAAAAAATAATTGGGATCAATCACATGTATCTTTTCAGCCATTCTATCCTACCTAAGGTCATACCCTCTTTCATCTCCATTTATTATATCATTCTCCATTACTTCTACTCATGTTGCTTTAAACCGTCTACCCCTTTTGACTCCCAGTTGACCAGACTCTAAAAGCCTAGAGTCAAGGAGATCTAACTCAACTAACACCTCCTTCCCGTATAAGTTTTTAGGGGAGGGTGGTGTCGTGGATTCAAGACCCATTGGAATAATTTGTAACTTACCAACAAAGAAAAATCATAGAAAGTAAAGATGGCATGAAAATTGCTCCCATGATCGAAATCCTCCAATTATGTAATTTAAAAAATTATTTCTCCATTTTCCCCATAACTTCCTTACATTACCCATCCAGATATTCTAGAGTTTCCTCCCATATGCAAGCAGAATAAAAACGGGATTTCTGCATTGGTGTTTGGACTACCACTTTCCCTACCACCTTTTTTGATAAGCACCTACCATACCACCTATTTTGATAAGCCCTCTCCCTACCACCTTTGAAAAAGATTTTACAGAAGGTTCAACACTTCACAAGGCCACCAAGGCAGAAAACTTTTATAAGTTAAAATACAGATATTAGAACCAAGGTTTGAATAATACTTAATTCTGACTTCACTTTATTTGACTGCTTAATTCTGGTTCACTTTATTATTTCCCCCCCATATGCACATGAAACTGAAAATAACACCGTGGTACATAACAAAATAATTTTTAAAGGTGACAACAAGAAGAGTGAGGGTGTCTTGAGTAAGCTGCAGATGATAAATGGGACCATCTCTATAATTATTTCAACCCTCATCAATGACATATTAAGTTGAAGAGAACCATGTCAATCTAAGAACAGAGCAAACCTGATGTAATCGAGCTCTCTTCTGAAATATCTTATCTTCAAAAGATCCGACAGCTTGAATAAAATGTTCCACCCTGCTCAAATTTGGCTGTGAAATAAAACAAGTCAAGAATGATACATAACCCCTAAAGAAGATTAAAAAGAAAAAGCAACTGGGTAACTGAGACAACTTCTAGAAGCGACAACACTCCAGAAATTAATAAAAATACCTTGCTTCCATTGGTCAAATACCCGCCCATTGCCCTCAATTCCTTCTTGTATATAGCTATCAGCAAGTTAATAGCACCCTAGAAAATTAAAGGGGTAGAGGATTTCATTGGGTAAATTGAAGAAAAGTCAAAAAGGAAATTCAAATCACAGCTAGCTTGCAAGTTGCAATATTTACATTATATTTTTGTGATTTGCAATAATGAAAATGACATAATAATGGAAAATACAAATGCCTAAAGAACACCAATTTATATATTTTAATGTGAGATACAAATGAAAATGACATAATAATAGTTGATTATCAATCACATGGTATACAATTTCTCTTGTGAACATCCTTGCCCTTGAATATGCTACATCATCATTCAATAATCTCTAGTGATGAAGTTTATGGTTAAAATAACAACAGAATCAATAACAAATTTCTACGTCAAAATTTCTATCTTCCATATTCCTTTTTGAACCCCAAACCACTCAATTTTAGATTATAAATGAAAATCTATCATTCTTGCCTTCCTTCTTTTGGTGCATTTCTACCTTTACTTCAAAAGGTTAAATTATCAAAGCCAAAATGCCAAATAACATTTGAATGATTACAAGTCCGATTAGTTCTCTATTCATAAACTAAATATACATAGCGCTCCCCAAAATTTGTGTGTGTATATGTTAGAAACATAGGTGCTGATTTCTTTATTGGTAAGGTACACACCAGATAAGTCTTGAACCTATGACCTTACCCTCCACCTTGCTCTTACAAGGGGAGGAAGTGGCATTTGAGCTAGAGCTCATTGAGTACATGCTAATAAATTTTTAATTGAATGTAATGTACAACTGCTGATGATACAGACCAGAATGATGTTAGTTTCTAATAGTGGGTTTTTTTTTATAAGTAACAAGCAATTTTGTATTCGTAGATTATAAACAGCACAATTAGTTTTGTAATTTGTAAACACATAATGTTTATGATTTTCAACAAACATTTTGACCACCTAGAAATGACAGACAAATATTCCTATTAAAGAAAAGCCTGTGCATGTTCTACCAAAAACCTAAATTCAAATCTCAACCAAGTCTAAACTCAAGATAATTGCACTACTCAAGTAACCAACAGAAATTTACCCACGAACTCCAATATATTCATGTAATCAATAGCATTGACATCAGCATAGGCAATTAAACAATTAACAAATCCAAAAAAAACAAAAAACTTGGCCAATTACAACTTTTCCAAATGCCACCTAAACTATATCCATACATTGCCATCTTCTTCATATTACCAAACATCTACTTTTAAGTTTTCCTTCTTGGAGGAGGGTGTTTAAAACATGAAAAAATTATGATTATGATTCTTTAAAATATCACTATACCAAAGCAATCGTGTTTCAGAAGTAATCTACTCCAAAAGAAATTGATTGTTTAACAAACCTCACGAATCTCCAAAGTGGGCATGTGGGGTAAAAAATCATTGCCAACAAAGAAACACATGAAAATAAAATCATCCACAATGCATTCAAAATCAATCTTGAATGGACAGTTGGGAATTGTCATCTCATGCTCCAAATACTCTCGAAGAGTCCAAATGTGAAGAAACTGCCATGAAGGTAAAGATAGGGATATATAAATAAGAAGAACCAAAAAAGATACGATATTTGCTACACAAATTGTCTTTACCACCAAGGAATTCCAAAGAATGAAATCCAACCTGGAATGGTTTTTTGGCCACAACAGCACTGTCACCTTTCTCATCAAACTCTCCAGCCTTTCTTTTTGCCTTCCCTTCACAATCTGATGCAAAATGACCCATCTGACCACATAGGAAGCATTTGTCTTGTTGCCCGGGAGTAAATACAACCTGAAATGGAAAACAGACCATTTAGAAGGAGCACCAACTTTTGCTAAACATGTTGATAAGACACATTATATCACAAGTATTGCAAACATTAATCCATACAATACCCATTCATACTAATGAATAAGCATTTGCAAAAGAATACAAAAAAGTAAAGAGAAGAATAGATCGCTTCCAGGAAAAATAAGATTCCACCGATCTCTCTATTCTTCAATAAGATAATTTATCCATTCTAACTAAAATAAATATTGCAAGTAAATTGTTTAATACCAACCTCTCGAAGGATTGAAAAATGAATTTCATGGGTAGCCAAAGCCAACATAATCAAATCTGCATCCTGTCATGTGGCATCAATTAATTGAGCAGCCAATGTTAGTCTAAAACAGCTGAGGCACAGGTGAATCAATCAAATGCCAAAAAATTTAGAAAGAGCCAATTTCTCTATTATAGGTGCACAAGGAAGAAGTATACCAAACCATACAGGCAATGACGTGTATTTGGGTCATAACCAGGAAGGTTTCTTTGAAGACGAATATATGACATAATCTTGTGTTCCCCTTCACCAGGAACATTGGCATCAGAGATGATGACCTTGCCACACACAAAAAGGTACAGTTAGCACACTCCTTGACCATTGTAGCACATACACACATATGATTACCACATTCTAACCACAAAGTAAGCAAATTAGAAGGTGATAACAGACATTGGCAAGGAAAATACCTTAACATTTTCCCAACCAGGGTCATTGTTCAACCTGAGATGAACGTAGTACTGTAGTGCAATCGATAGAACAGCCATAAATTCAGTTCCGGGTGTAATAACATTAGAATCACAAATTTGTGACTCCTGTTTAGGAGGAAGCTTTCTGCCCTCTTTCTCAAACTCTTCCCTTAGCCTAGCTTCTTCAGCTGCCTACAGAAAAACGGCATCAATATGAATAGTTAGAAAACTTTTGTTTTCTTTTTTGAGCTTTTTCCTCTTCTTAATAAAAGGTTCCCACCTGCCCGGGGAGAACACATAAAGAACTCATACATAGAATGAAGGAAAAAGGAATATCTTGGGATAAAAATAAATTAATAAGGTTTGAACTTCTAGGATCAAAAATCCCAGGTGATGATTGACATGGATTCTTCATTGATCAAAAGAGTAAATGACAAGTTGTAAGTCCAGCCCATGAGGAAATTAGTTCAGAGGATTTGGTTTTTTTATTTGAGTTTCCATGGTGTGGAAAAAAGTTTTTCTTGTCAAAGATGTGTTGTTATGATACCCATCCACCAAGAAAAATATTCCTTGTCCACCTAAAATAGGTAATAAATCACTCCATGTAGGCAGCACTGTAAAGGGTTTTGGTGGTATAGCTTTAGCGTGTATGAGAAAGTTAAAAGACAAAGATTTTCTAGTGTGTTAGTGTGAGAACACTCGTGGACGCATTGGGAATTAGGGTTACTTTAGATTGTGAGGTTTATGAGAGTTCGCCGATGTGGTAGTAATCCTTATCATTGATATTGGATTTTTTTTAATAAGTGTTCCCACGGATGTAAGCATAAAGTTTGCCTACCCGTTAAGGTGCAGCCTAGGAGGTGTTGTAGACCCAGACATCTTGGGTTCAATCCCCACTAGGAGTTCCCTTGGATTACCTGATACATGGTTCTGATGAGTAGGTCATGTACCCATAGTTTACTCCCAAAGGTGGGTCCAAACGGCCTTGCCTTGGTGAGGTTCCGCATCATAAAAATAAAAAAATAAAAATAAAAAGATGTAAGCATAGAGTTTGCCATACCACGTTAAATTTTGTGTCTTGCGTTACTAGGCTTTTTCTGTTTTGCATGTTTTTCACAATAAATTGGTATCAAAACTTCTGCTATCACAACAAACTAGTATCAAATCCCATCATCGATCTTGGTATGAAGGTAATGATTGTTGCAGGCACAAATTTGGTTCGAGCTAAATATGCATGCAAGTTTTCATTGGGTTATGGCCTTGTGGATATTTTGAATGCCATTCTTACTAATACTAGCACATGCATTCTTTAAAGAGCTGTTGACTATTCTCAATACCTAAATCAATAATCTGTCTATAAGTAGTTTCCATGCTAAAGGACATGTTACAAACAAAAGATTTTAAATGAGAAAAATATTTATGATATCAGCTATTAAGTGAGATTTCACAATGCTAAAAGGAAACAAATGGATTTGCTTTCTGTTGAAAATTTCAGAAGTAATATATATTCTCTTTCATAAGTACTTCTAGTGAATAAATTCAATTTGTATAATAAGGAAAAGCCAAATGACTTTTACTTATCAAAAAAAAGTGCCAAATGACTTAGACAAACAGTATACTTAAGAAGCCTTTCACATCTTATCAAAAAAAAAAAAAAGAAGCCCTTCACATGCACACACATCGAGGACAAACCTAGCACACACAAAAGCACATACCGCATCTGCCGCATCTTTAGCTGCTCTAAAACGCCTAGACCGTTGTTGATTCATTTTAGCCCTTGGGGCAACACCATCTACCAATCATTTCCAGATAATTAGTATTAAACACAGCACATACAATATTTCATAGGCTTATGTGGTAACAATGAATAAACTTGGCCTACTACTCACCAATAGCCATGAATAACAGCTTTCGAGGCCGCACCATCCCAAAAAGCCTATCAATGTAGTCAAACATACACTGAAATACCTCATCAAAAGTTGTTGGAGAAGGCTGCATAAATAAAATAACATGGTAAACAAATAATTATTAAAATTAATTTGAAAGAACATGAGGATATGGAGTCTGAGAACACAATCTCCAAAGTACACAGCATATCAGAGCATTAAGCCCTCAAAATTTAGCATTTATTGAATCAATATAGCATTAGGCTTGTTTGATAACAAACAAACTCTCAAAAGAGTAATTCATATATCTTTCCCATGGTGATAATATAACCTGATTAGAGGACATCTCTAGCATGGAAAAACTTAGGTTTTGTCAAAATGTCTTTACATGGATCCATCACTTCATACCATGTAATGCAAACACATTGAACTTGCTTTATATTACTCAATTAAATAACAAATCTAATATTTCTGCTGGACTGCCCCAAGAGCAAGCCAAAAAAAGATCTTTCAAAACAGCATCAGGAATGCATCAAATCACAGAACAAGTATCTAGTCAACAAATTAAGCCAAGGCAATTAATAATAATAGGACATCATCAGGGAATATTTGCCATAAACATGCAACCAACTATGTTTAGACTTAGTGCCAAGATCCTCATAGCTCAAAGTGTTTTCTAGTCTCCTTTATGAATAGAAGCAAGGTTCCAATCCCCCTCCCCCACTTGTTGTAACAATTGAATTATCATATATGTGTGTGTTTTTACTTAGAAAAAACTAAACATACTTAAAAGACAAAAAAATACCCATTTGTTACACTTAATTGTAGTTAGGGTTGTAAACAAACCAAGTCAAGTATTAGAAATTCGAGATTATTCTTTTAATTTTATTTCAAAAATCATCCAAGCTTGAGCTCATTACCAAACTAGGTTATATGTTTAAGCTAGGTTCATTTCTGGTTAAACAAGCTCAAGTTTGTTCACGAGTTACTTAATTAACTTATTCTTTTCCATAGCAAACACTATGACTAAAATTATTTGCCCCTTCACAAATATATGCTAATAATTTAATAATTAAATTATTGTTGAAATTATATAATTTAGGTTAATTGATAGAATTATTTTTATTAATGAACTTATAAATGTTAGATTCACCAACCTTGTATTTTTTTTTTTTTTTTTATATATATAGGAAACAAAATATACTAACCTTTGTATTGTTAAAAAAATTATATATAGCACTACTACAAAATGGACTGTTTATATTATCAATAAATTACAAATAATAATTTGACATCCTATGAACTTATTTACATACTTATGCAATCCATTCTCAAGTCTAATAAGCATATTTTAAACATTTATACAATTAAAAATATAATACTATATATACTTTAATCGAGCCTTATACTCTCGAGCACATTATTATGTTTGGGACTAGCTTGTTTAAAAATTCAAGCCTTAGGCATGAGCTTGACTTGCTAGCTATATAAATGAAAGCTTTCCGAAACGAGCCCAAACTGTTTCGATTCAATTACAGCCTAATTGTAGTTAATAAATAATCACTACAACAATTTCAAATACCAATCCATGATTGATAAACTCTAAGAATAACTGGAGCTCAAATGCAATGCAATTTGAAAACATTGAGCACGAGGCTATACGTGTTAACAGATTCTATTAACCAATACACACAAATGTAACAGCACATAAAGCTCATACAAAACCCTAATTACATTGCAGAGCACCAAAAATTCAGAGCAAGATAATGGAAATTTATGCATTGAAATCGTACCCTATCTTCGGGGTGGAAACAAGGGTGAATGATCCCGTTCATGTCGAGATAGAGATTGTCGAATTCCAGTTCGTTAGGGTTTGGCTTGCTGGTATCGACCGGAATTTTGATGCCGTCGATTTCAACAGGTTCTTCTTCGACCACATCCTTCACCACCAACGGATACTTCTCCGCTAACCATCTATAGAAAGCTGGAACTCCCATTGCAAATCACTCGGAGCTCGCAGCCTCAGAAAAACAAAAAATCTCCCGCGGCCCAAACAGAGTGGGCGAGAAAGAACGAGAAAGTGAGAGAAAATCGTAACCCTAAAAACGAGACTTTCAAAAAATAAAAAACTCAGAGAGAGAATATGCGAAAGAAGAAACCGCGATTGGAGTTAAGTGTGGGACTTGTAAAAACAAATTCTGTTTCGTTAGGGCACGAAACTAGTCGATGGGACAATGATGCCCTTTTCTCGATGGATTCGTAGCATATAAAAAGGCCGAGAATTTGGGAGAAATATAGGGGTGTTTGTGTCCTTTGGTAGAGCTAGTATCGCAGGTCGGCTTGATTTGATAAATTTTATGAAAATAAATAAATAAATATCTGAAGCTATAATATATAAGGGATAATATTGATATTTTTGGTTATGTATTGTGGGGTAGTGGTGAGATGTGCAAGAGAAACTGTGACGGTATCTCGTTACAGACGAATCCCCCACATTGTTTAGGTCTTTATCTCACAGTCACATAGGTGGCCTTTCCAGCTCCTGCATGCAATTATCTAGGAACAAAGTTTAGGTCTTTATCTCACAGTCACATAGTGGTGAGATGTGCAAGAGAAACTGTGACGGTATCTCGTTACAGACGAATCCCCCACATTGTTTAGGTCTTTATCTCACAGTCACATAGGTGGCCTTTCCAGCTCCTGCATGCAATTATCTAGGAACAAAGTTTAGTTACAAAATTAGTTTAGTCTTAAACTACAATCTTACTTAATATATTTTTATTGGAGGTAAATTTTGACGAATTCACCATTGGATTACATTTTCTTCTTATATCCTTTATGCTTGCAAAATTTCTAAAAAATTAAAGATCAATAGTTATGTCATTAATAAATTGTTTAAATTGTAAGTTTTTGTAGTTTAAAATTATGCATAAAATATAAGCTTATAAATCATATAGTAAATAATATCTGATTATCACAAAATTTGACATGTGCATTAAGAGTGTAAAGAACATTCAATTCAACGGTTAGATTTTAAAAATATGTAGTAATGTTTATTTTATTGAGTAAGGTTGTAGCTTTAGATTACAACTAATTTTGTAGCTAAACTTTGTGAGATTTGAAAAAAAATTTAACTTTCAATCTTAATTATTAAATAATAATGAAAAAAAATATTTGAAGAAGTCAAAAGTTGAAAAGTTAAAAAATAAAAAATTGTAAGAGAAACTAGGGTAATTGCATCAGGTGCAATACATTTAGTCTCAATCCACTTTTATGTATCTAAAAAACTATTTATGGTTTTAGATTGGACAAGCTCAAACTCTTGTTCTAATAACCCCTTCTTTCAAAAATTGTGTGAGCAATGTTATCATATATCGTGTATAATATATTAAAGTCAAAGTTCAATCATAATTAAATTTAAATTTTAAATCGTCTAATAAAATATTAGATTTTAACTATATTGTAATTTTGTGTAGTTATTATTCTGATTACACTATAATTTGATACCAAGTATCTTTAATGCACTATAATTTCTTGCTAGTTATCCTTCTGATTATACTAATCTTGTATCAATTATCTGCAAAATCAAGGATCTAAATTTATAAAATATAAAAGACTAAAATCCATAAGATAGCCTTAAAATTTAGGGTCATTTTGATTTTGTCCCTTGACGTTTCAAAATTTTGATTCACTCCTCTAATGTCAGGATGTCATTTTGATTTATGGTCCCTCTATTAATGTCAATACTAATGGGTTTGGGTTCAAGTAGTGCGAGGTATGGAGAACGCTATAGTGTGTGGAGGAGGAGAGAGAGGAAGAATCTCCCTCAAGAACTTGTCTTTGGTGGTGTGTGGAGGACAATGTAGTAGTTGAGATCGATGTTTGGAGAGTTTAAGAGGGGATTGATTGGTGAAACTCTATTCGAGTTCGTGATCTAGTTTTGATTTTTGTCTTGGCTGTGTTCTTTTATTATTTTGATTGTTGCTATGCGATAGTAATTGAGATTGTATTGGGTTAGATTGGATGCAGAGAAAATCTTCCTTGGATAGAAGGCTAATGATAAGAAGAAAATTGAAGTTTAAAATAGCTTTACTCATTTGTTGATGGAAGGATTAAAATCAAATAATGAATTCCAACCTAAAAGAATTTATGGTCCATTTGAATTGAGAGAGAGAGGGGGGGAGTAGAGTAGAGTAGATTTAGAACAAAATTAACTTATTTTTAGCCAACTCTACTCTACTCCCCTCCACTCCCCCTTCTTTCCCCCTCTATCCAAACAGGCCATAACAAAATTATCTAGTATTTTCAAGCACGTCATAGTGAATTTCTACTATGCTGCATAACATTAGCTTTTGGTTTTAGCCAAGGTTAGGCACAATATAAACAATTGTAGAGAATTCACACTCAAGAATACATAAGAAATCTCATTCGTGTTTTTTTTTTTTTTTTTTGTCAATATATATGAAGTTATTGAAACCTTCATACAGCTCATGACACAAATCCATTTGCAAAGACATGAATTTTGGTGACAGGTTACCACTGAATTTTAGATTACATTTTCAATCTTCAAAACAATAACATCTAAAATAAAAAATAATGTCTTTATGTGCCTTTTGTGCATCTAAAAATAAAAAGTCATCAACTGCCTTTCTAAATCACCCCTTCTTCATTTTTATCTCTTTCAACGAACGCAACAAGCTTTCTCTTCCTGTTCTATCCCAGTCGATTTATGGGCATTTGCTATACCTTCTGGATCTATAATACAGTAAATCACATAAACTACATTACACATCAAAAATCATCAATACATTAATGGAAGGGAAACATGTCAAGGTTTGATCACTTGACATACTCCTTTGAACTTTGAAGAACTTGGGATGCAATCATGAGACTAAGAATACCTATTGTTTGAAATGATCGAAACCAAGATTTAGATTCAGGTGAAATGTCAACCAATTTTGAGTTTTGCAAGGTAAATATTTGAATGGATATTGAGGATCTCTCTAAAACAATTGTATTTTTAATATCTATATAGTAATTTGTTGATCATATATTTATTTGAAAGCGAGAGAGAGACAGAGAAAGAGAACCATCTCCCTTAATTTATATTTCTCAGTCCTTAGGAAAGATGTAAGAGTCAAAGCCATTGTTACTTTCAGTGAAATTATAGACTTGATAGGCCCAAATGCGTTGAAAATGTTTCAAAAACTTTACAAGCATACTTATTAGGATGTAGAAATACCATAACTCTACGTTCAGTGAAAGAAATAGATTATCAGAAAAAGAGAAGTAAAAGAGAGGAAAAAAGGAGGGGTGGGGAAAGTGAAAACAGAAGCTGCAAAAGAAGACTAGGAAAAGGAGTCCTTAAAATTAATAGTGACATTGTTGTCTTGTTCAATAGAATTTGTACCATTATTTTTTCATCTCCACTACCTAGGAATTGCACAAACGTATTAAAACTTACCAAAGAACAGAGAGAAAATGCTAGTAAAGAAGTTCAAGTTGCGGGAAACATTGTAGGCCATGGCAGGCGGAAGGGGTTTCACGATGGCTTTAATGTTGAAAACTCATTGAAGAAACTGCATACACAAAAGAAGTATCTCAAACTCAATTAAGAAGGGACCGATTTGGAGGCAAAATTACACAAAGGAAGCAGATGGAAAAAAGAAAAAAAAGAGATAAAGGAAAAGGAGTAAAGGTATTATTGAGAACCAAATAAACAAAGATGTAAACAATATAATTCCAAGTAGTGAGTGGTGAGTAGTAAGCTATAAAAGCGTCAATTGACAGAAAAACAGAACATGATGTGTTTAGACTACACATTAATTAATTGACATACATCCTACAGACATGCCTTCACTCATTAATAACAATGTTGATATTGATGACTCTCACAAATAGAAATCTCAATCAAATTCAGTAATCTACAATCATGGAAGACTATATGTAGCCTCACTTCATAAAACGGAGGCTTCAATCATATTAAGAGCCAACCATTTATGGTGTCAATTCCATACAACAACAAAATAAGAGAGAGAACAACATTTTATAAAGGCTTCAGTTATATTAGAGTCAATCATCTATAGTGTCAATTCCTAAATAGCTTTATTTTAGAATTGAGTTCAAAGTTTAAGTAACCAAGACCCAAGAGAGGAAGTAGAAAGTTGTTTTAAGTCAAGTGCTATGATGGCAATTGAGCAAAAACAGACGCATAATAATATGAATCTGCCAAAGCCACTTATATCTCATATAGCTTAGCAAGGTCCTAACTCCTTAAAACACCTACAACAACTTAAAGAGTTTTGACATAAATTTGGTTGTCAAATCATGAATCCATTCCGTTTGTGGTCAATGGATACCAACCAATTATAACCCATAATGATTGTCTATGTAACAAGATTAGTGAGCTACTTGGATTGTTAAACCCAATCAACTTAATCAAGTGTTCCATTTTTCAAACGTTCATGGAATGCTTCAAGTCCCTTCCTTGATATGTAGCTGAAGCAATGAATGTCGATGTCCAGATCAATTTCAAAAATAGTTAGGACCCTGCATCAGTGCCAGAATAGGCAAAGTCAGAACCAATCCTATTCTACAGGCAACATGCAAGGTTGAGCAACGAGAATTCTAGCTCCATGAACAGTCTTTATTCAATTTATGGTATACAAATGAATGTGGATAAAGCAACATAAAGATTAACAAAAACAACAAGGTGGAATCAAATGCCTAGTGAAATCTGTTGCCTTTTAGAACTTCTTAAGAAATGAAAACCCACTAGCCACTAGCATTAGCAGAAGGAACACATGATTGCATATATTAGGAACAGATCTATCCAGTAGAGATGGTCAACTACACTAAAATGAAAGCCTATTCTTGTCCTCTTCAATTTTTGGGGTGGTGCCTGGTGTTTGTGTGCCATACTAATTACTCTGGAATGATAAGATCATTATAGCAAAGTAAAATAAATGTGTTGTTCAGAAAATCTTTGTGAAATGAAAATCTACCTATGATGATAGTTGTGTATTGACCTACTTATAATCTAACTTTAGCATAGCAATGGGAATATCAAAATAAGAAACAAGAAACTTTATACTTTACCTTATATTGTGCTGAGGCTATGAAAGGACTGGCTTTTCATTTTAAGTCTGAACAAGCCTCCTTCCAGCAGAACTCAAGTAAAAATCCTCAGGGTTAGAACACCCCGACCATGATTAGCCCTTCTCTAAAAAGAACAGTGGAACCTTTTGCAAATCCTTTAATCTTCTCCATATCATCCTCAATTAAATTATGTAAGATAAGCAGAAAACTTCAAACTGAACTGTTGTACCAACTAAACCATAGGGTGAAAGATTATGTTCAATGACAAAAAGCCCATGTAGCATTACTTGGAAATTTATCAATGCATAATGCCATTGAATTTTTAATAATCCTCCAACAACAACCCCCCCCCCCCCCCCCAAAAAAAAAAAACCTTGAACATTAAAGCCTCCCCCATATTGAGAGAGAGGACCTGCAACTATTAACTATAATGTAGCTAAATAAAATCCTAATGCTGCAGTACTTATAATAGGTTTCATTTTTTCTTTTGATAAGGACTTATAAAGGTACGTTCCATTCAAATAATAATGACCCTCCATGGAAAAAGCCACATGATCTATGCAAAATATACATTTTAAAATAAAACTGTTCTCAAATCAATCATTCATACTCTTTAAACCACTAAATTTCACAAAACTTTGATATCTTTTTCTCACATTGCCTTCCTTCCTGACTTGCAATTGTCGAATGGTCAATGTGTCTCCATCATTCTAGCCAGGCTATATTATACTCCAATCCAATCTTCCTTACCCAAGATTAAGAACTGCTATCTTATTTAATCTATTTGACCTACCCAGTGAATTAGAAGATCTCTAAAATCACCTTATCATATTTTGGAATTGCAATACCAAAATGGCAACATTTTAAGAACTGTCTATATGAATGGAAAAGCAAAATAATTGTTTTTAGGTAGTGAAACCACGTATATTCACAACACGTGCCATTAGAATGTGGAAAGATCTTCATTGTACTTCAAAGTTCAAAGTGAACAGTCTGATGAACCTGAACTTTCAATTGTAATATTTAATTCCTAATAGTAACATCCTCAAACAAAGCTAATATTGAATGAGAGCAAAAAGCTAGAATAAAAGGCAACAATTTCATCAAACACACGCAAGGGGTACATTGAAGCAGAATTATAAGTTTGGACTTTGGGTGTCAGAAAATGCGTTTCAATAGTTTTAGGGGATTAAATATTTGTTTGGAGGGATTTTAGGAAAGATATATATTGAGGAGAGAAAAGCGGAGAGAAAATGTTTTTGGGTGTTTGGTTGGAAAGGAGGGAGAAAAAAAAAATTTTGGTAGGGTTCGGGTATTTAAAAAAAAAAACACCCCTGCGCTCCTGCTACGTGCTGCTAACGTTCTGGGTTTTCAAATTTTCATAGTTTTTGCTTCTTTTTTCTTTTTTCTTTTTTGTTTCTTTTCCGTTTTGTCTTTTTTTTTTTTTTTTTCATCTATTTTGTTTTTTTAATGTTTTTTTTTTAATCTATCAGGAAAAAGGGAAAGAAAGTAAATTTATACAAAATATATTTTCTATCTTTCCATTTTTCTACTCTCAAACCAAACATTTTTCTACTCCTAAACCAAACACGGAAAACTAAAAAGTTTTATGTCCTTTCCTAATTTTTTATTTTCCTACTTTTTCACTCTTCTAATTAAACGAACCCTAAAAATGTAATCAATGTGATAGTTTATATTAAAAAAAAAGGTAATTAATGCTCATAAATAATAACTAGTTGCTAACCTGTACAATGTAAGGAAAAACTATTGAATTTGAAAAAAAATGATGAAATATTTAATTTCTATACTTTTTCATAGTTTAGAAGTGTTGTCTAACATTGAACATTATTGAGTTATAAGTGCATAGTTACCAAAACCTACAAAGTAATTTACAATTCTTAAATTAATAAAGCAAAACTGACAATAATTATATATACACACACTCAAAACTAATATAAACTCCAAATATATAAACAAAGACTATGATATGAGGAAGACATACCAAGTTTCAAATTTGAGCAGCAATATGACTTTTTCGTAGTAATAACAATATAGACAATTCAAAACATAGAACAATATCAAAATTATGATACCTAATTCCATTATTTTTTATGTTGAATCCGAACAAATAATTAATAGAAATTAATATAAACAAATAATTAATCAACCAAAAATCATAGCTTTTAATAAGAAAATAAAAAATCACATGAACCTAAATAAAAAGTATTTAAGGTGAAAAATTAAGATTAACCTACTGAGACGCAAATACCAAAAACCTTAAGACTTAAAAATTTCAAAATTTATAGAATCCCCAAATTCTATATCAAAACCAAACCAAATTCAACAAATTTATATATAACATACCAAATATAAATTGATTGTTTCTTAGGCTGGAAGACATAGGTTGCAGTTTTGATTTTTCTCCAAAAAAAATAGTGAAGCTTTATCTGCCATATACAATTAAAAAAAATAATTAATAGAAATTTCAACCCAAAAACCAAACCCACGAAAACAATGTCAATATAAATATGAAGGTTAACCCAAATACTCAAAAGAAAATCAATTCTAAACATAACAAAAGAATAAGATAAAAAGAAAATCTTAGGCACATATGAAAGCAAATAAAAAATTCGACATAAAAGATAAAATTCATTAATAACAATATAAACAAATATCTACATATGTTGAATTGAAATTTTATTAATAATAACAATATAAACAAATTCGACATAAAATTTATTAATCAAAGAAGAAAGTTGAATTAGATTGCTTGCGTTTTTATTTATTTATTTATTTTTATGTTAGTCTCTATTTTTTTTTTAATCCTAAAGTGAAGTTAAGTTTAGGGTTTTAAGGGGGTAATTGCTAAGGATTTAAGAGGGAAAATAGACTCGTAACAGGAGTCATTCTCTCTCTTTTTTCTTAATCCTAACTTCTTCTTTTTTTGTTACATGAGTCTCTTTTTCTTTTCTTTTTTTTGAATCCCAAAGTGAAGTTAAGTTTAGGGTTTTGAGGTGGTAATTGTTAGAACTTTGAGCAGGGGAAAGAGAGTCATAACAGAAGTCTATTGCTCTCTCTTTTTCTTAATCTAACGTGAGTCTTTTTTTTTTTTTCTTTTTTTTTCTTTTTTTTGTTTGAGTCCTATTTTCAACGTGAGTCTTTTTTTTTTTCTTTGTTTTTTTTTTTTTTTTTGAGTCCTGTCAAAATTTTTGTTTTTATATAAATTATCAACGTTTGAGTTTGTGTTTAAGTTTAATTTATTAGAAAGATAGAGTTTTACTCCTTATTAAGTTTGGACTAAACAAAAGTAATTTTATTTAAATATTGTGCTGACGTAGAAAATTGTGAGAGTTTCAGAAGTTTTGGTTTTTTGAACATGACATAAATATGGTGCTGAGTAAATGCATTTTTCATTTCCACATTTTCCTGCTTTAATTAGAGCATATTAGATAATTGTCATGCTTATAATGATGTTTAATGATACATTAATTTCTTTCTATAGTTATGTACATAAAGTTTATATAGTTGGCACTTTAAATATAGTTGTTAGAGATACAAATTTTTTTACAAACGGCTAATGTGGTGAGTGGTTATTGGTAAATAAAAAAAGTGATATTAATTGTGGGCCTAGATAAAAACCAATAAGAAGTTTGACACATCAACCGTTCATAATTTGGGCTTGTAACATTACTCGTGGAGAAAATGATAATTCAAATTAATATTTAATAGTCACAAATGATAATTAAATTTTTTTTGATGAAAATGAGAATTAAATATTGATATAAATATGATGCAGGCAAGACTTAGGTACAGTACTTAAGTGCTGTTCCTTAGGTTCCCCTTTTAAGATTCAGTCATGTGAATTTTTTCTCATAGAATGGAAGTGTATTTTTTAATTAAATAGCCATATGGCTGAATTTTAAGAGGGGAACCTAAGAAGCAGCACCTAAGATACTGTACTTAAATTTTGTCCAATATGATGCCATATAGAATTTCAGCATTTAAGCTCTTTAACACAGAGTAATTACTTAGTTGCACTCACTATTATGTGAGAGGGACAACATGTATTTATTGTGGAGTAATATTATAAGGATTTGGCTTACTTCCAGTACTTTTTTATCTGGAATCTCATTTTGTTTTAATGAGAAGCTGCTATATCACCCATTAACTAAATAAAAAGTGGAGATTAAAACCCACTACCACTTGTTATTGTGTATTTAAAACAAAATGACATGTCCAGTTAAAAAAATATTGGAAATAAACCAAACTCATACGACAATTACAAATTATTTTACAATGTTTTTACAAACCAGTAATGTGACAAATTTTTACTGGTTCTTATATGGATTCATTATTAATATCATTTTTTTATTTATTATTAACCACTTATCACATTAGCAATTTGTAAAAAAAAAATTGTAAAATAGAATGTGCTCTAATAATTACACCCTTAACACGTGGCACAAATAGATCCAACAAATTTGATGTGGCACAGTTGCTAACTTTGCATGTGGCATTGTTAGTAGTCATGATTTTGACTAGATTAAGAAAATCACCACTTGTCTAATAGTGGAAACTCCCAAACTTAACACATGACATATGTCTTCTTTTCTTCTTCTTCTTCTTCTCTTTTTTTTTTTTTTTTTTTTTTTTTTTTAGTTACAACTTACAACATGTAGAGTGATATTTAAACTTTAGATGTTATGAAACACTAGAAAGTGTTAATTAGTTGAGCTATAAGGCTCCTGACTTATACTTTAATATATTATTGGACAAAACTTAGGTATAGTACCTTAGGTGTTGTTCTCAGGTTTCTCTCTTAGGATTCAGCCATGTGGCTAATTAATTAAAAAATATACTTACATCCTATGAGAAAAAATCCATATGACAGAATCTTAAGAAAAAAACCTAAGGAACAACACCTAAATACTGAACCTAAGTCTTGCCCTATATTATTATACTAGATTATTTGCTTATGCCTAATAAGTATTGTAGGGAGAAGAGGCCTAAGAATGCATATTGGGCCTTGGGCCTTGTCTGAGAACACTTATTAGTCTGAGGACAGATAAACAGTAATGAAGACGTAAGATCCAGAACTCCACGAACAAGTTATGATTGAGAAGGCTGAAAAAGGTAAACCGAGGAGGAGTGCCTCCTCGGATAAGCGAAGCAAAGGTCAAATGGTGTGTCCTGTTGCCTAAAGTGACCTTTTAGGAGATTCTGTTGCTGAGGATATACTTCATGGAAGCACAAGATAGGGGAAAAGCTATGAAATATCCAAGAGAAAGCTGCTACCATCGCATTGAATGCTCTGTAACTAACTCTCTGGTCGCATTAATGAGGAAATGATGTATGAACAGTAATTTTTGGTCTTACAGCTGCTCCCAAGGACTTTAGGAAGGAACTGATGGGACAATGATCGACCCTAGCAATCTAGTCTACATGTAGAGGGTGAAGATAGAAGAAAGAAGAGGCCCCTGAAAGAAAGGGATCGGAGAATTAAGAGAAAAATACTGTAGAAGTAAGAACAATACTTGTAATTAGATCTAAAAGAAATATATGCAAGAATCAACCTCCTCGGCTTGTCTTCGAGGACGATTTTCCTTAGGTAAAATCAGTTCATCTTTATTTTATTGTCATCTTGACTCACTATAGTTGTTATCCAGCTCATTAGTGCCTAGTTTTCCAACCCACTCTTTACAAATTCATTGTATTGGACTTTTTGGGCCTACGTCCATTCATCTTTTGGGCTTAGGCTACAAATTGTGTCCTTACAAGTATGATTGCTTAAACAGACAAAAGTTTAATTATAAATAGTGGTTTCATTTAACTACCTTACAATGAAAATTTACAATAAAAATATTTGAGAGTTGAAGTAAGAGAGAGGAGTTATGGAAGGAATTGGTACAAAAAGAGTTATGGCTGTGATTTTGATGCTTTCTCTTGTTGTAGTGCAAGCTGATCACTCTTCTTCTTTCCATTTAGCTGAATCAAACCTTCGTTGTAGTCTAAAGTGTGGTTTAAAATGCTTTTTGAAACTAAAACTAGACCCTACCCAAGATTTGCTTTGCTTCGAACTTTGCATGTTACTATGCGAAAGTTCACCAAAAGATGTTGTTTATAGTTGTACTCAAGATTGTGCATTTAAGTACTGGGAATTTGATGGCCCAAGCCCACTAAGAACAATTATGCCTTGTCCCTCAAACCAAGTCTACACAATAGTATTTTTATAAAGAGTGGGAAAATAGTTCTAGCGTAAACTTGGGACAAAGTTCAGGTCTAAAGCCGAGGAATCTGAAGTAATAAAGAAAGACCTTCGTTGTAGTCTAAAGTGTGGTTTAAAATGCTTTTTGAAACTAAAACTAGACCCTACCCAAGATTTGCTTTGCTTCGAACTTTGCATGTTACTATGCGAAAGTTCACCAAAAGATGTTGTTTATAGTTGTACTCAAGATTGTGCATTTAAGTACTGGGAATTTGATGGCCCAAGCCCACTAAGAACAATTATGCCTTGTCCCTCAAACCAAGTCTACACAATAGTATTTTTATAAAGAGTGGGAAAATAGTTCTAGCGTAAACTTGGGACAAAGTTCAGGTCTAAAGCCGAGGAATCTGAAGTAATAAAGAAAGACAATTCAAGAAACAACTAAGGATATTGCGGTCCTCAGGTGAGTCCGAGGACTAGTTCTTATATATATAAAAGACACCAATTCTATACCAACTAATTCATTGTTTACTTCTTGTTTGTTTTATTACTTATATAATCATCCTCCCCTTAACTGGGAGGTTCCCCTCTATTTTATATCCTTCATCTTTGCATCCTAGCCCTCCACTTGTATGCCTTAGGGCTTTTCTTAGGTCACTTGTCCCATCAGAGTTCTACTAAAGGTGGTTGAAGGGGCTGCTAGCTGTGAAACTACTGTTCATGTGTCATTTTTTCATCAATGCAGCTGATAAAGTTGTTGCAGTGCATTCAATGCGGTAGGGGAAGGTATACCTTTTACAAGAAGCTTCCTTCCACCGTCTTGGCCCTTTCCATGATCCTCTTTTCTCGAAATGGGTTCTCTCAAACTGTTATCTTGCATCTTCCTCCATTCTCGGGTCGATGAAGTCCTCGGGTCGGATACACTTTTGCGAGTGGAACTATGTGCTTCATCCTCTTTGGCCCTCAGACGCCCTATAGTGCACAATCCAAGACCGACAATTTCAAATCCGGTATGAGAATTTCCCACCCATATTCCCTTGTTGCCTCTCTCCCACTTATAATTTAATGGCTTATTACTCTTAAAGTTTTACATGTATATCTTTTAAAACTTAAACTTTTAAAATGTTTCATTTAAACCTCAAATTTTTAAAATGTTTCATTTAAAACTTATAATTTAAGATAATTTTACTTAAACCTTACAATTTTGGGTAAGTTTCGTTTAAAACTTAAATTTTGAAATAAATTTATGTTGAACTAGCTAATTATGTGATGTTTAAAGGTGTTAACCAAAAAATAAAAAATGTGAAATAAACTTTTAAGTGAAACATTTTTAGAAACTTTGAAGTTTAAACAAAACATCTTGAAAGTTCAAGATTTAAATTAAACATGAACTCTAAGGTTTTACAAGTAATTTACCCTAATTTATTTTCTATTTTTTCTATGAATAATGGATTTCAAGAAATCATTTGTGGATTCACAAATTTTCGAAGGATTTATTTTTGGTACAAAGTTGATTGCAACACAAAAAAAAAAAAAATCTTATCATCATATTGATTTTCATATGACAGATTTGCAAAACGTGAAAAGTTCTGTGGACTCCTGCTATGTGGATTGTTTGAATAAGTCTTAGACATTGATTTTTAGTACCGATAAAAGTCAAGTCTACAACATTATTACAACAAATTTTAGGTGGTAAACTGCTATTGACTATTACTGGTAGGTAAAAAAGCAAATTTAGTGGTAGACCTATATTATAACTAGTAACAGCTTACTATTTAGAATTTGTTGTGGACATAGCATTTCTTATATTGTACTTTCTCTATTTTTTGTTAAATTACGTTCAAGCTATGTACTCCTAAAAAAAAGTTCAAAGCTATATATGTACTAGGGAGAAAAAGAATAAAACAAACGGTCTTTGTAATTAATTGGTATCTCAAGCTCTTTCTATTTTTTTTAGGACAAAGTTTCGGTTGTAGCAAAGGGGTTGATACTTGGAAAAATTCTTAAGTGCTCCTGGAGTACGGAGAAATTGTACTGCCTCCTCTCACATTCATGGTGGACCTTACCATGAACCATATCATGAATGTAAGAGAAGGTAGCAACATTCTCTATGCTCCAAGAGTACCTAAGAATTAATTTGATACCTGTAGAGGGTTCAAAATGTAACCCACGTACAATGAATTTATAATTGTATTATGAATCACAATGGAAACTCAATGATTTACAATTTAGTCGGAATGGAACATTCAATGGGTCTCTCTCTCTTATCTTGGGCACTCAGTTTGTAATTGGCCCCCTCTCGCATGCCCCCTTTAAGTTACGGAAATTTGACAACACCCATAGCCAGTGATCCTCCCTTCTTGGTCGATCATGGTCCTTTAAATCCTTGACTCCATTGGGTTTTCAGCTTTTCTATCATTCATAATAAATGGAATGGAAGTGCTCCTCAGTAACACTCAGCATATTCCCACACAATACAAATGGAGACCAATAAAATAAAAGTAGGAAAGAGTTCAAGGCTGAAGTAGGAAGTTATTTAAATGATCTACAGATATTTAGCACCACATCACTATTATTGTTATTCCTGTAATATGCTAAAGGAAGATTTGGATGAGAATCCAAGAGCATTCCAAGAAATTAACAAATCAAAAGTGATAGTTCACTTGCTTAAGTGCTTCAAATACCCCGCAATTCCTCTTTCTCCATCTCACAACTTTTGATGACAGTCAATAATATTGATTCTTTTGTATTCCATATGGGCCACAACATCCAATAATGAAGCCGTAAGATGCTTTGAATAATTGAAAGTTTCAGCCCCATAGACCTGGGGAGGCCTTAATTGGTTTGAATCTTTATGGCAATAGAGACTACATTCTTTACACTGTCATCTTTCTCTGTTGGACTCAAGGCAGTAAGTGGAGGGGAAGACATGAAGATGTAATCATTAGAAGATTGCCATAAAATAACATAAAAATAGTACAAGGGTGGAGCATGAACAATGGCCAATGTTTTAGCAAAAAAGAAAAAGAAAAACAAGTAAACTGACCTATGGCATCGATGATATGACCTTATGCTTAACGCTTGACCTCTGAGATGAAAGTAACGAAGTAATCAATTTGTTTCTAGTGGATCTTAAACTAAACTTTTTTTTAAAGGTTTTTGGATATCAACTGTAGAATTAGAAGGCAACTTGTTTTGTTTTGCTATATGCATTTCGTGCCGAAGTCAACGTGCATTGCGTGGAATTTTACATGGGATTCACTTCAGCCTCCGGGGGATTTATTATTCAAGTGATGTGCTACGTTTATAACATTTTTACAATAAATCATAGATAGTTAGTTATTATTGGTTCAAATTTGAACCTAAGACTAAGATTACCTTTTTGCTCCAACAATAAAAATTAGTAACAACTTGCTACTTAAGGTTTGTTGTAAAAATATTGTGAAAATGTTATGGACATATCATTTCTTATTATTTAACCTTTCTTTATTATTTATCATCTTATAATTTTATTTATTTATGTTTAATTTTTTTAAACTCTTATTTATTTATTTTTTGTGCGTGCGTCTAAAACCTTATTTTTTGAAAGTGCAAATGTACAATTACTTATGCTAATTGGATTTTGCTAATGTGTGCCCTAAGGACACATATTAAGCTATCTATTTTAGAAAATATTTTCTCAAAAATTGAAAAAATATTAACAGCTTTTTCAATTCTCGAAAAAATCTTTCTAAAAATAGATGGCTTAATGTGTGCCCTTAGCCAGATCCGTGCTAATTTATAGTAAATAAGCAAATAAACTTTTTAATAAAAAGTTAATCCAGAAGAGTTATAATAGAAATAATTTTCGTTTTCTTTACATAATACACTTGTGGTAATAATGTTAAAGAGGTTTCAAATGGATCCCGCCTATATTGAAAGATGGTAAAACTTAATAAAAAATATACTATAAACCGACAGTAGCTCAACTCTGTACATAGGGAAAAATTATTGTAAAATTCTATTTTAGCGAGCGCACCTTTGTACTATGTGTGCATTTGACAATTGATTATAAGTTAGTTTGTTACTTAAGTTATTTACTATTTGCGGATCTTATATTATTTTTTATCCTTATAAAAATAGGAAAAAAATATTGTAAAATTATATTTTAACTGGTCCACTTTTGCACTATGTGTGCTTGACAACCGATTATAAGTTATTTTGTTGCTTAAATTATCTATTGTTTGTGGATCCAATACAACTTTTTATCCTTATAAAAATAAGGAAAAATTATTGTAAAATTATATTTTAATGGGGGTACTTTTGCAGTTTGTACGTTTGACAACCGATTATAAGTTAATTTTTTTGCTTAAATTATCTACTGTTTGCAGATATCACACTATTTTAGTTTTTTTTTTTATCTTAACTTTATTTCAAATAATTTAACTTTCAATTTTTTAAAAATAAGTTAACTTTTAACATTTTGTCACGCATATACAAATAAAATACTAAAAATAAGCTGTTTTCAAGTGAGACTCAAGGGATAAAATTTTTTTGCGTTAAAAAATAGATATTTATTTTTTTAATCTTTAAAATTAACAAACTTCTTTATTACATGTCAGGGCCTGGGCTCTTCATATAACGACCCATCAGAATGTGCAATGTGCAAGAGCAAGTGCAAGGCTCTCTGTTGGTTTCAACTTTGAGTTTGAGTTGCCTTGGTTAACCACAAACTACAATCAAAACCTGAAAACAACACACTGGTCCCCAACATGTTACAAAGACTAGTAGCCAAGTTCCATCCACAAACTGAAAAGCCAGACTTAACAACATAAAGAAACGTGTGGATTCTCGCTGCTCTTTCTTTGTTGTCAAAAACTAAGAAAAAATGTTCACTAAATTTAAAGCCGCAGGTACAGTTTCCCAAATCACTCGTATCTCTCTCTCTGTCTCTAACTTCTTCACTTCCCTATTCTCAAAGCCAATCCAAAACCCCTGCAATCATGTCTCTCGCAGTTAAACTTCACATCACCAACCAACTCAACCTCAATCTTGGCCAAACCAGCATCAACAAGAAGACCAAGTTTTACACACCAAAAATTCGAACCAAACCCATTTACGATTCCAACCCATTGATCTCCACCACCTCGTTCAACAAACCCATCGCCACAATGCATGTTCCATCTTATTCATCTTCGATCAAGAGCTCTCTTATTGACCCAGATGGTGGGGCCCTCGTGGATCTTGTGGTGCCAGAGAGAGAGCGTGCAAAGAAGAAGTTAGAGGCTGAGGCATTGCCTCCGGTGAGGCTTACCAAGATTGATGTTGAGTGGGTCCATGTGATTAGCGAAGGGTGGGCCAGCCCTTTGAGAGGGTTCATGAGAGAGAGTGAGTATTTGCAGAGTTTGCATTTCAATTGCTTGAGAGTGGAAAGTGGTTCTTTGGTCAACATGTCGCTTCCAATTGTTTTGGCTATTGATGATGACACCAAAACTCGAATTGGGTCGTCTCCAAATGTGGGGTTGGTTGGTCCTAATGGAGATTTGGTCGGTATTCTTCGGAGGTTAGTCGTTTTCGAATTTCGATTCGGAGAATATAATATATGTATATTTGAATACTTTAATTGTTGTTTCTGTCTTTGATTCCGGTATTAACTGAAGGAATAGTCTTTGTTATTTGTTAAAATATATGTGAATTAAGGAGAGAGCATGTTTGTGACGTTGTACATGTTTGTTTGGGATTTCAAGAGAAGATTGTTAGGTACTGCAATAGAAAATGAGGAGAATTTTGACAATGTAAGTCAAAGGGAGTCTTTTATTTTTTATTATAAAATTTGAATTGTTTGTTTTCTTGTTGTTGTTGTTGTTGTAATTTTGTTTAATGTTTCTGTCTAGGGACATATATACGTATGAGAGATGTTAATATGTTATTGTCTAGCTGAAGTTTCATAAGGACGTATAGTTAGACTTGGCTGTTTGATGCATTTGAGTTGGCTGAGCTTAGTGGATTTATAACTACATTTAAATCTTGAATGAATGAGTATACGGAGAAAACCCCAAAATTTATATGATGCTGTAGAGTATTTTTCATGTTTTAAAATGAACCTTTGTTCTTTCATAATTGTGTGCGTGATCTTGGTCATGAGTGTTAGAATAATGGTTAAGTGATTAAATTCATCATTTCTAATAGCTTAAAATTTTGGTATAACTAGTAATTTATCAATGAGAATGAAGACGCCGATGGTCACTCTTACTTGTCCATGGGTTCTACCTGGTGTGTTCTACAGAAACTAACTCATATTGGGTTGGGGCATGACATTTACCGCGTTTGGCTGGGGTTTCCAGGACAAAAGGAAGAATTTAACATGTTATCAATTTCCCAGCTCTCTCCCTCTCTCTCTATCCCCATGATTCTTGCTCATGTGAATAAGGATCATATTGGGTTTGACTGGCCCAATCTTGGGTCTTAGTTGGTACTTTTGAATTTTTCTTTGTAATTTAGTATTGTTGCTTTGTACTTGAGTATATAACTGGAGCTGTAAATGAGTACGTAGCTCAGTTTATTGACTGTCATCCTAAGCTTTTCTAATAACAATTCTTTTGCAGTATTGAAATATACAAGCATAACAAAGAAGAAAGGATAGCTAGAACTTGGGGTACAACCACTCCAGGATTGCCATATGTCGAGGAGGTTATTACTCCAGCTGGAAATTGGTTGGTTGGTGGAGATTTGGAAGTGTTGAATCCTATCAAATATAGTGATGGGCTTGATCACTACAGGCTCTCACCTCAACAACTCCGGAAGGAATTTGATAGGCGTCAGGCTGATGCAGTTTTTGCTTTTCAATTAAGGAACCCTGTGCATAATGGGCATGCTTTGTTAATGAATGACACACGCAAGCGACTTTTGGAAATGGGATACAAGAATCCGATTCTATTACTGCATCCTTTGGGAGGTTTCACAAAGGCAGATGATGTGCCCTTGGATGTTCGGATGGAGCAACATAGCAAGGTTATCTGCATGGCTCTTCTTGTATAACATTGAATAATATCAAGTTTGGCAGTTGCACTGCTAATAAAGTGATACCATTCTGCTTGTTTCCATAACTCTGTAATAAGTCTAATTGCTGTTGCATGGGCCATAGCTTTTCAGTAAATAAACTCATTAGAACTAAATGAAATCATATGATAATTTAAGAAAATGCTCCCCCTTTTTTTTTTTTAAATTTTATCATTGTTCCGGTGATGAAATTGAAAAGTGATCATTGCATATCCAAAATTTGTGTCCGAGTACTCCATAAATGAAATTTAATCAATTCATTTTTAAGTCTCCAAAATGTACAATTTTGCTCACAGTTTTGTTTCTTCTCAGGTCCTAGAAGATGGAATTCTTGACCCTGAGACTACTATTGTAGCTATATTTCCATCACCTATGCATTATGCTGGTCCAACTGAAGTGCAGTGGCATGCCAAAGCAAGGATTAATGCAGGTGCCAATTTTTACATTGTTGGTCGTGACCCTGCAGGTATGGGTCACCCAACTGAGAAGAGGGATTTATATGACCCTGATCATGGGAAAAAAGTCTTAAGCATGGCTCCTGGCCTGGAGAAGCTAAATATTTTGCCATTCAGGGTAAGTCACATTATGCTTTGCTTTTACGCTGTACTGTTGAAGCTCTATTGCTTATTTCTATCTCTCCACCTTTTGCATTATCTTTATTATCCTTTATTTGCAATTCTATGCCTTCGTTACATCAAAACTCTGCTTTCTGTTCAGGGTTGATTGTGATATAAAGTAATCTTGATAGTCTTAATTAATTTTTTTCCTTGGTCCCTAGGCAGTTTTTTCTTATTAGTTATCAAATTAGTTATCAAATTTTAATGAGTATTTTTGCTTGATTTCCTTGAGTGATGAGAACGAATGTGGTGTACTGTTAACAACTGCATATTGTGCTGTTATCTTTAATAAATATCTCTTCAAACTAAATTGGGAACTTATGGAAATGGTCCATCTTTGTATATACCACAAAAAGTTGGAGAGCATGGGACTTCCTACCAGCAAGCTCAAAGGAGTTCCTAAGGATGTTTTTGTGTGGCTTTCAATCTCTACCACTTCCATTCTTTCCTTCTTTTGGTATTCTCTTTAATTGAACGTTTTTACTTATCAAAAGATACTTGAAAGATACAAATGCAGTACATACCATCATAGGTTTGGAAATATCTGAAGCTGAATATTGGCACCAACTTATTTGAATTTTTGCTGAATTTTTTCCCTCCCACTGAAAGTTGGTTAAAGTATGGTTGTACCTAGAAAATGTGAGGTTTTAAAAAGCTGTGTAAATGCAAATAAACTTCAAAGCTAAACTTCAAAGCTGATGGCAAATAGACTCTGCTGTCGCTGATTGGTATCGTCAATAGGGGGTTTAAAGTACTTAACCTTCTGAGACCCACACATTATGATTCATTCCATCTCAACACAGAGCATGCAGATTACTTCGAGACAATTACACTTTGCTGATGAGAGAGCCCTGCATATTTTTCTATCAATTTGATATGTCTGATTATGTCATAAATCTGCATAAATTACTCAAGTACTTGTAGCTCTACATTACCATAGGTGTAATTGCCTTATCTGGGTCTATTATGTTATATGGGAGGTGAATGAGCTCTGTTGTGTTCTCCCTCATAATGTACTTTCTTCCTTATAAACTGCAGGTGGCAGCCTATGACACTGTGGAAAAGAAGATGGCATTTTTTGAACCTTCACGTGCTAAAGATTTCCTCTTCATCTCCGGAACCAAGGTAGGAGCTATATCTCATTTTCTGGTTCCCAGTGAAGCACCTCAAGCTCCATCGATTTTAGGATGGCGGTGTGATTTAAATAGTTAAACCTTAACTTCTTAGTAAAACTTAGATGTTCTGTGTACTTACCTGGGTAAATTATATTGGGCTGTCAATCAGAAACTGAGCTACCTGCATCTTTGGCATAATAAATCTACAATTTGGCACATTTTATGGTTGGGGTGACAATGTTAATGCTTTGGCATAACAAGGATATAGATTTCAGAGACTTATGGTAACTGGTGATTTATCTGATTATTCTAACAAAACTCTTCCGTGGTTATCATCTATTATGAAAAATATATTTGAAAAAATTCAGTCTATGTCATCATAAGTGGATCTTTGACATAGGAAGAAAAATTTAGAAGGCAAAACCTTAAAATCTTTTTTGTCCTAGGTTCTCTTCAAATTTTCCTTGTAGCTTTCCTAGGATATGTTCGTGAAGGTTGTGTAAGATATGCTTTTATGGCTATTGGGAAACTCATGTTATATTTATCTTATTTAGTGGATTTATTGTGTTGTTTCAGATGCGAACTTATGCAAGGACCGGTGAGAACCCCCCTGATGGTTTTATGTGCCCTGCGGGATGGAATGTCCTCGTCAAATATTATGAGAGCTTGCAAGCTGAAGAGGCGTTGCAGCAGCAAGCCGTGTTGACTAGTTAAGATCTATACCAGAGTTTTGGGCAAGTTAATTTCTTTTCCTTTTGTTCTTTCTTTATCTTTTGGGGATAAACGGCAAGTTGCGGGAGGATGTAATAGTAGAGACTATGGAGCACTATTTCGTATGAGCACCCATATGATGCCCGATTGAGAATGATCTGTGTTAAGTGTGCTTGTAAACTCCTCTTTGACTATTGGTGTTGGGCTTCATTTTCTAAGTAGGGCATGGTTGATATGCATGTAATATATTTAATTCCTTGAGAAATTTGATATATGCCAAAAGAAACTTTTATTGCTCTCTGTAGTGCTGCTAGAAAAGTGAGATTCTCTAACCAAATTGACTGCCTACTGATATTATTTTTTAGATTGATTGACCATCTGTTCTCTTCCTGAAGTTTGGATGCTGGGGTATACAACTATTGATGCTCTACTCCAGCCGGAGTGTATACCAAGTTTGGGCCAGCTGTTATAGGTTGTGAGTCTGAGTCTAAGAATCGGTCTCTCCAAACAAATTGGGAGATAAGGCGCATGACTTCTCCCGGACTTCACAAAAGTGGAAGTTTTGTGTATTTAGTATGAAATAGTGGAGAGATGAGGTTCAAACCCAATGGCGGCGCCAGGGTGGTCCCAGGACCACCCTGACTTGGAAAAAAAAAATTTATTTGAGTACCCTTTAAAAAAATTTGGGAACACCCTCAAATTTTTTTCCAATTAAATTAAATTTTGCTCTATTATTTATTCTCCTTTCAAGAAAAAGTAAAAGCACAATTTTTTAACTAAAATCTTAAAAAAAAAAAAAACATAGCAAGCCCACCTTAAGGGAAAAAAGCTCAGCATCAATCCTAAACAAAACTAACCCAAATGGATTCTTAAAAAAATTTTAGTTAAATTTTTATTAACTAAATACGGCCCAACCCAAACGGATTCTCCAAAAAAAAAAAAAAAAACCAACCAAAACCCAAATTACCTATATGCGTCTGCCAATTGATCAAAATAATCAAATGGTAAAGCAAATTAGCAAAATTGAAATCAGAACTGAACTCCTAACCTAAACGAAAAAAAAAAAAAACCTCATCAATGACCAAACTCCAAGCACATCGGCGTGACGGCGCCTCCACCTGGGCTGCCTCAAACTTGAGCAACAAAGCAAATCAGACCTCAAACTCGAGCAATGGCGAGATCGGAGATCAGATCAGATTTTGTTTGGCTTGCCTCGTCGCCTTGACCCTTGTCCCTCGAGTCCTTGCCTCGACGTGCTGCCGCGGCACCGCCACTCAGGCCTCAAGGTATTTCAATTCTTTACTTCTCTCTCTTTTTCTCTATCAGTCTATCTCATCTAAATCTTATATCTTTAGCTTTGCTAATTGCTGTGCTCTGATCTGTGAGTGATTGAGTGAGAACGAAGCTCTCTTTTTCTCTTTGAACTGAAATGAGATTCTCTTTATCTCTCTATTTCTCTGTTTCTCTACGTCTAAAATGTCTAATTAACTTTACTTTATAACTTTATTTGACATTTTGACTTTATTGGTTTGTGAGTTTGTCGTTTTGTGTATTGTGTATTTTGTGTGTTGTGAATGTTTTATATGTTTAATATTTTGTGGAATGTTAATTGGCTCTTGTGACTCTTGTCTGTTGAATGGGCGGTAGAAGGCCATAGGGCCGTGGGGTGGGATATTTGAATTGGGGAAGTAGACAGGTAGAGGTAGTAAAGGCTAAAGGCATGCAGAGACAGTATAAAAGGCAAAAAAATTAAATTATGTTAGGCTCTAGGCAATGGGTTGAGCTCTGGATAATACACATGGGGTGTGTGTTAATGCACAGTGGGGTCTGTGCTAGACTGCTAATAGTTAGTAAAGAAAAATAATGAAGCAACTAAACAACAATAATTAATAATTTAATTAACCAATACATTATAAAAAACAAACAAATTAAATTTTGTTAGGCAGTGGGTTAAACCGTGGATAATGCACAGTAAATTGTGTAATTTATACTTCTTAAAAAACACCTTAAAAAAAATACCTAAAGCTGCCACTATTCAAACCCTATAAACCAGACAGCAGAGAGGGTGACACTACCACAAGGCTATAAAGCTGAACTTTGACTAGGCATTGATTCTGCAATGAAACTCCATTGCCGGCACATGAAGCTAAAGTAGTTAAAATTAGATTTAAAAAATATGGAAACTGACTGTCAATATTTTATGGCTCCCGTGACATTCTTGAAATGTTTATTTTTCTTCAGAAGCACTTCGTTAACTTAACATGATCTTCTACACCAAAAAACAAAGGATGAGAAGTTGGTTTGAGTTGGATCAATGTACTGTCTCCAACCTAATGACTCAGCATTTGGATATCGCTTATTTACTAAAAATTGAAAATTTATTGCTGAAAACACTGTAGCAAAATATTTTTTATTGCTACAAATTATTGTTCACCTGTTTTTAGCACTTAGCTGGTCCAAGAACTGTAACATGCACTAGCCAAAAAACGCAACTTAAGAAAACGCAAACGCAATAAGCCTTACACAAAGATGGCCGCGAGACCATCACAATATGGTGACGTGTCGTTTGGGTAAAAGCCATTTTTTTCCCCTCCAAATAAGCTAGCTTTTACTCTTTTGTCACATATTTAATATAAAAGATACTAAAAACTATATATTTTTTAATAAATACTATACAAATAAGCCATTGAAAACTACAGTATCCAAACAGTGTCATAGACACTACTGTTCATGAACAATAGCCGCACAGATCTGTTCATGAACAGTCAAAAAGTGCGGCTACTGTTCATGAACAGTCAAAAGATACGACTATTGTTTATGAACAGTAACTGCACAGGAGCTGAAACGCTTGCCAAAAAAACAAACAAAAAAAACAAAAAAAACAAAAACAACAACAACAACAAAAAAACGTGGATGCACAAACGTGCCGCAGAAACGCAGCATCCAAACAAAGGCGTACGTAGAACAGATGACTGACTGGAAGAGTGGTGAAAAGAAAGATAAACATGGACCATTGGACATTCGCTACCTCCTCTCTCTCTCTCTCTTCTTTTGGGTCATGAGTCATGACATTCACCATAAGGTGCATAACACAGTAAATGGGCCTACGAATACTGTTACAGCCCTGGCCTATTAACTTTCCCACGGTCTCAAATGGGCTTCAGTTAGACCTAATCTTTCGTGCAAATTCACTAACCTTTTTACATTAGAAAAAATGGAATTTTATTTGAACCAAATATTAACCTCATTTTAGCACTAAGAAAATAAATTTTCATGTTCCCATGCATAATTTGTACATGAACAATTGAACACTACAATGTAGAGACATATGGTGCGTGTTTGGCACATATTATAAGCTTTAGAGTCCAGACATATGGTGCGTGTTTGACACTTATTATAATCTAGCTTTTTATTTTTTTTAGCTTTGGAAAAAAGTTAACATATGCCTTATGAGTATTAATTTTAGAAACTTTGATGGGAAAGGAAACAAAGTAATTGATTTTTTGGAAACTTTTTTATATTTTCCATGAAAGTTGTAAAGGCACAAATTTGATTCCTGAGTCTAAACGATAGATGGACCAGTCCAAAAGGCCGAAAACAATAAATTTATAGAAAGTAGGTTGAGAGAAACTGGGTTAGGATGAGTTGAGTAATTGATAATATGGATTTAGATGATAAGAAAACTATAATAGATAAATCCAACTTCAAGGAATTGTCCTCGGCAAGTGTCCGAGGAGGTCAGTTCTTATAAATTGTTCTTTATTTGATTACAAATCTGGTTCTTAGTGGCTACAATTTTTTCCCTTTTTCTCTCCATCCCATTCTCTCATTGCCTTCCTATCCTTTTATACTCCTTTCTTCTTTCTCTTCTTAGCCTTCCACGTGCAGATTTGGTGGTTGGTATTAATACCTGTCCCATCCACCTTTTTTAAAAGTCCCTGTGTAGTAGCTGTAAGACTGAAAATCACTGTTCAGATATTACCTCCACATTAATTCGACCAGAGGGTTAGTTACAGAGTATTCAATGCGGTGGTGGCAGTTTTCTTCTTTGATATTTTAGTATCTCTCCTAGCTAAAGGTGTCTACAACATCTACTCGTTCCGATAGAATTTTCTAGAGTATTTTTCTGGATGGCAGACCACCAAAATGGACATCGACTTTGGTTATCCGAGGTGATACTCATCCTTGGCACCACCTCTTGGGTTATTACACTCACAACCAACTTCTTTATCCTTCAACACAGGCTTTCTTGATATGGTTTAACTACATTCGGACAAATCTTGGTCCTCGGCTTGGGCTCTAGGCCTAACATGTATATGGATAAGGAATTCCCTGCCCAATGTTCCTACAAAAGTTATATCAAAACTTTTCTAAAAATTAAAATGAACAATTAATAAATATTCTAAGGACACTCATTAACTGAACCCTTTAACTTTTATGTATAACTTTTTATTTTTAATTTTAATTTTTTTTTACTTTTTAAAAATATAAATATACTTTAACACATTTTTAGCAAAAAAAATATTCAAGAAAAAACTAAATAAATTATTTCTAATAGGATAAGTGGGAATCTGGTTCTAAGATTGCAGGTTAAACTCTCTCGTACATGGGGCTGAGATTGTTCTTGTTCACTTGTTTGGACCTGCCATCTCTTCCTTTTCTTTTCTTTTTTTGGTGGAACTTTTTCCTTATTCTGTTCCAACTTCCAAGTCTAATCTAATCAGTGGCCTTGTGAGCAATGATTTTGCCAAGTTATGAGCCTACCTAGGCTCCGCTTTATCGAGAGTACGGTAGTTAGCCCTTTTATATGGTCCGTTTTTTTGTTCTGGGTACCTGTTCTCCACAGTAGCAGTCTGTGTCGTAATTCATAACTCATTACTAACAAAATAAGTAAATAATTTTTTTCTCCAAAAAAAAAAAAAAAACATAAAAAGAAAGAAACTGATATAAAATCATATAAGACATTCCATCACCCACGTTACTCTTTGTTGTTTGGTTTGGTTTTATTGTTTTGTTATTCTGGCTTCTAGTTTCTTTTTTTCCATATCCTTGCTTTCGATCCTATTTAAGGAATAGTTCAAATATGAAATGTCATTTACGTGAATCACATCTCTTTATTTATTCTTTCCGGTTTGTTTATTTGTTTTAATAGTAATTGAGAGTACATGACTTAAGAATGCATTTGGACGTATTTTGTTAGTTGTTTATTACTAAAAATATTATTACAATCAAAAGTTCTGTAATTCAATTAATCAATACATGACTCAAGTGTTTGTTTGGATCACATTTGCGTTTTGGGCGTTTGACGTTTTGTGCGTTTTTTTTTTTCCCTTCAGCTCCACATCATGCATTGTTTATTGGCCATGAACAGTGAAAATAGATCAATGAACAGTGCATAACATTGTAGCAAACAGTAAAAAAATTATTATTTTATTTTATTTTTTTCAGTTTTCAGTCTTTAATTTTCAATTTTTAGTTTTCAGTAAAATAAACAGTATTCAAACGCATACTTAAAGTTTGAATTTCCCGTATCATGCTATAAGCATAAATGCGTTTTTTGGGCTTGCCAAACTAACACAATCATAAACTTGTTGCTTAGGTACAGAACTTCAACATATCATTTTGTTTTGGCTTTATTTACGCCTCCAAAGTTCAAACTTCAGAGTCCATGCAACAAATCATCCAACCTGGCTTGGACCATCTTGAACAGAATGTTGTTCCCTACACCCTACTGTGGGTCACTTATGTTTTAGACTAATTTGGATTTGACACCACTGTTACTCCCTCTGTGCTGTACACTTCCATGTGCAACTACGTATGGTTCATGGTACTTCCGTAAAGTCCTTTGATGCTTTGGACTTCTAATATGAGCTGTAAATGGGTCCATTACGTACCTATTTCTTCTTGATCTATAACACAGTTTGAACATAGTGTACAATGTTGATACTCTTAAAATCTTAATGCATGTGTGATGTGTGGCCCAAAATTGTTACATTTAAAGTTCACTAATCCTGGTCCAGCCCACAGTTCTATCCCGTCGTTTCTGAATCCACGACCTATATGGTACTACATTTTTAGTTGTTTGGTAGTGAAGCATTTGTTCCACGAAATAACTGGAACTTGGTTTAGTGACGGTGTCAATTTTTTCTTGGTGTACTTTGAAACTGATCAAAACATGTTCGTGTTGGGTTTTCAATTTATTTTTTTATGTAAGGTCTCTTTCTATAAGAATCATATTCACGTGATTGTTTTTTCCTTTCAATTTTTAAATTATGATGAGGTCCGTTATATTATAAAATGGATCTGGTTAATGTAAAAAAAAATTAGTCATTTTTTCATAAAAAGTTTTATAAAATAATTTACTAATGCATGTCTTTAAAGTATACATTAATAAAACCTTTATATAATATGCACCATATATATATATATATATATATTTTGAAAAGTATGTACCATATTTAATATATCACCCTTAAAATTTTGTCTAAAAAAAGGAGCGCTATAACATCCATTCTTATATTCATTGTTGCCTCCCCTTTGACATGTAAACGGTGAGGCAACAATTAAAGTTTCCAAATGGTCCGCTTTTATAAAGTGGGGAAAGAAAATGAAAAGGAAATAGATTTAGGTAATTATATTTATTAGATGTGTTTTGGTTGAAATAGTAAGCAGCTAGCCTAGCTGACATTTTCAGTTTTCAAGCCCCTTTTCTTTATTCTTTTTTCTTGCTAAATAATATTTTTATAGTCCTCAATCCTTACTTGTCTTTACATTAGGTTTTGGGCAAAGGTAACATGGCCTTCCATGTGCTTTTCTGGGGCCTTGGGAGGTCATTTTCTACCCTAGAAATTTCCTATGTTTTTTAGCTTCTTGTATACGGACGTCATGGCCTTTCGGTGTAAGCAGTGGTTGTGGACCAACCTTCATTTTTTTTTTCTCTGTTTTTTTTAAAAATTTTTTTTTTCCATTGGGTAAAATTTCTATGTTCTATATTTTTATCCTTCATTAACCAACCAATCTCATTCATGGAACATGATGCTTATAATTATAGAGCTTGATCCAGTTCAGTTATTGACTTTGAGTTCACAATCAAATCTTTAATTATGAATTTTGTAATCTTTACTATTAATCTAACTTAATTTGCGGAGTCAAAGTAATTTTCCAGAGAATAGAAACTACAAGATGTGATGGTCCAGTTAGACAGTGAAGTTCTGACTTCTGAGTGTGAAATATAAATTTCAAATGGGACACTTTTTCTTAATTTATTGGTTATTAATGTTTTAAAAACAGAACTTTTTTTTTTTTTAATTTTAAAAAAGATTGAACCCTTTAAAGAATTCAAAAAATAAGAGGTTTTAGCTTTTTAAGGTTTAAAGTCAAATCGAAGTTCCATCCAAGGCGAAATGGTGATGAAGTTTTAATTAATTGATAATTGATTACAACACAAATATCTTAAATAGCTTAGGTTCCTTCCACATGTTAGGGTCTTGACGTCTTGTTAATTGTTGTTTTTAGAATATTTGTTAATAAATTATTTAAAAAAAATTTAATATTATTTTAGTAGAAAATATAAAAAATTATATAAAAAAAAGTCAATTACTTTTTTTATTTTTCATAAATTTTTTTAAAAAAATATTCCCTTAACCGCGGCTTTCAATTAATCCCAATCCCATTTCCATCCCTGCAATGTGGGACCATTCTTGAACGTGCATGTATAATACCCGTAGGTCTCTATTTTATATATATAATACACGTACTACCACCGTACCGTTTTGTAATGAAAAACAGAGAAGCCGAACGAACAGTACAAGCTGGACAGGAGAAAATACACCCAGTTATTACAGTAGTATGTTTCTCTCCTCTCATAGCTGGTGGGACCCGTAACTGATGGGTCACATCAGCTTGTGAGAGGGAGGAAGCATGCACCCGTAACAGGGTGTACTTCCTCACCAAACAGGCCGATACATTTTACATTAAGCATTAAATGTTAGAGAGGACTTTCTCTTGGTCTAAAAACACAATAATTATAAGACAACAAAAAATGTTACAACTTGTATCATAGTTATTTACGTGACAAATTGTGAATGGTAAAAAAAAAAGAGGTTTGCATGAAAGTAATAAATAATCAGTTACAATCTAACATATAGAATAGTTCTGTACAAAATTATAGCATTTTATGTGTTACTAAAATTATTAAAAACATGTTGAATGAGTCTTAGTCTGCTCTTGTAGACTGTCTATTAAAGACACCAGTGGTTCTCATTTAATTTCGAAATTGGTTTCAGATTATTATAATTGTGTTCATATTTGGGGTTCGAGTGTTACGGCTAGCTACGAACAAGAAGAGCACATGCACATGCAGGTCTACTTTAATGTAAAGTCATATATTTTGATAGGTATTCATTTATATAGGGAACACATCTCCATCACAAAATCCTTTTCGTCTTTCTTATTAATCTTATTATATATATATACACACACACACACACACACACACATATATATATATATATATATATATATCTCCAGTACAAATTACTACAACTTTTTGTAAACACCTACACAGTGATTTTACACATAGGTTGTCCATAAATTTAAAGCTGTTAGAGTACTTACAGCAATGAAGTTAAATAGCTATATAGCTATTTTTGCTCCACCAAAATACCAAAAACAGCTATGTAGCGGTAGAGTAATACCTTTTTTTTTTAGCTTTATTGCCTGGATTAAAATAAATAAAAAATTTATTCAGCCTGGATTAAAATAATATTACTTAGTTTATTTTTTTACTTTCTTTTATCCTCACCATGCTCTCTCTCAGTGTCACTCTCATCTCCTCTGAAACTCAATCTCAAGCTCTCATCTCTAAAACTGAAGCTTAAGCTCTCACCTCTTTGTTTACCGCCATCGGCCCGACCCACCAACTAAGGATGGCAATTTTTTCCCAATCCGCGGGTACCTGACCCAGCCCGACCCTAATGGGTCGGATTTTACCCGGCCCGATAAAGAATATGGTCGGGTTTGGGTTTTAAAAAAAAATCCGAAGCGGGTTTGGGTTTTGGTAAAAACCTGGCCCGAACTCGGACCCGACTCGACCTGGTTAGATAAATGTAAAATTACAAAAAAACCTACCTATATATATATATATATATATATATATCACAACTGTAACCCTAAAACTCATTTCTCTTTCAACTCAGCCGCCTTTCTCACCTCATCCTCACTGACTCAGACTCTCACTTTCACGCTCACTCACATCTCATCCTCCCTTCACTGTCATTGACTCTCACTCTCACTCTCACTCTCACTCTCACTCTCACTCACATCTCATCCTCACCCTCACCGTCGCCGTCGCCAACCCACCCTCACCCTTATGGAGGAGCGGGGATCTCGTCGTGGTCGCTATTTGTCACGAAGGAGCACAAAATCCATAGATCGAAGCATGGGTTGTTAGATCGGAGCACAGGTTGTTAGATCGAAGCACCGCCGATGGAGCTTTAGTGGTCTGAGTTTCATCAATTTTTTTTTTGGTTCTTTTTTTTTTTTGGGTTCATTTCCTTGTAGTTTTTGTTTTTGGGTATTTGTTAAGGATTAAATCTGTATATAATGTAATGCATCGAAGTTGATGTTTATGAATCGGAGATAACTTCAAAGAATGTGAATCGGAGTTGATGTTTGTGTTAATGTAAAAATCGGTCCATAAATGGAGTTTTATATCTTCTATTTTTTGTGTTTATTTATTATTTATTTCGTCGAAGAATCTCATTTCAACAAGACTGATAACAATGTTGATTGATTTGTGTTGCTGTTTGTGTTTGGGTTTCTTTATATATATATATAAGATTGGGTCAGATTGGGCCATGGATTAGGCCCAAAAGTGGCTGGACAGGGCCCGCGGGGCTCGCAGAGATCGGACGGGCCGGGTTTGGGGCTAAAAAAAAAAGACCCGTTTAATAAACGGGCCAGGTCAGGGTAACAGGGGAGGACCCACGGGTCGGGTTCGAGTATCAAAAAACCAGGCCCAAACCTAACTCGTTGCCATTCCTACCACAAGCCGTCCTTGTTTACCGTCGCCGGCCCTAATAAGCCTCAGACCCACGTCACCATCTTGCCTTTTTTTTTTTTTTTTTTTAATTTTCCTGCTGTGGCTGTGATGGTGGTGGTTATGGTTGTGTGGGTAGATCGGCGTCGGTGGTTGGCTGGGTTCGTCGGCATCAGTGGGCTGTGGGTAGATCGGTGCATTTGTGGTGGTGGCTCGGGTGGGTTTCGTGGAGGATGTCTGTGTTGCCTGGTGGGTTTGGTGGGTGTGGGCTTGGTTGATTTTTTTTTTCTTTGTTGTGGGCTGTGGTGGTGGTGGTGGTGGTGGTTGTGGTTGTGGTTGTGTGTAGTCGATATATTATTTTATTATAATAAATATATTATTTTATTGTAGTAGACATCTTATTTTATTGTGATGTTTGAATTATTTTATTGTGTTGAAAGTTAAAATAGATCCATTGCTGCAGCATATGTGTAGGTAAAATAGATAAAGTAACTTTTTGTGGTGCCAAGTAGCTAAATTTTTAGCTTTACTGCTGTGGATGTTCTTAGTTACTTTGTGGTGCATCCAGCTCTTCCCATGAGATAAGTTTTGTTCGAATTCCATAAAAATTATCATACACTAACTCTGAAAGTTATATATAGATTGTGTGTGTGCAACTTTACAAATCCAAAAGAAAATTGTCCAAAAATATGGTTGATTTATGGTACCGATCTTAACTACTGTTCTTGATGATTGATCTCAAGGACCGTTCTTGACTACCATTCTTAATGACTGATCTTAAGTATTGATCTCAATAACTTGTCCCATCCTTTTGCATCTTGAGGCTGTTGCCTTGACAAATATCCTCTTAGTCGACCTAAAGGGATAATTAGTTGGTATGTTTACTAGCTAGCAGATCTACTACCAAGTTTCCTACCAAAAAGTTCACCTTATTCTCTATGCACTATAATTCTTTCTTGGGCTTAAAATGTGGCGCTGAATTTTAAAATTGAAATATACTATGGTGGAGATTCCCAATTATGTTTCTTGCATAATTAAAAGACAAAAATGCAAAACTCACTCTCTAAGTTTTACAATTTTTCATTTCAGTCTTCTAAATTTCATTCCTTCCCAATTAGGTCTTCTGTTAATGAGCTGTTAGTTTCTACCGTTAGCTTTTATTAATTTCTTAAATTTAGAAAAAACGTTAATAAAAAAAAAAAAAACAGAAAGCCAATAACCTTAGAAAGCGAGAAGAAAGAAAAGATATGAAAGGGGTTTGCAATGCTGTCATCGTGGGAAGTTGGTCATGCAAGACCCAAATATCGCCAGAGAGACATGATGCTTTCACTGCCGGTGAGAAGACCTGACCCTTCCATTAGTACTTAATTATGCTGATGTCATGAGAGAGGAGGCGTTGAAGAGAGAGAAGGAGGAGACCTTGAAACTCATTGCTAAGAAGAAGCAGCAACAATTTGAAGAGGAAGTCGCCCTCGAAAAGCCGCCCACAGATTCTTCAGCAACGGCTCCCAAGAGAAGGAACTGGTGGGACCAATTGCAGGATGATGGTGGTGCTGCTAGCTTGCTAAGAAGGCCACGACTACATCTACGTCTACATTGGAATGGGACTTACCTGATACCACTCCTGGCGTTGGGTCTTGCATGTCCAATTTTCCACGAAGACATTGCAAACAACTTTTAGATCCCTCTTCCTCATTCTCGGTTTCTCAAGTATTGGCTTTCTCTTTTTTTATTTTAATTAACATTTTTTTTCTAAAATTAAAAAATAATTTTAAAAAATAAAAAAAAGTTAACGGCTAAACTAACGGCACATTAATAGATGACTTAATTGGGAAGGAATGAAACTAAGAGGATTAAAATGACAAAACTCAAACATACAGGACTGAAATGAAAAATGATGAAATTTAGTATGCATTTAGATACAGCTTATTTTGCTGAAAACTGAAAAGAATAAAAAAAATAATTTTTTTACTGTTTATTACTATTCAAGCACTGTTCATTTGCCTAAAATCACTGTTCATGGCCAATAAACAGTGCATAACGCGCTGGACTTATTAAAAAAAAAAATACCTGATACGTCCAAACGTTCAAAACGTAGACGTGATCCAAACAAAGCTTTAGAGGGTGAGTTTTGCATTTTGGCCTAAGTAAAAGGTATATGGTCCTTCACATTTATATCCAAAACTATATAGGAAAAAGATTGCATTGTCCTTGAGCGACTTGAGTTTAAGGGTCATCAAATAGCCCACGGCCCATAGCCCGGCCCAGAAACCCAATGGCCCACCGGGCTAATAGGCGGCCCAGCCCGTTGTTATTGAGGCCCATGGGTAGCCCACTAACCTAGTGGGTCAGGCCGTGGGCTAGTTTTTATGCCCATGGGTACCCAGTGGGCTAGCCCAGTAGCCCAACCCATTGCCCAACCCGTTGGCCCAGCCCAATAACTCATAATTCATAATAAAAATATATAGGAAGTGTATGAAGGATTGATCTTGAGATATTATAGAGGAATTTTTTAAGAGAACTCTCTCAACCATTAAGATACTCAAAGTAATTGTGCTAAACTTAGTTTATTAAATATATATTTTTCTAGTAGTCTAGCAATTTTGAATTAACCATTTGACATTTTTTTTTATAAAAGATAAAAATAAAAAACTATTTAAAGCCTTAATAAAAAAAAATTAAATAGGTTTCCATCAACGAAACAAAAAATTAAATAGATTTGACTGTAAAAAAATTTGTAATTAAGTATTAAATTTTTTAATTCTTTCCTTTAAAAAAATAGATTGATTATTCCCTTATAAAAAATTGATTTTTTCCTTATAAAAATAATAAAATAATATGCTAATACAAGCCCATGGGTAGCCCGTTAGGCCCAACCCGATAGCCCAGCTCGCTAAAGACAAAATGGGCATTGCCCATGGGCAGGGTCATGGGTTGAGGTTTTTTCTTTCGGCCCAGCCCGACCCGGCCCATTAACTAGTTAATAGCCCATTATGCCCAGCCCATTATGCTCATGGGCCAAGTAAACATGGGCCGGGCCGGCCCGACCCGGCCCATTGACGACCCTTACTTGAGTTGCGTGCCTGTGCTAGGAGTCATATATACTCAGATTTGGTTAGATTATGAAAGAAGAAAGAGGTTAGGACCTCCAATTGCACAAACCAAATTATCAAAGGGGCAACAATTCATAGCCATATTTCAAGGAATTGTCACATTTTATTACTTCCAAATGGCTTCTAAACGCTAATGTGTAGTAGTCCAAAATACCTACTACATTCAAGAGGTCTGCATGCTTAGTAGTCAGTACCATTAAAAGCCAAAAGGAAAGTATATGAACTCTTATAGCTTATGGCCACAAGAAATTATTTTTTACTAACCCCACATGTACCCCAAAATTTTTTTTTTAGCCAAGCATTAGTAGGATAGGGGTTAGTAATTATATTTTTAATTGAGTTATTGGTCATTGAATCTTAAGTTCACATGTTCATATTTTCTACATATCTATCTTTGTTTAGGCCTTTTGGGGGATCCCATGTTGAATTAATATAGATACAAAAATGGTTAAAAAAATGAGCTTTCTCAAATTATTTGGACTTATACTCCGAAAATGCAAAGCATCCTTTTTGTTACATTGAACACCTCATGTACTAAAAATAAACCCCACCCATACCATAAAAATGAAGCTTCCTTGAAATATCTTTAATTATAATATAAAATATCAAGGTTCATAGTCACCAAAAAAAAAAAAAAAACTTAAGCACTAAGTTTTTTTTTTTGTTGATAATTTGGTAGTTAGTGGTGGAGGGATCCGAATCCTAGACCTTTATAGATTGGAAATACTACCAAGTGTCAATTGAGCTACAAACCTTTTTGTGAAGCAATAATCATCTTATGCATTGGATATACGCATCTTCCTTCTCACATTATATAGTTTGTACAATTGTGTGATCTACACTTTGTTAAAAGAATGATGCATATATCCTAAAATGAGTGATTTAGACCCCTCTATTGGAATTAGACCAAATTTATTGAATAAACCAATAATGAAGTTCAATTGATTTTCAATTAATTAGCCATATTACGAATTACCAGTAAAGCAAAGTGCAGTAAAATAAATAACAAAAGCAATTTGTTTACAAAGTGAAAAATCAATGGACAAATCTGAAAGACAAATACACTATGAAAGTTATTACCAACCTCAAGGAAAATTTAAGTATTATAATTGCAATTTATACAAAATTAAAATAAAACTTCGCTCTTATGTGCCTTTATATAGTTTGCATCTAGGGCAAAAAATCCCAACTTAATCAGTCGACTTAATGAGCCTGATAATAATTAAGTGTTAATTGAGCTACAGACCTTTTGGTGAAGCAATAATCATCTTATGCATTGGATGTACGCATCTTCCTTCTCACATTATATAGTTTGTACAATTGTGTGATCTACACTTTGTTAAAAGAATGGTGCATATATCCTAAAATGAGTGATTTAGACCCCTCAATTGGAATTAGACCAAATTTATTGAATAAACCAATTATGAAGTTCAATTGATTTTCAATTAATTAGCCATATTACAAATTGCCAATAAAGAAAAGTGCAGTAAAATAAATAACAAAAGAAGTTTGTTTACAAAGTGAAAGATCAATGGGCGAATCTGAAAGAAAAATATACTATGAAACTTGTAAGGACACAAATTTCGGATTGGGCCTATGAACAAAGCAGCAGGAGGCCCAGACTGTATATAGTATCCTTGAAATGAATTTGTAAAGAGAGTGGGCTGAAGAATACTTGATTGAACACGTATGGGTTGAAAGCCCAAGTATGATTATGATCAGATTTGTATTGATAGGATATTCGAATGCTACAATATTCTTCTCGGCACAGTCCGAGGAGTATGCTTATACAAATGCTATGAATATTTCTCTTTTTCTCTCTCTCTCTTTTGATCGTTTTTTCCTCCCTCTTCCTTTTTCCTCTTTCCTTCTATTTATATGCTCTTCCTCTGTTACGTGGGCTTTTTTGATACTTGTCCCATCAACCCCCATCTGGAGTCTTCATTTGGCAGCTGCAAAGGATGAAGGTCACTGTTTAAGTATCTTTTCCCATTAATGAGGCTATGATGTTAGCTGCAGGATCATAAATGCGGTGGTAGCAGCCATTTGCTTAATATCTGATCTTCGCCACCTGTCATTGTGGTCTATATGAATTGGGGGATTTTCCAGGAGAGCTAAGATTGAGGTTGGAGCACTCATCTGGGACACCTTTTTAACAGTCCGAGCAGGAAGTCTTCTCGGACCAGGCTTTCTTCCACGAGACTCACGCTTCAGCATCGAATTAGGCTGGACAAACTCCTCTAAATTTTGTTGTCCTCAGATGTGTAGGTATCCTCGGACAGGCCCACGGCCCAAAATCTGGTATTGGGCCTTTTACCCCTACAAAACTTATTACCAACCTAAAGGAAAATTTAACTATTATAATTGCAATTTATACAAAATTGAAATAAAACTTCCTTATGTGCCTTTATATAGTTTGCATCTAGGGCAAAAAATCCCAACTTAATCAGCCGACTTAATGAGCCTGATAATAATTAAGATTTCTAGTCCTCAATTGGTCGAGAGTCGATCAACAGACAACAAAGACTCTTCCATTAATCAAGAGTCGGTTAAGAGACTTTCAAGAAATTCGAGATTACCTTTCAATTGAGTTTGAATCTTGGACTTTGATCTTGAAATCGAATTACAAAGTTACAACTCAATCAAGACTTACATGGTCATGACTTTACTTAGCACTCTAATAGGATGATATCTAATCGAAGTAAGAAACATACAAAGGACCGGTGGGCGTGTACATGTGAAATGCTGCACTTTATATCTGTGTCACTGTGATTCTAATTCTATTAATGAATCGCAAGCCCAACAATCAAGGTGACTAAAACTAACAAAAGCAATTGGTGGTACATCTCAGTACAGCCATTATTGATCATTGAATACATTTGGAAGAGATTGGGGCCTAAGTTAGGAATTATTTGATCATATCGAGAGAAGCTGCATGGGTGCTTCCGTGAGACATTTATTTTCGTTGAAATTTATGTTTTAGACTTTTATTACATTGCATTATTTTCGCTGAAGTTTCTGCCTTACCCCAAAGCTAAATTTATTCAATGCCAGAAAAGCATACTAAATAATAGCAGCAATACTTGACGGTGAGAATTAATTTTTTTTTTTAAACAGAAAATCAGAAATTTGCAATCAACTATGCATGAAGTTTGTGTATAATATCAATGTTTGTGTTTGTGTTTGTGTGTGTGTGTGTGTGTGTGTGAGAGTTGTCTCTCTCATATATAATTAAAACAAATTAAAGAAAATGAATCATTGGTATATAATCGGATGCAAACCTAAACTCAATTCTCTGAAAATTTTGTGTTAAAGACGACTGCGAGTGTTTTATATGTATCACCTTCATCACTTGAGTCAAAGATTTATTTTTTTATTTAAATTTTTTTTGAAAGAGTATCACATTCACATTGAGAAAAAAGAAGAAGAAGGGTAATTTATGCTTTTTTTTATACATCAATTGTTAGGAGTTTAGGGCTTTAAATTATAGATTCACTACAAAAAACGGGGCCTTTAGGCCGCATTTGCAAAAACGCAGCCCAAAACGGACTGAAGCCGCGTTTTTAAAAACGCGGCTTAAGTCCAATCAACGGGCTGCGTTTTTGCAAACGCGGCCCAAAATTTTAGCTTGAGGCCGCGTTTTTCGAAACGCGGCCCAAAAAAAAGAGTTTGAGGCCGCGTTTTTAGACGCGGCCTCATGCGTTTTTCTGAAGCCGCGTTAATAAAACGCGGCTTCAGTTTGCTCAACCCTAGTCTTTTTTGCTCAACCGAACTCATTTTTTGCTCAACCCTAGTCTTTTTTTGCTCAACCCTCAGTCTCCATCTCCGAAGTCTTTTTTTGCTCATCACGCCTCCAAGCCTCATCACGCCTCCAAGCCCTCATCACGCCTTCATCTCCATCTCCGATTTCCGATCTCGGATCGAGGCTCGGAGATGGAGATGAAGGCACTCCGCGCCTCGATCTCCGATCGAGCTCCAAGCCTCCATCTCCGATCGAGCTCCAAGCCTCCATCTCCGATGTCCGATCCGAGATCGAGGCTCGGAGATGGAGATGAAGGCTCTCCGCGCCTCGATCTCCGATCCGATCGGAGATTGAGGCGCTCCAGAGCTCCATCTCCGAGCCACGAAGGGTGGGTTTGTTCCGATTTGTTGGGTGTGTTTATGTTCCGATTTGTTGGGTGGGTTTGTTCCGATTTGTTGGGTGGGTTTGTTCCGATTTGTTTGTGTTCTTCTGCTTGTTCATGTTTAATTTATTACTGGGTTTTACTATGTTTATGTTCTTGTTCAAATATGTAATGTGTTCTTGTTTAAATTTGCTGGGTTTTAATTTTTTGCTGGGTTTTAATTCTGGGTTTGCTTATTTGATTTGTTTGTTTGTTTGTTTCAAAATTATTTCCTTTTCATTTATTAGTTTTTTTTTTCCAGAAAAATATTGCATTTATATTTATTACTTTTTCAGAATTATTTTTTTTTTGAATATTTTTGAATATTTTCAGAATTATTTTTTTTTGAATAGAACTTGGTCTTAGGCCGCGTTTATAGACGCGGCCATAGACCTTGGTTTTAGGCCGTATTTCTAAAAGTGCGGCCATAGACCCCGGAGGCCTATAATCGCGGGGTTTAGGCCACATTTAAAAACGCGGCCTAATAAACCGCGGCCATAGCCCTATTAGTCCTATAGCCGCGTTTTCCTGACCTTAGGCCGCGTTTTAAAAACACGGCCTAAAGTCCTTTTTTTTTTGTAGTGATTTTGCCATTGAAAACACCTAAAGTACTAACCAGTTGAGTTATAATGCTCTTAGTGGGTAATTTATGTGTTTAGATTAGTTTTTTTTTTTTTTGCTCTTGAATGTTTGTTGTTATTTACTGAAAATCAATTAAGATATGGTTGTATTTAGAAATTCTAATGTTTTAAAAACAAACAGTACACAGAAATAAAAAAGCAACATAAAGAAGAAGAAAAAAAACTTGAAAGGAAAATTTGATGGTAAATTGAAATTAAGTTATGTCAGTTTAAGATTTTGGATAGAAAATGTATAATTGAATATCATCAAGTTTTTGGTGAACTCTCCAAAAGTCTCTTTTTCCCTAACAACAACTAGGATAAATGGATAATCATATTCTTTTTAAGAATTGTGGAGGAAAATAGAAAATTTTAATGATTTTTACTAACGTGTAATCTTAGAATATATATTAGTAAACCATTTTAAGAAACTTTTTATAGAAAAATGAAAAAGTGATTAATTACTTTGACAGCTTTTTTAATTTTTCACAAGAACTTTCTCAAAATGAATAATTAATGTATGCCCTTAGACATAAGTTAACGTGACCAAATTTTAATTAGGATGCTACTTGCAAGTTAATTATTTGAGAGAGAAGTAAAAAATGTGGGAGACAAGATGAAAATATTTTCCCAGTGCTTGGGATAATTTCAAAGCTGAAACAAAGACAGTGGAAGATTGTGTCAACAAACCCCAAATAAACCCAAACAGAAAGGGACACGGTAATTGAGTTTAGCAGCAAACATGAAAATCTTTAAAAGTACTTTAAATCAGTCATGAATAGAGAACGGGGTACAGCTATATATATTTCCAAGATCAGCATTTTCTTTTTACCCAAGGCAAAAAAGTACTCCCCGAAAAGAGAATTTAAAGTACTTAAGTAAAAGCAAACCTACCATTATTTCTTTACCCAAAATGATGAAAAAGTAACATAGGAAATGGATGGGATGCTGCTCAAACTGTTTGTACGGTAAAAGACAAAAGTTTACATTATTAGTGTTAGTTTGTCACCGGGATGATTGATTTAAAACTTTCTATAGAAAAAAAAAAAAAAATGGATAGTTTTTAAAAAATATTTTTTACATAAAACTTTTTAAAATATCATTTTTTTTAATACAAATATACTTTTATACGCTTTTGATAAAATATTAAATAAGTTAATATCAAGCACACACTTACTTGCAAGTATATGTCAAATGAGAGTTTTGGAAGGAGTAAAACTTAAGCAATGATTTAAACCATTTTTTTTAGGGTTTTTATATTCTACCGTCAATTTTGTCAAGTAAACTTTCACGCGCTAATGAAAAAAATATTATTTGTTTAAAAAATATTTTTAAAAACTTTTTATCAGAAAAAAATTATATATTTTTTAAAAATTAATCACCTAAGATACGACATGAATTACCAAAGTTTCATAAGAGAGAGAGAGAGAGGGACCAAGTTGTCCTTTGGAAGGGCAACAATGGGGAGTAATCCCCAGTGGGATTGGCCCCAAACATGTCCTAAGCTCACACAGACCCCAAAAACACCTATAGGTGTTGTCTTTTGCTCTTACACCCCCACATGACTTTGTATCTCTCTCTTCCTCTTAGTCTCACCTTAAATACCCCCACACATCCCCACCCCAATTTCACACAACCTTCCTTAACTCTTCCACTTTCTCTCCAATCTCTCAATCTCTCTCTCTTAAACAACCAAAACTAAGCTCATCACTCTCCCAAAAATGGCCATCAACAAATCACAAAAACTGCCTCAAACTGCAGTGCTCAAGCAAATCCTCAAGAGGTGTTCAAGCTTAGGAAAGAAGCAACGTGACTATGATGAACAAGGCCTCCCTTTGGACGTACCAAAGGGCCATTTTGTTGTTTATGTTGGAGCAAAAAGAAGCAGATATGTTGTCCCAATCTCTTACTTGAACTACCCTGAGTTCCAAAGCCTACTTAAAGATGCTGAAGAAGAATTTGGCTTCAACCCCGAGATGGGTCTCACAATTCCTTGTGAAGAAGTTGTCTTTCAATCTCTAACATCCATGCTCAGGTGAAAGATTTAGACGGACCCAACTTAGGCCTAGTTTGGTTTTTGGAGGAAAGAAAAGAAAAAATTAGCTGAAGATGAAGCTGCTTTCACTGCTTCTCTCTGTTCTAATTTTCTACTTCTTCTTCTTCTTCTATTATAACTTTTTTAAGTATTAACCCAAAAATGTGAAAAACCCATGAGTATTGTGTATCTGGGTTTAGATTTGTAGATATTGAAAGTTTGAAAATTGTTCTCACAGTGGGTTGGGGTTGTAGTTGTACCAATGTACCCCGTGAGAGACAGCTACTAATATTTATTATTTAATACTTTGAGGTTTTTATATTTTTCCCTTTTTTTTCTTACTTACACAAAATACACTTTCACTTTGTCTCTCATATACTTTTCCAACTTGCACTAGTTTCCATGGCTTTGTCCAGATAACAGTTTTCAATGCTAAGGCTGTCTCTGGTTAGCTCAACAGTTGGCCGTTAAATCTGTTAAAAGTGAATTCTGCTAAAAGATGGCTAAACAGAATGTCTTGTCACGATACAGTGATAAAAACTAACATATATCAATCAGAATTCTGATTTTTATCACAGACTTTTATATATTCCTTTCATTGATTCTCCAAAGCTATGCACAAGATCACAATTCAGGTAGATGGTTCATATTCTCCAAAACTACACAAGATCACAATGGTTCGTTAAGTATTTTCTTTTTTAATAATGCTGGATACATGACCCTATCACCAAAAAACAAAAAAAAAAACAAAATGCTAGATACATGACTGTTTTTTCATACCTGTAAAATTTTGCCTGATAGTACTGGCTCTATTTGATAAAAGTGTTTGAATATTATTGTTTAAAATTATATAAAAATATGATTTAAAAAATGTTGTAAAAACACGTATTTAAAATACTCGCAATACAACCATAATGTAAAAACTATTATAAAAACTATTATGTAAATGTAACTAAACTAAATTGTTTTTTTTCCCTTTCTTTTTGGGATTGGGAATTGTGGTCTTTGTTTAACATTCTTTTATGGCTTTTGTTAATTGGGTCCTTTTGTGCACTTATTAAAAAGACTTTAAATCGCACTCGCACTGGAAAAAAAAAAAAAGAATTTTAAATTGTAACTCTCTTTTTTAGTTATTATATTAGAATTAACTTGATTCTTTATAAAAGATGACTAGATTCTTTTATGATGCATAGATTTTCCACACCTATGCATTGTCCATATGATAATTACCATTTATTGCTACTTGACTAGATGACAGATTCGCAGAACAAATTAATTTCCTTGCAGCAAGGGAAAAGAGAAAATAAAGGGATAAGAATGAAAATATGAAAACAGAAAAACATGCGTATAAATGGTCCTTGGCAACTTGTGATTCATAGGTGAGTCTCTGAACCTAAACCCATTTATGAAATTTAGAGCCCAAACCAAATTTAAAATTTTGATCATGTGACTGTTGGGCCTTGGGAGTTGTACTATTTTGCCATCTTCTTCACCATGATCAGGTTCTATAGCTCTGTCTATTCTCTGTCATTAGTGACTGTGGTCCATATCCTCATACTCATAGATAGCAAAGTGAAGCAGCTCCAAAAAAGTATAAGCAGGACGTTCTTGATCGTTTGATGCATGGACCTGGACTTTTTAATTTTAAATGACTCTGCAGATTATTAGTATATTGTATATAGCTAGGCTTAAAAAGTAAACATCAATGGGGGCACTTTGATTAGTAAGGTGGTCCTCTAATTAATTTAATTATGTGGATCAGCCTATACAAAGAAATGCATATGACAGCTTAATAAAGTGTGGCCAAAGGTCTATTGATATAGTGTAACTATTACTCAAAAAGTAACCGTGAAAGCCATTAAAGTAATCTACTGTTTTAAACGATAATATATATAAATATATTTTTAATATATAAATAAAACATTAAGCCATTAAGCACTTTATTAGGAACAAATTATACCGTACATTCAACGTACTACATTTCCTTTTCATATAAACCTGAATCTTATGATTATAAAAAATAAACCTGAATCTTATATTTGGAACTTACTTGTACATGAGAGAAAGATATAATACACCATGTACATCAAATAATAATAGTTGTGTATTGAATAATTCACATTTTCACCAATTTATACTAAAATGATAAAAAAAAAAGGGCAAAATATCAAATATAAATTATGGACTATGAATTGGATTTGACTAAAAAAAAATGTCAATTTAAGAGTTGGGGAAAAATAAAATATATTTATTGTTTCAATAAGTCAATTAGTGCAGAAAATATAGGAGAAAGTTATACTCAAGTTTTTTTATATATGTATATATATAAATTTTTTTATTTTATTTTATGTAATTAGGAAGTACTGTTTCAAATTTTAAATAGAGTATTTTATTTCTTAATCATGAGACACCTCGAAAATCCCATAAACCAATAGTGTGGTAGATTAAACTAGGTGCTTTGGGTTTACATTACAGCCTAAACCAATGAGCCCATTACCAAACACTATCTTGGGTTTTTACTCAAACTTTGATCTCTTTGTATATAGGACGTGAAAAAAAAAAATCTTAATGACCCAAACCGGAATCATTTAAATTCAAAATACTTTAACAGTTTTGTTAGAATTGAAGTTCGAACATAAATTCTAACATGGTATTAGAGATGAGTCTTAGTTTCAATCTAACCATATATGGTATCACTAGTTTAAACTCAATGTACTATAACATTAATCATATTTCTAGTAAATTTAATTGCAGTACAAGTAGGTCTTAATAAATGATAATGATATTTCTAGATTAGTAACAACGAGCTAGCTCAAACCTTGGACCTTAGTACCTCTAACAACTATCATTATTTTCTTCAATGATAAACGTGAAAGCAAAACTTTTTTGACATTTTACCGTAGGAAACTTAAAAAGTCCAGAAGAAGATCTTTTGGTAACATTTTATTTTATATCTTTCGTCCTTTGACAATCAACCCGGTTTAAAACACTAAAATTACTATTTTTGTGTGTGTTCTAATAAGTATTACTGTTTACTCAAAAAAAAAAAAATGTTTATCCCACATTGGTTGTGTGTGTCTAGTGTCCGCTGTTTATAACCTCAGTCTACAACCACAAAGGTTAGGCCATTTTGTAGTTGTACTTTAGTTATGTAATATATTATAAACGTGATTTAAAACACTAATATTACTATTTTCGTGTGTGTTCTAATAAGTATTAATGTTTACTAAAAAAAAAAAATCTATTTCTATTCCCATCAATTAAATAATATTAATATTAATGTTGAGAATATTCTAAGATTGTGTTTGATGCTCTTTTGGGTTTATATAACCTGCCTATAATTGTGTCTAATATTTTGACTAATGAAGTCAATCAACTTCGGGATTTTAGATCAGCTTAAAGTCTCCCATGTGAAGCAACAAAGCAACAGGCTTGTGCATCTTTTGACTAAGCATGCTAAAGAAATAGATAACTTTGATAATTATGTAACCTGAATAGAGGAAAATTCATCGCTGATTGAGTCTGCTATTTCTCATGAAGTAATGGATTTATCTTCTTCTTAATAAAGTTGCAAGTTTTTCATTAAATATATATATATATATATATATATGTATTATATATTAATATTAATGTTTAGCAGAAGGTTCAATGGAAACATGTGGGCCAAAATGGGCTTTTGCCCTTTTTTTTAAAAAAATATCCAGCAAAATGCCCCTATTTTGAAACTCAATTTTTTAAAAATCGAGTTTCTAATGTATAACTCAATTTTTGGAATATCGAGTTATAGCGAATGTGGGCTTAAATTTTTTTTTTTTTTTTTTTTTAACTCGAGTTTCATGAACTCGAGTACCACGTAAAGTACTCGAGTTCATGGAACTTGAGTTCCAGAAAAATTTTTTTTTTTTTTTAATTTTCAGTTCGCTATAACTCGATTGTCCAAAAATTGAGTTTTAAATTGAATCTCGATTTTTAGAAAATCAAGCTTCAAAACAAGGGCATTTTCTTAAATAGTTTCAAATATGAGGCATTTTGCTGAAAGGTTTTGGAGAAAAGGGCAAATGCCCATTTTCTCCCGAACATTAGTGAAAAACATGACTAGTAGCATCTTTTGAGAAGGATTAAAGTATAGAAGAAGAGTTCACTGAATCTAGTGACCTGATTTTCCAACTGTATCCATTCATGGAAACAAACAAAAACTTAATATTAAGATTTACCATGTTTACAAGTTACAAGCTATATATACGCCTCGCAAGTGTAACTTAAAAGTATATATATTTTCCGGTGGCGTCCTTTTTTTTTTTTTTTAACATAATTTTATTGTTTTTTTTTTTTTTGAGATAATATAAATAGAAGACACAAATAATAATAGTTAAGTATTGAATAATCACATTTTCACCAATTTATACGAAAATGATAAAACAAAAGGCAAAATATCAAATATAAATTATGGACTATGAATTAGATTTGACTAAAAAAAATGTCAATTTAAGAGTTGGGGAAAAATAAAATATATTTATTGGTTCAATTGGTCAATTAGTGAAGAAAATATAGGAGAAAGTTATACTCAAGTTTTATATATATATATATATATATATTTTATGTAATTAGAAAGTACCGTTTCAAATTTTAAATAGAATATTTTATTTCCTAATCATAAGAGACCTTGAAAATCCCATAAACCAATAGTGTGGTGGATTAAATTAAGTGCTTTGAGTTTACATTACACCCTAAACCAATGAGCCCATTACCAAACACTATCTTGGGTTTTTACTCAAACTTTGATCGCTTTGTATATAGGACGTGAAAAAAAAAAAAAAAAAAAAAAAAAAAAAAAATCTTATGACCCAAACCAGAATCATTTCAATTCAAAATACTTTAACAGTTTTGTTAGAATTGAAGTTCGAAAATAAATTCTAACATGGTATTAAAGATGTGTCTTAGTTTCAATCTAACCATATATTGTATCACTGGTTTAAACTCAATGTACTATAACATTAATCATATTTCTAGTAAATTTAATTGCAGTACAAGTAGGTCTAAATAATTGATAATGATATTTCTAGACTAGTAAGAGCATCTGCATTAGTGGATGCAAAAATTTTGTAAATTTGCACGTCTAAAACTTACTTTTTCTATTTTACACTCTCATTTTTATAAAACACTCACATCAGTTTGTTTATTATACACATTTATTCAAATAAAATATTCAATCCGTACGAGTTTTGTACCCAAAGCTCCTTCTCCCACACAAAAACGAACTGGGTCTCCAATGGCTTATCGAATCCACATTCTTCCCTCCACTCACCATAATCTCCACCGTCTAATGCATCCACGCCCTCTCTCCCTCCGATGCTCCAGATCTCCTCAAAGAATCAAAGGATCTTCGAGCTCTGCACTTGAAGGGATTCTACATGATCGGAGCTTTTGTGATTGGAAAACCCAAGTCGGAACCGAAGGTTCGTGAAGCTATTGATGCTGCTCATAGGTTGGGGAAGCTGCTCTCTAATGGAGGTGGAGATTTGGAGAATAAGTTGCTCTCTAAGTTTGTTTGGGAGACTAGCTATTTGCTTCGTTGCGAGGTTTCGATTTGGTTTCCAGTTTATTTTCCTGTGAATGATTAGTGGACTAAGGGAGAGATAAAACGAGGGAAAGGTGAGAGTGAGAAGCTGAGAGAGTGAGGTGAAGGAGAGAGAAAAAAATCTAAAATATTAGATACAATATCTACAGTAGCTATGCATATATGCACAATTACTGTAGTAAATGCGCAAATATGCACACTTTTAAAAGCATTGATGTGGAGCATTTTTTAGGCAAAATATGTAAAATTAGTGTCTTTTTCTATTATGCAATACTTTGCATCCACAGATGTGAATGCTCTAACAACGAGCTAGCTCAGACCTTGGACCTTATTTTATTCAACGATAAACGTGAAAGCAAAACTTTTTTGACATTTTACCGTAGAAAACTCAAAAAGTCCAAAAGAAAATCTTTTGGTAACATTTTATTTTATATCTTTTGACTTTTGACAATTAACCTGATTTAAAATACTAATATTATTATTTTTGTGTGTGTTCTAAGTATTACTATTTACTTAAAAAAAAAATATTTATCCCACGTTGGTTGTGTGTGTCTAGTGTCCGATGTTTATAATCTCAGTCTTCAACTACAAAGGTTAGGCATTTTTGTAGTTGTATTCTGGTTATGTAATGTATTATAAACCCGGTTTAAAACACTAATATTACTATTTTCGTATGTGTTTTAATAAGTATCACTGTCTACTAAAAA